>JAJTWQ010000001.1:14874000-16092500 GCA_029007595.1 Solanum commersonii
TTTACTTGACTAATCGATGCGTCGACGCCCTCATGCAAGCTTTTGGTCTTGTTGGTTCCCCTGGGAGTTTATAGACTAGGTAGGCAACCCCATTATTTGTTATTCACGGTACAAGGTCGTTTCTTCCGGTTTGAGGCTGATCCTCATGGTTCGAGTCCAATATTTCCTGTCCGAAGGCTGATGTTGATGTTCGTAGCCGTTATTCCTAGTCTAAGGCTGATGTTTTGAGGTTCAAAGTCGTTACCAATGGTTAGAGGTTTGGATGGTTAGTGATGGTTCTGCTGCTTACCCAGTATTCATATGCATTGCTATCACTAGTATACTTGTTTGTTCTTTAAACCCTTTGGTTTATGTGGGCTGGTTGGGTTATGTTGTTGTTTGTACCTTCTAGGCTTATGGGGTTCGGTTAGGTTATTGTTTGACTATATGCTATTATCTACTATTGTCTTATTATTACCTAGTAGGTTTTGACTTTAGAATTGTAGTTGTGGGTCCCCCTGACACTGGGCCTGGGTAGTAGACTTGGAATCTTAGTTGCTTGCAATTAGGTTGTTGTCTTCTGATCCATGTTCGTCTTGACTCGATTTCTTAACCCTTCTTTCCTATTTCTGTTCTTTATTTCTAGGCTACTTTAGTATCTCCTATTTAGTTACTTGTTCTATGTTATCCTTATTACTTTTTATTTATGCTTGTGGTATCTTTTGAGCTCAGTCAACTGTTGCATGCCGAGTACCATTTTCTGTACTCATAGTACACTTCTACCCCCTGCAAATCTCAACATGAGTTATCACCGTTGATGTGGAGTCATCTGGAGCAGCTTAGAGTTTTTGGAGACTTGGGTGAGCTCCTAGCGTTCTGAGTTGTCAATTTCCATCTACTTTTGGATAGTCTTAGTCTTTATGTTGTATTTAGAGACAACTTGTGCTTATTTTGGATTAGATGCTCAACTACTGACTTATGTCAATTCTTAGGATGGTTCCTATATTGTATTCTGTTGATTATCCTTTCTTTGCTTGATATAAGCTTTTGCTTTTTATTATTGGTTTCTGCTTGGTAATTCATTACTTATGGCTCTAGGCTAAGGGCTAGGATTACCTACCAGTGGGATGTTGTAGGTGCTATCATGACCTGAGAAATTGGATCGTGATATAAAAGGGAGAAACATGACGTACTTTAGCCTTATCTTGTTCTAGATTAACTGATTGGTGAGTCCAGAAATTTAAAGTTAGTCATATAAGTCAACTTCATTCCAATGAATTTGTGGAGCCAAATTTTGGTGCTCTATGTTTAAAATTCATGAAATTTTTGTCATCAAGTGAATTGCCCTAATTTCACTCTAGTAGCAATGTGATCTCATGTATTTCGAGTTATGCTTGATCGGTTGATTCTAGTTTAGTTTATGCCTTTTTTGGAATTTCAAATTGATGAATAAATTCAATTCTTAACAATAATTGATATCCTAAAATGTTTAAAGCATAATCTAACTGGAGGAAAGTGAAAACGTAAACAAACCAAAATTAGTTATATAACTTTTGATGTATTAAGATAGTAATTTTAGCGCTTATAGAATCAGTTCAAAGCATGTTGACAATGCAGGTAGAAATCACAAGTCAAGCAAAAGTTAAAAGACATACTTGGTAAAGCGACTGTTAACTTCAAACTGTTGAAAGTAAAACATGGACAATAGCTTCAAGGTTAAATCCTCAGATAGGAACATGAAAAATTTCTAAACTCTAAATCACAATAACCAGTAATTTAGCTTCATCGGTGCCATCGTCCTGCCCCTCAAATAAAATTAACAGTCAGTAGCAATAAGTTTCAATATGGCCTTGAACAAAACTACTAGAAACTTAATAAGTAGAATCAATGTTCATTAACTAATGCATGCTACAATTTTGATCACAACATTGTTTGCATTGCTTTCATCATTATAGATCTAAGGCTACAATGAGTGATGTTGAATCTGCTGATCACTAATGGAACACGCCAACTATGGTAATCAGTAATTTGAGAAAACAATATTCCCTTACATGAGAAATTGTTCGGTGCAAATCAACTTATCCAATGAAGATTATCTTTAGATACTCAACCTAATTATTAATTTGTTATTGTGTGTGTTTCATCTACATTTATTGCCTTCAGATATGTCGAAACCTAAGCATTATGAGAACTTATGGAACTCATTTTACTCAGCATCTACTTGACAAGGTGCAATAGTTTCTTCATCAACAACTGAATCACAACTTCCGCATCTTAATGATACATTATTTAATCATCAACAGGCGAACCAAAATCTTTTTCAACAACAGTTAACGTCATTTCTTCAATCGACACCTTCAATTCAGGTTGCACCACATCCAACTCCATCGATTCAAACCACAATACAGCTGATTCCATCAGTTTAGGCCATGTCGACACAATAGAAACCATCCAAAAATCCTAGTGGACGTGAGTCTATGCAGGATTGGACGGTAGACGCAATAGGTAATTTCACTTAATTTCCACTCCTTTCTTCTTCATTTTCTTCTTGTTGCTATAGGGGGCTGACAATTTTCTTCTTCTTCTCGCTTCTAGTGGGGGCTGGCAAGCAAATCTTTTTTTCACTCTTTTCTTCTTACTTTTTCCTCCTAGAGGATTTTTACAATTATGCAGTGGTTGAGGATTAGCTGTTGTGAATATGATGTTTTGGTGCTTTCATATAATTACTGTGACCATTTGTCTTATGGAGAACTGTTGGTCTTTAGAGCATTATAATATTATTATTATATTATAATAGCTCATCATAATTTATCTCAAAAGGTTTTTCTCCTCCTTCGTGCTGCCTTGGTCATTGGTATCAGAGGTTTAGTTAGGATTTATTGCAATTAAACATTTGGTATAAATGTTCCAGTGAACGTTGGCAAATGGTTAAAGTGTAACATTTCCACGTTGGTGAATTTGTTACCCCTCACCTTTATTTTATTCTTTTACTCCTCCATTATACCTTGTAACGCATGTAACATCTAAGTCATTTATCTTCACTACTTACTACCCCATTATCTTCCTATTTGTTGCTAGGAAGGTTTCCTCAACTATAAATAGTGGTGGTCTTCATTTGGTATAGGGACACAAGAAAAATATAGAGTGCATAAAGTTTGTCAAAAAAGAGAGTTCTTATTAGTTGAAGGGATGTGTTCTTTTCATGGAGCTTCGGACTCAACTCTTGTCCAGAGTTTGTTGAGTTATACTTTGTGATTAGAATGTTGTATCATGGAGGGGACAAGTCAAGAGGACTACTGCTGGATCGGTGAAAAATATTTGCTACAGTTGGCTTGAATCTCCTTAAAGAGAGCGAGATATCCGCGCCTCAGCCTGAAGAGATTTTTATTTCTTCATTTTATTTTCAATTGTAATCTTGTAATTTTGTTATTTTAGAATTTTTCACTAACAATTTTAAAGAGATTAAAAATGGCTACGGTTGAAAAGACTTCGGATGTCAAGATGTGAGCCATTAACAAGCCATTTCAGTTCAATGGTAACCATTTCAAGAGATGGAAGGGTAAAATACTTTTCTACTTAAGTCTTCTCAATATTTCTTATGTGTTAACTGAGAAGAATCCTAATAAAGTAGACATCACCTCGATGAACGATGATGAAACTATTTCTCATCTAGAGGAAGTGCAACATCGTCCTCAAAATCTTCTCGTTTTGTAGCCTTCAAAACCATGTTTTTCTCCTTTCTCTTTCGTCCAATTTCCTTTTCTTTATCCTTATTAAGTTCACAAGTCATAATATTTACAATGAGTTCTTCCATAGCTAGCTTATCCAGATCAATTGCTTTAGTGATAGCTTCAAACTTACTTTCCTATGATTCTAGAAGAATACTTAGGAGTTTTCTGACTGCCTTTCCATTTGGAATTATTTCTCCCAAAGAGTAGATTTCATTGATAATGGCGGTGAATTTGATATGCATTTCTTGTATTGTTTCACCTTCTGTCATTATAAACATCTTATATTGCCTGTTTAGATTATCAATTTTGGATTGTTTTACCAGTGTAGTTCCTTTATGAGCGGTCTGCAACAATTTTTCATATTGCTTTGGCATCCTGACATGATGAGATTTAATTGTACTTATCTGGACCTATACCGCATATCAAGATCTTCTTTGCCTTTGCATTGTTTTGTATTGCTAGCTTGTCTGCTACATCTCATTCCTTCCTTTCTTTTGGTACCTTAGTAACTTTGTCAACTTCGGTCTTCATGGGTATTATTGGTCCATCTAGTACAACTCCCCAGATATCTGGGTTTTCTTCTATAAGATGGTCCATCATGCGATTTTTCCACCATTCATAATACTTTCCATTGAACAGTGGTGGTTGTATTTGTGAAGCTCCTTCCTGTGGGGTTGGTGGTGCATCTATTGGTCTTTTTCAAGATTTAAATCTTTTGATAAAAAGACCTGCTCTAATACTAATTGAAGAAACCTTACCCCTAATGCAATAACCAGGTTCTTGTATGTTTGCGTACGAAAGAACTTATCACAATAAAACATATATGTTTTCTTAAAACCTTCCTTACTCAAGAAAGGGAAAACCCTAGTTTATTCTTCAAACTCAAATCACAATTACAACTTATCAACCTAAGAACTAACTCTTATTTCTCTAAGAAGTCAAACTCGCTTCTTGTAACGAATCTATCTTTATCTCTCCAAGAAGTCAAACTCACTTCTTGTTACAAACCTCTCCCTAACTCTCCAAGAAGCCAAACTCGCTTCTTGTTACAAACCTCTCACTAACTCTCTTTCTAATCTCTTGAAAGACTTCTAATCCTAGATCTTCTTTCTTTTTCATTGTATGTCTCCTTGAATTACTTTTTCTCTTGCTTAGAATAAACCACTCTATTTATGAACAAGCAAAAAACCACAGTATTCATGCTTCCACCTTGTCCTTATATAGATGTTTATTTCTGCATGCCCGATTTGTATAAGGAAGGAAATTAGTTTTTTTCCTTTTCCTTTTAGAACTCGTATGCCACTTTTTCCTTATTTGCACTGGACTCTTTACCTTTTAATGTTTTCCTCTTTTAACTCGAATTACTTCTTAACACGAACTCTTCCTTTTTTTATTTCTGTCTGAGGTCTTTTTCCTGCCTGCTTCTTTTGAATTCTAAGCTCAATTATATGAACTTGGTTTATGTTGTCTATCATCAAAATCTCTATGTTTGACAGAGTTGCCAAACCATCAAGAAATGTAACAAAATAGTCAAAACATCAATCCTAAATACTCTGCTCAACTTATGATAATACACTACATAGAGATCTATTACTGTAACTACTACAAGAACACTTTTTTTTCTATCCATTTGCTTCAACTTCCAAAACAATTTAGCCAAAGGTATGATTTGATTAAAGACGCATTAAGATCTGTTAGTTGCTATGTTTTAGGACCATGAAGTTAGTTCTTTATTATAAGTATAAGTCTTACGCAGTGAGAAAAGACTGCATTATCAAATAAAGTTATCTCTTCTTTCTTATTCTTCATTTCTTTATAGTTCTAATCTTTCATTATTCTTATGTTCTCCTTTATTCTTTTTCTGGGTTTCCACCTTAATTAACTACAATTGGTATCATAACTTTTTATTCTTGAGGGACTTGTGTGTGTTCATTAATCTATTTTTGTGAATTGAAGATGCAAGTTTTTCTTCAATGGCACCACCAGCTTTTAATGGAGAAAGTTATCTGATATGGGCAGTTAGAATGCAGACATATCTAGAAGCTTTGGATCTCTGGGAAGCTATAGAAGATGATTACGAGATTGTTCCCTTACCAAACAATCCCACAATCGCGTAGATTAAAAATCACAAGGAAAGGAAAAGGCATGCTTGTATACAACAGTTTCATCCACCATCTTTACTCGTATTATGTCCCTGAAGTCAGCAAAAGAGGTATGGGATTATCTCAAGACTGAGTATGAAGGAGAAGAAAGAATGCGAGGGATGCAACTGCTAAATTTAGTATGTGAGTTTGAGCTGCAAAGGATGAAGGAAAGTGAAACCATAAAGGAGTATTCTGACTGATTTCTTAATATAGCAAATCGAGTCAGATTGTTGGGTTCCATTTTTAACGATTTAAGGATTGTTGAGAAAATCCTTGTAACAGTACCTGAAAGATTTGAGGCTATTGTTACAACCTTAGAAAAAACTAAGGACTTGTCCAAAACTACACTAGTGGAGATCTTAAGTGCTTTCCAAGCACAAGAGCAACAACGTGTAATGAGACATAAAGGAGTTGTTGAAGGAGCCCTAATAGTTAAACATCAAGATGATGGAAGAAACAAGAAGAAGTAGAACAAGAAGATACAAGGACAAAATAGTGAGAATTTTGCTAAAAGTAAGAAGGCTAGCTATCCTCCTTGTTGGTGTTGTAAAAAAAAGGTCACCCTCCTTTCAAATGTTGGAGGAGACCTGATGCAAGCTGCAGCAAGTGCAATCAATAGGGTCATGAAGCTGTAATTTGTAAAGCCAAAATTCAATAGCTTGAAGTTGAAGCTCAAGTTGTTGATTGAGAAGAAGATCACCTTTTTGTTGCAACTTGTTTCACAAGCCTAGATTCAAGTGAAAGTTGGTTATTTGAAAGTGGTTGCTCTAACCACATGACATCTGATAAGATGTTGTTCAAAGAATTGTGGAACACTGAGACAAAGAAAGTTAGAATTGGATATGGTGAGTGTCTAAATATGAGATCATGAACCTTGAATCCATAATTCAATTCAAGGAATGTTAAGAGTCAAGTCAAGAGGTTAAGCGTTAAGTCAAGAGAAGTTCTTAGAGTATTCCAAAAGTCTTTAACAAACGTTTTAACTTTGTTTTAAGACTTAAGTTTTAAGTTGAGTAAAGAGTAAAAGTAAAGTTTATTTCTTCAAAGATTATACGGGAACTAAGTATTCCCAAGAGTTAAATATATTTTCACATTTGAGCAAGAAAGGAAACACCGATTTCCAAGAGAGCCTTTGAGTTAGTTTTTGAGTAATTATCTCAAATCACAGAAAGTGTTTTGTTTTTAAAACATATGAATTGAGTATATTTTGGGAGTAATATTGAGTAGCGATATGGGGACACGAGTTCATAATAACTCAAGTTTCCATAAACCATGTAGCCATCATGGGTAGAAAGGATCATACTTTTTAGATGATTCTGTAGTGCTTTTTAGCATAGACTAGTTGATCCACTTAGTTGAGGCATCCTATATGATGGCAAAGTATATGATAGTTCTGGAAGCGTGGGCGAGATGATGTATCATCACTTAGACTTATAGTGATGGTTATCGTTTAGAGAAACTCCCATACTATTATATTAATTTATATGTAAACAGAGTTGTTATTGCATTTCTTTAACAAATTAAGTTGCTACCTACTGTTTTAAATTATTTGTATAAACTGCACCCTTATTGTTGTTTTTACTTTGCATTTGAGTTGACTTATTCATGAGTTGAGTAAAGCCAAGGTAAATGTTACTTGCAGATTCTTTTCAAGCTTATGTCATGTTTAGTTTTCCCCTCACATACTCATACATTCAAAGTACTGATGCCATTTGGCCTATATCATTTTATGATGCAGACACAGGTAACTAGAATCAACATCCAGCGCCTCTTTGATCCAATTGTGCAGTTAGAGTTAGTTGGTGAGCCTCCTTTCTTTTCAAAGGACCCCTTTATCATTTGATTTAGTACTTTTAGTTGTTAGGATGATCGAGGGTCTTTTCTTGATATCCCTCTTTGTTGAAGAGGCTTCATAGAAAAGTAGTTATAGTTCTTTAGTCTTATATTTAAGATGTTTTACTATGAGACTTGAGTAGGCATTTTGGCTAGTTTGAATGTTTCCTTAAAGACATTCTAAGTTTAATTCATAAGTTCCTTATTTGAGATTGTTTCTTTGTTTAAGTCTTCCGCTGAGTAAGTAAGCCAGGCCAATGGTTTTCTTGGGGACAACAATGGTTCTCGAGTGATAGTCCTACCCAGGGTATAGGCTCGGGGTGTGACAAACTTGGTATCAGAGCGCAGAGTTCAAGAGTTCTAGGGAGTCTATGAAGTCGTATCTTTAGAGTCATAGTTATCGGTGTGAAGTGCGCCACATCTATAATTAGGAGGCTGCAACACTTAGGAAATTTTCTCACTTCTTTCCCACTCATTTTGTGCGTTAGAGTTTGATCTCTAAAAAATTTCTTCTAACTCATTCTTGTGTGTATCTTCCAGTTATTCATGCCTCCATGAAGAGTTGTTCGAGGTCGTCCTGCTAGGAGGAACGTTGAGGGGCAATGGGTACCTAATGCACCGAAAGTGCAACCCTAAGGAAAGGTCATCAATGCTGAATTTCGGGAAGCAATCCAAATGCTAAACCAAGTTGTGACCAACCAAGTTGGACAACAAAGAGGGGTTCGACAGGAAGATACTGATACTTCGAAGATTCGAGAGTTCTTGAGGATGAATCCTCCAAGTTTCACTGGTTCGAGCACTAATGAGGATCTGGAGAATTTTATTGAGTAACTAGAAAAGGTATTTGAAGTTATGCATGTTGCCGATGCTGAGTGATTGGAACTAACTGCATATCAACTAGGGATTGTTGCTTGGACATGGTTTGACCAATGGAAGAAGGGTAGAGCTGAGGGTGCACCAATTTTGACCTAGGCGATATTTGAGAAAGCTTTCTTGGGGAGTTTCTTTCCCTGAGAATTGAGAGAGGCTTAGGTGCGAGAGTTCTTTACCCTTAAACAAGATTCACCAAGTGTTCATGACTTTAGCTTGAAGTTCACCTAACATTCCCGGTATGCTCTGGAGATGGTTACGGATATGAGAAGCAAGATAAGTCTATATGTTACTAGATTGTCCCATCTGTTAAGCAAAGAGGGCAAGGCAGCTATGCTAATAGGAGACATGAATATATCATGATGCTTTATATGCAGCAGGTTGAGAAAGAGAAGCTAAGGGATATGGAGGAGTTTAGGAAAAAGAAGGTTAAAACAGGGAGTGAGTTTGGGAAGCAAAGAAGTAATGTTAACCGTTCTTCATTTCATCAAAAGAAAAAGGGACCCGCTCTATCATCTGTTAGTGCACCTGCACCCAGAAACAAATGTGAGTACAATAGCCAGAATTCGCAGAACTTCAGAGCTAGACTTGCACAGTCTTAGAGTAGTGTGGCACAAGGTGGTAACTGGGCTCCTTCATGTTCCATGTGTAGTAGGAACCACCCAGGTAGGTGTCGCGATGGCTCCACATGTTGGTTCAAGTGTGGACAAGAGGGTCACTTCATGAAAGAATGCCTTAAGAACCAGCAAGGTAATAGGAATCAGGGCAATAGAGCCAAATCTTCATTAGTTGCTCCACCAGACAGGGTTGCACCTAGAAGAGCTACATCTGGTATTGGCGGAGGAGAAAACTGCCTTTATGCGATCACTAGTCATCAAGAGTAAGAAAATTCTCTAGATGCTGTCACTGGTATGATCAAAGTCTTTACTCTTGATGTTTATGCTTTGCTAGAACCAGGAGCAAGTTTATCTTTTGTGACTCCTTATGTTGCAAATAATTTTGATGTTCTTCCTGAGAAACTTTGTGAACCCTTTTGTGTTTCTATACCTGTTGGAGAGTCTATTCTAACGGAGCGAGTATATCGTGATTGTGTTATTTCCATCAATCACAAAGACAACATGCCTGATTTAGTCGAATTAGACATGGTAGATTTTGATGTCATTCTAGGTATGGACTGGCTTCATTCATGTTATGCCTCTATTGATTTTAGAACTCGAGTTGTTAGGTTCCAAATTCATAATGAGCTAGTTATAGAGTGGAGTAGCAGTTCAGCAGTGCCTAAGGGTCGTTTCATTTCATACCTTAAGGAGAAACAGTTAGTTTCCAAGGGTTGTGTCTATCACTTAGTTCGAGTTAATGACTCTAGTGTTGATACACCTCTTATTTAGTCAGTTCTATTTGTGAGTGAGTTTTCAAAAGTCTTTCTTGATGATCTACCCGGAGTCCCTCCTGATAGAGAAGTAAAGTTCAGTATATACATCCTTCCTGATACTCGACCTATATCTATTCTGCCATATAGAATGGCTCCAACAGAGTTGATAGAGCTAAAAGAACAATTGCAAGATCTCCTTGATAATGGTTTCATTCTACCAAGTGTCTTACCTTGGGGAACTTCGGTTTTATATATGAGAAAGAAAGATGGTTCCCTTCGAATGTGTATATATTACCGCCAGTTGAACAAGGTTACCATCAAGAATAAGTATCCTCTTCTGAGAATTAATGATCTTTTCGATTAGCTTCAGGGTGCTACTTGTTTCTCTAAGATAGACCTCAGATCAGGCTACCATCAGTTGAGTGTAAGGGAATGTGATATTCCAAAGACAACACTTAGGAACCATTATGGTCATTATAAGTTCCTGGTTATATCCTTTGGTTTTACCAATGCGCCTGCAACATTCATGGACCTTATGAATAAAGTATTCAAAACTTATTTATATATGTTTGTTATCGTCTTTATTGATACATAATAATCTATTGAAGGAATGAAAAAGATTATGCTAGTCATCTCAAAATAATCCTCCAAACTCTAAGAGATAGAGAGTTGTATGCAAAGTTCTCTAAGTGCGAGTTGTGGCTTGAGTTTGCGGAATTCTTAGGCCATATTGTTTCTAGAGAGGGAATTAAAGTTGATACTCAAAAAATAGAGGCTGTGCAAAATTGGCCTAGAGCCACATCTCCAACCAATATTGGAGTTTCTTGGGGTTGGCTAGCTATTATAGAAGGTTCGGACATGGGTTCTCATCTATTTCATCCCCTTTGACCAAGTTGACTCAGAAAACAGTGAAATTTCAATGGTCTGAGACTTGTGAGAAAAGTTTTCAGGAATTGAAAAAGAGGTTAACTACTGCCCCAGTTTTGGCCTAACCAGAAGGTACTCAAGGTTTTGTTGTATATTGTGATGCATCTATAGTTGGTTTGGGTTGTGTATTAATGCAGAATAACAAGCTTATAGCTTATGCCTCCAGACAGTTGAAAGTTAATGAGAGGAATTACCCAACCCATGATCTAGAGTTGGCAACCGTAATATTTTCTTTGAAAATATGGCGGCATTATCTTTATGGTGTTCATGTGGATGTGTTCACCGATCACAAGAGTCTTCAGTATGTGTTTAGTCAGAAAGAGCTTAATCTCAGACAAAGGAGGTGGTTGGAATTACTCAAGTATTATGATATGAGTATTCTTTATCACTCAGGTAAGGCTAATGTTGTTGTTGGTTCCTTGAACAGGTTGTCTATGGGTAGTACCACACATTTTGAGGAAGATAAGAAAGAGCTAGAAAAAGATGTGCATAGACTTATACGCTTGAGAGTTTGACTAATGGATTCCACAGAAGGAGGAGTAGTGGTGATGAATGGGTATGAATCATCATTAGTGTCAGAAGTGAAATAAAAGCAACACCAAGACCCAATTTTGCTTGAATTGAAGACAAATGTTCATGAGCAAAAAGTAATGGCTTTTAAACAAAGGGGAGATGGTGTATTGATATATCAAGGTAGATTGTGTGTACAAAGGGTGGATGAACTTCAAGAGAGAAGCATGGAAGAAGTTCATAGCTCCAGATATTCCATTCATCCGGGTTCCATAAAGATGTATCGTGACTTGAGAGAGGTTTATTGGTGGAGTAGTATGAAGAAGGGCATTGCAGAGTTTGTTGCTAAGTGTCCGGATTGCCAACAAGTTAAAGTAGAGCACCAAAGGCCCAGTAGTGTAACTCAGAATATAGAATTTCCAGAATGGAAGTGGGAGATGATTAATATGGACTTCATTACAGGTTTACCAAGGTCTCGCATGCAGCATGATTCTATTTGGGTGATTGTTGATAGAATGACGAAATCAGTCCACTTTTTGCCGGTAAAGACTACCCATTCGACAGAAGATTATGCTAAGTTGTAAATTTAAGAGGTAGTTAGACTTCATAGGGTGCCAGTTTCAATTATTTCAGACAGGGGTGCACAATTTACTGCACATTTTTGGAAATCTTTTCAGAAAGGCTTGGTTCAAAGGTGAACTTAAGTACTACTTTTAGTCCTCAGACAGATGGTCAAGCGGAGCACACTATTCAAACCTTAGAGGATATGTTGAGGGCTTGTGTGATTGATTTCAAAGGAAATTGGGATGATCACCTACCTCTTATTGAATTTTCTTACAACAATAGGTACCACTCTAGCATCCAAATGACTCCTTATGAAACTCTTAATGGGAGAAGATGCACATCTCCTATTGGATGGTTAGAATTTGGTAAAGCCGGGTTGATAGGACCAAACTTGGTTCATCAAGTTATGGAGTAAGTGAAAGTCATTCAAGAAACGTTTAAAACAGCGAAGAGTCATTAGAAATCCTACACTGATGTTAGGAGAAGTGAGTTAGAGTTTGAAGTAGATGATTGGGTATACTTGAAGGTTTCACCCATGAAGAGTGTTATGAGATTTGGTAAGAAGGGGAAGCTTAGTCCCCGATATATTGGTCCTTACAGAATATCCAAGAGGATTGGCAGTGTAGCTTATGAGTTGGAGCTACCATAAGAGTTAGCAGTGGTTCATCTGGTATTTCACATCTCCATGTTGAAAAAGTGCATGGGAGATCCTTCACTTATCATACCAACTGAAGATATTGGGATCAAGGATAGCTTATCTTATGAGGAGATTCTGGTTCAGATTCTAGATCGCCAAGTTCCCAAGTTGAGAACTAAGGAAGTAGCATTAGTTAAAGTCCTTTGGAGGAACCAGTTTGTTGAGGAAGCTACTTGCGAAGTTAAGGAAGATATGAAGAAGAGATAACCACATCTCTTTGAACCTAGATAAATTAGACCAAGGTACTAATGCTCTTCTTAGTACTCTATAATTTATATACTTGATGTGTTAGATTTGATTGTTGGGTGTTTGAACTGAATGATTGATGTTCCACCCTTATCCTAGTAAGAGTAATCTCATTCGAGGATGAATGTTCCCAAGGGGGATATATTGTAACACCTCGCTATTTGAAAGAACTAGAAAGAGTTAAAAATTGGAAAAAGTCATTTTAGGAAAGAATGAAAAATCTGGAAAATTGGTTGAGTTAGGTTAACTTTGAGTTTTGGATCAACTTCAAATGACCATAAATCTTAGATCGGTATGAGTTAAGTGTACTTCAAGATACCGTAGGAAATATCTTGGAATTATCTTTCCAATGCCACTGAGTTTACTCAATTCCGAGTTCGTATGAGTGAGCTATGTTCATTTGAAGTTAAGTTGTTTAGATAAGGAAAGTCTAATCAGAATTTTGGAAGGGTAGTTTGGTCTTTTCCTTACCCAATTATTTTATTTCATTTTTAGAAGTTTAATTGGGGGTCTAATCAGAATTTAGATCAGTTTAGAAAATTGGAAATTCACGCTAGGGCTTGGAGAAAATAGAAAAGAGGAGAAGGAGACGAAACGTCAAGATTCATCAAGATCGTACAAATTTGGTTGTGGGTTTTGCAAAGGATTCAATCCTATGAGGTATTTGAGATCATATAGCGTTGGGTTAGTTCACCCACATGCCAATCATGATTCAATTCAGCGAAGTTGTGTTGTTTTGAAAGCAATTATTATGAGTTCTTGATAGTAATTCGTTTGGAATCTTGTGGTTGAAGTTTTTTGAGTTTGATTCATGAAATTAGGTGTGATTTCGAGTTCAATATTGCATATATTTATAATATAGTCGATTCTAAGTGTTTGGGGGAAAGAACCAAGTGAAATTAGAGGGTTTAGAGTTGAAAAATGAAGAAGAAAATTTGTCAAAAATCTGGGGAAGGGGCTGGGGCGCAGCGCCCCAAATCAGACTCTGAATTTTGACCTCTGTGGCGCAGCACCAGCCAGAGCTAACCAAGTCAGTCTCTGAAATTTCAGGGCTGCCACCCCGCGTCTCTTAGAGCGCCAGGGACGCCAGTTCTCCCAGTCCCCCCCCTCACCACTTCTTTCCGTACAAGTTCCTTAGCAACATACCTATGTTTTCTAGTCGATTCCTACACTCTGAGGTACGTCTAAACATCATGAAATCATCCATAAAGATGAGACCATGAACCTTGAATTCATAATTCAATTCAGTGAAAGTTAAGAGTCAAGTTAAGAAGTTAAGAGTTAAGTCAAGAAAAGTTCTTAGAGTTTTCCAAATGTCTTTTACAAACGTTTTAACTTTGTTTTAAGAATTAAGTTTTGAGTTGACTAAAAAGTAAAAGTAAAGTTAATTTCTTATAAGATTATATGGGAACTAAGTATTCCCAAGATTTAAAAATGTTTTCACATTTTAGCAAGAAAGGAAACACCGATTTCCAAGAGAGCCTTTACGCTAGTTTTTGAGTAATTATCTCAAATCACAGAAAGAATTTTGTTTTTAAAACATATTAGCTGAGTATATTTTGGGAGTAGTATTGAGCACCGATATGGGGACGCGAGTTCATAATATCTCAAGTCTCCATAAACCATGTAGCCATCATGGGTAGAAAGAATCATACTTTTTAGATGATTCTGTACTGATTTTTAGCATAGACTAGTGGATCCACTTAGTTGAGGCGTCCTATATGACGGCAAAGCATAGGACATTTGGTAGCATGGGCGAGACGTTATATCATTACTTAGGCTCATAGTGATGGTTGTCGGTTAGAGAAACTCCACAATTTTATATTACTTTATATGTAAACTGAGTTGTTACTGCATTTCTTTAACAAATTGAGTTTTGACCTACTATTATAAATGCTTTGTATAAACTGCACCCTTATTGTTGTTTTTACTTTGCATTTGAGTTGAGTTATTCATGAGTTGAGTAAAGCCAAGGTAAGTGTTACTTTCAGATTATTTTCAAGCTTATGTCATGTTTAGTTTTCCCCTCGCATACTCATACATTCAATGTACTCATTCCATTTGGCCTGCATCGTTTTATGATGTAGGCATAGGTAACAAGGATCAACATCCAGCGTCTCATTGATCCAGTTGATTACTCAGAGTTAGTTGGTGAGCCTCATTGCTTTTCGAAGGACCCCTTTATCATTTGATTTAGTACTTTAGTTGTTAGGATGATCGGGGGTCTTGTCCTGACATCTATATTTGTTGAGGTGTCATAGACGAGTAGTTATAGTTCTTTTGTTTTGTATTTCAGATGTTTTGCTATGAGACTTGAGTAGCCATTTTGGTTAGTTTGAATGTTTGCTTAAAGACATTTTAAGTTTAAATTCATAAGTTCCTTATTTGAGATTGTTTCTATATTTAAGTGTTCTGTTGAGTAAGTAAGCTAAGTCAAGGGTTCGCTTGGGGCCAACAATGGTTCTCGAGTGCCAGCCCTGCCTAGGGTGTAGGCTCGGGGCATGACACCTTAGTAAGTCCATCAGCTTTGTCCTTCGCGGGTATTGTTGCTCCATCCAGTACAACTCCCCAGAGATCTGGGTTATCTCCTATAATATGATCCATCATGAGATTTTTCCTCCATCCATAATACTTTCGATTGAATAGTTGTGGTCGTGTTTGCAAAGCTTCTTCCTATGAGGTTGGTGGTGCAACCATTGATCCTTTTCATGAAAATACCTGCTCTGATACTAATTGAAGAAACCTTACCCCTAATGCACTAACCAGGTACTTGTATGTTTGCCTACGAAAGAACTTAACACAATTAAACAAATATGTTTTCAGTAAATCCTGCCTTACTCAAGGAAGGGAAACCCCCAGTTTTATTCTTCAAACTCAAATCAACAATTACAACTTATCAACCTAAGAACTAACTCTCAATTCTCTAAGAAGTCAAACTTACTTCTTGTAACAAATCTCTCTTTATCTCTTTAAGAAGTTAAAACTCACTTCTTGTTACAAACCTCTCCTTAACTCTCCAAGAGGTCAAACTCGCTTCTTGTTACAAACCTCTTCCTAAATCTCTTTCTAATCTCTTGGAAGAACTCTAACCTTAGATCTTCTTTATTTTTCGTTTTAAGTCTCCTTGAATTACTTTTGCTCTTGCTTAGAATAAACCACTATATTTATGAACGTACAAAAAACCATAGTATTCATGCTTCCGCCTTGTCCTTTTATAAATGCTGATTTTTGTGTGCCCGATTTGTATAAGAAAGGAAATTAGTTTTTTTTTTTTTTTCCTTTTAGAATTCGTATGCCACTTTTTCTTTATTTGCGTTGGACAATGTTTTCCTGTTTTGACTCAAATTAATTCTTAACACAAACTCTTCCTTTTTTGATTTTTGCCTGTGGTCTTTTTCCCACTCGCTACTTTTGAATTCTGAGCTCAGTTATATGAATGTGGTTCATGTTGTCTATCATCAAAATCTCTATGTTTGACAGAGTTTCCAAACCATCAAGAAATGTAACAAAATAGTCAAAACATCAATCCTAAATACTCTACTCAACTTATAATAACACACTATACAATGATATAACCCTACTATTACTACTACAAGAACACTCCTTTTTCCTTTAACTTCCAAAACAATTTAGCCAAACGTATGGTTTGATTAAAGACATATTAAGATTAAAGAGGGTTGTAATCATATACTACTAGTTAGTTGAAGACAACTTCTTCTTTAGGTGATAAACACATAAATTTTCACTAGCTCAATTTGGGATTTTATAATTCCATAATTTTCATAGATTGATGCTTCAACTATGATTCTCAAAAGAACCGGAAACTTCCTAGATTGATGCAAAAGAGGATTTGCCCTGCGAATGTTTCCTAAGACAATTACTCTGAGGTGATCAAAAGTTACATATGTAATGTTCCTTCCAAATCAAGATAATCCTAAGATAGAGGTACACCACTATTAACCACCTAAGAAAAAGCAATAAAAACACCAAATTTTCTCTTCTAGTTACTAAATTCAATTTACTTCTTTAACCTCTTTGCATCAATGGTACAATTCTCTGTCATACAACAAAACTAATTAAAATCTTCAACATCCATATTACGGATTTTCTAATAGTAGGGATTTTGTGCTTTTACGAATTTTCAAGTACTATGGAATCTCTGAATGTCACATTCTCTATGCTGGCTTGAAAAGAAACTTGGAAATTGCTGATATTTTTCTACGCCCATTAAAATTTCACATTAAAATAATTATGTAAATATAAATATGACAACTAGTATATTATGGTTGGATTATTATTTAATATTTAATTGATATTATATTTTATAATATTTTGATTTAATGTAAGGGTAAAATGGTAATCCAACTTTGAACTTTGAAGCTTCCCAATTTCAATATGTATGTATATATATATATATATATATATATATATATATATATATATATATATATATATATATATATATTTCTTTTTTATAAGGAGGGATTTGTAACACCCTTCAAAGTTGAGTCTCATTTCATCTTGCTTTGTCTTTCAATTTTCTCTCCTTTCTCCTTCCTTTCCACACCCCCAACATAGGATGTTGACCTAAGTTGGCTATTCAAACAAACCGATGCTTCAAAAAGAATTTTGGGTAAGAAGTTAGGCGCAATTGGCTCAGGAGGTTTCAATGCGGTTGTCAATAAATGATTTAGTCTCAAATGGTGTCAAAATGGTTGCACACCCTCACAAGGTAGTCATAAAAGGCTATGAAAATTTGGGTTCCCTCTCAAAATTTCTGCCCAAGATCATTTCTTACACTTACCAAAGCTAGACACTTGGACTAACAAGGCAAATTCTAGGATTTCACAAACATGCTTCCAGGTAAAATATCACCACACATGGCACTTCAAACACAATCATTTAGCACATCCTGAAACGACAAAAAATTTTGTAAATATTACAAGACACAAAGATGATGTCTGGTTTTTGCAGTTCTCTCATAATGGGAAGTACTTAGCCTCATCATTTGTTGATTTTTTTGGTTATTATATGGAAGTTAATGTTTGAAGCAACAATTTACTGGTCACAAGGAACTTGTGTATTTTATATCATGAGGCCTTGATTACAATCAACTTCTAACTTATGGAGTAGAGGGGAGGTTGTTCGATTGTGGGATGTGAGCACTACTGAATGTGTAGATATATATACATAGGTAACTCTTGAGAACTAAGAAATGTTTCTTTGGAGTATACAAGGGAATCTAAAACTCTTAGCCATATATCAAGGGCATAAGTTATAATGTTTCGTTGTATGGCCTTTCTTTGGTGGACTAGATCAAGTTGTCTTATGGCTAAGAGTTTTACTTTCCCTCTCTACTCCAAAGATAGATTTCTTGGAACCGAAGACTTGCCTATAAATATATATACACATTCACCAGAGCTTACATTCCACAGTCAAACAACCTTCTATACTCGACAAGTGAGAAGTTGATTGTCCTTATGTGCCCATGTTATAAACGACATAGGTTCCTCGTGACTAGAAAATTTCTGCTTCAAAAATTACCTCCAAAATATTAATCGAACAATCAACAGATTATGAGGCTAAGTACTTCCCATTATGTGAGAACTGCAAAAACCAGACATAATTTCTGTGTTCTTATAATGTTTGCAAAGTTTGAGATGGAACTTGATCTATTCCACATGGTGATCAGTAAGTAATGTCATTTCATTGATTACGGAGTTGTGAAAGAAACCAGACTCAAGTTTCTATTCAATGACTTTTTCAACAAGATGGATCAATCTTTTTTCAGGAATCATGATTGTAGTGGGGAAACCTTCTTTGCAATTATTCTAATAACTTTGTCCTATTGATTTTATTTTCATTATATTGGACGCCCCAAAGAAAACCTGTTCTGAAGGTGGGGTCCTACGTGACAATTTTCGCGTCTTATTTTTCTCATGAAAGATGGGTCAATGACGTGACAACTCTTTTTTGAGTTTTAAAAAAAGAAGACTCACCACCTAATGAATGAAAAACGCTTTAGAATATGCTTCTACACTAAACTAACAAATAAATTTAATTTATAAAGTTTGTGAAATCATAGGCTGGGTAAGGATTTAAGTTACCTAGAAAGGAAGGTGTTTGCATATTCAGTTTTGAGCTATCCAGTATTTACAGAAATTCATTCATAACCATTTAACCACTTAATTCATTGGGAGTAGCATAATACCGAGTTGGACTAGGGTTCATCGTACCCATATAGTCCCAGAACTACGAGCCACGTAGGTGTAAGTCCCTCTATAGGCAACATTAGTTTAGTCATCACGCCAGTCATGCCTCTATACCTTTGGCTGGGTATATTGGGTCCTCTCGATGGGCGTATACATCGAACTCCACATTTAGCTCATGTCGTTTTATTGTCGGTTATTAGTAGCTCCCATAGTTCAGTCAAACTCTATTGCATTGACCACATTTACAATTCATTCAGTTTTCAGCCAGCATATTGGTCATTGCATTCAGTTAGCTCAGTATTCAGTATCTATATCATGTCCAGATTATTTCATTGCTTTATTGCTTTGTTCAGTTATATGTTTTTTCAGCTTTACCCTATCCTACATGCTCAGTACCTTTCAAATACTGATGCATACGTGCGCTACATCTTCTCGGGATGTAGGTTCAGGTTCTCAGCATTCAGATCATGCTTAGATCAATTCCCAATCTTCAGTTCAGTAACATCAGTGGTGAGTTCTCATTCTTCGTGGACTAGTGACATGTTTATCTTTATCGCTTTTAGTCTTTAGTTTCAGTTTTGCTAGATCTAGTTGGGACATGTCCCAACATTTCTAGTAAGTTTAAAGGCTTATTTCAGACATAGTTAGATTCAGCTTAGTATTGAGTTAATATTTTCTTTGTATTAAACTCATCAGTTATCATTTATCTCAGTTATATTATATGGGTATTCCCCATCTTTTCATTTTATTTATGATTTAGCTTCCGCATTAGTTTATTATCTTTAGTATGCTCATGATCATGCCAATAGGGTTAGCTTGGGATAACTTGTGGTCCTAGGTCCTGTGTTCGCGTCTCGGGGGGTAGCTCGGGGCGTGACAAACTTGGTATCAGAGCATTAGGTTTAACTGTCCTAGGATGTCTGAAAAGCCGCACTAAGTAGAGTCCTTTTCATGGGTGTGAAGTGCACCACATCTAATGAGAGGGAGGCTACGAGGTGTTTTAGGAAATCTTCACTCTCTTTGTTATTCCTATCGTGCGTTGGTATGATCTCCTTTCTAATCCGTCGTTATGCGCTTAAGATCGTGCCTCCCCGTAAAGCTAATGCCAGGAATGTGAATGCCAGGAATGCTAACACAATTCCTCTAGTCCCAGACCATGAGGTTAAGAATGAAGAGTTTTAGAATGCGATCCAACTATTGGCTCAGTGGTAGCTAGAGTTTGAGATATTTTTGTTTTAGGATGAATTCGCCTGAGTTTTAGGATCACAAGTTGGTGAAGACCCACAAAACTTCATTGACGCGGTTAAGAAAATCTTTGGAGTGATGCAAGTGACTGATAATAGTAGGGTTGAGTTGGCATCCTACCAGCTTAAGGGTGTGGCTCACATATGGTACACTCAGTAGAAAGATTCAGGGGCTACTTTATATTTTATGACTCCTTTTATAGAAGTAATCTTAGATATCAGTCTAGAAACTCTCTCAGAACCCTTCTCCGTCTCTACTCCAGTCGGTGACCCAGTTATAGCTAGACGGGTACACAGAAATGTCCCTGTCACAGTGTCTCAGAAAGTCACCTCAGTAGATCTTGTAGAGTTAGAAATGGTAGACTTCGATATCATTCTAGGCATGGATTGGTTACATTCCTGTTATGCCTCAGTCGATTGTAGAACTTGGATTGTTCGTTTTCAGTTTCCAAACAAACCAATCTTAGAATGGAAGGGTAGTAGCTTAGCGCCTATGGGTCGATTCATTTCTTACCTTAAGGCCAGAAAGATGATCTCTAAGGGTTATCTCTATCATCTAGTTCGGGTTAAGGATTCAAGCTTCGAAACCCCAACTCTTAAGTCAGTTCCTGTGGTTAATGAGTTTCCAGAAATGTTTCTAGAAGATCTTCCCGGAGTTCCTCCCGAAAGGGAAATCGACTTGGGAATTGATCTCCTCCCAGATACCCAGCCTATCTCTATTCCTCCTTACAGAATGGCTCTAGCTAAGCTTAAGGAATTGAAGGAGCAGTTGAAAGACCTTCTAGATAAGGGTTCATCAGACCTAGTATTTTGCCATGGGGTGAACCAATGTTGTTCGTAAAGAAAAAAGATGGTTCTCTCAGAATATGCATTGACTATAGGTAGTTAAACAAGGTCACATTCAAGAATAAGTATCCCATCCCTAGAATTGGTGACTTGTTTGACCAACTTCAAGGTGCTAGTCATTTCTCAAAGATAGACCTCAGATCATGTTATCATCATCTTAGAGTCAGAGATAGTGACATTCCGAAGACAACCTTCAGAACTTGGTATGGCTATTACGAATTTATAGTTATGTCATTTGGACTAACCAATGCTCATGCAGCTTTCATGGATTTGATGAACAGAGTGTTCAAGCAATACTTAGACTTATTCGTTATCGTCTTTATTGATGATATCCTCATTTACTCTAGGAATGAGGAAGAACATGCGAGTCATTTGAGAGTTGTTCTACAAACTCTAAAAAATCGCCAATTATTTGCAAAATTTAACAAGTGCTAGTTTTGGTTACAATCAGTTGCTTTCCTTGGGCACATTGTGTCTAGTGAAGGAATTCGAGTAGATTCCCAGGAGATAGAAGCAGTGAAACAATGACCCAGACCTACCTCTGCTACAGATATCAGAAGTTTCTTAGGTTTAGCAGGTTATTAGAGATGGTTCGTGGAAGGATTTTCATCCATAACCTCACCATCGACCAGGTTGACTCAGAAAAAGGTTAAATTCCAGCATTCGGATGGCCCCTTATGAGGCATTGTATGGGCGTAGATGTAGATCTCCAGTTGGTTGGTTTGAAGTAGGTGAAGCAGCCTTGATAGGACTAGATTCAGTCCTTGATGCTATGGAAAGAGTGCAACTCATTAGAGATATACTTAAGACTGCCTAGAGTCGCCAGAAATCTTATGCAGATGTGAGAAAAAGAGAACTAGAGTTCCAAGTTGATGATTAGGTTTTCCTGAAAGTATAACCTATGAAAGGGTGATGAGATTTGGGAAGAAAGGGAAGCTCAGTCCCAGATATGTAGGCCCTTACCGGATCTTGAAAAGGATTGGTAAAGTGTCTTATAAGTTAGAGTTGCCAGTAGACTTAATAGGAGTGCATCCAGTATTTCACATTTCACTTTTGAAGAAGTGTGTGGGTGATCCAACATCCGTAGTGCCATTAGAGACTGTGGCTGTAAAAGATAGCCTTTCTTATGAGGATGTACCAGTTGAGATTCTTCATCGTCAAGTTAGAAGGTTGAGACACAAAGAAGTATCTTCAGTCAAGGTTTGGTGGAGGAGTCAGTCCGTAGAGGGAGCTACTAGGGAAGCAGAAGCGGCCATGAAGTCCAAGTATCCTCATCTCTTTCCTTCTGATTCCACACCAGCTTGAGGTAATAGTTCCTCTTTAGTTTTTCAGTTATTCATGTGCATATTCAGTCTTAATATCATTTTCCTTCAGTTCGTACTTGCATTTTCAGCGTATTTGCATGTTCTTGGAACTTAGTTCCGTCAGAAATTCAGTTCTCAGTGTTTGGTGGTAAGGATTGTAGCCCTCTTCCTCCATTTCAGCTAGTTTAGCCTTCATTTGAGGACAAATGGTCCCAAGGGGGAGATAATGTAACACCCCATATCTGAAACAGACAAAAAAATGCATATTTTGAGAAGTTCTAGGTGCAACCCACAGTTGCCATCCACGGACCGTAGGTCAGATCACGGCTTGTGCTGGTGGTCCTTGGTTCACCACTGCAGCCCCTCCCTAAACCCAGCTCAAAAAATCGTCCAAGTCTCGAGTCACGGACAGACCCACGGTCCGCAGGTCAGACCACTATCCGTAGTTTGTATCCGTGGATCAAGACTCCTTTACCCAGCCTCTGACATGAACTACGATCGACCAGCACGGACCGTCGTTTGATCTACGGTCCATAGGTCTGACCGTAGGTGAGGGTCAGCAACCAGTTAGAGGAAAATTATTGATTGGGTCAACTTCATATGGTAATAACTCTTAGCACAAAAGGAATTATGCGTCCCATGACATATGATATTATAGATAATTGAATTCTCTTTCCAACGCCACTGAGTTTGCTAAAATCCAACATCCGAGTAAAGCGTTATGCTCGTTTTAGTGAAGCCCTGTCAGGCAGACTTGACCGACGACTCCAATCGACGAACCGTCGATTGACCTATGGCCCGTCAGTCCAATCCGCCGGTCACTCCGACATCAATTAAGTTAGGGGTCTTTTGGTCTTTTCCTATTTTGTTTAACCCCTAAGGTATGTCATTTAGACCCTAAATCATGAGGTTTTAGTTAGTTTAAGCCTAGAAACATAACTAGAACTTATCCAAGTCAAATCATTAACCAAAACTTAGAAAACTAGAAACAAGAGAGGAGGAAAAGGTCAAGAAACCTAGTTCAAGAACACAGCAAGGTTCCATCAGTTCCAGCCCCGAAATCCAAGAATTTTTCCGTGAAATTCGTCACCAGGTATGTGGGATTTCACTAGTGGGTTTCTTTCGCCCATTAGGTCCCTAAAATTCAGTCAGATTCTTGATTCCATGATTATGAACAAACCTGGGGTTTCTAGAATTTCAACAGTTCATCATGAATTAGTTATTTAAATGTTCCAAATCTGATTATCACATTATTACTCAGTTTATTGCATGAATTTCAGAACCCTAGCTATGTATTTCTTTAGTTCATGAATTAAACATGCTAGGTCAGATATCTCAGTTATTCAATTATACATGCCTCAGTTATTAATGCATCATTATCAAATTAATTGTTGCATTCTCAATCTGTATGTTCAGTTTTGAGCTATCTAGTATTTACAGAAATTCAGTCATAACCAGTTAACCACTCAATTCATTGGGAATAACATAATACCGAGTTGGATTAGGGTTCATCATACCCATATAGTCCCAGAACTACGAGCCACGTAGGTGTAAGTCCTCTCTGTGGGAAACATCAGTTTAGTGATCACACCAGTCATGCCTCTATACCTTTGGCTGCGTATATTGGGTCCTCTAGAGGGGGGCGCATACATCGGACTCCACATTTAGCTCATGTGGTTTTATTGTCGGTTATTAGTGGCTCCCACAGTTTAGTCAGACTCTATTACATTGACCACATTTATAGTTTATTCAGTATTCAGTCATCATCTTATAAATTGGTCATTGCATTCAGTTAGCTCAGTATTCAGTATCTATAACATGTCCCTATTATTTTATTGCGTTATTCCTTTGTTCAGTTATATGTTCTTTCAGCTTTACCCTATCCTGCATGCTCAGCACCTTTCAAGTACTGACGCATACGTGCGCTACATCTTTTCGTGATATAGGTTCAGGTTCTCAGCATCCAGATCACGCTTAGATCGATTCCCAATCTTCAGTTTAGTAGCATCAGTGGTGAGTCCTCATTCTTCGAGGACTAGTGACATGTTTATCTTTATCGCTCTAGTCTTTAGTTTCAGTTTTGCTAGATCTAGTTGGGGCATGTCCCAACATTTCTAGTCAGTTTAGAGGCTTATTTCAGACATAGTTAGATTCAACTTAGTATTGAGTTAATATTTTCTTTGTATTAAACTCATTAGTTATCATTTATCTCAGTTATATTATATGGGTATTCCCCATCCTTTCATTTTATTCATGATTTAGCTTCCGCATCAATTTATTATCTTTAGTATGCTCATGATCATGCCAATAGGGTTAGCTTGGGAACACTTGTGGTCCTAGGTCCCATGTCCGCATCTCGGGGGTAGCTCGGGGCGTGACATGATCATTTTGAAATATGTACATAGTGATATCTGCAAGATTCCTACACGACTGTACTTTAAAATGTAATGATGAGTAAAAAAAAATCAAGAGAAGTTATATATAAGACAAATAGAATTTAAGAAATAATTAATTGAACCAACTTTTCTATGCTTACCTCTTAGAGATAGCTAAATAAGAAGACGATAAATATTGCTACACTATTAAGTATTACTGAGATACCAAAACCTTGAGAAACTATATATGACGACAATATTCTTAGCATTCCAAACAAACTTATCTTATTCTTTCATTCATGTGAGAAGGACAACATAAAAAACACAATAATTTTTTTTAGAAATAATATCTAAATGACTCATATGTAAACATGAAAGGCTGAATTTTTGTTACATACTTGATAAGTTTACATCTACGATATATTATATTGTTTCATCCAAATAGTGAGAATTAGTAATGTGCTAAATGTCCATTTATATAAGTTAAATGTAATTTATCAGGTAGAAAATTCATCATTAATTTATGCTAGTTATGATGGAAGGAAATCAAAAGTTTTGCAACAATGTTTATTGTAGCTATTACTTAGCATTTAAGATAATTTATGAATATAATTCACTAATTTTTTTTATCGTTTTGTACAGTAGGGATATCTGAAGAGATTGTTTTATATATTGCAAAAATTTTGATTTTCTTTTATCATTTAATAATATAAATATTCACTGTATTTATATTAATTCATGTCTAGTTTTAGACGGTAGGAGTATTTGAAGAGATTGTTTTAAATATTGCAAAACTTTTGATTTTCTTCTATCATTTAATAATACAAATATTCATTGTATTTATATTAATTCATGTCATAAGTTGTGTTTTAACTTCCAAAAACTTGAAGTAATATTATGGGGTTTTTCATTTTAGAATATTATTATTATTATTATTATTATTATTATTATTATTATTATGTATTAATATTTCTGTCCATAAATATATAAGAATAGTGTTTAATAGAATATGATAATATTTATTAATAATTAATGTGTATTTACATTTTTGTCCATCAATATTATGATATTATAAGGACATTTTCGTAATTTAACTTTTCACTTGGAGGCTTCCCACTTTTATATATATATATATATATGTATATATATATATATATATATATATATATATTATTATTATTATTATTATTATTATTTGTTTTTATAATGAGGGACTCCTTTTTGTAACACCCTTCAAAGTTGAGTCTCATTTCATCTTTCTTTTTCTTTCACTTGACTTTCCTTTCTACTTCCTTTCCACACCCTAACTTAGGCTTTTGGCCTAAGTTGGCTATTCAAACAAACCGATGATTCAAAAAGGATTTTGGGTGAGAAGTTAGGGGCAATATGGCTCAGGAGGTTTCAATGCAGTTGTCAACAAATGGTTTAGGCTCAAATGATGCCAAAATGGTTGCACACCCTTACAAGGTAGTCACAAAAGGATATCAAATTTGGATTCCCTCTCAAAATTTCTGCCCAAGATCATTCCTTACACTTACCAAAGTTAGACACTTGGACTAACAAGGTAAATTCTAGGATTTCACAAACATGCTTCCAAGTAAAATCTCAACACACATGGCACTTCAACACAATTATTTAGCACATCTTGAAAAGATAAAAAACTTTGCAAATATTACAAGACACAAAGATGATATCTAGATTTTGGAGTTCTCTCATAATGGAAAGTATTTAGCCGCATCATCTGTTTATTTTTCAGTTATTATATGGAAGTTAATGTTTGAAGCAATAATTTTCTGCTCACAAGGAACTTGTGTCATTATAATCAGCTTCTCACTTGTGGAGTAGAGGAGGTTGTTCGATTGTGGGATGTGAGCTCTAGTGAATGTATAGATATGTATATACATAGGTAAGTCTTGTGAACTAAGAAATTCTTCTTTGGAGTATACAAGGGAATGTAAAACTCTTAACCATATATCACAGGCATAAGTTAGAACGTTTCGTTGTGTGGTCTTGCTTTGGTGGACTAGATCAAGTTTTCCTATGGCTCAGAGTTTTACATTCCCTCTCTACTCGAAAAATGGATTTCTTGGTTCCAAAGACTTGCCTTTAAATATATCTATACATTCACTGGAGTTTACATCCCACAGTCAAACAACCTTCTCTACTTGACAAGTGAGAAGCTGATTGTCCTCAAGGCTTCATGTTATAAATGACACAGGTTCCTCGTGACTAGAAAATTGCTGCTTAAAACATTACTTCCCATATAATAATTGGACAATGAACAGATGATGAGGCTAAGTACTTCCTATTATGAGAGAACTGCAAAAACCAGACATAATCTTTGTGTTCTTATAATATTTGCAAAGTTTGACATGGAACTTGATCTGTTCATCATGGTGATCAGTAAGCAATGTCATTTAATTGATTACTGAGTTGTGAAATAAACAAGACTCTAGTTTCTATTCAACGACAACAAGATGGATTAGTCTTTTTTCAAGATTCATAACTGTAGGGGGAAACCTTCTTTGCAATTATTCTAATAACTTTGTCCTGTTGATTTTATTTTCATTATATTTAGCATCCCAAAAGAAAACATGTTGTGAAGGTAAAGTCCTACGTGACAATTGTTGCATCCCATTATTCTCATGAAAGATGGGCCTACGACGCGACAACTCTTTTTTCGAGTTTTAAAAAGAGAAGACTCACCACCTAATGAATTAAAGGTGCATTAGGATATCATTCTATACTAAGCTAACAAATAAATTTAATTTAAAGAGTCTGTGAAATCATAGGTAAGGTAAGGATTCAAGTTACCTCGAAAGGAATGTGTTAGACACCTTTCAAGGTACAAAATGTGAGTACTAGCTGAATCTTGTGAATTATGTAGGGGACATATATGTGTGGTGAAAAAATGCCATTAATTAAAAACTGATGAGGTAAAATATGAAAAATTGAATAAATTAGTGTAAGAAAAGACTACGGGGGTGTTTGGACAAACTTTTTAAGTTACTTAAAAGTCAAACGCCAAAGACCAAAAGTAGGTAGCTACCCACTTTAATTTTTCATTTTTTTTGTGTTCTTTTTAAGCCTAAAGTAAAACACTTTGTGCTTTACCAAATACATCTAAAAATTGAAAAGTACTTTAAAAAAGCACTTAACTTATTTTTAGTGGGTTTTGCCTTTTAAGCACGTTTTTAGTTTTTGAAGTATTTGGGTAAAACAAAAGAACTTTTTTAAAGCTTAAAAAGTACCAAAAAAAAGTCAAAAGTTGGAATTTCCCAACTTATGACTTATGGCTTTTAACTTATAGTCCACTTAAAAAAAGCTAATTCAAACACCCCTTAAATTATTAAGTAAGGAATAATTTATTAGATATAATTAAACGGATCTAGTAAAAACAACTTCAAACGTGAATTTTTTTGTTGTGTAAAATTTAGGTAGTTTAAAAAAGTCAAGTAGCCAAACATGAGACTTCATTTACTAGTTAACATGCTTAAAAAAATATTAATCAAATGGACTTATTAGATGCAAAAATAAGGAAAATAAAAGGAACAAAAGAAATATGAGATTTGCCATTAAAGAATATTTTATTGTACTAACATACAGTTATAACTTCAAACAAATCTAAAAATTTATTATATGGACAAAAATTACCACTATTCTAAAGGTATTATAATTCTAGCTATCCCAGACACATAACATTAAAAGACAAGATGAAATTATTTATTATGCGATTTTATGCATGAATTACAACCAATGATACATACAAAACTAGTTAAGCCATAAAGTTCATGAGTTCAATTAAACAATGTATGCTCTCAAGCCATTAGACAAAACTGAAAAACTTATAATATTGACAATAAAAGAGGATAGAGAATGACCTGATTGCTTCCAATAAGAATACTTAAAGTAATTGAATAACACAAATAAAAGGAGAAACTAAGTTGAAAATGAGATGAGTAAAGGGTAGAGAAACTAACTTGGTCGAATGAATACATATACATTAAGCTTAAAATGAAGTAATTATAAACGACAAATAATGAGAAAAACTTATTAATAACATATGTTCCACCTCAAATTTGGTGGCCAATTAATGTAACACATTAAGATAAATCAACTATATATATTTATGATCATCCCTCTATTCCATTTTTTTATAATCATCTCTCTTATATGCTTTGAGACAAGATGAAAAGAATTATTTAAAAAATTATTCAAGAGTACTAAATAAAATATTTTGATTTTTAAAAAATCGTGTGAAGCTAAAATATATGTATATCTTTTTATGTTAGTATTACAATAAAGTATGTTGATAATTTAACATAATAATAAAAGTTGTCAAGCTTTTGAGACTTTTAAAAGGGTAACATACAAAATTAGAATAGTAGGGAATAGCGAGTTGCTTTATTTTAAAGCTGTAGGTGCACTTCATATAAGAAGTCGGATATAGCATGTTCTTTTTCATCATTTTTCAAATGTACCTGGATGAAGCCAACTATAGCCTGTCCTTTTTTAATCATTTACCAGATGTACATGGCCTCCACTAGGGTGACGATTCCATTTGAGCGTATGTATGTTCTTAATATTTAACTAGTTAAACAATAAACTAATAAAGACTCTTAATCAAAGTAAGCACATAATAAGAAAAAGAGTTAAAAAATGAGTAAACACATCAAACTAAGCAGATTCGAAGATCTGAAATAAATTTTTATCTCATCTCATTTTTTCTCACGATTAAATTAATTGGGCCTTAAATTTTATCAAAATGTATGCTATACATCCTAATTATTCTAGCTCGAACTAATGGAACAAAACGAGAATTTGCAAATCATATAGACAATAACGAAAAACTAGCTAACTATCTATAGTTATGAATTCATGTAAAACAATACATAATAAATTAAAACTAGTAAGGATTATAGTGACAAGATTTCAGGTGAACTTCAAATTTCAATAGTGCTAATCTATGATCACATATAGCGTTAATAGTTAATATTCTTAAACATTTCCAATACAACTCCTTAAATTCAATGAACCCAGTAATATTAATGAATAGGCAAATACACTGAGATAATAAAAATAAAGCTAAAACATGCTAAAATAGATATAAGATCAAATTTCTTAAAATTACGGATGACAATTGGACGGATTGGGTCAAATTTGGCCGGGTCATAATGGGTCAAGAAAACAAACGGGTCAAGACCCAATCCAAATTTACTTGGGTCAAAAAGAGTCAAGTAATGGATTATAGAACGGGTCAAGACTCAACCAAACTCAATTTTACTAAGTTTAAGAGTTTCATCCGTTCTTTTAAAAGTTTTTTGTACCTAATAAAATTATTATTTATCTTTATTATGGCTATATATAGCATAAAAAATTAGAAAAATATCAAAATTATTTTGACAAAATTTCTCATGAGTCAATTTGGGTTACATATCAACCTAATTTTTAATAAATTGAAATAGATTGATCTAATAAATAGACGGGTTGATAACCCACCCAAACTTAAATGGATTGGGTGGGTTAGGTCTCATTTTTCCACCTCTAATTGAAACATCCACCAAATTAGAAGATAAGATGAATTTAAAAGCAACAAACGATGTACCTTTCGGTCAAGGAACTTACATCAACACCTCTAAAAATCATCAACTAAAATGGACTTAGAATTGGAACTTCAAGTTTTTGACCTTGCCATAATGGTGGTTTCATTATAGTGTTCCCATGGTTGCATTTTTTTGTGGCTGATTTATGGTGAAGAAGATGAGGTTTTGGGTGTCAGTCACAGATATATAATGGTGTTTTCATGATAGTATTTCTGAAATGTTGGACAATGGATGTTTAGTGTTGGTGGTTGGCAATTGATGAGTGGAGGCAAAGGTATTGACTGTTTCACCAGAAAGAATGTGGTGTGGTGGTTCTTTGGTGGCTGGTCTCCGGTTGTTTGTTGATGAGGGAAAGGAGGAGAAGGGAGGCATTGTGGTTTCACCGGAGGTGGGTGGTTCTTCACGGTGGTTTTATAGTAGAGCAACAGTTGGGAAGAGGATAGTGAGGGTGTGGGGCGGCTCGTCTTGAACATAGGAGAAAGATGAAAAGTGATTTAGGTTTTGGGTGAATAAATAGGAAGAGGTAGAGGATTTAATCTTGATCGTTGATCAAGATGAGATGGATATCTATGATTAAAAGTTTGGGTTTGGGATTTATATTGGGTCATAATTGATCAATTAGGTTAGAATTGAACAAAATTGGATTAAAATGGATATAACTCCAATAATTTGGAGGAAAAAATATATTACTATTTGTTTAATAAAATATTGCACATATTAAATAAAAGAAACAAATAAATGAATAATCATAACTTTTCATATAAAAGAAATACACCTCATTATGAATACCAAAATATATAGTTAATTGGATAAAGATAAATATAAATTTAAGCATTTAATAAAAGAAATAAGTTTTAAATATATATATTTAGTCGAATAGTAATCTGAAAATGGATTATAGGTCAGTCAAAATTGGTTATCAACAACAATCTGCATAAGAAACACTGTAACTGATTTGTATATGCCATATAGGACGTGTGTGTCTACACCTAAAGTTATTAGGCATAAATATTAATGGATATTAATTTTTATCCTTTAGTTTAGGATTTCATTACTATTTCCTATTTTCTAGCTATATGGTTTCCGTGTTCTAGTAATTTTTATTCCATTAGGACTTCCTATAGGTTTTCTGTATTTTAGTTGCATTGTATCTTATAAGATCATGATGTATCATTGGATAGGAGTGGGATCTTATAAGATCAGGTAGAATCTAGGCTAGGTGAGGTTTAGGGCCATCTAGGAATGAGTGGGGTGTAATGTTGAAGTTTGGTTAATGTTTTCTTGTAGCCAGGATATTAAGGAGTCCATGAGGTCTTTCAGAATCGAATTTGAGTATGTAGAACTTTCAGAATTGATCTTGGCGTGGACTTGATATGTCAGGATAAGTAGGGAATGGGTTATGTGATGAAAAATGGCTTTTCTCAGAATTTTTAGTCTCGTAAATTCATTGATCCCACTATCGTGGAGGAATCCCACTATTGTGAAGTGTGCAGACCGCTTGTCATGACCCAAAGTACACCCTAGACGTGCACGGTGTATAAGACCATGAGGGTCCCTACACAAGCCACTTGACATACATATAACACAATATAATAGAATAAAGAGAGTTCATATAAAAATAAAGCATTTGACATAAATGAGGAAATCTAATATAGTCTTGACAAGCCATTCTTATACATGAGAGTGGTTGGGACGTAACCCATACACCACGTACAAAATCCATAAACTAAGAAATATGAAAGAAATAAAGGTGACATAGTTCTTGGAACATGAGGACTCACCAAGTCTTCAAACTTCAAGTGATCAAGCAACTAGCCACGGGCGGGAGGAAGAAGATCTTCGTACCCCACATGAGTGAAATAATTTAGGTACAAGTATGTATTAGTACATGAAATGTACTTAATTTGAGGGGTATGCATAAAAATGTAAAACATGATCATAAGAGGACATGGGGGGGGGGGGGGATGATATGCACGACGCAACTAAAGCAAAGTAAAACCTTTAAAGAAGAATCATAATCATGAACATGGTCAATGCATCTTGAACTCGTAATGAAAACTTCATAAGAACCCTTGAAGTCACTTTAGTTCATTTTATGGGATATTAGCTTTATCCAACAATAGATCATGCGATCTATAACATGAAATCCTATGTAACTCCCACATTGACAAGGAAGATTCCACTTTCCAAGGTAGAACTTCGTATCATATCATGCTATATATCGATCCACTAGCTAAGTCACTTACGAAAATCCTACGAAAGAACATAGTTTGGAACTCGAGGTTTCTACTAGAGACTATTCTATTTGAGCCTCCACCTCAAAGTTCTCTCAGTGCTAAGTTAAATCCTAACCGAATATTCATTTTCATAAATATAATATCATACATGGAAAATCACAATAAATATACTAATCCAATCTTAAATCAGTATAAAATTACTTTTTTAACCTTGAATCATGCATGTGTGAGAAAACCATTCACCAAACCATGATCCTTTATATGTGAGAAAACCCTTTCACAATTTCATTGATGCCCATCATAAGCAACCAAGATCATAAAATACTCATTTTCATAAATCATGAATAATTTTCATAAAAACATCATTCATAGATTCATAACTTCTTCATAAATTCATGTCTTTAAGAGTACATAGTTAAAAATCATGATCAATGCATGGGTTCAAGTAAAATCAATTGAAAAGCATGTATTTGAGTTGAAACAATCATAAAAAGATCAAAATCGAACAATTGAATCTACACCATTATAATCCATGAAGAATTGAATGAAAACTCAATAAAATTGATGAAACTGAACTTGGATAATTGAGAAATCTTTAAGGCTCAATAGGTGAATGGAACCCATTTATGAAACCCTACAAACCTTTCTATTCGAAGCCCAAAAGAAATGGGGGAATTTGAGACTCGGTGCTTGGAAATCCTAACCTTCTTCTTGACCTTGGGAGAGAATCACAGGGGATTGAATGTAGAAAGGATTTGGAAATCTGGGTGAATAAGAGAGTTGGGGAAAGTTTTGGGGTAGAAGGGTATTTATAGGGTTTAGAATAGGGGTAAACCGACGCCGTAGAGACATTTAATGTAAAGGAAACTACCCAAATTCTCTTAAAAATATTTACGAGATGGTTTCTATGGTTTGGACCTATGGTTCGTAGAACTTTCTACGACCTGTACTGGTCAACCATAGAACAAACTTTAGAAACTCAAATTCACCTTACTTTCCATGAGACCTTTCTATAAGTCAACGGATTTCCTACGTTATGTTGACCCCTTCGTAGTTCTCAGCTTCTAGCCCAAAATTCTAATAAGTCTGGGACCTATCTATGGAACCACCTTACGGTCCGTCAAACTTCCTATGGTTCGTCCTTGCTACTTGTAGGTCAACTTCCAAAACATGAAATTCGAAAAACTCAATCTCATTCCTACGAGTTCAATCTACGACCTATAGAAACTCCTACGAACTATAGACTGGACTCGTAGGTCACAACATGTAGCCAAAACATGAAGTTCTTCCCTTTTCCCATTTCTAAGGTGTTACAATATCTCCCCTTTGTGGACATTCATCCTCGAATGTTACTCAAGATAACATGAATATAGTAGAAGAGAAGCTAACAAATCAACATGAATGCAAATCTCATCAAAATGATCATAAACATGGAGAATCACTCCAAGCTAGATCATAACATCAAAAATAAAGTTTGCAAGAACATGCACGCATATAGAGACATAAGAATGACTAAAACGCATGAATCCCAAAGAATGAACCATGATGAGCTAATAGCTCAAGCTAAAATAAGAGCGGAGGGAAAGAGATTAGGATACCGGGACATCAGATAGGCTTCAGCCTCCCAACTAGCACCCTCGACTAATTATTTCTCAACTTTCGAACTTGTCGGTGTAAAATCTCAACTATAACCTTTTCATAAAAAGATTCTCTTTAACTGCCAACCTTTCTAAAGGCACTGTGGACGTCGAATCTCCAACACAATTCTTCAACAAAGAGACATGGAATACATGATGTATCTATGCTAAATCATTAGGCAATTCAAGTTAATAAGGAACTTTGTCAATATGCCATAAAATTTGATATGGGGACCAAACTTTCCTTTCTTTCCAAATCTCATTGCATCCTTCATGAGTGAAATTTTCAAGTAGATCTAATCATCAAAATTAAATTTGAGTTCTCTTCTTCTAAGATCAACATATGACTTTTATCAACATTGAGCCATTTTTAACCTTTCACGAATAAGTCGAACCTTTTCCATATCCTCATGTACCAACTTGAGTCCTATCAAAGAGACATCACCAACTTCAAACCAAACTATAGGATACCCCCACCTCCTACCAAAAAGAGCCTCAAACGGCGCCATCCCAATACTAGAATGATAGTTATTATTAAACGCAAATTTAATTAATGGTAAATGATCATCTCAATTTTCCTTGAAGTCAATTACATAAGCTCTTAACATATCTTCTAAGGTCTGAATGATACACTCGTCTTCTCCATCGGTTTGAGGGTGGAAAGTCGTGCTAAGTTTCACATGAGTTTCGAGAACCTCTTGAAATGACTTCCAAAATTGAGATGTAAACTCAGTACCACGATTAAAAAAAATGGACAAGGGCACTCCATGCAATCTTACCATTTCCTGAATATAAAGCTTGGTGTAATCTTCCGATGAGAATGAAGATTTAATGAGAAGAAAGTAGGCTAATTTTGTCATTCAGTCCACAATAATCCAAATCGAATCAAATTGTCAACGAGTGCAAGGTAAACCCTTAATGAAGTCCATATTCAAATCTTCCCACTTCAATGTAGGATTACTAATGTTTTGAGCCAAACCACCCAGTTTTTGATGCTCAACTTTCACTAGTCGACAATTCAGAAATTTAGCCACAAATCCCACAATATCCTTCTTCATCTCTTCCATCAATAGACTTCCTACAAATCATGGTACATCTTGGTGGCTCCTAGGTGAATAGAATACCGAGAACTTTGAGCTTTTGTTAAAAATCTGATTTTCCTACTCTTCAACATTCGAAACACATAACCGATCTTGATATCGAAGGACACCATTTCCACTTTGGGAGAAAGCCTCAATGGATTTTTTTGAAAATGGACTTCTTCAACTCAACTAGTGCAGGATCAAGATCTTGCATAGCCTTTACATCCGATACAAAAGATGATTCAGAATCATTATGAACAACTATCCCACCTTCATTAGAACAAACTAAATGAACACCCAATTGGGCAACCTACCAACATCATGGACTAACTCCTTCTTAGCATCCTCATCATGAGTGACACTTCCCATCGATAGTTGATTAAGAGCATCTGCCACCACATTCCCCTTACTAAGGTGATATAGGACACTTATGTCTTAATCTTTCAATAACTAAAGCCATTTTTTTGTGAAGATTCAATTTTTTTAAGTGAATACACATTTCAAATTCTTATGGTCGGTAAACACGTCTACATGAACACCATATAAGTAATGCCACCAAATCTTTAGAGCAAACACTACCGCCGCTAATTCCAAATCACAAGTTGGATAATTCTTTTCATGTACCTTTAATTGCCTTGAAGAATAAGAAATTACCTTCACATGTTGCATCAAAAGACACCCAATACCAATTTATGAAGCATCACAATAAACCATAAAACCATCTGGTTCTTCCGGTATTGTTAAGATAGGGACTGAAGTGAGTCTATCCTTCAACTTTTGCAAACTCTTCTCACAAGTTTCCACCACAGGAATTTTACCTTTTTTTGAGTCAACGTTATCATAGGTGAAGCAATAGAGAAAAATCTTTCCATAAAATTTCTATAATAACCTATTAGACCCAAGAAACTCTGTATGTCTACAACATACAACAATCTAGGCCTATTCTTAACCTCCTCAATTTTCTTAGGATCTACTTGAATACGTTCAGCGGAGATCATATGGCCAAGGAGAGCAACAAACCTTAATCAAAACTCATATTTTCTAAACTTAGCATACAACTCATGATCCTTGAGAATTTTTAACACAATCCTCATATGCTCATCCTCACTCTGTGAGTAAATCAAAATATCGCCAATAAACACAATTTTACCAACATATCAAGATATTGCTTGAATACCATATTTATCAAATCCATAAATGTCGCTAGTACATTTTTCAAACCAAAAGACAACACCAAAAATTCATAATGGCCATACCGAATTCAAAAAGCTGTATTTGGAATTCCCTCTCCTTCACTTTTAATTGGTGATAACCAAACCGAAGGTCAATCTTTGAAAAGTAACTCGCTCCTTGAAGTTTATCAAACAAATCATCTATCCTTAAAATAGGATAAATATTATTAATGGTAACCTTATTCGATTGCCGATAGTCATTGCACATTTGGAGGGAACCATCCTTCTTTTGAACAAACAACACCAGATCACCCCATGGAGAGATACTCGTTCTAATAAGACTCTTATCCAAAAATCCTTCAATTGACCCTTTAACCCCTTAAGTTCTGCTGGGTCTATGCGGTAAGGAGGAATATAAATACGCTCTGTCTAGGAGAAGGTCAATTCCGAAGTCTATTTATCTTTTGGGAGATCACTAGAAAGGTCATTGAGAAACAGTTCCAGAAACTCATTAAGAATCAAAAGTTACTCAAGAGTAGGGGTTTTAAAATCTTTATACCTAACCCAAAAAAGATGTTAAATGCAACCCTTAGAAATCATTTTCCTAGCCTTTAGGAAAGATATAAACTGGCCCTTAAGAACATTGTTTCCCCCTTCCCATGACATAATAGGTTCGTTCAGAACCTTGAATGTGACTAATCGGTTCCTATAATCTATGGAAACATAACATGCATAGAGCAAGTCTATCCCTAGAATACTGTCAAAGTCTACCATATCAAGCTCTACAATAACAACATGAGTGACTCTATGAGAAATGAAAATTGGAAACTTTCTATAAACTCTCTTAGCAACAATAGAATCACAGATGGGAGTAGAGACATAAAAGGGATTAGAAAGGATATCAGGACCAATATCAAATATTATGGCCAAATAAGGAGTAACAAAGGATAACGTAGCACCGGGGATAAAGCAAATCATGCACATCAAAATGAAAGACTTTCAACATACTGGTCACCACATCTGCAGAACCCTTATGATCCTGTCGAGTCTTAAGAGCATATAACCTATTATGGTGAGAGTCACACAAACCAGAACCACTAGGCCGAGCTTGTCTACCATCCTTACTCTTGTTAGCTTGCAACAGAAAATCCTTCACTTTGTGACCACTCTTTCCACAACCAAAGCAACCATCCATGCCAACCAAACATTTCCCACCATGTTTCTTACCATACCTTAAACAAGTCGGGATAGAAAACCTATTACCACCACCTTCTTGAGGTTTAGGGTTAGACTCCCTATCTTTTTTTAACTTAGGAATCAGTGCATTAGAAGATCCTTAACTAAAAAACATTTCCTAGAATTGAGGATGCACATGTCCACTGAATCTAGCATGTGAAAAGTCTCCATAACCAGTCCTTACCTGATATACCGTTAGTTTACGATATTTTTGATGTGTTTCACTTAGAGTTTGTGTGTGTCTTGGGCTAAAATTTTTTATTAGGGTAATGTTTTATGTGTAATTATTGCAGGAAATAGGCTTGGATGCGGTTGATGAAGATGTGAGTTGAAAAGTGTAGAAGTAGCTACCAACGGAGCCACTCACGGACTGTAGGTCCTACGACAGGTCGTGGATGGAAAGTCATAGGTCCTGGTATGGGAGTTGAGTTTCAGTATTTAGTCCATGGAGTGCTAGGATAGACCGTAGTTCTCTCCATGGACCATAGGTGATGCATCATCGGTGGAAGATCAGGGAAGTTTGACCAAGTGTGGAACCACGAAGTAGACGACGGACCGTTCCTACACAACCGTCAATGAGATCAGAGAAGTTGAGGTTTCAGTACCTGATGAAGTTTCTAAGTGTTGAGCCACAGAGGATGACCTATGGACCGTAGGTCGACCCATTGTCCGTAGGTCATGCCGTCAATAGAAGCCATGCTCTAGAACTTTATTTCCTTATTTTGTCCTATTTTATTTGGGATTTATTTTCTATAAATAGGATTTTTAATCCTCATTTTGGGGGTTAGAAATTATTGTTAACTTCTAGTTTTTGTTCTTTGGGAATTAATTTACAAACTCTTAGCAATTAGCTTTCCGAATTTCGTTTTATAAGATTTTCACTTTGAAATTCAATTGAAGATTTTGGATTTCATCTATTCTAATTGTAAGTTCATGAATTCTTTCTTCTTAATTATGAATTGTGAACTCTCAAGCATGAGTAGGTAAATCCATAACTAGGGTTGTGGGAACCATGAGCAATTAATAATGTATGAATAATAATTAAGTAATTCTTGAATAGTGTTTATGCATGTATTGTTAATTCTTTTTCTTAGAAATCTTTTTAATGAGTGCACACGTTAGAACTCGCCTTGTTCTTACTTGACGGACAAAGAAGGTAAAGATTGAGAAAAGGATTAAACAATAGAGATTTAGTGGACGTTATCTAACAGTCTAATGTCAATTGGAGTGAGGGTGAAAACTAATCTGGGGTGAAAGGTAAGGGTTCGTAAAACATACACATGTAGCCAGACCAAGGTGCGTGGTAAAATTCCCTACATGGAGTGGAGGACCAATCACTTAGGGATACCTAACTTACCAACTTTGCATGTAAAACACTAGGAAATGATTACTATTATTAGGATTATTGTGTTAAGAACTTGTGGGGAGCACACATACCCTAGTTCCTTTCTCATATTGATAAACTGAAGTTAAAATCTTGTCTACTTGTCACTTAAGCATTTAAATCTATTACTTACTTACAAAATCCCCCCTATATACTTTCCTCAGAAATAATTTGACTAAACGGATATAATAGTGAGTTAAGTTTAGGTCTAAACCATATTCCTCGTGAGATCGACCCCAACCTACAAGTTGGGTTCTTTACTTGATAATGATGACTTATACTTCTCTAAAGAGGTGTAATTTGAGTGTATCAAATTTTGGTACCGCTGCGGGGAATTTGGCTGTTAGATAAGTTTAACTACATTGTTGAAATTTAGTCAAGTATTTCCTGATTTTACATTTTTCTTTTGTTTTTGTTTTTTCTAAAGGTTTCTACTCTAGTGTATGCCAAGTACATGGAGTCGAGGTGAACCATTGACCCCATACGATCCAGAGCTGAGTAATACTTTGAGAAAAAATAATAATCAAGGGCTTCACAACAATCCAATTAGAGAGAATCTAGGTGATGGAGTAGAATTAGAGCCTCTTGAGGTTGTAAATGTGCACGCTCAGGTACATGGTTGTAATCGAATTGGAGATGCAGAGAGGGTGCATAATCCACCAACACCTAGGTTGTGTGATAACTACAGTGTTGACTACAATACAGTTGAATCAAAAGGGCCTATTGTTCTTCCTCCTCTAACTCCAGGGCACAAATTTGTGGTGACTAGCAGTCTGATACAAATTCTTACAACAAGAGGGTTGTTTTCTGGTCTAGCTTCGGAAGATCCACATGGTCACATGGCTAAATTGAGAAGTGTTTGTAAAAGTTGTGGGCGACGATCGAAATTGGATATGAAGGTCATAGGTTTGAGAGTCTTCCCTCTACCATTGACTGGTGATGCTGCGGTGTGGTATTATGAGATTTCATACAATTTGATTCATACATGGGACCAATTGCATAGGGTGTTCATGGCAAAGTACTTTCCGGTGTCTAAGGAGCTAAATCACAAGGATAAATTGAACAATTTTGCAGCACTACCTAGAGATTCTCTAAGCAGTTCATTGGATAGGTTCACTGCACTCATTAGAAGTGTTCCGAATCACCGCATTGATGATGAGTCATTGAAGGAATATTTTGGAGAAAGGAGAATGGCAATGCAAAGGTTGTGCTAGATACTATTGTTGGAGGGTCATATGGTGAGTGCAATTTTTAGGAGATTGCTAAGAAACTAGAGAAGATTTCCCAAAATAATAAGGCATGGAGCACTAGAAAGGCTAATACTGGAAGGAACACATTCACGGTCCAAACTGCACCAAATCAAGCAAATGATGATATTCGTGAATGAATGGCTCAAATAAGGACAGAACTGGGCTTGGTATTGAAACATATGTGTGAAGATACAGAAAAAGTGAATTCGGTAAACTACTTAACTAAACCTCTACCACCACCAATTGAGGAATGCTACTATGAGGAGGATGCATATTTGGTTAATGATCAGATAGGGGTTTCCGAAATAACACCTAATGTTTCAACTCGGATAATTGGCGCCAAGGTCAAGGAAATCAAGGTCAGAACTATGGAAACTACAATCAAGAGGGAAACTATGTTCGGGATGGGAACTACAATCGTGATAACAACTACAATCGGAACAATTCTGGCAATAGGAATGAGAGAATTGGGCCCTATGTTCCACCTGGTAATAGGAAATGTGGTAATAGAAATGTTGGTGGTAGTATGTCTCACATTGAGGATATGATGCAAAAGATGATGAAGATGTTTGATGTAACTGATGAGAATGTGAAAGAGATGTGAAATGACTTTTCTAGAATCGGTCAAAAAGTTGATGTCCATGTAGTGTCGATCAAGCAACTTGAGTAGCAGTTTAGTCAGTTGTCCACTACTGTGAACCCACGTCAGTTTGGCACACTTTCTAGCAACACTATCCAGAATTCGAAAAATGATAGGCATTGTATGGCAGTCACTACTCACGGAGGTAAGCAGACCATTGATCCCCCTATGTCGTCTATGTTGAAAGAGTGGTAGAAAATGATGCTGATGAGATTGAGGTTACCGGAGAGTCAAAAATTGCTATAGAGAAGGAAACAGAAGCGACCCAAAAAGTTGTTCCCATGCCTAGACCTCCACCTCCATTTCCACAAAGATTTGTGAAAAATACCAAAGAAGGAAAATACAGCAGGTTCATAACTATGTTGAAACAACTTTCCATTAATGTTTTGTTGATAGAAGCTTTAGAGAAAAGACTTGGGTATGCAGAATTCATAAAGGACTTGGTGACCAAAAAGAGGTCTGTCAGTTTTGAGAATGATGAGAGGTTGCAACATTGTAGTGCCATTGCTACGAGGTCACTTGTGCAAAAGAAAGAGGATCTTGGAGCTTTCACTAATCCGTGTAACATTGGTATGTTGCATTTTGCAAATGCTCTGTGTCATTTGGGTGCCATCATTAATCTGATGCCATTGTTGATCTACAAAAAGTTGGGTTTAGGGGCTCAAAAACAATACGTCTACTTATGGGTGAAAGAATTGTAAAGCAGCCCATTGGTGTTTTCCAAGATGTCCTTATGAAAGTGGAGTGGTTCATTTTTCTGGTGGATTTTGTGATACTTGGTTGTGAAGTTGATTTTGAGGTTCCCATCATCCTAGGGAGACCATTCCTTGGTACTGGGCATGCCTTAGTCGATATAGAGAGAGGGCAGATAAAGTTTTGACTGAATAATGAGGAGGTAACTTTGAATATTTATAGGTCTATAAAGCAGGAAAGCGGTCTCAAGTTGGTTTCAGTGTTGAATCATATTATGGTGTGAGGTTCTGAAGTATCTATTGAAGAGAAGTTAGGTGTTGATGCACTAGCAACGGTAATGATGAATTTTAACGGTGATGGTATTGAAGACTATGATGAATTAGTTGCTGTACTTGATAGGTTCGAATTCCATTCCAAACCAAAAAGATTGGAGTTAGATATGAAGTATCATGACTCTCCACATGCAAACCCATCTGTGGAAGAGCCTCCAAAATTGGAGCTCAAGGCTCTACCATCTCATTTGAGGTATGTATTCTTGAGGAAAGATGGCACTTTATCGGTAATAATTGCTGCTGATTTGAATGGGGAACAAGTAAAGGTATTGGTTTCTATGTTGAAGAGGTTCAAGCGAGCTATTGGATGGTCTATTACGGACATTATTGGGATTCCTCCTGGCATTTGTTCTCATAAAAATCCAACTCATTCCGAACAGTAAGCCAAGTATTGAGCACCAAAGGATACTTAATCCACTTATGCAAGAGGTAGTGCCAAAGGAAATTATAAAATAGTTGTATGTTGGACTCATATACCCAATTGCAGATAGTAGTTGGGTCTATCTAGTTTAGTGTGTACCTAAGAAGGGTGGGATTATTATGGTTTCTAATGCATAAAATGAACTGGTCCCAATGAGGTCAGTGACTGGATGGAGAGTACACATGGACTACTGCAAGCTAAATTCCTGCACAGAAAAAGATCACTTTCCGATGCCATTCATGGACCAGATGTTGGATCGTCTTACTGGTAAGGATTGGTATTGCTTTCTAGATGGGTATTCAGGATACAATAAAATCTCCATAGCTCCGGAAGATCAAGAGAAAACCACTTTCAGTTGTCCATATGGGACTTTCACCTTCAAAAAGGATGCCATTTGGGTTGTGTAATGCTCCAACGACTTTCTAGAGGTGTATGATGTCGATATTTTCAGATATGGCGAAGGAAATGATTGAGGTATTTATGGATGTTTTCTCTTTGGTAGGTGACCCATCAGATGGTTTTTTGATGCATCTGGCCAAGGTACTAAAACGATGTGAAAAATGCAATCTTGTGCTCAATTGGGAAAAGTGCCACTTCATGGTGAAAGAGGGGATAGTTTTGGGTCATTGGATTTCACCGAAAGGTATTGAGGTTGATAGAGCCAATGTTGAGGTAATAGAAAATCTTCCACGACCTATAGCTGTAAAAGGTGTTCGGAATATTCTTAGGCATGCCGGTTTCTACTGGCGGTTCATAAAATATTTCTAGAAAGTTGCACACCCATTGCACAAGCTACTTGAAAAGGAGTGTAAGTTTGATTTTGATGATGCTTGTCTGAGCGCATTTGGAGAGTTGAAAGAAAGGTTAGTATCAGCACCTATAATTATTTCACTGGATTGGGGGCAACCATTTGAAGTGATGTGTGATGCGAGTGGGGTGGCGTTTGGTGTGGTATTAGGAAAAAGGCTAGAGAATATTCTTCATCCTACTTACTCTGCTAGCAAAGCTCTGAATGTGGCTCAGAAGAACTATATTGTGACTAAACAGGAACTATATGTTGTGGTTTTCGCATTCGTGAAATTTTGATCCTACATGTTTGGTAAGGTCATAGTGCATACTAACCATTCTGCATTGAGGTATCTGATGTCTAAAAAGGATGCAAAACCAAGGTTGATTAGGTGGGTATTGTTGCTGTAAGAGCTCAATTTGAGGTGAAGGATAGAAAGGGCACAAAAAATTAGGCTGCCGACCATCTGTTAAGATTGGAGGAGGAAGCTATCCTCTATTTAGGAGGTGGAGCTGAGATTAATGATGCATTCCCAGATGAATAGGTATAGGCTGCTTCTTATGATATTATCCCTTGGTTCGCAAATTTTGCTAATTACTTGGCAAGTGATTTGGTTCCATCGAATTTGTCATTTCACCAAAGGAAAAAGTTTATGTTTGATGTGAAGAGGTTATTTTGGGATGAGCCTTACTTGTTTCGTATTTGTGCTGATGGGATTATTCGTCGTTGTGTGCCAGAGGTCGAGATGATGAGTATACTAGAGTCGTGTCATTCATTGCCTATTGGTGGGCACCATAGTGGTATTGGGACTGCTCATAAAATCTTGCAGTGTGGGTATTACTGGTTTACCATCCACCAAGATGCTCATAATTGTGCCAAGTCTTGTGATCGTTGCCAAACAAAAGGAGGAATTTCAAAGAAGTAAGAACTACTTGTGAACCCGATATTGGTGATTGAGCTATTTGATGTCTGGGGTCTTGACTTCATGGGGCCATTTATGAGTTCACATGGGATGAAGTATATTCTTGTGGTGGTTGACTATGTATCAAAATGGGTGGAGGCAATTATGCTTTCAAACAATGAGGGAAAGAGTGTCACCGCATACCTAAAAAAGAGTATATTCTCCAGATTTAGTACACCAAGGGCAATCAAAAGCGATCGAGGTTCTCACTTTTGTAACAAGTTGTTCAAGGCGTTGCTAGAGAAAAATGGTGTTTTTAACAATGTAGCCACTCCTTACCATCCGCAATCAAGTGGGCAAGTTGAGGTGTAAAACAGCGAGATAAAGCAAATCCTTGCAAAGACTGTGAACCCTAACAAAACTGATTGGTCAAGAAGGATTGATGATGCTCTATTTGCCACACCACTTTCAAGATTCACATAGCTATGTCCCCCTACAAACATGTACATGGGAAGTCATTCCATTTCCTTGTAGAGCTAGAGCATAAAGTAATGTGGGCGCCAAAGAAGTTGAATTTGGATTGGGCTCCACATCGAGCCAAAGACTGGAGGATATAAATGAGATTGATGAGTTTCGCCTAAAAGCATATGAAAGTTTAGCCTTGTACAAGGAGAAAATGAAGAAATACCATGATCAAAAGATTGAAAAGCGTGGATTTGTTGTGGGTGATGGAATCTCTTATTCAACTCAAGATTACGCTTGTTTCCTGGCAAGATCAAGTCCAAGTACACCGGCCCATTTAGAGTCACTCAAGTTTCTCTGATGCTTATCATGACCAACAACACTAACCTATGGTATGAATGTCTATGATCGTCGATAATATAGTAACCTATCTAAAGGTTGGGATCGTGTCCCAAGGGATTGGTATTGAGAATTGATAGAAAAATAAAATTTAGCTCTAACTAGTCGTAGCTAAAGACATTAACGAAAAAAAACATGGTAAATAAAAGGGGTGACACGAAAGTGTCAGATATCAATTTTGGTGTTTTGTCACAATTAGTAAAAATAGCAAAAATTAACAAGAAAATCAAGTTTGGGAAAATGTTCTTGGGGTATGACCGCAATACAAGTTGAGATAAGTAGTTGGGTACATGCTTTTGATAAGAAATTTGTAAGATAATAGTGACTATGCTAACCTTTAAATGGAAATAAGTTCCCTCTCGGGCAACTTACCCCGTTTCAAATGCGTTCCTCTCAGACACCCATTCGCCGCATAAAGACCAGCTTATGCCTTACCCCACTCACTCTCTTGAGCTGAGTGTTAGGATATGGGACTAGGGCTCACCCTCTCGGGCTGAACCTCATCTCGACCCATTCATTAGGCCATCTATCTAGTGGTCTTGGTTTCGCGACCTCCCTCTCATGCAAGCTGAAAACACATAAGTGGCTTTGTATTTGCAACTACAAACCCTTTAGATTATACCACAACCACTAGGTGAAATCACCATTAAACTACATCTAACCTATCAGCAAGCAAGACCCAACAATAATATCAACACATATTTGCTAAATCATACCCCAAGAATGGGGGTTTTTAGCCACCCATCAAGAAATAACAAAAGACACCTAAAATGATAGTAAAATCAAATGGGTATAAGAAATTAAACCTTAATTTAAGAAAAGGAAGAAGAATAGAGTAGACCCACTTGCAATTTGGGGAAGATGAACTCCTTTCTTCAAGTTCTCAAAAACCCTCTCCAAACTTGAGAGAAAATATCCAAAAATTCCTTTTCTATTCTCAAAATTAAAAATAAAAGTTCGACTCTAAAAATAATAATAAGTTCAGTATTTATAGACTTCAGAAAATAGCACTGGTGGATCTTTCGACGAAGTTAGTTGATGTCGCCGAATGACTTCGGCGACTCGCCCTTCGTCTGTCTTATCGTTGTTACGTTCTTACCTTCAACACCTTCACCTTCTGGACCATTGGGCGGTATAGTACTGCTTCATGGAACTATTCGGTGAAGCACCGACTGCTCCTTTCATCACTTGTTTTATCCTTCTCCTTTAAGGCTTTACGCACTAGAATAAAGGGTGGAGTAAATCCCTTCGGCAAATCGCCAAGTGTGCTTGGCGATGCTTAGGTTTCAGCTTTGTCGTTCTTTTCAGCCTTTTAGTTCCTTTTTGTGCCTAAGTGTCCATGCTTTCACTAAAACATCAAATACCTGATACTTAAGAGTTTTCATCAGATATTTAGACAAAATAATCATTCGAGGATACTATTCTTATCAAAATAAAGCCCTTAATGAGTCCAATTTGTGGACTCATCAACACCCCCAACTTAAACTTTTGCTTGTCCTCAAGCAAACTCAAGTTCAACCGTTCATAAAGGGTGTCTCAAACAGTGTTACACAAGACTCAATCATGAACATACACAACAAGATTCAAATTACTTATGCACATATCAACTGTGTGCTCAAAGATTCAAATTGTGACACACCATTACTAGAGATTCGCGTGCTTGCAATACTTGCTACTTGTGCAAGTTCAAGCTCGACAAAAAGCATCTAAATGCCCTCACATGAAGAATGGTTTCATATTCACACACAGAGGTTAATCAATTCAAAATCAGGAATTAGATGCAACGCTCACACTCAAAAAGAGGATCACAATGCATGTTTTTACCCATAGGTTTGCCCTTATTTTCCAATCGACTTTCAATTTGGCTTACTCAAGATCAAAAAGGTCTTTCTAAGGCTTGTAATGGGGATGAGTGCAAAGGTATGGTCATTTAGGCTCAGTGGGCTCCTTCCTCGTGGGATGTGGTATTCTCAAGGCATTCCCTTCTTTTCCTTTATCGATTGTTTTTCTAATGCTTCTAAGTCACCTGTTTATTCACCTTTTTGGATTGCTTGGAAACCCAATTTCCTTCGTACCTTATTCCACATATATATATTTTTTATTTTAATTGAAGGGGTTTCCACTGTTCTAGGTTAATGGGGACTTTACCTGTACTTTTTGACTTCTCCTTTTCCTTTTCACCACACCCCTAAGTTGGTTATTCACTAAACCACAAATTAAGAGGATTATAGGTAGTGGGTCAAGTGAGGTCAAAGGTTCATCAAGGTTCTTCCAAAGAAAGTTAAGGCTCAAAGGGTGTTCAAAAAGAGTTTCACACACTCATGGGTAGGCCACAAAAGAGGTATATGTCAAATTTCGCTCACACTCTTTAAAGTTGCCTAAAATCATATCAAGAGGACACCTTTCTAAATCAATCAGACTAACAGGGAAAATTCTAGGTTTATTCATGCTTGGTTCAAAGCAACCTAATCACACAAGGCATCGACACTTAAGTTAAGCAAGACTACACACTTTCGCTAGTGTGAAACAGTCATAACAAGATAATCAATTTGATAAATGGCTAGTCACAACGAGATGCAAAGAGTTCACATATTGTCTATGCAACTTCATTTGGCCTCATCGTAGACATATATTCATGTTCGTTCAATTGAGAGCACTATTTAAGTCATCGGTATTGATAGAAATCAAGACCTAATCTTTTGCAAAAGAACAACCACATTAAACTCACGAGGGGTGGCAAAAATGTGTGAAAAATTCAAAAAATTTCAGAAGGGTCAAACTCATTTTGCAATTAAACACAAAAGAGAGCTATAAGCTCAAACAATCGCCAAAGCAATTATTAATACAATTATAAACAGACAACCCAAATGTATATAAAACACAAGTATTTGAAACAAGCACACAAAAAGGTGAGCCTCACCCCACTAAAGATAAAATATTTTGTCCTCAAATGTATAACAATAATCCAAAGGTCAAATTAAAGAAAGACAGAGATAGGGCTAGAGAATAATCCTGGTTAGGAAGTTGTTTCGAGTTGGAGTCCTTCAATAGATGTCACGTAAAGCAGAAGGTATGTTGGGGACGTTTGGTACATTGCCAAGAGATTCGTCAATCTGTGTACAACTTTTCTTAGCATTCCAGTGCGCCTATCTTCAACCCACACTCTCGAGTGATTAATCAGTTGCCTTTTTGTGTGTTGGCTTGTAGCTTATCTAGTTCGTTCCCATTCTGTGGTCGAGTTTTTGATTTTGAGTGATTCGACGCTTCGCCAAACAAATTTTTACTTCGTCGAGTTTAATAGAACTTCTCAGCAGTTGTGGATGTTCAAACAGCAGTGACCATCTGGGTCGCTGATCAGGTGGGTGATTCGCCGACACTATCCTGAGCTCACCGAGTTTTACAAACTCCAGATTTTAAAGATAACCTGAATCAAACATCAGAATAAATTTAATCGCCGACTTCTTCAACGACTCGCCAACTAGATTTGATGCTCAACATTATGCACCTCTTTGGCACCTATTACACTCCAGTCTATAAAAATTAAGACACTATTAGTTTACTAGTATGCCAATATAAGATAATATGGGGTTTTGGGTTGCCTCCCAAACAGTGCTTGAGTTAACATCGCGGCACGATGCCAGTCAAAAACTACTCTTCGTTCTCGAAATCACCCATGGTGTAATTAGGTGAATCATCGACGAATGAAGGATAGTGACCCGTCATTAAATGGGTGATTTGAGCATTCTACAGTTGAATTGTGATGGAGTGAGAGGCTAACGGTTCGTTTAACATTTCAACGTTTCCCTTCATCTCATTCAACATCTTCTCATGTGTGTCAACCTTTTGTTGAATGAGTGACAGGGCTTCATCATCCTGTATACCTCTCTATTTCTTCCCATGCCTACATTTTTTAAGGGAGGAGTGCTTTTCTTTCCCCATGGCTTGTGCCTCAAATTCTATGACTCTGGTAGATAAAGCATTCAACTGGGTAGCTAGTGCATCCCACTCCTGCTTCTCTTTGGCTTCTTTGTTGGCTTCTACCATGTCATCAAGGAGTTTTTCTACAACTTCATAAGGATGGTGTAGCATACCGCACTCAAAAATTTGATCAACTATATCTCTATTTTTGGATTATAGACCCCTATAAAAGCACTCCAATAGTCCCTTGTCTGTTATCCAGTGAGATGGGCATGGTTGCAGCACTGCTTGAAACTTCAGCCACATTTTCTGAATAGTCTCATCCCCTTCTTGTTTAAAGGTCAGGAGGTTCTCCCTGAGGTTCAATAGTTTCAAAAGGGGATGATCCGTGTGGTATCCATAATGGTTTTCCATTCTTACTTACCTGCTTTGATATTCAAACTAGCAAAACAAAACTACAATTAAGATTCGTAGTATTAAAACTAGAAAGAGTCAAAAATTCTAATTAACTACGAATTCCCAAATAACACCATTCCCTGACAGCGGCACCATTTTGATGCTTATCGTGACCAACGAAATTAACCTACGGTATGAGTGTCTACAATCGTCGATAGTATAGTAACCCAACTAAAGGTTAGGGTTGTATCCCAAGGGAGTGGTTTTGAGAATTGATAGAAAAATAATATTTAGTTCTAACTAGTCATAGCTAAAGACATTAACAAACAAAACATGGTAAATAAGAGGGGGTCACACGAAAGTGTCAAATATCGATTTGGGGTTTTTGTCACAATTAGTAAAAATAGCAAAAATTAACAAGAAAATCAAGTTTGGGGAAATGTTCTTGGGGTGTGACCGCAATACAAGTTGAGATAACTAGTTGGGTACATGCTTTTGATAAGAAATTTGTAAGATAATAGTGACTAGTCTAAGCTTTAAATGGAAATAAGTTCCCTCTCGGGCAACTTACCCTGTTTCAAATGCTTTCCTCTCGAACACCCATATTCTGCATGAAGAACAGCCTACGCCTTACCCCACTCACTCTCTCAACCTGAGTGTTAGGATATGGAACTAGGGCTCATCCTCTTGGGCTGAACCTTATCTCGACCCACTCCTTAGGCCATTAGTCTAGTGGTTTTGGTTTCGCGACCTCCCTCTCGGGCAAACCGAAAACACACGAGTGGCTTTGTATTTGCAACTACAAACCCTTTAGATTAAACCACAGCCACTAGGTGAAATCACCATTAAACTACATCTAACCTATCAGCAAGCAAGACCCAACAATAATATCAACACATATTTGCTTAATCACACCCCAAGAATGGGGGTTTTTAGCCACACATCAAGAAATAACAAAATACACCTAAAATGATAGTGAAATAAAATGGGTATAAGAAATTAAACCTTGATTTAAGCAAAGGAAGCAGAATAGAGAAGACCCACTTCCAACTTAGGGAAGATGAACTCTTTTTTTCAAGTTCTCAAAAACCCTATCCAAACTTGAGAGAAAATATCTAAGAAGTACTATTCTGTTCTGGAAATTAAAAATAAAAGTTTGACTCTTAAAAATAATAATAAGTTCAGTATTTATAGACTTCAAAAAATAGCGCTGGCGGAACTTTCGGCAAAGTTAGTCGATGTCGCTGAATGACTTCGGCGACTCGCCCTTCATCTGTCTCTTTCCCGTTTCGTGCTTGCCTTTAGCACCTTCACATTCTGACCATGGGGTGGTATAGTATTGCTTCGCGAAACTATTCCGTGAAGTGCCGACTGCTCCTTTCATCGCCTTTTTTATCCTTCTCCTTCAGGGCTTCGCATACTGGAACAAAGGGCAGAGTAAATCCCTTTGGTGAATCGTCAAGTGTGCTTGGCAATGCTCGTGTTTCATCTTCGTCGTTCTTTTCAGTCTCTTTGTTCCTTTTTGCGCCTAAGTGTCCATCTTTTCACTAAAACTTCAAATACCTAAAACTTAAGAGTTTTCATCAGATATTTAGAAAAAATAAGCATTCGAGGACACTATTCTTATCAAAATAAAGCCCTAAATGAGTCCAATTTATGGACTCATCAATCTCCACGTGGAGCAGTCGAGCTCGAGAACAAGAAAGGAATGAGGTTCAAAGTCAACGGACAAAAGATCAAAGTCTACTTGGGGAAGTTTGAGAGTGTGCAAGAAGTGATTAACGCTTATTATTTTGATGAAGTCTGAGTAATCAAGGTGTCTGCATCATGTCGCGACGTTAAATTAAATGCTGCATGGGAGGCAACCCAAGATGTACAATCTAGCCAACTATAGGATTTTGTTTGAATTTAAGAGTTTTCTTCTTACTTTTTGATTATTTGTAGCTCTTTAGATGGGTGTTTATTTTTACATTTTAGTGTTGGCTAGATATAGAATAGGGTCCGTGTCTAAAAAGTGTCCATAAAATGTAAAAAGAAAGACCTAATGGTTGCTACGTGTGCAGGGATGAAAAGATAGATTCTGCATAAACGAGTTGTGCAGTGGTCTACGGATCCCATTTGATGGTATGTTGGTCAATCCACAGACTGTGGATGGCGTCCATAGATCCAAGTAAGTTTTCATTTTATTCTAAGTGTCAGCATGACCTACGAACCCGACTCACGGACCGTCGACGGGGTCTCGTGGGTCCAAACTAGGGTTTCTATCCGTCTCGACCCGGACCCCAAATAAATAAAACCCCTCATTTTTAAAACACATCCCACGTCCATATTCCCCCCCAAGTGTTTTCAACCTTCCAATTACCCATAATCATCCATTAATAACCCCCATATCACTCCCTAACTAATCCAACTCATATTCCCACTCCCATATGTCCCTTTCTCTCACAAATCTCTTCTCCATTTCCTGTCCATCAAAGTTTTCACGATTCGAGTTCGGTGTTGACGTTGATCTAAAGATCTTGTACGAGAATCAAACACTCACCATGGTATGTAAGTGTGTAGGTATATATAATCGACTAACTACATTAATAGGTCTACTTTGAAGTTTTGAATTAGGGTTTGTTGTTTTGGTGTGTTAAAAATTTGAATTGTTTGTAATCGAAACCCTAACGATGATGAACTACCATATATTTTGTTGAAATGCATAATTAGATTTAGTGTGATTGATTGTTTGTTGAAAATGTGGTTTGTAAAACACTTGAAGGGCTGCCTGGCTCAGGGACAGTAGGTGGGGGTCCGTTGATCAGTAACACATAATGATTGGGCTAAGTGTAGAACCACGGTGTGGACTACGGTCTATCGTTCATTCGACGGACCATTCTGTACATCCGTGGTTCCCCATCTGGGACCTTATTTTCTACCATCCAACCTACAGAGGGGACCACGAGCCGTCATTCCATCAACGGACCGTAGGTACCCACCGTGGGTCACTAGTTCAACTACTGCTTTTTTTTTTTTGAGTTTTCGTCTGCGTTCGAATTTTGCTCTAAAATTATTTCATGGGTCCTTTTGTATTCTTTGGGTACTAAATAAGCTTCCAAAGGTAACATGGCTCTGAAACAAGCTCCTACCTACGCACGCCTCTTCCCGACGTCTGATAGGTGAGGACAGCGATACAGAGTACGTCCGACCTGCCACCAGGGTCTCCCCTACTATACCCCGCACTACTAGGCGATCCCAGCAGGTTATTTCTACAAGTGATGAGGTCAAGGTCACTTCCCCCCAGTCTGATAAGAGGCCCACACATTTCGGCTCTATTTCTAGTGACAGTCCCACTTCTTCATCTAATGTTGATAGCTCAAGAGACATCTGGATACCTCCCAGGGCTGAACCTCTCCTTAATGTTGCTGAGCTGAATAGATGGTGTGTGGATGGCCAGTACCAGATATATGAGAATGGCACCATGCTAAATGAACATCGAAAGAAGGCTAGGATCGTTACTGAGGAGTTCAGGGTCCTTATAGGCACCCTCCACACTACACCAGTTATTGAGGGGCTATTTTGGAGGCACAAATATAATTCGATGGCATGGGCCCCCGGGAACTACAATGAGGAGATGACTCGGGAGCTTATGCTTCTTATGCCGCCACCATCTGATATTCCATATCCAAGAGGGCTAAGCCACTGACCCAACCTCCACTTCAGTCCACATTAGTGCTCAATATCCCATTGACATCTCAGAGACCACCATTCACCGGTTCATCTATGGTCCAGACTACACTCTGCCTATTGATACAGTAGACTACAACTACAAGATTAGCATCATTCAGAGCAGGGCATTTTAGAGGTATGCCAATCAGAAGAAGACACTTCTACAGTGGATAGCCCGACACATAGATGAGGATTGCGAGGGCACTGAATGGGTGAGAGACGTGACACTGCCTATCAGGTAGGAAACTCTAAGCTTTGCAACGAATTTCTTCTGGCTACTGGTTTGTAATAGGTTGTCCCCTACTCAGGCGGACAATGTTATCACTTCGGACCGAGCCGTGATGATTGTTGCTATTCTAGAAGGTTTGGAGCTTGATTTCTCCTTCATCCATATTGCCGAGATCCATGAGAGGGCCTTTCGGACCACCACCGCTCTGCCTTTCCCGTGTCTAATTTTCCATCGTTGCAGGGAGGCTTCAGTGCTTGTTTGGCATTGTGACAGGTTGTTAGAGGGGACCAAGACATTGGACATTGGCCTCATTTGAGATGATGCCAACCTTGCTACACCACGGAGACATCCACAAGTTGATATCCCGCCATTGGGTGCTGATCTTGGTCCTGATGTGGAAAAGGACAGAATGATGACTCTTCTTTTCCTGCCACTACTGATGCACAGGTTCCACCGTCCACTGCCAATAGCCAGGTCCTGAGCTCATCCCGAGCCACCCCATTTTCTCGATCTAACTTGGTTCCTCTAGATAGAATCCAGAAGTTTGACACCTAGATGGCCACCTTGCTGTAGCATATGAAGTCGTGGATGCAGTGCTCTATTGTTGTCACGACCCGGGAGCACCCCCAAGTCGTAACAAGGCGTACTCGACCCCGAAGGGGTCTTATACAAGCCACATAGTCATTCATTGCATTCAATAATGATAATAGTGCGGAATTAAAAACTTATTTACATCCACACATTTAAACTTCATTAAAACAACTTTAAAAAAACACACAGCGGAAGTCTAAGTCTCACATGGCCATCTTAGACACAATCACAAAACATAAGTAGGGACACGGCCCTTTACAATCAAAAGAAGTATATTACAAGAACCTTATCATAAAATTAGAATAGAAAAGTCTTGTCCTCGACATATGAGGACATACCACAAGATCTTGGAAGAACTTCAAGTTCCAAGCTTACTATAGTACCCGCTCGCTTTCCGGAACCTACACTAGTAGAAAATAGAGAAATATGGAATTAGCACAATTAAGTACTAAGTATGATGACCATGCAAAACATGCTATAAAAAAAAGGACATTTTGGCTAGAAACCATGCATTATGCCACTTTTTGAAGTATCATGAATAGTTGCATAAAAGACATACAAGACAAGCATAAACATCAAGTAAGTCATAATATCACCTTTAAACAATATCAACATGAAAACCTTTACCTTGGACCTTCACCTCAAGCCACCCTTATGCTATACCTTGTGCAATGTATGGATGGCATCCCATACCACCATCCATACTAAGGCACCATATTTAGGTCACTTAAAGTAACTTATCATTCCTTTCTTTCACCTTTGCACAATATTCATACATAAGAGGTATATCATTAATTAAGACATGACAAGGGAAAATAACTCATAATATAACCCAAGTATAGCATGCATCTCATATTAAGCATTTGAGAGCCAACATTCTTTAATAACCTCATTTAGGCCACAATTGTGTCACATACATTAGGATTTAGAGAAACTCACTATGACCCTCTCCAAGCCTACTCGTGCAATGTATAGGTAGCATCCCATACTACTACCTACACTTTGTAGAGCCTATCAAGAAACCATAATGAAATCTCACATGATGGGAAGTAAGCATTTAACCGACATAGACCATGAGAGCTTGTCATGGAATCCGGTGTCATAAGTCCCCACACCGTAAAGGGGTGGTCTACTTGCCTAAGGAAGACCTGGTATATATAGCTTAATGGATCCACTAGCTACCTATGCGGGCACATAGTTTATGGGATAAGGTAGACGATCATTGAAACTCATGCCTAACCATTGGGGGAGTTTCCATCTAACCAAATCCACTCGGTGCTTAGCCTACATTCCCATAGAATATTTCGTTACCTTGACATTATCACATATGAGAGGTGCCATTGGCCTACCAACTCCAAATTACATTCATTAACACGTGAAAAGGTGCTTTAAGCCTACCGTTTCAAGGTTCATTTAGGAAAGCTCATTAACTCCTCTTGAAAGGGTGCCATGGGCCTACCGGTTCAAGTCTCATCATTAACCTTCATGGAAAGGTGCCATAGGCCTACCGACTCGAAGGTTCATTACTATCATTAATGGAAAGGTGCGATAAGCCTACCGATTCCAAGGTTCATTATTATCATGAGTAGAAGGGTGCTACTAGCCTACCGCTCCGAGGATTCAACAACCAACAATATAATCATTTAAACAAGAAAAGGATGCACAAGCTCTACCAATTCGAGATATGCACTACATTGGAGAATCCTTCATATTCCATCATCAATATTCATGAGTGTCAAATTGAGAAAAAGCCTTTCAATAATAATGCATTTACGTTCATAACATGATCACATTAGCTCCATTTAATGTCCATTCATAAAATGTCATGTAACACTTAAATTTCTCATATTATGCCTTCAAGGCCATAGTCACAATGTATAAAATAAGTAAACACCTCCACCTTTCAAGTGGATCATCATCAAGAACAATTCTACTAATAATATGAGCTTAAGTCAACTTACCATCCTCCAAAGCCATAATTACCATTACTCAATTCCCAACAATTCTATCACCACAAGGCGATTCACCCATAACTTGCCCATAAGGCCACAATCCTCAATTTATCCATATACCAACAATTCATCATAAATAGGTATAGAAAACCATATAAATCAACAATACAATCCAATCTAAACACAATTTCATCAACATTAAATCATAGGCATCAAACCCACTTCATAAGCAAATTCTAAGCTTCTAATGAAAACATGGGTTCTTGAAGAAGTTTTATATAAAATCATCTTAAAAATCATAAATAGAACTTCAATTCACCAATATAATGACTTTGAAAACATTTTACCCATGAACCCATACCTAGAATAGAAAATAGAAATTTTGTTCTTTGAAGACTTTTGAAACCCGTTATTTTTTGGTCTCCTTGAAGGAAAGATAATCAAGGATCAAGGGTCACCATACCTTTGTTAAGATTCCCCAAGAAAATTGATGAAGACACCACCTTCAAACCAAGCCCTAGCTCCAAGTTCTTGACCTTCTTAAATGGAGGATTGTAGAGAGGGAAAAGTTTGAGAGGAGTTGGGTTCTTTTTAATTCTAATTGGAGTGACTTAAAATGTAAGAATTTGGTCTAGAAGTGTTTTATAATTGCTAGGAAAGGTATATAATAATAAAAAGGCTCAACTTAGGAAAAGAAATAAGGACCCACTTAAAAGTTCCACTAAACCCGTCTAAGCTCGCCCTTTTTGACAGTGCTTCAGTATTTTGGGCATAACTTTTTACTCCGAGATTGGAAAAGGGAAAACTCGGTGGCGTTGTAAAGAGGACTCAGATACCTTTAATTGGATAGGTAATGGTCCACCTAATTCATTTTGAACTAAAAGATATCATCATTTAAAGTTGACCCTAAAAGTCGTAACTTTAAAAAATCTGCCCCTTGCTTGTCTGATCCAGTGGGATTACTCAAAAGCTGGTCAACTGGGCAGTCCACTAGACTAACTCGCTAGCCTAGTCCCTTGCTTGCACCCTAGGATGCTACCTAGGTCCATTTAAGTTCTAAAACAGCATAAACATCAACCTAAGCTCCCACTAACCCAAATGTCAAGGCTCAAGTTTATTCTATCATTTTTCGAGTTGTTACAATTGTAGAGTCTGAGTCTAGGATAGAGCGGATGATTGATCGAAAGATTCAAGATGTTCATAAGTGCCTGGATGCTTTTGAGTTGAGATTCATCGAAAGGCTTGCCCCTACCATAGATGTGACCACTTTCCAGATGGAGTTGGCTAGCCTCATTGCTGATGTTGCTGCTTTACTAGCCCTTGCTTAGAAGGTACCATAGTCTGCACCCGAGGTGGAGAAGGACGCGATGGTGATGACTTCCCTATTTGGCAACACTATGCCACCACCCGATCTATCCCGTGATGCTGGGAAGCGCCATCTCTCCAATTACACTTCCGACACTAATGAGGCTCAGAGATTGAAGAAGAAGGAGCGACATAAAATAGAGGTGGCGCAATGGGTGTCTATACTTGATGAGGAGAGGAGACAGCATCGGGCCCGTGAGATAGATGATGGCCCATCTGGCATTTCAACCAGTACTAATAGTGCTCCCACAGTTGGTGAGGGCACTACTGATGGCATCCTTAATGTTGATCTAGTGGGTTCCAGGAAATTAGATCCACCCTCTTATTGATGGTCTTCGTCGCATTTGCACCACATGTTTGCTTTATTTTTATTTTTTTGTTTTGTGCATTGAGGGAAATTGCACCTTATTTTGTTAGGGGTGAGGTAAATGGATTGTGAGTGATAGGGTGAAGTTTGAGTAACCCAACTCATTATCCTAAGAGACTATTTACTTTTTGTTGAACCGACATGTTTAGGATTGTATGTGTAGAAGTAACTAGAAGAATGAAAGCATGATGGCATAAAGAGCATGAAATTGATACCCGTCCAAGTTATATGAAATGTGCTAGATCAATAGGATAAGTGAGCTGGATGTGTTAGATCTTCATATGACATGATAAGGAACCGGTATGATAGCATGACTTCAACTAAAACTTGAACTAGGTAATTCAATAATTTGATAATGAAACAATGTGCCAAGTATGTGTGAGAAAAGTTTGAATGTTCATACAGTATGTGCCAATCCAGAACTTGCCCCATTGGTCCTGCTAAGATAATCTAGGCTAGAAGTTGGTAAATAAATGATAAGCCCTTTTTCAAATAAGTCCACTCAAGACTAAAATGATTCAACTAAAAGAAATAAATGTTCCCTTTGATCCAAATGTTTGAGCCTAATATAGACCACTTCTTTCAATACACCTAATTCACCTTCCCTAAAATAATTGTCTTGGCCCCGGTCCCTCCTTGGACATATGCACCTTAACTTAGGCCAAAAACTTAAGTTGAGGGTGACTAATTCAAAAGTTACCTTAATCTTGGCTCTGGCCCGACATCGAAAATTGTTCACCTCAGCTCATGCAAAATACATAATTTGAGGGTGGTTATGAAAAAGGAAACTGAAGGAAAAAGGGTATGAAAAGAGTTTTGTGTAGAAGGAAGAAAAAGGAAAGAAAAGAACGAAAAAGATGTGGTTGAAGTCAAAAGAAACAAATAGAGCAATGAAAAAGATGCCGAAGAGAACAAAGAAAAAGAAAAATGGAAAAATAAGAGCGATAAATGCAAAATTACATCTGTGTTGAAAAGAGTCAAGGTAAAGAGCAGGAAAAAAAAGATGTCAAGAATAGGTTGTGAAAAGATGTAAAAAGCCAATGTAATGTCAAGGAGGGCAGAAAGTCACTAAAAAGTACCCAAATGTACCCTACCTGACCTATAGTGATCCTAGTGACTAGTTTTGAGAGTCTATGCAGTAAAAATAACGGCATGCATATGGTATTGAGCACTAACTGTACTTGAAGTCACTTCTGAGTGTGAGCGTTGAATGAATCCTAAAACTTGAAATTCATATCTATTGTGTGTGAAAAAAAGATTTCTTTGGAAGTGAGAGAATTAGTTACATTGTTGGAGAATTAGTACCTTGGTAATTGTGAAATGTGTATGTTGTGGTGTCTATTGGTCAATCTATGTCGTTTTTTTATCCGCATGTGTTAGCTTGTTGAGTCTAGATGAAAAGATTTACACTAAAATGATGGAATTGATTTAGAAAGCCATGTGATTGGTTAAGTTTGTATGTCTGCTTCTACATAAGTGTGGTTTAGAGTTTAGTGTGTTGCTTGAGAACAAACAACAAGTTTAAGTTAAGGTGTTGATATACCTTGAGTTTACGATATTTTTTTATGTGTTTCACTTAGAGTTTGTGTGTTTCTTGGGCAATTTTGTTATTAGGAATAATGTTTTATTGTAATTCTTGCAGGAAATATGTTGGATGCGGTTGATGAAGATGTGAGTTGAAAATTACAAAAGTAGCCACCAACAGAGCCACTCACGGACTGTAGGTCTAACGACGGGCAGTGGATGGGAAATCGTAGGTCCTGGTCTGGGAGTTGAGTTTCAGTATTCAGCCCACAGAGTGTCAGGACGAACCGTAGTCCAGTCCATAAACTGTAGGTGCTACATTGTAGGTGGAAGATTTGCGAAGTCTGACCAAGTGTGGAGCCACGGATGAGATGAGAGATCGTAGGTTGAACCACAACACGTCCTCCACAACCGTCAATGAAATCAGAGAAGTTGAGGTTCCAGCACTTGATGAAGTTTTTAAGTGTCGAGCCATGGAAGGTGACCTACGGACTGTAGGTCGACCCATGGTCTGTAGGCTATGCCGTCGACAGAAGTCGCGTTCTAGCAATTTATTTCCTTATTTTGTTTCCTGCTTTATTTAGGATTTGTTTTCTATAAATAGGAGTTGTAATCCATGTTTTGGGGGGTTAGACATTATTGTAAACTTCTAGTTTTTGTTCTTTGGGAATTAATTTGCAAACTCTTCGGATTTAACTTTTCGGATTTCATTTTATAAAATTTTCACTTTGAAATTCAATTGAAGATTTTGGGTTTCATCTATTCTAATTGTAAGTTAATGAATTTTTTCTTCTTAATTATGAATTGTGAACTCTCAAGCATGAGTAGCTAAATTAATAACTAGGGTTGTGGGAACCATGAGCAATTAACAAAGTATAAATAATAATTAAGTAATTCTAGAATATTGTTTATGCATGTATTGTTAATCATTTCACTTAGAAGTCTTTTTAATGAGTGCACGCATTAGAACTCACCTCGTTCTTACTTGACGAACCAAAGAGGTAAAGAATGAGAAAAGGATTAAACACCAGAGATTTAGTGGATGCTATCTAATAATTTAATGTCAATTGTAGTGAGGGTGAAAACTAAGTCATACATTGATGTGATGACTAATCTAGGGTAAAAGGTAAGGGTTAGTAAAGCATACACCCGTAGCCGGACCAAGGTGCATGGTGAAATTCCCTACTTAGAGGACCAATCACTTAGGGATACCTAACTTACCAACTCTACATGTAAAACACAATGAAAGGATTACTATTATTAGGATTACTGGGTTAAGAGCTTGTGGGGAACACACATACCCTAGTCTCTTTCTCATATTGATACACCAAAGTTAAAATCTTGTCTACTTGTTACTTAAGCATTGAAATTTGTTACTTACTTAAAAAATTCCCCCTGTTTACTTTCCTCGAAAATAATTTGACAAAACGGATATAATAGTGAGTTAAGTTTATGTCTGAACCATATTCCTCGTGGGATTGACCCTAACCTACAAGTTGGGTTCTTTACTTGATAACGATAGCTTATACTTCTTTAGGAAGGTGTAATTTGAGCGTATCATTGCCCTCTTGGACTGTTTTTCCCTTTTCTGGAGCTTTTACTCATCAATACGTTGGTCATGTTTCATCGAACGAGAGATATCCATTTCCTTGATCAAAATAGTGGTACGATACTCTTTGACAACCAAGTCGGATACACTTTACATAAACTTACTCATCCTTTCCCTAGAGTCGGCAACTATAGTTGGAGCATACTTAGCCAATTGAGTAAACTTCAAAGCATACTACTTCACACTCATATTAGCTTGATGAAGATTAATGAACTTAAGAACTTTCACTTCTCTCATTTCAAAAAAAAAAATCAAGAAAGCCAGCGTTAAATTTTCTTCCAATCTAGGGGACCCACTTGATTGTTCCATTGTTCAAATTACATTTGAGAAACACCCTTGAGTTAATAAGTAGCCAACTCCGCCTTCTTAACCATAGTCAATCCCATGAAACCTACAATATTATACACCTCATTAATGAACTCTTGAGGATCTTCATCAGGCTTAGAACCATGAAATTTTAGATGATTCATCCTAGTGAAATCCTTTATCCTTGTTGTCGTTGTACCCATATTTGATTTCACAGGAACATTAGCCTCTCTATTGTCTTGAGCCATCATACCTTGAGTTAACACTTGAAAAGTGGCTCAAAATTCGACATGAGTTAGTTGCTCAGCCAAAGGATCATCTGGAACTTGAGGAACCTCCGATTCCACATTGTCGTTATCTACATTCCTTCTCACATAAGTTATTTGAAGGGTCATATCCTAAAAATGATTTATCGTGATTTAGGAGAAGGATCTTTATAGAGATAGACTCCATGTCACGACTTTAGAGTAATGAAAGAAGTGGAGTTTCTAAACTCTTTGTAGCCGCTTTTTCATAAATGTTGCACGATTCACATTCAAGAACAAGACTTTACTCAATGCAGCTTGTCAGAATTCCTACGACCTTTTTCAAGAACCTTGTGCTCTAAATACCAAGTTTATCATAACCCAAAGTACACCCTAGACGTGACATGGTGTATAAGACCACAAAAGTCCCTACACAAGCCACTTGAAATACATATACACGACATGATAGAGAAAAGCATGAAATCTCATAAGAACTACAAAGTTTCACATATAAGTAGGAATACATCAAAGTCTTGACAAACCATTTATTACATCAAAAGAGTGGACGGGACATATCCCGTACACCACATAAAAAAATCTAAAAATGAAAACATAAGGAAAGCAATAAATGTGACATTGTATTTAAAGTACGAGGACACACCAAGTTTTCAAATTCTCTAAGTGCTAACTAGCCACAAATGTAGGAAGAATAAGCATCACACCGTACATTATTAAAAAATGTAGATACAAGTATGCATTAGTACATAGAATGCACTATGTATTAGGGATATACATAAACATGAAAACATGATCATAAAGGGACATAATAGGAAAACATTATATGCATGACCAAGCTAAACGTAGTAAAACCTTTAAAGAAGAATCGTAAAGTATGAACATGGTCAAAGAATCTTAAAATCATATGAAAGCCTCATAAAACTTTATAAAGTAACTTAGTTCACTTGGTGGAATACTAGATTAACCGACAATAGACCATGCTAGCTAACCATGGAATTCAATGTAACTCCCGCATTGAAAGGGAGAGTCAACTTGCCAAGGTAGGACTCCATATCATATCATATGCTATTTGTGGATCCACTAGCTAGGTCATTTAAGACAATCCTATAGGAGCACGTAGTTTGGAACTAGTGGTTGCTACTAGAGACTACCCAATTTGAGCCTCCACCTTAAAGCTCTCTCGGTGCTAAGTAAGAATCCCAACAAAATAGTCAACTTCATAAACATAATCATCATACATGAAAAAACACAATTTAGTTACTAATCCAAGCTTAAATCATTATAGAGTAGCTCTTTAAATCATACGTGAGAAAATATTTCACCATTCACGATTTCTTAATGTGAGAAATCCTTTCATAATTTCATTGATTCTTATCATGAAAGCAACCTTTAGATCATAAAACATCTTTTCATAAATCATGCATAAACTTTCATATATCATCATTCCCAAATCAATAGCTTTGTTCATAAACTCATGTCTTCGTAAAGTATAGTCAACATCATGAATAATGCATAGGTTAATAGGAAATCATGTAGTTTAATCAAGACATGCATGGACAGATTGAAATTGAATAATTAAATCAACATCAATTAAGACCCATAAAGATCACATGAAACACTAAACATGAATTGGATTGGAAACTTAGAAATCCTTTGGGACCCATTGGATGAATGAAATCCAATGGTGAAATCCCACATACCTTGATAATCAAAGCCCAAAATAAATGGTGAATTGAAGACTTTGAATTGAAATCCTAACTTCTTCTTCCTTAGCTTGAGAGAGAATTGGGGAAGATAAATTGTGTTGGGATTTGGGAATTAGTAGAATGAATTAAGAATGGGTAATTTTCGAACTTAGAAATCTTATATATGGCTTAAATTAAGGTCAAAATGACATAGTTTAGGTATTAAATGTATAGAAAAATATTTAAATAACCTTGACTTAAAACCTACTGAAACACCCTCTACGAAGCCTTTCGCGGACCGTTAATCGCTCTACCATAAGTGAAAGCCATCATGAACAAGAAGGTTATCTGGGAATTTCTTAGTCAATCTCCATGGATAGGTCTAGCATTTGTCGACCCTTATATTGGCCGTGAACCTGTCTTTGAATCATAGCCTTTAAATAATATTTACAAGGCTCGTGTTCAAGGAAAACTTCACTGACTGTGGACTCTTCCACCATTATTGATTCCTTCCTTAGACCCTTGACGTAGAATATTTTTCACAAGGTTCAGGTTCACCGACAGTGGACTCTTTCACCTTGAACCCATCCTTAGACTGTTGCCTTAGGATTTTTTTCACAAGGTTCGAGTTCAAGGTTGGGTTCACTAACGGTGGACCCTTTCACCTTCCTTGAGCCCGTCCTTAGACCATTACGTTAGGAATTTTTCACAAGGTTGGGTTCAATGACCGTGGACCCTTTCACCTTCCTTAAACACATCCATAGAAGTCTATTTTTTTACAAATTTCGAACTTTCTTTTCTCGTTTCAACTTCCAATTGACTTTTTACACTTTTGAGGTGTTACAAGAATTTCATTGACTTGTTTAGTAAATTATCTGTGAATGTATCATTAGTGGATCTCTTATTAAAAATAATGAGGTATGTTAAATTTATAAAGGATATGTTGAAAAAAGAAGAGTATTGTTGATGTTGTAATTGAAGGTGTCAGATCATTACACTGCTATTATGGAGAGAAACTTTGCACCCAAAAGAGAAGATTCAGTAGCTTTTACGATTCCATGCACAATTGGAGTGTATTTGCTTAACAAGGATTTGTGTGACCTGGGGACTTTGTAAAAGCTCAATTCCCCTTGGGATATTTAAGAAATTGAGCTTAGGAGAGCCTAAGCTTACTCCAATGTGGTTGCTCATGGTAGATTGGTCAATTAAACATTTGGTGGAAATTCTTTTCGATGTGCTAGTGAAAGTTGACAAGCTCATCCTTTTGATGGGATTTATGTTATTGGATTGTTATGTGGACCTCAAGGTTCCTATCATCTTAAGAAACTCATTTTAAACTACCAGACCTGCATTGGTAGATGTTGAGACGGGTGAACTTAAGTTTCTAGTTGGTAGTGAGGAGGTCATGTTCACTGTGTGAAAGTCAATAAAGCCACCAAACTAATGTTAAGTGTTATCAGTGATTGATTCAAAGGATGAATTGGTCAAAGTCCTTGTGAAGAAGTTCCACCTCTAGATTATTGTTGATCCTTGAGGATGTATAATTGAGGCACGATATTAAATCAAGTGCTTCTTGGAAGGCATCTCAAGTACTTTTCAATTCTTTCTGCTTCACTCTTTGTTGCTTTTTTTGTTTGTTTTAGGGATGTAAGAGAATAAAGAGTCCCAAGATTTGGAAATGCTCGCGGGAGTTACATGTGCAAAACTTGTGACTCATAGGTGCCACATTGTTAAACACAAGTGGAGAGCAAACATCAACCAAAATACATGGAAGAAACTTTGACCCAATTGAGAACATGTGTGCAACATGTGTTATGCAGGTACGTACCTGGTGTACACATGTGTGACACATGTCCATCAAAGTGAATTGGCAAGAAAAATACTATAGCATCATCAATTGTATGGTACATTCTAGTAATATGTTCACACATGCGAAACACATAGGCCAGTGCAAGTGTAGGTATGGCCTTGTTCTTGAAATTAACCCAATCATGCGACAAAAATTTGCCAACGCAATATTAGGTAAGACCTTTTTCTTGAAATTAGCCTGGTTAGATGACCCAACTTTCTTCCAACCCAGTAATCCCATTTTCCCAAATCCCTCAGATGATCAGTGCTTCCCCTTCTCCTAAAACCCTTCTAATTTCCCATTCATCTTCTTGTCCATAAAAAACCCATAACTTTCCCTCGTACATAACACAACTCGTACAACTCATATACTCATACTTCCTCCACAACTTCTTCCTTTCACACCACTACATCGGTAAAGGGATTGAACATTTCCTCTGGATGATTTCAAAAAAACCACAATTGGAAGAACTCCCCAAGTTCAAGTTGTTTTAACTTACTCTCACATCTCATCTTTGGTGTGTTACTCTATTTTGAATGTTGATATTTGTTTACATATGAAGTATAATAGTAGTAGCATATTAGATATTTTCCTAAACTGCGATTATGCGAACATATTTGTTGAAATTTATTTGATGAGGAGTGCTTGTTCTTGAAATTTGAATCTAATGGATGAATGTTGTTTTGTGTAATTTTTCGTGTTAGTAATCTCTTAGTAATATCGTAAAATTTTAGTTGGTGGTGAAGTCTGAGTAACCCATCTTTGTTTACGTGTTGCATGGATCGGCCGTATGATGGATTCGATGGCGTCATTCCTAAGGGAAAATTCATCATTACTTTGATTTCTTGATTATTTGGTTGATATGCATGTGACTTTCATACTTGATGTCATGGGAGTGATTTGATTAGATATTGATCAATGATGAGGTTAACATTTATGGATAAGAATAATTATAAACTTTGATGAATTATGTTTAATCGTGTGTATAACTTGATAGTTCCCGATGATGGATGGGGTAACTTCCTTTTTAAGAAAAGTTGTTAGGGTTTTGTAGTGAAGTATTATTTATCTTTTAAGAAGTTTGATACATGTTAGAGTCCTTAATAAGTTAAAATTTTTGGCCTAACTGAGTTTAGGCCTCCCATGGAAGACTCTGAGCACTGCCAAGCACATGCGTGTGTGAGGTGTTGCATATGTCTTGTAAGTGCAAGGTAGGTGAAGTCATAGGATTTCATCTCTACTAGCTACGAAACACAAATGTCACTGCATGTCAACCTAATTGTCTTTAGTTCTCTATCTCCAGCATCTACTTGACATGCGAGTTGCAGGTTTCCACCTATGAGTAGCATGTATCTCACAAGTGTTGCCTAGTTCCTATCTTTCTTTAAGCTTATTGCATTTCCATTTCATTTTGCTTTATTCTAGATAAATAATACAAAATGGTGTTATGTTTGTATGTTACTCATTTCTTTAACACACTATGACATCAAACAAGAAACATTTTGATAGGAATGCCTACAAGGCTTCCTCCTCTTCCAAGAGCAAAAGCAAGTTCAAAGCTCCTGTGACTCCGGCCAATAAGGAGGATAGGATCTGATTCTATGTGGAGAGCATTAAGACTTATTTCATTAAGTTTAAGAAAATATGGTCTTTCACTCCTAAAAAGAGTTTAAATTTGGGAGGACTTGGGAGTAGTTCCCAAATATCACACAACAATTTATTGATAGGGATTGGTTGCAATTTTTGGATGCAACGGGTGGTTGTTTCCCCCGATTCGGTACTTGAATTATATGTCTCTTATCAAGCGAGGAAAGAATCAATGAAGAACAAGAGAAGGGTAGAAGAGTTCCCCTACTTACCCTCAATTTTGGTGCAGGGGAAAGAGATTGATATAACCCCTAATCCCATTAAATCAATTTATTAGAATGAGCCTATTTCTCTGGGTTGTATATTCTCAGGGAAAATTACCTCCAAAATTCACCAACTTCAAAGGGTGGTTGATGTCATATTGGTTTGCTAGCCTGCTTGGGCTACTTTAAGCAATGAGATTTCTAGGGAATTCCTCACATTCAAGGCCAAGTTATGACTTGATTTTGGTTGCTCTCACCTCATGTCTTTGAAGGATGATCACAAGGTCCATATAGATGTAGTCACCATCATCACTTGCATCATGTTCGACATCGATGGATACTTCAGAAAGATTATGGTCATGCAAATAAAGAGGAACTCTTAGAAACAAGATTTTTCATGCCTTTCCCTATTCTTATTAGCAAGTTGTGTGCTCTAGAGGAGATACCATATTTTGAGTTGGACAAAGTTTTCCCGGCTATTGGGGTTATTGATATTGAGAGGAAGCAGGATGTTGAGGCTCCTATAAACAAAAAGAAAAGAACGTAAAATATGGGAGTGTTTTATAATGCCCCTACTCATGATGTAAGTTAGCCTAGTCTGGATGTCCCCACCCCTGCATTCTCAGGAAATGCCTCTAACATTGAGGAAACACTTATGAGGCCTTCTCAGCCTATATTCTCTTCTAGACTAATTAGTTTTTTAGAAGATAGTTGACATGATGTATGCTAATAAGAATCACCCTATCAAGTTTTCCAAGGCTCTCCCGGTGCTTAATAAATAAGGCTGTAAAAATGCTATGAAGAAAGTAGTTGACTGCCTGAAAAAAATGTGAAAGAGGGTTGATGTTGTTAAAGGTGCAATAGCTTCTCTTCAATCTAACATGACTATCAGGAAGGGAAAACTTCAATAACATCCAGGGATATGACCTTCATTTATGAAGCATTGGCTCCTTTGAGAGATACGCCAGGGTTAATAAATTATTTATTAGGCAACTTTGGCATTGATATAGATTAGTGGTCCAATGAAGAGAATGTCCATCTTCAGCGGGTGTTGAAGAAGTCATTGGCCATAGCTCACTCCTAAGAGGGTGAAGCAGGATCTAGCTCAACGCAAAACAGGAAAAGGATGACTCGTAGTTGTAAGCTAATGAGTTTGTATTTTACCAACTTATTCGACTCTTATCCATGAACTTGTTACTATATTTTAATGCTAATTAAAGAGATTTTAGGCCCTTGTTTTCTTGTGTGCAGGCATATCTTGGAAAATGAAAAATCATTAAACACACCGGTGAGGAACCGACATCCAGCTAGAATGCATCAATTTTCCTCTAGCTAGGAAGGAAGACATTATCTTAGGCACTTGTTCTTGATATTTTTGCATCAATGTTTCGCCAGTGAAGATGTAGGTGCCATTGATTTGTAGTGCACAAAAGCACTGCCACACTGGCATTGGAAGGTTTTGCACCGGTGTTTCACCAGCGCAATTCAAGTAGTATACGGACATTCAAGGGAAAATTCATACTTGACGTTGAAGGGATTTCCTTGGATGGTTCGAAGTATATTATTGGGATATGTATAATTATTTACTATTATCTTATTTCCAATTAGGGGATATTGAAGAATAGTTTTCATCATTGCAAAGTGGAGATAAGAAAATAAACATTGAAGGAATTTTTGCTTGCTACATAAGAAAACCAGAAATTGTACTTCTCTAAACTTGGATCTGAATTTGATTACTAACGATAATGAAATGGAGTACTTCGTTGTTTGTATGTCCTTTATTTTCTTATTTACGAGTATCTAAATCTCTAGATAGGGGTGTGTATGGATGATATGTGTGTATACTTTAATGGGCAATGATTAAATAGTGCTAAAGTTAGTTATTATGCATGGATCTAGGGTTGTCTTTAAGGTTTATCTAAATATTAAAGGTTTAAAACGTTGGTTTAACTCTCTAACTCTATTTTGAGTTGAGAACAAAAAATAATATTGGGTAAGACTTCATTAGTGAGACTTTGAGAAATTGGTCATTGGATTAGAGCTAGAGATAGTCTAATCTGATTGATTTCTTATTTAAGGGTAGCTCTAGAGATAGCCTAATCCAATCAAGCAATGTTTGGAGTTTTGTTTACATGGTCTTGGGTGTAGAGGAACCCAAGATGTGCATATTATTGGTTTGAGAGAAAATTGGATATAGTGTATACCAAATGTTATCCATATGTTGATTCATTTGTAATTGATTAATCATTACCAATTGAGTTGAAACCCCATCGATATTGCACACACCCCTAATTATTTTCAACTTGTTGAATCTCTCTTTTGTTTTGACCTATGTGATCGTGATACTTTAAATTTGAAGCAAATCTTATGTTTCCCAAGTCCCCCCAATTTTACATGTATATTTGGACTACATCGTGCTAGTTAGTCTTGAGTTGATGATCAAATAGAGCATAATTATTTCTACCAATCCTTGTGGTTTGATCCCAACTCATAAAATTGGATATTATTTTTACACATGACTTCATATACCTTAATTGTCAGGTGTTCTTGAGCATTATAAAAATATGGCTTCATTGACAAGGAGTGGCTAGAGATTACTTTTATCTGATCTCTGATTTGAGGTTTCATGCACCATGTTTTCTTTTTTACTTTTCTGTTATTTTTAGTGTTGAAACAGTTGAGCAATAAGTCACATGTATGATGATAAAAGTATGGCGGGTTTTGCTAATATGGAGGATGAACCCATTGTACATTGATACCGCTAAAATTTCTGTCTTTGGTACCTTAACCAGTGGCACCATACATGATCCTTCTTGCTCCATGACCAGAAGTCATTGGAGGTAAGGATCAATCACTGTGTGACACTCTTGGAAGAACTCTTTCTCTAGAACGATATCTAAGAGGTCTAGAGAAATGAAATGAAGTTGTTTTTACCTAGCCACTCGCCTAACGTGATGCTTACTCTATGCGCGACTCCGCACAGGGGAGTCGGTGGTGCATTGACCGTCCTTAGTTAGGCGTTACTTCGACTATACCTCAACCGCAACCTTATTTTTGCTGTCTTGTTCATGATGTTGGCCTCTGTACCCATGTCGACCATAGCACGAGCAGGTCTTCCATTAATCATGATGTTGACATACTACGCACCATATTCTCTCGGCTTCCCTGGCTTCTTTGTGATGTCTCTGCATAGCTGCGTCATCTTTGCACCTTGTCCTTGCTCATGTGCATCCTTGTCCTTCCACTCTTGCAAGATAGAACCAAGGCTCTTCAGTTCAAGGCACCTTGCATATCCATGCGGCCCAACATATATGTAGAAACCATTTCCTTTGTAGGCTCTTTTTTTCTCTCCGAATCGCCATCACGTCCAGACTTCTTTCCATCGGACCTACAGGTATCATGATTCTTTAGATGTGGCCACTGCTCCTCAATTTTGCCATAATCTCCCAAACCTTGGTCATGACTACCTCTCATCTCCTTTCCTCTAGCTATGACGGGTTTTTCATGCCTGAAGTGTATGAAAGCATTGGCCTGCGTGATGGCTTCATAGATAGTCTTGACCTGTCAGCGTTCCAACTCCATTCTGGCCCAATTTTGCAACCCATTCATGAAGTGGAACAACATATCTTCATCCGTGAGGTTGGTAATTTCGCATGAAGGTGGTGATCTCTTTCATGTATGCGCGTATGCTACCCGTCTGCTTCAGCTCCCTAAACTTGTACTTCGCCTCATAGATGACATTTTTAGGGAAGAAAGCCTTCTTGAACTCTACTCGGAATTTCTCCCAAGTGTTGATGGTGCAAAACGCCTTCCCTATTTCTAAATCTTTACGCCTTCACCATAGCATGGCCATATCCAAAAGATATAACATGACAATGTTGATCTTATTTTCGTTACTCTTCACTCGGCTACACTTGAAGTACTTCTCTAAGTATCATAAGAAATTTCCACCTCTTGGACGTCACGGATGCCTTTGAACATAGGTTACTATGGAGCCTCAACCTTGGCCTCCCTATCTCAATAGACCAATGATGATCTTCCGACCTCCGCACCTTTTTTGAGTTCTTTGATCTCGAAATTCATGGCCTTAATAGTTCTTAATGCCTCCATGAGCTGACACTACAAAGAATTTATGGACTCCTTCATCTCAAACTTGGTACACTGGCAGCCCTCCAACTCCTTGCAGATGTGGTCATTCTCTTCAAGGGTGAAGTCCTCCAGGGTATTGAAATTGCCATCGACCTCGTTCAAGCGCCTGCCTAAAATCTCCATAGCCTGCCTCACTGTTTCAACCCTTGCGATCTACTCCTCTTTGGGTGTGACGTCAAAGGGATCCTCGCTACGGTTATCATCACTTGCTTCGTTGGTCCAATGTGGGTGAGAAGTTAGTTCCTTGCTTGGTGTAGGGTCGAACAGAATTTCCTCGCTACTCTTAAGGTACTTCCTTCCCTTGTGGTGTTTATTTCCACCATCCCTTGGTGGTGCTAGCGACGTAAAGTCTTCTTCATTGTTAATTCCCTTAGTGACAAACCTTTGCATTGATACCACGTTGTCACGGACTTAGATTATCACTAAAGCTTGGTGCGGAACTCGAAAACTTACTCACTAATCTTTTAACATCTTCTAAGCTTAAGTAAGCCCTTTGAAACTGAGATCATTAAGAGAATGAAAAGAAAGACGAGAGAGCTTTGAAAGAAGGCTTTGTGTTGTTTAGTGGAATGCTTTACACTTTCTTGGATGATTTACAAATGAGAGTCCCTCTATTTATACTACAATCCTAGGGGAATAAGTGTAAATAATATTTACTTTATAAGTCTCTACATATTTACAATTTAGTCCATATTCTAGAATTCTCTCCAATTCTAGAGAATTCTAAAGTTTCCTGTAAAATATCTAGTCCCTCTTCTAGAATTCTCTACTAGTTTGGAGAATTCTAAGGCTTTCTAAGATATTTTCTAAGACATTCTAGAGTCTTATAATGAAAGATCTAGGTAATTCTAGAGTCTTCCACTAACCTCTCCATAGCTCTAGATTCTTCCTCCTTATTTTATGTCAAAATTGAAAGGCAAAGTGGCGGGTCATGGCATAGAGCTCACTATAGCTTCTTTTCTAATGCAAGACCATGTTTCAACAAATGCATTCAAGTGCACTCACATCAAGAACGATTCCATACGCTCACAAACAAAGTGAATAAAGAAGTAAGGAATCAACACAACTCTCACTCTCCCAAAAGAGAAATTCAAGTAGGCTTCATCCCATAAGTTTGCCGATATTCTTCAATCATCACACAACCTAGTTCATGCTAGATGTCAAGGGTATTTTAGGCTTGTAATGAGGTTGAGGGTTAAGGTATGGTAAATTTGGCTCAGTGAATTCACCTTTTCAAAGCATTATTGCAATCATCTTCACCTCTTCTCAAGTTCTTTTCATTTGAGAACTCAAACTTTGACTAGTCAATCATTTTATTAGAAACCCCTTTTTATTTCATTGAACTTTCTTTTTCAATGCAGGTTTTAAAAGGTTGTTCATCACTAACTCAATATATATACGGGTTCATTCTTTTTGTAACACCCTTCAAAGTTGAGTTTCATTTCATCTTTCTTTGTCTTTCACTTGGTTTTTCTTCCTTTTTCCTTTCCACAGCCCCAACTTAGGATTTTGGCCTAAGTTGGCAATTCAAACAAACCAATGATTCGGAAAGGATTTTGGGTGAGAAGCTAAGCAAAATTTGTCTCAAGAGGTTCCAATGTGGTTGTCAACAAATGGTTTAGGCTCAATTGGTGCCAAAATGGTTGCACACCCTCACAAGGTAGTCACAAAAGGATATATATATTTGGGTTCCCTCTCAAAATTTCTGCCCAAGATCATTCCTTACACTTACCAAAGTTAGACACTTGGACTAACAAGGTAAATTCTAGGATTTCACAAACATGCTTCCAAGTAAAACCTTACCACACATGAAACTTCAAACACAATCATTTAGCATAGCCCAAAAATATCAAAAGCTTGCATGTGATGTTCATTGCAAGGCTCACATCAAAACACAACTATTCAACACAAGATTCAAGAAGATCACATAAAAGTGCAGCTACACCAATTTCTTCTTCCATTTTCAACACTAAACACATTTCTCATCATGAATACTATTAAAGACATCAATATGAAACACAATCGATCTTCACATCATTATCAAAACAAACTCAAGCATGTCATGAAGCAAAGGGTAAAGACAAAAAAGTGCAACTAACACTATTTAGCATATGGTGGCCAACCAAAGTGCCTCACACCCCACCAGAGAAAAGTATGGTGTCCTCAATACAAAGAAGGAAATAAACCACCTTAGATTGAGGGACTCCCTGAATGCCTAAAGTTCGAGATCGGTGACCAGGTCAATGTAACGCCAAACTTTGACAGATCATTAACCGTGCCTGTAGTGCATGAAAAATTTATTTCCAACTCGGTGAGCTGTAGACTAATCGCCTAAACTAGATAGGTACATTATCGAGTTTTTATATGTATCCCCGAAGTTTACTATAAATCCCCTTAATTTACGCAGCTCACTGGGTGAACTGAGTTGGATTCACCCGACATCATTGGAAAATCACCGATTTAGAGGTTTATGTCATCGAATATGACAGTACCCTCACAAATATGAGCTACCCAAAGAGAGAACTCATTAGAGCTTCACTTAGTGACTTCGGCGAGTCGCCTAATGGGCCTCCCAATCGCCTATCTTCTTTCCATCCTGCACAAGTAACACCCATATTATTGAAAACCCCTAATACTTGAGTTGCCTCCCAAGAAGCGCTTGATTTAACGTCGCGACATGGCGTCATCCAAGTAAAACACTTCAACAACTCTCACATCATGACCCTCCCCAAGTATACCTTCAACCTTTGGCCGTCAACTTTAAATTTGACGCCTTCTACATCTTCAACTTCAATTTCTCTGTTCCCATACACCTGCATGATTATGTACCGACCAGTCTACTTGGAGTTTAGGTTACTCGGGAAGAGTTTCAATCATGAATTAAAAAGTAGGATTAGTTCATTGTATCACCCCGAATTTAGAGAAGGGAAAATATTCACTTCTTAGTCAACTAGGATATTGGCCGAGTTGACTTGGCGATCCACCAAGTTGAACCTCTTCGCCTTTTGGTGTGATCCCTGAGGACCTGCATTCTGTAACTTTAGACGAGCCAAGTTGGGTTTGTCGTTCCTTCGGCGTGTCACTGAAGTTGACTCCTCATCGTCTAAAGTTGACTTAGCCCCCAAGTCGACTCACTGTAAATTTTAGCGAGCTAAAGGCTCATTTGGCGAGTCGCCGAGTGGCCTTTGGCGAGCTCCAACGTGAGAGTCTTCAGTTTTTAAGTTAGGGTTTTAAAAGTCTTTTCAAATTATTTTAATTTGATACTACGTTGTTTACCCAAACCTAGGACCCCTATATAAGTGATTTTAACCCCAAAACTCACCCATTCAAGTCATTATTTCCAAAACCCAAAAGAAATACTAGACTTCTTCCTCTCAAATATTTCTCTCTCTAGAACTTGAAGAAGAATAAAGAGTTCAAGCTAGGATAGAGGTCAAGTCTCCAATTCTCAAGCATTTGTAGGCTTTTTAATCAAGGTATGATGGATTTTCATCCATGGACTCCTTCCATCCATGGAGTCTCCAAGATTCCCCAATTGAAAAGTAGAAATTCTTTAATTTGAGTTAGGGTTTTCTTCTAATGTTGTGGATCTTTATGAATGTTGATCCAATTGATTGGGTTATGATTGTATATGATTGAATTGATATTATTGCTTGTTTTAGGATGAATTTACATGTACCATGCTTAACCCATGTTACACGAGACACTTCACGCCTTGGTGGGAGTGGCCTTGGTCATGCCTTGGTGGTGTGAGCCTGGTGAAGAAAAGTGGGTTAGCCACAGTTCGTGGAGCCCCTCGTGAAGATGCCTTAGGCTTGTGAGCTAAGAGTACAATCTTCCCAAGCCACTGCCTCAAGTCCACCTTGGGTACCACAACTTGTGGTCATGACCACGGATTGTGGAGCCCCTCGTGGCACCTGACAACTCACTTTAGGTGAGGGTTATTTTGGGAAATTCCATTTTAAGTCCTATCAAAGTGAAGTCATTTTTGGTAAGTTTAGGGTCACTATATAAGTCATTTTTAAGTCAAATTCACCTAAACTAAGTCATATTTTCACAACACCCAAATATTTCCCAAAATTTATCTCTTCTCCAAAAATTCTCTCTCTAGAACTTCAAGGGAGAAGAAGTGTCATGCCCCAAACTCAAGGGGTGCGACTGGCTCCTAATGTCAGACCTCAAGCCCAAGCTGACCCTGCAAAACCATTTGCTACTAGCACATGGCAGCCACACGCAATCAAGAAAATAAACAAGTATATCTCGGCTTAAAATTAAGCCTTTGGCCGACAAGACCCCTGTCAATAGATATATAAAGGAAACAGCTACTCCCAAGAGTTCGTATAAAGAAATAGCCAACTAGCAGAGAAGTCCTGATTGGTCCATCGAGGCCACCATGATCTCTATAGAGAAACCGAAAGCAAGTATATATCAATACAATACATCAAACAGCTAACAAGCAACAACAAACCAACAAACTAGGCCAGCATAGCCATAACATAGTTGTACACCCCACACACTAAGTAATGATTGGCGGGACAGAGCCCCAGCCAACCCATAAAAATATATACAACAAAACCTACCAAACCTCCCAACTCTAGCAACTCTGGAGGAAAGGGGCTAGCTAACTAAATAGAAGTCAATCTTGCTGATGAGTAGGTCTACTAGGTCATCTGTCGGTCTTGCATACATGAATGCAGCGGCCCCAGGCAATGGGGCATCAGTACAAAATAATATATAGAGTATGAAAGGCTATAGATTAAATGAGTAAGTATCATAATATACCAAAAGCAATGAGGTAAGGGAATCAAATTTAGATAAGCATGCTAACCCACTACTGAATTTGGAAAATACAATAATAATCGAACAGCAACCTAACCAAACCACTATAAGCTCGGTAGGTACAAACAACATACCACCTACCTAGTCCCCTATAAGCCCAGAAGGTGCCAAATCAATCTACATAACCCTATCAGTTGCCTCTTGTCTTTGTAAGAAGTCACATAGCCCTTTTTGGCAAAGATATAGCCCCATAGGCAGCGCATATCTCTCTTAGGAAACATCATAGCTTTGTGGGCTGCACGTAGCCCTCTTTTGCATCACATAGCCCTGTAGGCAACACATAGCCCTCTTTGGCATCAAAATAGCCCCGTAGGTAACACATAACACTCTTTGGCATCAATATACCCCCATGGGCAACACATAGCCCCCTTAGGCAATAACATAGTCCTATTAGACAATATCATATCCCCCAATAGGCAGTTCATAGCTCAACAGCTAACCACAATAGCCCCAACGGCGACAACAAACAAATGAATAAGCTAAAGGTGAGAAATTTAGTTATAAACAATATATATATACATATATAGTTTCCAAGTCGTTCCTAACTCAGGGACGTTCTTAACAGATTATGAGTCCCTATAATGAGGGTTTATAACCAATCAATCAGCCAACCATTCACAATTAGATCTACAAGATCACCAACATTAACAACCCTACTATATCACTCCCTAGCTCTAAGGAAATATGCCAAACGAATAGAATAGTCTTAACATACCATTTCCTTTATAATTTATGCTAAAAATACATCTGTCCACACCGCTACAACATAAAAAAAGGTAAAATCAATCGGTAATTAAGTATAAGAATTACTATGACAATCGATATGGATTCCTATCGTAAATTACTATCCAAGACCTAAGGTATCCATAAAGTAATAAAAGATGGTTCCTCCCTTTCTTTACACACCCAAAACACTTAAATAAAATCAAACCACTGAAAAAACTCTGCTGCCACAGCCTCCACGGAGCTACACCGATCAATTCACCATTAAAACTATACCAAAACGACGATCTCACGAAGTAGAGCAATTTTGATAAGGAGCCAAGAAGAGATTATGAACACATAAGGATGATTTGAGGAGAATTTCACTGATTTTCGTGGGTTTCTTATGAGTTTGAATGAAGAAAAATGAAGATGATGCTATCTTAAAATCTTGCACCGACATAGGGGATCCACCTCACATGCTTGCTTGCGCAGTTTCGCGAAAATGCGAATATATCTCTATTCTGAAATCGTATGAACAAACCATTTGATGCGTTGGAAACTAGACTCATAGAACTTTGATTTAATGGGTCGTGGGCCCTATAAATCTTTAAAAATTGGGAGAAAACTTCCAAGACATTTGATCCAAATTTTAGAGAAATCTTTGAAAAGGAACTTACGATAACTTTCACCAACTTTTATTTTATGACTTACCTTACTTCAAAACTTGAGATACAACCCTTGAACAATTAAAATATGACATACCACATCATTATTAATGTATTAATCACCCTCTTTTTCTTTCCACGAAGGTACGAGTTAATTAGACATTTTGATAAGTCGGAGTGTTACATCCTTCCCCCCTTAGAAACATTCGTCCTCGAATGAAAAGTCTGAGTCACACAATTATGTCCCTAGGAGTTTCCAATGTATAGGCAAAGTATCCTTTGTGAATGTGACTATCCAGAACCTGAAACGCATAAATTCTAACCTAGGCATCTCACATGATGGCAGAAATAGCTAAGCACTTCAACTTCGCAATAACAGTGCAAACAAAAATACAACGATAACAACCATAATAATAAGCAATAATATAAAAAATTAGGTAGGTTTCTTACCTTAATTCACTAATATAAACTGATATGCTATCACCCTGGGGTACGAAACAAATGAGGATATTTGGACCTCATGCCATCCTCAATTTCCCAGGTCACCTCTTCTCTATTCTTGTTTCTCCACAATACTTTAACCGAAGACACCTCCTTGGTCCTCAATTTACGGACCTATCGATCTAATATGGTAACTGAAGTTACCTCGTAGGACAAATCCTTTGTGATCTGACTTCCTCAATTGGGACAACCCGATAAGGGTCTCCTACGCACTTCCGTAGCATCGATACATGGAATACTGGATGAACAGATTCTAGCCCTGAAGGTAATTTTAACTTATAAGCCACTTGTCCTAGCGTCCGAAGGATCTGGTATGGCCCAATGAATCTTGGTCTAAGCTTGCCTTTTTTGCCAAATCTCATAACACCTTTCATAGGCGAGACTTTTAAGAATACCCAGTCATCGACACAAAACTCTAAGTCCATTCGTCGCACATCTGAGTATGACTTCTGTTGACTTTGAGCTATTAGCAACCTCTCCTAAATGAGATTAATCTGCTCCATTGTTTGATGTACTAGGTCAAGTCCAATCAACCCTGACTCACCTACCTCGAACCATCCAATGGGGGATCTACATTTTCGCACATACAAAGCCTCATAAGGTGCCATCCCGATGCTAGAATGATAACTATTATTGTATGCGAACTTAATAAAAGGTAAGTGCATACCAACTTTCATTAAAGTTCAACATGTATGCTCGTAGCATGTCCTCAAGTGTTAAAATAGTGCATTCAGCTTGGCCATCTGTCTGAGGATGCAAGGCGGTACTGAGATTAACTTGCATCCCTAATCATTTCTGGAAGGACTTCCAAAAGTTAGCGGTAAATTGTGCTCCTCGATCTAAGATAATAGATATTGGGATGCAATGCAACCTAACAATCTCTTGGATGTAAAGCCCTGCATAATCTTCAGTTGTGAAAGTAGTCTTGACTGGTAGAAATGGGCTGATTTTGTTAGTCTGTCAGCAATTACCCAAATAGAGTCAAACTTACGACGCGATCGAGGTAACCCTGTAACAAAATCCATATTAATTGCTTCCCACTTCCACAAAGGAATGGCTATCTCCTGGACTAGCCCAGCAGGCTTTTGGTGCTCAACCTTTACCTGTTGGCAGTTAGGACAATGTGCCACAAGCTCAGCAACGTCCTTCTTCATCCCATGCCACTAATAGATCTCATTAATATCATGGTACATCTTCATCGAACCAGGGTGCATAGAATAACGGGAATGATGTGCCTCTTCCATAATATGATGTCGATGCCCTGCAACATTCGAAACACACAATCGACCACTATGTCTGAGGGCTCTGTCTCCTGCTATATCAAATGCTACAGACTGCTAATCCTGAGACTTGGCTCTGAGCTGCTCCAATCTAGGTCCTCATGTTGCCGTGCTTTTACCTCCACAACTAGAGATAATATAGTTGTGTCCTGAATTATGACCCCACTATTGTCTGCCTCTAACAATCTGACTCCCAAGCTAGCTAACTAATGAAGCTCTCATGCTAGCTCACACTTCTCAACACTTAAATAGGATAAACTACCCATAGATCTTCGACTTAGAGCATCGGCTGCCACATTTTCCTTTCCTAGACGATATAACATATCAACGTCGTAGTCTTTGAGTAACTCAAGCCATCGACACTATCGCAGATTTAACTCCTTTTGTCTAAAGATATATTGAAGGCTTTTATGATCTATGAAGATGTCAACATGAATGCCATACAAATAGTGTCTCTAGACCTTTAATGCATGCACAACTCCAGCCAACTCTAAATCATAGGTCGGATAGTTCTTTTCATGCTTCCTCAACTGCCTTGAAGCATATGTGATAACCTTACCATGTTGAATTAGAACACATCCCAAACCAACACCAAAATCATTACAATACACCGCATAGACTTCTTAACCCTCTGGCATTGCTTGAAGTGCTGCTGATGTCAACCTGTCATTTAGCTCCTGGAAACTATGCTCGCAAGCCTCAGTCCACTAGAACTTAGCTGCTTTTTGAGTCATCTTCATTAATTATGTTGAAAGTGAAGAAAACCCCTCTACTAACCCTAAGAAACTATGAACCTCAGTCGGAATCATAGGTCTGGGCCAAGTTTTTACGGCCTCAATCTTTTGCGTATCAACCGCAATGCATGCATCTGATACAATATGGCCTAAGAAAGCTACAAAGTTCAACCAGAACTCACACTTAGAAAACTTTGCATAAAGTTCTCGATCTCGATGTACCTGAAGGACTGCTCGGAGATGATTTTCATGCTCAGCTTTTGAATGTGAATACACCAAAATATCATCAATAAATACAATCACAAACAAGTCTAGATATGAACTAAATATACTGTTCATCAAGTCCATGAACACTATTGGGGCATTAGTTAACACAAAAGACATTACCAAGAACTAAAAGTGTCCATATCTGGTTCTAAAAGCTATCTTTGGAACGTCTTTCTCCCGAACTCATATCTGGTGGTACTCTGATCTTAAATCAATCTTTGAAAAGCACTCAACACCCTGTAACTGATCAAACAAGTCATCGATCCTCAGAAGGGGATACTTATTCTTTATAGTCACCTTATTCAGCTATTGATAATTGATACACATTCTTAGTGAGCCATCTTTCTTCCTCAAAAATAACACTGGCGCACCCCATGGTGAAGCATAGGTCTAATAAAGCCTTTATCCAGCAAGTCTTTCAGCTGATCCTTCAACTCCTTTAGCTCAGTAGGAGCCATTCTATAAGGAGGGACATATATAGGTTGTGTACCTGGTAGCATATCAATAGAAAAATCAATTTCTCATTCAGGTGGGACACCAGGGAGCTCATCTGGAAATACATCTAGAGACTCATTAACTACCGGAATAGGCTGAAGAGTCGATGGTTCTGCATCTATATCATGAACGCGAATAAGATGATAAATACAACTCTTAGTGATCATCCTCCTCGCCTTAAGACAGGAAATAAACCTACCTTTCGGTGTTGTTGTATCGTCTTTCCATTCTAGAACTACCTCTCCTGGAAAGTGGAATCTAACAATTTTGTCTGACACTCAACATTAGCATAACAAGACCCTAACCAGTATATATCCATAATGACATCAAAATCAACCATCTCTAAATCTACTAGGTTTACAGAGGTCTGACGATCGATAATTTCTACTGTGCAACCTCGATAGACTCTCCTGACAATAATAGACTCACAAACTGGTGTAGATACAGTAAAGGGTCGATCTAATAACTCTGCTACTATACATAACTTCCCCGCAACAAAAGGGGTAACATAAGATAGAGTAGATCCAGGATCTATCAAAGCATAAACACAATGAGAGCAAACAATTAAGGCACTTGTCACAATAGCTGGTGATGGCTCTAAGACCTGTCAGCCGGCTAGTGAATATGTACGATTTGGCCACTACCAGAACTAGATGCTCCGTCTCTGCCTCTGCCTCTGCCTCTACCTGTTGAAGTCTGGTGTCCACACCCTGTAGACTATGTTGATGAGGAGGAACCTACTACTGACCCGATCGACTGACCTATACCACCCTGACCTATGGTTGGACAGTTCCTCCACCCATGCCTCTGTTGTCCACAAGAATAACAACCTGTGGAACCCTGCCTGCACCTCCCAAAATGCATCCTATCATAAGTAGCGCAATGCGGTGGTGTTGTCCTAGCCTGGCCTAACCTCTGTTGCTGAGAGTCTGATGCTCGTGGACCCTCACCTGGGCCTGACTGTCCCTGACAATCAAATCTACTACCCTAGAACTATTGTGGTGGAGGTCTAGGTAGCCTACTAGAATATTGAGGTCTAGGACCACCCTGAAAATCACTATGTGAACAAGTGATCATATCCCTCTTTTGTCTCTCTCTATCGACCCTCTCAGTCATATACTGTAGATGTTGGCGATCATCTATGCCTTGTGCAAAGGCCTAAATTCGCGAGATATCCATATTATCATTTAGAGCAGCGGTAGAACAAGCGTCGTTATAGTCTCAGTCAAGCCCTCCCACAAATCTACGCACCCTGTCATGCATTGTATCAACAAAAGCAGGTGCATATCTAGCCAATGAATCAAATCTTAGCCCGTACTCTCGGACACTCATGCTACCCTGTCAGAGGTTCAGAAATTAGTCCACCCGGCCTTCCATAATCTCTCGAGGCAAATAGTGATCTATGAAAGCTTCTGCAAAGCTATCCCAAGTGGGTAGAGATGCATTTTTTTCCCTAGATCTCTCCCATGTTTCATACTAAAATACTGCAACATCACGCAATCAAAATGATGCTAACTCAACTGACTCAGTCACTAAGGCATGCATGGGTCTGATGATCCTATCAAACTGATCAACAAAGTGATAAGGGTCCTCTTTGCGATCTGTCCCTATAAACTGTGGAGGATTCAAGGGAAGAAATTCACAAACTCTCGAACTTCCAGGCCCTTCAGAAGGTCCGGCAATATCTGGAGCAATTGGTTGGCGCTTGTAGCTACTAACTGTGCTAATATACATATTGCATTCTTGAAATCCTGGTCAGATGGAATAATAGGAACTAGATGTGGTACTACTGGTGGAGTCAGGGGTCCTGTAGCCATCGGAGGCTCCTGAAGCGGTGGAGAAGCAATAGGGGGCTGAGAAGATGTATCCCTCTGGGTCTCAAAATGAGCTACCTCCACCTGTGGTACCTTGTCATTGCTCTCGCATGCAGCTGTATTTAGCCCAGGCTAGTTGTGGTCTATCTGGTGTCAGTCATTTCTATCTGCATACAAATATCAATTATAAGCCAGAAACCTCAACCCTTAAGGCACCGCTCGATAACACGAGGTGAGAAAAAGAAGGATAGTAATTCTAACATGCCCGGTAGCTTCTTGCTTATCGAATGTGGTGCACATCATATTTATAATCAAGACTCTACTAGACACAGCCTGCAGACTCCCTAGGATATGACATTGCTCTGATACCAAGATTGTCACGCCCCAAACTCAAGGGGCGCAACTGGCTCCTAATGCTAGAACGCAAGCCAAAGCTGACCTTTCTAAATCATTTGCTACAAACGCATGGCAGCCACATGCAATCAAGAAAACAAACAAGTATATCTCAGCTTAAAATTAAGCCCTCGGCCGGCAAGGCCCCTGTCAACAGATCTATAAAAGAAACAACTACTCCCAAGAGTTCGTAAAAATAATTATCCAAGTAGCACAGAAGTCTTGCTTGGGCTGTCGAGGCCACCATGATCTCTATAGTGAAACTGAATGCATGTATATATCAGTGCATTACATCAAACAGCTAACAAGCAGCAGCAAACCAACAAACTAGGCCAACATGGCCATAACGTAGTTGTACACCCACACACTAGTCTGCAAGCCTCTAAGAGTATTAATGATTGGCGAGACAGGAACCCAGCCTACCCATAAAAATATATACAACAAAAGCTAACAAACCTCCTAACTCTGGCAGCTCCGGAGGAAAGAGGCTAGTCAACTAGATAGAAGTCAATCCTGCTGCTGCGGAGGTCTACTGGGTCATCTGTCGGGTCCTACATAAATGAATGCAGCGGCCCCAGGCAATGAGGCGTTAGTACAAAATAGAGCATGAAAGGCTATAGACTAAATGAGTAAGTATCATAATATACCAAAAGCAATTAGGTAAGGAAATCAAATTTAGATAAACATGCTAACCCACTACTGAATCTAAAAAATAAAATCATGATCAAATAGCAACCTAACTAAACCATCATAAGTTCGGTAGGTATAAATAACATACCACTTACCTAGGCCCCCACAAGCCCAGAAGGTGCCAAATCAATCTACATAACCCTATCGGTAGCCCCTTGTCATTGTAAGAAGTCACATAACCCTTTTTGGCAACGATATAGCCCCGTAGGTAGCGCTTAGCCCTCTGTGGGCTGCACGTAGCCCTCTTTTGCATCACATAGCCCTGTAGGCAACACAGAGCCCTCCTCGGCGTCAAAAATGCCCCGTAGGCAACACATAACACTCTTGGCATCAATATACCCCCGTGGGTAGCACATAGCCCTCTTAGGCAATAACATAGTCCTATTAGACAACAAAAAAAACCCCATAGGCAGTTCATAGCTCAACAGCTAACCACAATAGCCTCAACGGCGACAACAAACAATTGAATAAGCTAAAGGTGAGCAATTTAGCTATATATATATATATATATATATATATATATATATATATATAGTTTCCAAGTCATCCCTAACTCAGGGACGTGCTTAACAGATTATGAGTCCCTATAATGAGGGTTTATAACCACTCAATCAGCTAACCATTCACAATTAGATCTACAAGATCACCAACATTAACTATCCTGCAATATCACTCCCAAGCTCTAAGGAAATATGTCGAATGAAGGGAATAGCCTTAACATACCTTTTACTTTATAATTTATGCTGAAAATACCTATGTCCGCACCATTACAACGCTTAAAAAAAAGTAAAATCAATCAATAATTAAGGACAAGAATTACTACGACAATCGATATGGATTCCTATCATAAATTACTATCCAAGACGTAAGGTATCCATAAACTAATAAAAGATGGTTCCTACCTTTTCTTTACACGCCCAGAACACTTAGATAAAATCAAACCACTGAATAAACTATGCTGCCACAGCCTCCACGGAGCTACACCAATCAATTCACCATGAAAACTATACCAAAATGTCGAGCTCGCGAAGTAGGGCAATTGTCAATAAGGATCCAAGAAGAGATTATGAACACAGAAGGATGATTTAAGGAGAATTTCACTGATTTTCATGTGTTTCTTACGATTTTGAATGAAAAAAAATGAATAAGATGCTATCTTATAAGTTTCTACCAACTTAGGGGACCCACCTCACGTGCTTGCTTGCGCAGTCTCACGAAAATGCGAATATCTCTCTATTCTGAAGTTGTATGAACAAACCGTTTGATGCATTGGAAACTAGACTCGTAGAAATTTTATTTAATGGGTCATGGGCCCCATAAATCTTTATATATTGGGAGAAAACTTCTAATACATTTGACCCAAACTTTAGAGAAATCTTTAAAAAGGAACTTACGATAACTTTCACCAACTTTTATTTTGAGACTTACCTTACTTCAAAACTTGAGATACAACCCTTGAACACTTAAAATATGATATACCTCATCATTCTTAATATATTAATCACCCTCTTTGTCTGTCCACAAAGGTACGAATTAATTTAGACATTTTTTATAAGTCGGGGTGTTACAAGAAGAAGGAAAAAGGTGGGGCTAAGGTTCAAGAAGCTTTCACACCAATTTCATTGAGATTTGTATCTAAGGTGTGGTAGTCCTTCATCCATGGAGCCCCTCAAACTTTCAATTTCAAAGTTAGAAATCCCTAAAAGCTAGGGTTTTCACTCCAAGTCATGGGTTCTTTCCAAAAATGATTTTAATGGTTGAATTACTTTATATTATAATTGAATTAATGATTTATGATGGTTTTCTATTGAAACCCCCAAGAACTCATGAAATCTATGATTTCTCCAATTATGATCTCGTGATATGGGTTTGTTGATTATAAAAGAATGTTATGAGATTATGCTTATAGTAATTGAGCTATTTGAATTATCTTATCATCCATGTCTAATGTATTAATTCTAGATATGTTGGTGGAATATGATATATGGTCCTTGAAAGGAAAAGTATGTGAATTATGCATGATTGTGGGATTTATGTATATGCTTTATGAACACTCTGAGAATAAGGTGAACGTGATTATGATCTAATTGTTGTGTTGTTGAAAGGTTATTCTCATATACACACTTATGCATGAATATGACATGATGTGAAAGGCTTTCTCACAATATGATGATTCTAAGATTGAAAGGGTATTCTCACCTATTGAATCTATGAGCTATCTTATGAATTATGTTGAATTGAGTGTCAAGGCATTCTTCCATAAATATGAACTTAAGTCAAGACTAAATATGAATTTGTGGGAAGTAATGCCACCGATTGGATATTGAATATCAGATGGAAGCTTTTACACAAGTTGAGTCCGGCTTCCAATGGGACCTTCTATAGTAGTTGAGTACGGTTTCCCAAAGTATGTATCTCATGAGATGGAGGCCTTCTACCAAAGTTGAGTCTAGGTTTCTAGTAACAATCTCTTTATCCCATAACTACGTGCCCCCGTAGGATATTTAGCTAGTGGATCCACCTAAAAGCTAATAAACCATGGTCTTACCTTAGACAAGTAGGACAACCCTTTTCGATGTGGATAACATCAGATTCCATGTTAAGCTCACACGGTCTATGTTGATTAAGGCTTATTCCCACTATAACATATGAACTATGAACAAGACCATGAATTATGAACTATGGCTACTCAAGAAGCTTTACTTATTATGGGTGAGATTATGGGATCTTATTCATACATTGCACAAGTATGCTTTGAGGGTACTCATGATATGTTTCTCCTATGATATGATGATCTATGATTTAATTATGCTTATGACTTGTGTTGTTCCATTATCTTCAAAATGATGATTTAACTTAGTAAATTGCATGCATTCAACTAAAATGTCCCTTTTAGCATGTTTTCAAGGTTTTTATGCATGGCTATGACACTTAGTGCATTTTTGTACCAACCATATTTTCCTACATTTTTCCCAAGTGTAGGATCCGGTTCTCAAGGTGGTCCCCATTCTGGCTAAAGCTTGGATTTGTTCCTTTCTCCTTGCTTGTGGTGAGTACTCATGATTCGAGGACGGGTATTATCATTGTAGTTCCTTTTCTTGTATTTCCATTTTGGATTATGTTGTAAGGGTTGTGACCCTATTTTGATTCAAGTTTTGTAATAGATGGCTAATTGAGACAAGTCTAGACTTCCCCTTTTCTTTATGAAAATTTTGGACATGAAATGCGTTTTTACTCTTTATTTTTCTAATGTTTTATGTTATGATATGCTAAGTGGCTTACATGTTGCCTTTCGGGGTTCTATGTGCCATGTTACATCTAGGGGGTACCCTTGGGTCGCGACACATTACCTACTACTAGAACACAACAACAAAAACAAATGTAAGTTTTCTCAACTACTAGTAGATGAACATACAAATTAATTCACAAATTTAATTCTTAGTTACTACTCCCCGGCAGTGATGTCATTTTTGATAATGCTTAAACTACTCTTTAAAATAAATCCAAAGAGTAAGTGATCATTGTTAATATAAAGTACCCAACTAAGAGTCGGGATCGAATTCGACAAGGACTAGTCTAAGGTTAAGAATCTAAGAAATGAATTAAGATGTAACAAATCTAAAGTAGCAATGAGGAAATTGGGTGGATCATTCCACCAAAATTTATCATATAATGTCAATATCAAGTATGAGTGACAAACTTAACAAAATGGAGTTTGAACACTAGTAATCAAATCTAGGAGTGTAGGGGTGTGTATTGATGCCAATAAGAGGTATAATTTCATTGCTCAGTAATGCTTAACAACCATGGATAAGATAGGATTAAGTTGGCCACCTTAACCCCTAAATTAATCACCTACTAACATCCTAAATCCATGGTCAACAACAACAATATAGAGTAATACAACATACACATTAATTTAAATTAATACCCAACCCCATAATAGACCCCTAGAGATTGGGGTTTTAGCCACCCATCATAAAAAAGTCAGAGATGATACCTTTCATGAAAGCAGCCAAGGATGTGATGAAATTCAACGATTAAAATCAACACCCACTTTGATTCACTCACGAATTGTCAATTGCAAGAGCAATATTCAAAACCTCAATTGAAGAACAATTCCCAAGAGTTTTTCTCTCTTAGAGTTCTAAAAATAAAATAAAAATGATAAGAGATAAGATATATCACTTTCTCTCTCTTCTGAACTATTTATACTTTTCAAAAAGACAGGTGTAGGGACGTTCTACATTTTTAGAAATGCAACGCCCCCGATCATAGGGATGTCAGTACATATACGATATATAGTGGTATGTAAAGAAGGCAAAATAACAAGAAACCAATAGATAACATAAGATAAAGAATTAGTAATATACTCAACTGAGATATACATGTACTAAGACGTAAGTATCTTGAGGAATTATAAGTCATGCACTAACACCATATGATCTTATGGTTGTTCATTCTTGTGTGGTCAAGTAAAAAATTATACACTTGGGCTACTATGCTTTACATCGTGAACAAATTAATAAATAAGGATAAAAGACCATTTTTACTTACACTTGTAGAATAATGTATATTACAGTCTTTTCTTTACTCTTATTTAATTAATAATCTTTGTAAGGCATATAGCTGACCAACTGATCAGTGGTAAAAGAGGATGACCCATGCTAGGCATTTTTGACTCCTGGATGTTATCATCATACATATACAAAAATGAGGATTAGACCCATGCTAGGCATTATAACCCTTGAGCTACCACCCGTAATTATATCAACTAGGATTGTCCCATGCTATGTATTTTAACCCCTGAGCTACCACCAAAAAATATAGAGGTTTGCTTTCAGAATCGACCTGTGTTTAGCTTTCAACCCTAGGCTACCACTTGTAATTGTACTGACTTTCTTTACATCATTTATTTAATCTTTGAGATTGTCCATAAATCTTTTGAGCTTTGGGATATAGACTAGTGAATAAAATACTTGAGGCACAGAAACAATTGTAACATCAATGTAATAATACTTAGGAACTTATATGACAGAATGAATCTTATTTGGGCTAAAACATATTTAGAAATGCTCCATGAATACATGTGATAACTGAGAACACGATGACATGTAGAAAATGAGCCATTAAATTGTTTAACAAGTGAGCAAGTGATTCTACTTAGTACATGGTTCATTTAAAACAAATTTGGACATCCCAAATGGAAGCATACAGACATTTAAGATAGAGATTATAACTCCTCAAATGGAGAGGTAAGGGCTCTCTCTATAAGGTTATATGATAATTAAATACTAAGTAAATGATACCAATTGAAAGGGTCATTAACACAATAACTAATGAGGCACATGGGAAGATTCAAATTAGGGATAACTGCACATTCCAAGTAAGGACATATAAGTTGTAAATTGAAACGTGTGAACATACAAGAAAATGAAGTATATGATCAAATAGACAATTGAAGCCATTTGACAGTATATAGTCAGATTGTGTATCCAACATATGAATACTTTTAACATGTGTAATCTAGGATCTTATTGACTCATAAAACAGAGACTGTGACAAAGGTTTGTGCCTTAGCGGCAAAAGAGATTGTGTAGCCATACATACCTTATTTTTGGGCCAATACAACTACAACCGTTCAACCTTTCTTTTAAGGTGTTAATCTACAATAAAAGTACATCATAAACCTAATATTAGCAGCTAATCACAATGTGGTCCTTCTACAATAATAGTGAAACACTTAATGTGAATCAAGCATGTATAGTGCTTAAATAAATAGTGTATCACCACACCCTGCATTTCCACCTCAATAAAACTTCATACAATCATCTTATTAGGTCACCCAAATTCTCCCAATAATATACATATAAAACAGCCGAGAAACAGTCCCAAAATCCTTCAACAGAATAGAGAAATTATCGAACTTATTGTTGGAGAATAAAGAAAGAAGAAACAATGTATAAGAAGATAAAAGAAGAGTTGCAGAGAACTTTCATATTATATTTCTGATATTTTAAAGAACATACATAGGACACTTTAAGAAATTAAGGCTTAACCACCTAAGAGAAACATGACCCACTAACTTAACCACAATCTTATCCACTAAGCTAAATATTAGCAGCTAACAACTTATATGATTTGACTCAACTAGGAATCCTAACAAATGTGTTACTCTATCAACTAAATAGGAACCTCTAACTATATTTGAATCAATAATTAACACTCCCTCTTGATTCAAATTACAAACTCCAACTTTCTGCCAGAACTTATCATGCTTGGCTTATGGGAGGGCCTTGGTGAGAACATCTGCAATTTGATCCCTTGTACCGCAAAACTTCAAATCTATATCAACTCTTGATGTGCAGTCACGAATGAAATGATAATGGATGTCTATGTGCTTTGTGCTGTTGTGAAAAGCCAGATTCTTTGTCATTGCAATTATTGCCTTGTTATCGCAAAATATTTTGATCACACCCTCTTGCCGATAGAAAACATCAACTAACATTCTTCGTAACCATAAGGCTTGAAAACTACTGAAGTTACAACAAAATATTCTGCTTCTGATGATGATAATGCAACCACATCCTGCTTCTTTGAGCTCCAAGAAATTGCTTAAGATCCTAAATTGAACACATTTCCAGAAGTACTTTTTTTGTTATCTATACTTCTTGCCCGATTGCTATCACTGTATCTTGTCAAGCTGAAATCTGCATCTTTGGAGTACCAAATCCCAAAGTCAACTGTCCCAGCAACATAATGCAAAACTCTTTTGGCAGCACCAAGATGTTGCTTGATAGGACTATGCATATACCTAGACAACATACTAACAGAAAACATAATATTAGGACGAGTATGTGTTAGATAGTTCAAACCTCCAATCAAGCTTCTGTAGTGACTAGAATCAGGGAGATCTGTGCCATCCTCAAGCTAAAAAATTTCATTTGCATTCATGTGTGTGGCAGCCGTTTTACAATTTTGCATACTAAACTTGAACAGGAGGTCTTTTGCATACTTCGTTTGAGAAACAAAAATACCAACTTCTACCTATTTCACTAGAAGACCAAGAAAGTATTGCAAAATACCTAAATCTAACATTTCAAACTCGTTCATCATGCAAGATTTAAATTCAGCAACTAAAGTTTCACATGACCCCATATAGATCATGTCATCCTCATAGAGCCAAACTACCAAAAAATCACTTGTACCTTGTTTATTTACATACAACATAGGCTCATTCTCTCTTTTTTCAAATACATTCCTCAGAAAGTATGACTCAATTTTGTTGTACCATTCCTGTGGCGCATGTTTTAGCCCATAAAGAACATTCTTGAACTTGTATAATTTGCTCTCATTGCCACTAACACCAAAACCCTCAGGTTGGGAATCATAAACTTCCTCTTCCAAATCCCCATTTAAGAATGCAAATTTAACATCAAATTGATAAACGGGCCAGCTCAGTTTAGCAGCCAAAGATAGGAGTATTTTCACCAACAGGTGAAAACGTCTCACCATAATCAATACCTTGATGTTGTGCATATCCTTTAGCTACAAGCCTTTCTTTTTATCGTTGTATGCTCCCATCTGCATGACGCTTGATTTTGAACACCCATTTGAGACCAATGGGCTCCTTTCCTTCCGGTAGATTCACCAATTCCCATGTTTGATTCTGCTCAATTGGTTGCATCTCTTCTATCATTTAATTTTTCCATGCCTGAATTTCTACAGCTTCCTTGAAACAATTGGGTTCAGTAATATAAAAATCAAAAGAATAATTTTCATAAATCTCCCTTAACGATCTAAATTTCATTGGCGGAGTTTCACTAAAAGAATCACTTGAAGAAGAACAGCTGCCACTTCCTTGGGGGGTTAAGCTATGACCACTTGCTGGAGCAGAGGTTCTTGATTGATGCGTAGCACGGCTATTACTTATTGGAGAAAAACTGGATGCGTTCCTTGGAACATAAACTGCTGCAGGTTCTTGCTCAAAAGCTTTATCAATAGGCAGTCATTTAATATTTGAAATAACATTCTCAGAATCAAAGTTCCAGGTAGCATCTTCATTAAACATAACATTTTTACTAATCAAAAAATTTCCACTCAATGGATTATATAACTTATAAGCTTTGGATTGCGTGCTATATCCAACAAAGATACATTTTTTTCATCACACACTCTCTCTAAACCTAGCTATAAACCTAATAACTATCAATCATGGCAGAGAGAGAAGGAGGGGAGAGAGTAGGATTCAGTCATGGATTTGGCGGATGTGGTGGTAGAGGTGGAGACCATGGCGGAAAAGGCCATGGCGGCCGTCGTCAACACTATAAATCAGAGGAGGAGAAATGGGTTCCAGTGACAAAGCTAGGAATGTTTGTGAAAGATGGTAAAATCATGTCAATTGAGCAAATCCACCTTCACTCACTCCCAATCAAGGATTTTGAAATCATTCATACTCTTATTGGACCATCTCTCAAGGATGAGGTGATGAAAATCATGCCGATTTCGAAGCAGACCTGTGCTGGACATAAAACCAGGTTCAAGGCATTTGTTGTTGTAAGTGATAGGAATGGTCACGTTGGTTTGGGTGTTAAGTGCTCGAAGGAAGTTGCTACTGCTATTCGTGGAGCATTTATATTGGCTAAGCTATTAGTGAGGAGAGGTTACTAGGGTAACAAGATTGGGAAGCCACATACTGTGACTTGCAGGGTTACATGGAAATGTGGGTATGTTACTATGAGGATGATGCCTCCTCCTCATGGTGCTGGTAGTGTTGTTGCTCGTGTCCCAAGAAGGTCCTTCAATTTGTTGGTATTGAAGATGTCTTCACATCTTCTCGTAGATCCACCAAAACCCTTGGAAACTTTGTTAAGGAGACATTTGATTGTTTAATAAAGACTTACGGGTTCCTGACCCCAGATTTTCGGAAAGAGCCTCGCTTCACCAAATCTCCATTCCAAGAGTACTTTTATATCTTGGTAAAACCTGCCAATAAGGTTATTGTCTAAACCACCGAAGAGGCAGCACCTGAGAGGTTTGAGGCTTGATTTATGTGTTCTGTTGTTTTGATCTAGTAGTTTTCTTCTCTTATACCAATTTTGTTGGAGAATAAAGAAAGAAGAAACAACGTATAAGAGGAAAAAAGAAGAGTTGCAGAGAACTTTCACATTATATTTATGATATTTTGAAGAAAATACATAGGACACTTTAAATAGGAATTAAGGCTAAACCACCTAAAAGAAAAATGACCCACAACCTTGTCCACTAAGCTAATTATTAGCAACTAACAGCAGATATGCTTTGACTCAACTAGGACTCCTAACAAATGTGTTATTATGCCAACTAAATAGGAACCTCTAACTACGTTTGAATCAATATTCAACACTCTCCCTTGATTCAAAATTACAAACTCCAAGTTTTTGCCGGAACTGATCATGCTTGGCTTGTGGGAGGGCCTTGGTGAGAACATCTGCAATTTGATCCCTTGTACCGCAAAACTTCAACTCTTATGAGTTTTGAGCCTTGTCCGTGAATTCTTGCCTATTACACATAAACAATTATCCATCCCAACTTATATATATGGACAAAACTGGGGAAGTAACCCTACCTTTATGGGTGAATATTCTTATACTCTTGACTTCTAATTCTTGAAGAACTTAAACTTTCCTTTAACTTGAACCGAAGAAGAGGATAAATCTCTTATACGTTAAGGAAAAGTGGGACTGCTAGCTTTGATAGGGCTGCCCTACACTTGACTTGAAAAAAAAAAGGAGAACTTTAAGAACCTGAGAGGGATATAGCAGTGGTTGTTTGAAGGTCAAGAGAGAGCTTGAGAGGGAATTGATAGAATCTTAAATTTATAATTTAAAATGAAGAAAAATATCAGCTAATCTTGATCGTATAAGGGCCCTATTTCGCCAACTTTTGTTGATCATTATAGACAACGATTTGGTCAAGTAGGTGATGTATCTACTTGGACATTTTAAGCTGGTCAAAAAGTCTAAGTAGGTGATGCACCTGTTTCTTGGTCTTTTATTTTAATCTATGTATTATAAGTAGGTGATGCACCTGCTGGCATAATAAAGTCAAGCAAGCAACTCACTTATTTTATTTCATTTCCAACTCTTAATTTGTTTACTTAACACCTATATACACTTGGACACTTTGATATTTGAGCTCAAATACCACCTTACTATCTCGAGTGTAAAGACTTTCATCCGAAGTTAACTTAGTCATATACGTGTTAGAAAGTATGGGGTAATACAAATAATTTTTTCATTATGTGAATTCTTTACTTTTGGGCTGAAATCTCATGTGTTATAGCATACATAGTTTTTGTCAAAATGCTATGAACTGAATTTATATTTTTGTGAGGATATGTGTTGCGAATGAGTGGGGTTTTTATTCTTGAATGTGTGCTTGTGTTGCTTGAAAATTATCAATGATAAACGGGGTAATGTCCTTTTTAAGGAAAATCGTCTAGTTAGTTTAAAATTGCTTTGTGTATCTTTTAGGGAAGTCTGAGAACATGTTGGATAAATTTGTCAAATGTATGGATTGAAAAGGAGCCTTTTTGGTCGAAAGGGTCACTATGGACCATTCACGTTGAATGGATGTTACCCTGCATTTCATAGCTGCAGTGCCAATTGAGTTAGGAAATTTTTTCATAGACTCGTATCAATGTTACACTTGCAAGATGCAGATCTTCATCGATGAAATGTCGATGTAATTCCAATAATCTTAAAATATTGACAAGCTACTAATTTTAACTGATAGTGACCTATTTGGCATTTGCAAACCACAGTCCGATGTCGGTGCATCTAAATTCAAAAATTTTGAGATTCTCTTACATCCTAGTTCTTTTTATTTTTTTTTACTTCTTATAGTAAGTTATTTTATCTCCTAAGGAAAAATACAAAAAAATGTTGTTTGCTTTGTGTTGTCTCACACTCTTTTTGTAAACCATGACATCTCGCATGAGCCATTCCTATAGGTAGGCTGCTAGCCCTCCTCCTCCTTCCAAGGCAAGAACAAGAACAAAGCTCCTCAGAACACTGTTAGTGAAAAAGAGTGAATCTACTTTTGTGTAAAGGGAATAAAAGTGTACTACACTCTATTCAAGACTACCTAGACCTGCACGCCATAGAAGCAGTTCAACTTGGCTGGCTTGGGGGAGGAATTCCCTAATATAGTCTAGTAGCACATGGATAGAGACTGGTTTCCTCTAGCTGATGTCTCGTTAGGATTTTTCCCTTAGTTGGTATTCGAGTTCTATGCCTCTTATCAACCGAGGCAAGATCCAATGAGCCACCATGTACCACTTGAGAAGTTTGCTAACTCTCTCTCTATCATGATGTAGGGTTTAGATTTTGACATAACTTTGGCAGCCATCAACTCTCTTTTCTAGGCTGAGCAAATCATTGAAGGATATATATTAGCACAGAAGATTGCCACCAAATGCAGTCAACTCCAATAGGTATATAATACAACTGTTATGGACCAACCATCCTAGGACTCTGTGGAAGGAGAGATTTCTCGTGAAGACCTTAACGTTGAAGTCAAATTATGGCTCAACTTTGTGTTTTCCCATCTCATTCCTCAAAAATTGATCACAGGTGTATCAAGAGGCTACCATTGTTAATTCTTGCCTCATACTCAACATTCACATAAATTATGATAATGTGGTGGTTGTGAAAAAGTGGTGGAAATCCCGCCAAAAGGGTATCTCAATGCCATTTAGGGTCTTGATCAACAAATTATAAGCTCAAGCAGGTATTCACTATTTTACTTTTGATATTTCTTTCCCCATTATTGGGGTGATTGATCTGGATTAAAATAGAGATGTAGAATCCCACAAAATGAAAAATAAAAGAATACAAGTTTTGGGGTATTTTGAGAGAAGACATGACCAGTCACCAAGCCATGCTACTCCGAATGACCAAACTCATGTGGTGTTAGGAAATTCCTCCATTTGGGAGGGCACTATACCAGACTTCTCTCCACCACATTTTATTCCTGGTAAAAGTTCCTATCACAATTTTGTAGAAAATTATCACCTATGCCAATGAGTGCCAACTCACAAAGCTTGCCAAGGTGTTACCTGCAATGCTTAATAATGTGGCAGAAAATATGATATAAGGTTTGGTGGATAACTTGAACAACTTGTGCAAATGAGTTGATGTGGTGAAAGGTGTTGTCACTACTCTTTGGGACAATATAAACATAATGAAGGGGAAAGCACCTATGACGTCAGCAAACATGTCCTTGCTTGAGGAGTCAATGAGAGCACCAATGAGTACACTTGGGCCGATAAATGCTTTGCCACAGTTAGAAGACAAATACAAGAATTTGCAGCGAGTTTTGAAGGTGTCATAGAGAACATCTCACTTGTAAATGGGTGGAGCAGGGTCTAGCATGCCAGACGATCAGCCCAAGGATGACAATGCAGAAATAAGAAAAGTGATGAGGATGTTTTTTCCCTTTTATTTTTATTGTGCTAGCATTGAGGGCAATGCTTATCTTTAGTTGGTGGTGCTGGTGGCTATTGTACCGTGTTGGATTGATATTTTTATTGCTTTCTATTAATTTGTGTCCTTGTAGGGCTTTCGTAGTTGTTTGGATAATACTTTTGAGCCCTTGTCAGACATGTTTGAATGTTTTAGGTGCTTGGTGGGCCTATTTTAATGTTTAAATTGTGCCATTGTTGGACTTGATCTTTTGTTACCTTGGTGTTGTTTTTAGCCGTGTTGGTCGTATATTTACATTTTTTTTACTACATGTGCTTGCTACTTGCATTTAGTTCCCTAGCTTTGCCTTGTTCTCTCAATGAACAGTGATTGCGCGATTTAATATTACTTTTGTGAATAGTAAATAATCAAATAAACTCCAAGGATTTTCTTCATATCATGATTCTTTCATAAGGATAAAAGTTTTCTTTTTCTTGACAATTCTTTTTGTGTGTCGAATAGGGATGACATACTTCTCGTATGTGGGACCACCAAAAAATTTGTTGGCAAAGGAATTTTGAAAAAGTTTTTAAAAAAATAAGGGAAAAGTGAATTCCAATGCAATCTCTCATCATCACTTGTACATTTTTCATTTGGCTTTGTGATTTACAAGCGAATGTTGATTCACCTGTTGTAGTTTTTCAAAAGTCATTCGAGTCAATTGATTTTCAAACTAGCTTGAGACCTTGTTTGTTCATGATCCCTTGTGAGGTGAGGTTCTGAATAATTCTTGTATATGCATATTCTCTAGAACATGCCCCAAAATGTGATTCAAGGTGAAATTCTTGATATGGCTTGGCATGTAAGAAAAACCTAGGCCTTTTTTGAATAGTCACTTTACCTAAATTCTCCTTCCTTTGACATTGATCTTAGTCAACTCCATTGAGCCTTAACAAATATCTTTGGTGACTAGGTTGAATACTTTGTCCTTTTTAATCCTCTACTTTGGCACCCTCATCTCCCTAATTGCTAATGATGAAATTATAGGCTAAAAGCCTATGTTTGGGGAGAAGAAAAGATTGAAAATGTGATGTAGGAAAAAGCTTATGTTTGGAGAAGTGTGCACTAAGAAATAAAAAAGGAATGAATTTAAGTGCTTAGAGCACCATAAGCTTTAATTGAAAAGTGTTTAGTGAACCCATGGATGAAATATTAAAAGAAGGAAATCAAAAAAACTTGGTGCGAGCTCATATTATTTACATGCCTCATATGAAAACAAAAATGGATGTTTGAACGAATGATTGATGTCATGAATGGGATAAATAAGGTGAAAACAAGTTAATGATGTGAGTGTGTCATGACCCAAAGTATACCCTAGGTGTAACTTGGCGTATTAAACCCCGAAAGGCCCTACACAAGTCAATTGACGTACATTATAATAGAAATAAAGATTTCAAGAGTCAAATTCTTACATTATAAAAGAGTTTGATAATGCATAAGTTTAACATAGTCTCAACAAGCCATCTAAACATCAAAAGAAGTTATTGGGACATAACTCATACATCACGTACACATGTCTAAAAACTAAAGTAAGGAAAGAAACATAAGTGGCATAGCCCTCGGAACATGCGGACTCACCAACTCTTGATCTTCGAATCATCAATGAGAATAACTAGCCACAAGTATGACAGGTAGGAGCGTCGGACCCTACATTAGTGAAACAATGTAGGCACAAGTATGAATTAGTACATGAAATGTACTTAGTATAATAGAAATACATAAAAAGGTATGAAATCGTACTAAAAATAACTTTATATGACATGCAATGACCAAGCTAAATCATAATATCAAAAGGTTAAAAAACATAAGTCATAATCATGGTCAATGTAAGCATTAACATATTTAAAACATTTGTGAGATACTTTGAAAGTAACCTTAGTTCATTATTGTGAGAAGTTTACCATTAACCTACATAGACCATATGAGCAAAAACATGGAATCTGGTGTCTTACCCTCACCTGAAGAGATGTCATTGCTTGCCAAGGCAACAACCTTAAACTTCTAGCTTACGTGGATCACCTAGCTATACATCTACGGAGGCACGTAGTTAGGGACAAGAAAATTGCTACTTGAGAATCTAACTTGTAAATTGGAAGATCTTGGGAACACTATAAAGGAAAGGACACTATAGGTGAATACTAACATACCTTAATGATCAAATCCCAAAAGCTATGGTGAATTGGAGACCTTGAAGTGAAACCCTTCTTCTACTTCCTTAGCTCTAGAGAGAGAATTTTGGGGAAGAACTTGGAGGGAATTTGTGATTTTGTGGGAATAATTTAGAATTTGTAGATTTAGGACTTAATTCAGTTATAAATAGCTTAGAATAGGGGTTAAAACGACATAACTTAGGTATCAAACACATAGGGGAAAGTCCAAAATGACCCTAACTTAAAAGTTGATGGGTCCTCTGTATGGACCCCTAAACAGGCCGTATAGATCTTCACTATCCATTTAGGGATCCATTTAGATGACCCCAAATCCTAGCAGCTATAAACGAAAAGGCCACTAAGCCTAAACGGGTCGAGGACCCCTAAATGGAGAGTTTAGGGTTTTGTGAACGGTTCATGGTCCGTTTCGGGTTTGTGGACTTGTCTGTTAACCCACTTTGACCTTTCTCGAAGTTTGAGGTGTTACAATATCTCCCCCTTGGAAACACTCATCCTCGAATGGAACTCAATCTAGTATGAAAAGAGTAGGAGAGAAACTAACAACCCATCATGAATGCATTTTCATCAAAATACACATATCCGAGGAGGAAAATAACTCCAAGCTAAAAACATACTCAAACATCATTTCATTAAACATACTTGCATGAACATGGAAACATGGGAATGACTAAGACACAGGAAACCAAAAGAATGAACCATGAAAAGCTAAATACTTCAAGCTAAAGTAGGATGGGAGGGAAAAAGATGAGGATATCGGGACATCATATCGACCTCGGCCTCCCAAGTAGCACCCTCAACCTCTTGATTCCTCCACAACACTTTTATAAATGCAACTTCCATAGTTTATTCCTCAACCTTCAAACTTGTCGGTCTAAAATCTCTACCGAAACTTATTCATACGAAAGTCTTTCCTTTATACCAAGATTCTATAATGGTACAGATGTCGGATCTCCAACACACTTTTTCAATAAGGACACATGGAAAATCAAATGTACCGATGCTAAATCATTCGGCAAATCTAGTTCATAAGAAACCTTGTCAATTCGCCTCAATACTTTATAGGGACCAACATAACAGGGACTAAGCTTCCCTATCTTACCTAATCTCATGACACCCTTCATAGGTGAAATCTTCAAGTAAACCTAATCATTAACTTCAAACTCAAGATCTCTTCTTCTACCATCAGCATAAGTCTTTCGTCGACTTGAGCCATTTTAAACCTTTCTCTAATAAGTTGAACTTTTTCTATGGCGACATGGACTAATTCGGGGCCTATCAAAGCAACCTCACCTACCTCAAGAAAACCTATAGGAGGTCTACACCTCTTACTATAAAGAGCCTCAAATGGAGGCACAGTAATACTTGAATGATAGTTATTATTATATGCAAACACAATCATAGGCAATTGATCATCCCAATTACTCTTGAAGTCAATCACATAACCTCTCAACATATCTTCCAAAGTTTGAATAGTATGCTCTGCTTGCCCATCGGTTTGAGGATAAAATGTCGTACTAAGCTTGACACGTATACCAAGACCTTTTTGGAATGACTTCCAAAATTGCAAAGTAAATTGGATACCACAATCGGAGCTAATGGATAGGGGCACTCCATGCAACCTAACGATTTCCTTTAGATACAACTTTGCATAATCTTCCGCCAAATAATAAACCTTTACAGGAATGAAATAATCCAATTTTGTCATACGATCAACAATAACCCAAATCGAATCATGTTGTCGCTGGGTGCGGGGTAAGCCAACAATAAAGTTCATATTCAAATCTTCCTATTTCCAAGTAGAAATACTAATATGTTGGGACAAACATCCCGGCTTTTGCTGTTCAACTTTAACTTTTTGAAAATTCAGACACTTAGCCACAAATTCCGCAATAACCCTCTCATCCCATTCCACCAATAAACCTCCCGAAAATCATGGTACATTTTTGTGGCTCCGGGGTGCATACAATACTGAGAACTATGGGCTTCTGGTCAAACTTGCTCTCTCAAGTCATCAATATTGGGAATGCACAAACGACCTTGATTTCAAAGCACACCAACCCCCCCCCCCACGGGAAAAAGCTCAACAGACTTTTTAAGCACCACTTCCTTTAACTCAACCAAGATCAGATCAAGGCCTTACTTTGCTTTCGCATCCGACAAAAAAGATGTTGTCGAACCATTATGAACAACTACACTACCCTCACTTGAATCAACCAACCAAACACCTAGTCAAACTAATCTATGACCATCACTCATTGACAACTGACTTAAGGCATCGGCTATTATATTGGCTTTGCCCAGGTGATAAAGGATACTCACGTCATAATCTTTTATCAACTCAAGTCACTTTCTTTGGTGAAGATTCAATTCCCTTTGAGTGAAAACGTATTTCAAACTCCTGTGGTTCGTGAACACGTCTACATGCAGACAATACAAATAATTCCTCCAAATCTTTAGAGCAAAAACATTTTTTGCTAATTCCAAATCATAGGTAGGATAGTTCTTTTCATGCACTTTCAATTGCCCCGAAGTATAAGCAATGACTTTCCCATGCTGCATCAAAACACAACCAATACCAATCCATGAAGCATCAGAATACACCACATATTCAATTGATTCTTCTAGTAGTGTCAAAATAGGAGTCGAAGTGGGTTTATCCTTCAACTCTTGGGAACTTTTTTCACAACCTTCCGACCATATGAATTTTACCTTTTTTTTACTCAATGTTGTCAAAGGAAAAGCAATAGAGGAAAATCCGTCCACAAACCTTCTATAATAACAGTCCAAATCCAAGAAACTCCATATATTCGAAACGGACAAAGGTCTAGGCCAATTCTTAACCGCCTCTGTTTTCTTAGAATCGACTTGAATACCTTCATCGGAGACAATATGACCAAGGAAAGCAGCATACCTCAACCAAAACTCACACTTGTTGAACTTAGCATATACCTCATGATTGTTGAGAATTTGCAAAAAAAATCTGAACATGCTCATCCTCACTCCGTGATTAAATCAAAATATGATCAATAAGCACAATCACAAACATATCAAGGTATAGCTTGAAGACCCTAGTCATCAAATCTATAAATGTCGCTAGAGCATAAGTCAAACAAAATTGCATTACCAAAACCTCATAATGACCATACCGAGTTCGAAAATCCATCTTTGGGATGTCACTCTCTTTCACCCTCAATTGGTGATAACCCGATAGGAGGTCGATCTTAGAGAAATAACTCACTCCTTGGAGTTGATCAAATAAATCATCAATCCTCAGAAGAGGGTACTTATTATTAATGGTAACCTTGTTCAATCGTTAGTATTCAATCTACATGCGAAGTGAACCATCCTTCTTATGAACAAACAAAACTGGTGTGCCCCGTGGAGAGATACTTGGTCGGATGAAACCCTTATCCAAAAAATCTTTCAATTGCTCCTTTTATTCCTTAAGTTCTACTGGATCCATATGGTAAGGAGGAATTTATATATATATATATATATATATATATATATAAGTTGCATATCTGGGAGAAGGTCAATACTGAAGTCTATTTCCCTTTAGGGAGGAACACTGGGTAAATAATCAGAAAACACTTTCAGGAACTCATTTACGATGGCAACTGACTCAAGAGTGGGGTTTTTTAGAATCTATATCCCTAAACCAAACAAGATGATATATCCATCCCTTAGAAATCATTTTTTAGCTTTTAGACAGGAAACAAACTGAACCTTACGCATATAATTTCCCCCCTTTCCACTCTAGGACGAGCTCATTAGAAACTGAAACTTAACTACTCGGGTATTATAATCAACATAAGCATAACAAGAATGGATTCAATCCATATCAAGAATTACATCAAAATCTAACATATCTACAAGATCAACATGAGTGACTCTATGGGAGAAGGAGAAGGAACAATTTCTATAGACTCTCTTAGCCATAATAGATACACCAATAGGAGTAGAGACAAAAAAAAAGTGTCTAACAACACATCTGGAGTAACATCGAACCTCATAGCCACATATGGCATCACAAAAAATAAAGTAACACCAAGATTAAGAAAAAAAATAACATCAAGATGGAAGACTTTCAACATATTAGTAACCACATCGGTAGAACCCTCTTGATCATATCAAGATTAGAGTGCATAGAATCGGTTTTGCTTTGGAGCACTTGAACCCGAACCACTAGGAAGAGCTTGTCTACCATCTCTTCCCATAGTAGCAAGTGATGGACAATCCCTTATCTTCCAACAACTCTTACAACAACCAAAGAAATCATCCATACCGCTAAGCATTTACCATCATGCTTCCTTCCACACTTAACAAAAGTAGACAAAGAAGATCTACAACCATTTCCCCCCAAGTGTTTATTAACAGCAATATGGATGGGTGCACTAGGCCTATCTTAACGTTTCTCATTTGCCACTTTCTTAGGCATAACCTTGGCATCATAAAGAATTTTTCCACTCCTAGTAACTATCACCAAACAATGGCCATCTTATTTTGGGTTTTGAAGAGTATTACTAGGAAGTGTATCTTTGGCTCTTTGATTCATTTGAGTCAAGAGATGATTCATTTGAGTCTCCAAGTTCTTAAATGAAGTAAATAAGAGCTCACTGTTTGGATTAAGTTATACACATCACTCTTGATCTCTTCTACTCAGTTATATGTAATCTCGACCCTCTTGAGAACTCATTTAGCATCTCCTCAATCTTTAAACTTGCTGGGTCACTCACACTTGCTTGGTTATGGGCAGCATCAGATTTTTGTGGAGGCAAATAAATGTTTGAACTTTGATAATTGTAACCTCTCATCTACTCTTGCTAGATCTTGCTCATGACACTACCTATCTCAGTCTCTCCATAGATCATCTCTATCTCTCCAACCTTAATTTTCCTCTCGGGGATGCCAATGACCTTGAGTGGTCTCTTGGTACCCCAGTCAAGAACCCAACCCTTGGTTCACCAAGTATTTGATATCCTCATCAAATGAGGAATAAGAAGAATCCTCTTCAATTGATGATGCACCATGTGATCTAATATTATTTACACTTTTCTTAGTGCCCATCATATTCTTAGCTAAAAGCTCTACGGTCATTATCATTTTGGCCATTTTTTTATCTTGATCTTCTTCCTTCCTTCTCATCTCATTTTCCATGGTCGAAATTGCTACACCCAAATACCTTTCATTGTCCCTAGTATGCTAAGAAATATTGGTAATCGCCATTTTATCAAGAGAAATAGAAGTCAATGGATAAGTTAGGCTTATGAAAGAACCTTCAGTCAAGTTACTCACCACCACTTGGATCAGGGCATCTAACGAACCATAGAAAATTTGTGGTAACACTTCATTTGACAATGCATGGTTTAAATACATAGGAACCTTCTTTTTAAACCTTAACCACACTTCATGCATAGCTTACCCTGGTAATTGCAGAAAATTATTTATTTCATCTCACAATATAAGCATCCATGAGGGTGGGAAATATCTCTCAAGAAACGCAGTCTTTAGTTCAGCCCAAGATGTTATGGACCCTTGAGGTATTTCACTAATCCATGAAGTTTCTTCTCTGGTCAATGAGGAAGGAAACAAACTTAGCCAAATAGATCCTTGACTAATGTTCCTCATTTTCTACGAAAGACATACATCCAAAAAAATTTGTAGGTGTCGATTTTTATCATCTACAACTTGCCCTTTCAATATACCTTTCATTTGAAGGAGGTGCAACATAAGACTTTTTACTTGGAAAACCGCATTCCCTACCGTAGGTGATAAGGGAATGGCTCTCGCAACACTTAGATCAATGGGCATATCACCCAAATCGTTGACCAACCCAACCACACTCTCATTATCATCTGTGTGGCTCATCTTTCCCTATTTTCATAATCGACAACACAAAAAAGTAAATAGAACAAGAAAATGCATAAAAGTTTCAATTCAAAAATCAACTAGAGATGATCGTAAGACAATCTCTAGCAACAACGTCATTTTTTATGAACGCTTAAGTGTGTTTCATTTTAAGGGCATAGGCGGTCCTTTGCAAAATAATACCTAACTTTAAAGGTCAGGGTCTAGCAACAAGGATTGGCAGTCGGGATCACTCTCTAATTGATTTCTCAATCCAAGACAAACTAGCACATTGTACTCTCAACAAGCATATAAAATGGGAGAATTTAGGGAACAACTATAAATTATCAATATCAAATATCAAAAGCAAGGAATCAACAAAAATAGGTTCTACCAAGATTGGAAATAACTAGCGGTGTGAACATTTTGATGGGATTTTGACACAATAGACAAAGATTAATCAAAGCCAAATTGGTTAATACATGGATAGCATTTAGTCAGCTTGCTCATGTAGCACGTCGGTTCCTCCGTCTGTGTACTTCTGTGATTTTAAGTTTCAAAACTTTCAAACACAATTTTTTAAGGAATGTCTGTACACAAGAGAACTAGGGCCTAAAATTCCCTCAATTAGCATTAAAACATAACAATAATTCATGAATTTGAGTCTAATGAGTTGATAAGGACCAACTCATCAATTGGACTAACAATTACTTCTTCCGTCCAAATTTTGTGATTCAAATAAGTCATTCATTGACTGTATTTATTTATATTATCTTTTAACTATATTGAATTTTTGGAAGAAATAAAATATCTTGAAGGATCCCTTCTTTATTAGTAGAACTAAGGGCTTAATAACGAGAGTGATTCTTTGAGGTAGTGTTCTACAAAATATTCTTGAGACTTCTGATATTATGTCCTTCACACAAGCCTTGAATGTTTCTTCTTAATAGTTTTCAAATATTTAAATTTTCTTTCAAAAAGTTGAAAGATTATATGTCTGAATATATGATCAAAATTAAATTATATGATTCTCGAAATTTAAATGGCGTCATATAAATTGAGACTTATAGAATATAATTCATGATCAAAATATAGTTGTAGTAATTTGATAAAAAAAAATTATATTTGTCCATGACTTAAATTCTCCATTTACATTTTGATAAGAGTTCATATGCATAGTACATTAGTATCCAGATGTATTGAGATATAGTAATGAAATACAATTTCTTTTTATGAAATATTCACAGATGGCCTATAAGCAGGATCTAGAGGCAGTACGTATTGGTGCATTGACCAACATATCATCTTCATATCATATGTACTATTTTGCTTTACATCAGTTGGTAAGCTTAAGTGTCACGGCCTAACCCACCGAGCTGTGTGGGCACCTATTCTAACACCTAAGTAGCAGAACCCTTGAACCCAAATGATTGAAAACATACAGAAAATTAAGAAAATTGGAAATAAAAGGAATTTCAAGAGATTTTTATATAATAAAGAGTTTTAAATAACCCAAAGTCAAATTAACAAAGAATTAACACCCCCAAGGATCTAGTCTAAACATATACAAGACCTTCTAAGATTACAATGTATAAAAACAGTAACTAATGTCAAAAACCCCCCATAGGGAAGAAAGAGTAGAAGTTGTTGGAGATTGTCTTCATCTTCACCTATGGCATCACTGACCCTGCAACCAAACTATGCTCAGAGGCATAGAAAGAGTAGTATCAGTACAAACACACGTACTGGTAGGCATCATCGGTCAACCTGATGGCCACCGCATAATTTAAAGGAAACAACTAGCAGAAAACATGCAATAAGGAAGTACACCCCCAACCTTTATCCTCCTACCTTTACCATTCACAGATACCTTAAAACGTACTAACACTTGACTACAACCCCCTAGTCCATCACCCTCCTTTACTCCATTTATTGATTGTAACTTAACCGCTTATTCTTGTAGTGGAGTTCTTGGTTATAGCCACTACCAATCCAGCCAACCACACACAATATACCCTCAATTCTTATTCATCACAATTCAACTCATATCTATAATGTATACCCTATCCAAGCTCGCTACCCATTTCGAATACAAATCCCCTTCCCAAGGTAGAGTCTAATTACTATTTAGATCACCACTACTCTACTCCTCATTATTTTAAGAACACAGAAAGCCCCTCCAACCATATTACATAAGAACACCTGGACCCTTGATATCCTCTTACAAGACCACATACCCGTGGGCCTGCTCATTCACAACCAATTCCAAGGAAAGATATAAGCCCTTTAATTACAACACTGTAAACACACACATAAGAGATACATAGATCAGTTATTATTTTAGGAGCAACATACAATTCCCAAATATCACTGACGGGTAAACAAGAACGTAACAATCACAAGTGGTCCTCTTATGGGACCCACACCCAAATTATTAATGTGTCGAAATGTGACACCCGATCTAATATATATGTGTCGGTACGTGACACTTGGTTCAATATTGTAACGACTTGTTCCCATCATTATAGAAATGCTAATGGGGGAAAATTTGGGGCCGAAAAACTTTTTCGTAGTATTTAGCTTTTCCCAACCTAGTACAGATTTGGATGAAATCGGAGTCTTTAAGGTGTAGGGAAATATGGGTACAACTGGGTGAGTTAATTATGATTTTGATTACATGAGTAGTTAAATAACTCGTTAAGAAATCCGTACGACTTTACGAAATTGAATTCGGGCGAGTAGAACTCCCGTAATCGATCTTAGTGGGAGGTGTATTGTGAAACGGGGATTTTGAAATTCTTTAAATATCTCTCTACTTCGTGCAACCCGCCTTGGCAGGGATTTTGGTCGCTTTGGCAGGTCCACTGTAGTGGGGTGGTGGCAGCTGTGGCGGGCCAGACGCGACTTAAAGTCATAAATAAACCCCTAAACAACCTTATTTGGCACTTTTTTTATTTTAGAGCTAAGGAACGAACCCCAGGCGACTCCTACTAGTTTTTCACCATTCTTTAGACTAAAGGTAAGTTTTTCACTCCCCGAATCCTTTTTTCGATCAATAGAACATAATATAATGGGTGAATATTGATGGGGGAGGATTTTGTTATAGATTCTATGTTGGAAACAACCTTAATTTGGATAATTTGGATCATGGGTTTGATCTAGGGTTCATAGAATTGTTAGTAATTCGGTAATTATTGATTATTTATTGATTCCCATATTATATTGATTGTTTGTAGACCAATAACAAGCGGAATGAATTCGTAAAAAGAAAGATCAAGTTTCTTAGGGTTTCAAGCTTGTTTTGACGTAGGTGATGGCTGTGATTCTATGATTGTGTGATGTATGTTTTTCCTTGCTTCAATATGATACATGTATGTATATGAATGTTGCATTATTGATCACACTTGTTGTGAATGAGATAAATGAATGATGGTTACAATGAAAGCAAGACTTAATTGTATGATCTTGAGGATATACTTGTGATTGTAATTGCAGTGTGTTTAATGGATCGATTGCCATGTTTCAGCATAACTAACTTGGATCGGTTGCCACGTTTCAGCATAATTATAGGATTGGTTACCACGTTCTGGCATAATCATTGGACCGAGTACCACGTTCCGGTATGCTAACTGTTTGGGTTTGGGTTTGGGTTTGGGTTTGGGTTTGGGTTCCATGAGAGGACCAATGATTTGATATAATTGTGTATCTTGAAAATGTGAAGTTGTTCATTGTTCGTATATGTTGATGATATTGTATATGTTCGATGTGTGCATGTGATCATATTGTTGTATTGACTTATGTATGTTGCACTTAGTTGGATAGCTGTGTGATCCTACCAGTACACTGTGGTTGTGTGCTGATACTTCACTTGCTCTTCTTTTTGTTAAGTACAGGGCAACTTCAAGCGGCTACTGACAGACCTCACTTAGGAGATCAGTGATCGTTTGAATTCAAAGGTGAGCCAATTCTTCCAGGCTTAGACTATGTTCTAGTTAGTTAATTAGTTCATTAGATTGTGGTTGTACCCTTTCTTGTTTAGGCTTGTTGAACTTTAGATGTTTTGGTACATTAACTTTCAGGTTTTAGGTAATTTATTCCGCATTATTTAGTTTGTTGTTAGACTTTTGTTGGAGTTTATAGGAACTCCCAATTTATTTCCTTAGTATTTAACTTGCTTCCGTAACTTAAATGTCTTAGCTTTGGTTTAGTTTATTGGTTTGAGTTGTAGTAGTGGTTCTCCCACCGGAGAGTTAGTGTGGGTGTCAATCACAACGGTCTGGGTCATGACAAAGTTGCTATCAGAGCCTACGTTCATTGATCTCGATGTTTAAAAATGAGTCTAGTAGAGTCGTGAAACATTATGCGGACACCTTTACTTTTCTTCGAGAGGCTATAGGACTTTAGGAAATCTCTCTATTTTCTCTTGTCTCTTTTCGTGCTATGACTTGATTCCAATTGGTATCTGGCGATTAAAATTGGTATCTAACCTCTTTCACTCTTCTGTCCACAAATGGTTAACACTAGATTCAACGGAGTCAGACTCGTAGCTCCCATCAATGCTCCAACTGAGGAATTTACAACGAGTGGCCATGGTTGAGGTAGGGGTAGAGGAAGAGCTAGGGGTAGAAGTCGTGAAAAAGTAGTGCCTGCTGGAAATGGAGCTCCTTTTGAGAGTGCTCCTATAATGTGAACCCTCTTGCGCATCATGAAGAGATTGAAGAGGAAAATGTCGATGTTAGGAATGTTGAGGATGTGGGAAAAGAGGAAGAGGTGCAAATTGAGACTACTGATGTTCCTCCTATAGACCCAGTGTTAGCTCGACAGATCATGTCATTCTTGAAAGGTTTGGTTGGTCCTAGGGTGCTTCCTTCTGCTCAAGCTCCTACTAATAGTCCTGTTGCGGGCACTACGCCCAGGGTGGGTGGAACGAGAGTTAACGATGCTTTTTTTCCTCCTTTGTTGGGTTCTGTTATGACTGGGAATGAGCATGTAATGTTGACTAAGTTTTTGAAACTAAAGTCTCCTGTGTTTCTTGGTTCTGAGAATGAGGATGCTTATGTGTTCATCTTAGATTGCTACGAGAGGCTTTATATGTTGGTTATTGTCCATCAGCATGGGATTGAGTTTGTGTCCTTTCAACTTCAAGGTGATGCAAAGCAGTGGTGGAGAGTTTATATGGGATGTAGATCTTTAACTTTACCTCCACTTACTTGGACCCAGTTTCATGCTCTGTTTTTGGAGAAATATGTGCCTAGGACTTTGAGGGATCGCAAAAAGAATGAGTTCATGGCTTTGGAGCAAGGTGGTATGATTGTGGCTACTTATGAGGCCAAGTTCCATGTTTTGTCTAGATATGCTACTCAATTGGTGACTACTGAGGAAGAGAGAATCCGGTTATTTATTAGGGGATTAAATTCAAGTTGCAAGTATTATCTGTTCATATGACTTCTGCAGCGAGGAGCTTTAATGAGGTGACAGACTATGTTAAGAAAGTGGAGGGGTGAGGCGAGATAGTCAAGCTAAGGCATGGTCAAAAAGGCCCAAGAACTCGGGTAACTTTCAAGGTTCTTATTCCAAGGGGTCCGAAAGGCCAATGCTTATAGCCAAGACAATTTAGTCCACTATGCCCGCCTCTACAAGTAGTTACTCGAAAACTCCATCTCATAATTTTCAGGATAGCTAGGGAGTCACTCCTTCGATGGGCAACAAACCATCTTTTGATCATACTTGTTACAATTGTGGTGAACCTGGGCATATGAGGAGAGATTGTCCCACCCACATGTGTTAGATTCCGCGCAGCAGCAATCTAGAGCAGTGGTACTCGCAGGGAATGGTAATAATGGTAGAGGACGTCCACAAGGTGGGCAAGAAGGTAATCAACGAGGCCATAGAGGTAGAGAAAATAGTAATGCAGGTAGAGGTAATTTGCAACCAGCTAGGGAAGTGGTTCTTCAAGATAATAGGGCATAGTGTTATGCCTTTCTAGGCAAGAATGAGGCAGAGGCGTCTGACGCGGTGATCACAAGTACTATTCTTGTCTGTGACCGGATGGCTAATGTGTTATTTGATCCGGGTTCTACTTATTCTTATGTATATGTGTGATTTTCCTCAGAGCTTGATATGATTTGTGATATACTTGATGCCCCTATCCATGTGTCTACCCCAGTTGGAGAGTCGGACATAGTTACACATGTCTATCGTTCTTATCCTATTTTGTTTATGGTTTTCAGACTTGGGCTGATTTGGTGATTTTGAATATGATTGACTTTAACATAATCTTAGGCATGACTTGGTTGTCCCCCTATTATGTTGTGCTTAATTGTAATACTAAGTCATCGGGTTAAGAATCCGTCTTTTTTCTGCCTCAATTGAGACTTGTAAGAGGCTGTAACTCTAGAAATTTTGGGAAAGAGTGTACAAGCCTAAGCGAACTAAGATCATATCCTCCATTCGGGCTAAGAAATTGATAGGGCAGGGTTGTTTGGCTTATTTGGCTCATATTAGGGATGTTGAGATTGACGCTCTATCCATTGAGTCTATTCTTGTGGTGTCAGAATTTAGAGAAGTGTTTCCTAATAACTTGTCTGGTGTGCCTCCGAATAGAGATATAGATTTCTACATTGATTTAGAGTCTGGTACGTGCCCCATTTCTATCCCTCCAAATCTCATGGCTTTGGCAGAATTAAGAGAGGTTAAGGCTCAAATCCAAGAACATCTTGATAAAGGATTTATTCGACCTAGTGTTTCCCCATGGGGTGCCCCAGTTATGTTTGTTAAGAAAAAAGATGGTAGTATGAGAATGTGTACAGATTACCAGCAATTGAATAGGGTCACTATTCGAAACAAGTATCATTTGCCTCGAATAGATGATCTTCTTAACCAATTGCAAAGGGCATCAGTTTTCTCCAAGATTGATCTGAGGTTTGGCTACCATCAGTTGAAAATTAGGCCTGAGGATGTGCCCATGACGGGGTTTAGAACTCGCTATGGGCACTATGATTTTTTGGTTATGTCATTTGGTTTGACTAATGTGCCTGCAATGTTCATGAGTTTCGTGAATGGTGTGTTTAAGTTGTTTCTTGATTCATTTTTTATAGTGTTTATTGATGATATTTTGGTCTATTCGAAAAGTGAGAAAGAGCATGCCGACCATCTTCGTAGTGTTTTGGGTGTTCTTGGGAAGCAAAAGCTATATGCTAAATTTTCTAAGTGTGAATTTTGGCTGAAATCGGTTGCATTTTTGGGGCATGTAGTTTCAAAAGAAGAGGTAATGGTAGATCCCCAAAAGATTGAGGCGGTTAAGAATTGGGTTTGACCTAGCTCTGTGACGGAAGTTAGGAGTTTTGTAGGGCTCGCTAGCTACTATCATTGATTTGTGAAAAACTTTGCTTCCATTGCCACTCACTTGACTAACTTGACCAAAAAGGAGGTACCATTTGAATGGACTGAAAAGTGTGAGGAGAGGTTTCAAAAGCTCAAGACTCTCTTAACCACTGCTCTCATTCTAGCATTACCGGCTGAAGGTAAGGATTTTATTGTTTATTGTGATGCTTCACATTCTAGTTTACGTGTTGTGTTAATGCAAGATAAGAATGTTGTAGCCTATGCGTCGTGCCAATTGAAGGTGCATGAGAGGAATTATCCAACGCATGATTTGGAGTTGGCAACGGTAGTATTCGCTCTTAAGATATGGCGACATTACATCTATGGTGTTAAGTGTGGGGTATTTACTGATCATCATAGTTTGCAGCATGTGTTCACTCAAAAGGATCTGAATTTGAGACAGCGAAGGTGGATGGAGTTACTTAAAGATTATGATGTGACCATTCAATACCATTCGGGCAAGGCTAATGTGGTGGCAGACGCTTTGAGTCGAAAAGCAGTGAGTATGGGTAGTTTAGCTTGCTTAAGTGTATCCAAGCGACCTTTGGCTAAGGAAATTCATACCTTAGAGTCTAAGTCCATGCAATTAGGCATCTCAGAAAGAGGTGGAGTGTTTGAGGATGAGAATTTGGAGGTGCTTAGAAAGAAGACTGTGAATGGTAAGGCCCAAGAGACCACTCTTCATTCGGATGGTGTGCTTAATTTTAAGGGAAGAAACTATGTTTCTAGAGTAGGTGAATTGATTGAGAAATTATTGGCGGAGTCTCATAGTTCGAGATATTCTATTCATCTGGGTGTCACCAAGATGTATCGAGATTTGAAGTGAATTTATTGGTGGTCGGGCATGAAGAAGGATATAGCGGAGTTTGTGGCGAAGTGTCAAAATTGTCAACAAGTGAAGTATGAACATCAAAAGCCTGTGGCTAGCTTCAGAGAATGCCAATTCCGTAATGGAAGTGGGAAAGAATAGCCCATGGATTTTGTGGTGGTCTTCCCAAGACTTTAGGGAAGTTTGATTCTATTTGGGTAGTGGTTGATAGATTGACTAAGTCAGCCCATTTATTTTGGTAAGAATAGATTATACTATTGAGCAATTGGATAAGGTCTATGTGAAAGAGATAGTGAGGTTGCATGGGGTGCTCCTCTCTATCATCTCAGACCGTCGTACCCAATTCACATTCAAGTTTTGGAGGAAATTGCATGACGAATTGGGCACACAACTCACTTTTAGTACAGCCTACCATCCACAGACAGACGGGCAGTCGGAGAGGACTATTCAAGTATTAGAAGACATGTTGAGGGCATGTGTGCTTGATTTTGGAGGGTATTGGGATAAATTCATACCTTTGTGTGAGTTCTCCTATAATAATAGTTATCACTCCAGCATTGATATAGCACCATTTGAGGCACTCTATGAGAGGGGATGTAGATCACCCATAAGATGGTTTGAGGTCGAAGATGTGAAACCATTGGGGATAGATTTAGTGAAGGATGCTCAAGATAAGGTGAGGAGTATTCAAGCTAAGCTTTTAGCAGCCCAGAGTAGACAAAAGAAGTATGCGGATCATAAGGTAAGAGATATGGCATTCCAAACCGGTGAGAATGTTCTTCTTAAGGTACCACACATGAAAAGGGTGATGAGATTTGGTAAGAAAGGTAAGCTAAGTCAGCGATACATTGGTTTATTTAAGGTTCTTGAATGTGTCGGACCGGTAGCGTATAGATTGCCTTTACCTCCTAATATACCGGGTGTTCATCCGATATTTCATGTTTTCATGTTGAAGAGATATCATGGTGACGGGGATTATATCATCAAGTGGGACTCAATTGTGTTAGACAAGGACCTCCAATATGAGGAGGAACCGATTGCAATTCTTGATCGTGATGTGCGTAAGTTGAGGACCAAGGATATTAAGTCCGTGATAGTTCAATGGAAGCATCGTCCAGTTAAGGAAGATACTTGGGAAATCGAAAGAGACATACGTCACAAGTATCCCCAATTGTTCGTCGATTTAAGTACTATTCATTCCTTCCTTAGCCTATGTTTTCCTAAGTTTGTCACTCGGGGACGAGTGATCGATAAATAGGTATCTATTGTAATGACTTGTTCCCATCGTTATAGAAATACCAACGGAGGAAAATTTGGGGACGGAAAACTTTTTTGTAGTATTTGATTTTTCCCAACCTAGTGCAGATTTGGACGAAATCGGAGTCTTTAAGGTGTAGAGAAATCTGGTAACAACTGGGTGAGTTATTTATAATTTTGATTACATAAGTAGTTAGATAACTCGTTAAGGAATCCGTACGACTTTACAGAATTGAATTCGGGCCAGTAGAACTCTCGAAATCGATCTTAGCGTAAAAGGTATTTTCTTAGCGTTGTTGGCTAGAGGTGTGTTGTTAAATGGAGATTTTGGAGTTCTTTAAATAGCTATCTATTTCGTGTAACCCACCTTGTCAGGGATTTTGGTCTCTTTGGCGGGGCCGCTATAGCTGGGTGGTGGCCGTTGTGGCGGACCAGACGCGACTTAAAGTTGTAAATAAACCTCTAATTGACCTTATTTGGCACTTTTCGATTTTTAGAGCTAATGAACGAACCCAAGGCAACTCCTACTCATTTTTCACCATTCTAGAGGCTAAAGGTAAGCTTTTCACTCCCCCAATCCGTTTTTCGATTCGTAAAACATAATAGAATGGGTGGATATTGATAGGGGAGGGTTTTGTTATAGATTCTATCGTGGAAACAACCCTAATTTAGATAATTGGGATCATGGGTTTGATTTAGGGTTCATAGAATTGTTAGTAAGTCGGGTAATTAGTGATTGTTTATTGATTCTCATATTATATTGATTGTTTGAAGACCAAGAACAAGCGGAACGAATCCGAAAAGGGAAGGATCAAGTTTCTTAGGGTTTCAAGCTTGTTTCGAGGTAGGTGATGGTTGTGATTCTATGATTGTGTGATGTATGTTTTTCCTTGCTTCATTATGATATATGTATGTATATGAATGTTGCATTATTGATTACACTTGTTGTAAATGAAATACATGAATGATATTTACCATGAAATCATAACTGAATTGTATGTTCTTCAGGATATACTTGTGATTGTGATTGTGGTGTGTTGAATGGATCAGTTGCCATGTTCTGGCATAACTAACTTGGATCGGTTGCCACGTTTCGGCATAAATATGGGATCGTTTGTGTCACGCCCCAAGACTACCCCCGAGACACGGACATGGGACCTAGGACCACAAGTGATCCCAAGCTAACCCTGCTAGTATGATCATGAACATACTAAAGATAATAAACATGATGCAGAAGCTATAATCATAAATAAAATGAAAAAAATGAGAAATACCCATATACTATAACTGAGATAAATGAAAACTGGTGAGTTTAATACAAAGAAAATATTAACTCAATACTAAGCTTAATCTAACTATGTCTGAAAATAGCCTTTCACTGACTAGAAATGCTAGGACAGGCCCCAGCTAAGTCTAGCAAAAATGAAACTAAAGGACTAAAAATACTGAAAAGAAACTCATGAATATTGTCCTCGGAGAATGAGAACTCACCACTGATTCTGCTGAATTAGAGATCAAAAATCAATCTAAGCGTGATTTGGATGTTGAGACCCTGAACCTACATCACGAGAAGATGTAGCTCAGAGTATGCGTCAGTACTTGAAAGGTACTGAGCATGCAGGATAGAATAAAGCTGAAACAACATATAACTGAACAAAGAAAATAAGGAATGATATAATCTGAACATGATAAAGATACTGAATACTGAGCTAACTGAATGCAATGACCAATTTTTTAACATGCTAAGACTGAATACTGAATATACTGATACATGGTCAATGCAATAGAATCTAATTGAATTGTGGGAGCTACTAATAACCAATAATAAAACCACATGAGCTAAATGTGGAGTCCGATGTATACGCCCCATCGAGAGGACCCAATATACCCTGCTAGATGTATAGAGGCATGTTGATATGATCACTGAAATGATGCCCACAGAGGGGACTTACAAGCTACGTGGCTAGTATTTCAAGGACAATTTGGGTACGTTGAACCTTAGTCCAACTCGATATTATGCTACTCCTAATGGATTAAGTGATTAACACATTATGACTGAATTTACGTAAGTTACTGGATAGCTCAAACTGGACATGCAAACTAAGTATGCAACAATTAGTTGATATTGATGTATTAATAACGGAGGCATGTATAACTGAATAACTGAAATATCTGACCTACCATGTGTAATTCAAGAACTAAAGAAATACATAGTTAAGGTTCTGGAATTCATGCAATAAACTGAATATTAACATACTAATCTGATTTGGATCATTCTAATAGCTAAGAACCCAATAATTCTAACATTCAAGAAACCCTACGTCTAATCATAATAAGGGAATCAAAAAACTGACTGAAAACTAGAGACCTAATGGGTGAAAGGAACCCACTAGTGAAATCCCACATACCTGGTGATGAATTCCATGGAGAAATCTTTCGATTTTGGGGCTGGAACTGATGGAACCTTACTGCATTCTTGAACTAGGGTTGCTCGCCTCTTTCTCTTCTAATTTTCTAAGTTTGATTAATGATTTGACTTAGGTAAGTTCTAGTTATGTTACTAGGCTAAAACTGACCAAAACCACGTAGTTTAGGGTTAAAACAACGTAGTTTAGGGGTCCAACAAAGTAGGAAAAGACCAAAACACCCCTTACTTCAATTGTAGACGGGGTTGACTACGGCCACCTTCACAGACCGTGAAAGGGACCACGGATTGTAAAGTGGGTCGTGGTCTTCACTTGGTGACTACTGAGCTGAGGGTCTGTCTCACGAGACTTACCATGGCCCCTGTGGGGGACCACGAACCGTTAAGGTCTTTGTGGCCCTCACTTGGGCTTAGGTCTGTTGGCTGAGGATTTAAGGGGCTACTGGTTAGGTTTCACGAACGCCCCCATGACCCATCTTCAGAACCACGGACCGTCAAGGTCCCAGTGGTCCTTACTTGGGTGAGGGGTGTCTGAGGGCTAGGCTAGGGAGGCTACTGCCTAGACGTCACAGACTCCACCACGGCCCGTCATCAAATCCATGGATCGTGAAGGTGCCCGTGGTCTGATGTCTAGGCCTGGTGACTTCCAAGTCATCACCACGGGCAGGTCAGCGAACCATGGACCCTATCACGATCCGTGAACCCTGTCGTGGTTGCTTCAGGTAGTTTTCTGCATTTTTTTTCCTAGATCTAATTTTTGACGTGTTACAACATCTCCCCCTCAGGATCATTCATCCTCGAATGAAGACTGAACTAACTGAAATGGAGAGGATGAGCTGCAACCCTACCACTAAACATTAGAAGCTGATTTTTTACTGAACTTAATTCCAAGAACATGCAAATACACTAAAAATGCTGGTACAGACTGGAGGAACATGATGCTAAACTGATTTTATGCATGAATGACTGAAAAACTGAAGAGGAACTATTACCTCATGTTGGAGTGGAATCGGAAGGAAAAAGGTGAGGATATTTGGACTTCATGGCTGCTTCTGCTTCCTAAGTACCTCCCTCTACGGACTGAATCCTCCATAAAACCTTGACTGAAGCAACTTCTTTGTTTCTCAACCTTCTAACCTGACGATCAAGAATCTCAACTGGTACATCCTCATATGAGAGACTATATTTCACGGCCACACTCTCTAATGGCACTATAGATGCTGGATCACCCACACACTTCTTCAAAAGTGAAATGTGAAAAACTGGATGCACTGCTGCTAATTCTACTGGCACTCTAACTCATAAGCCACTTTACTAATCCTCTTCAGAATCTTGTAAGGGCCTACATATCTAGGACTGAGCTTCCTTTTATTGTCAAATCTCATCACCCCTTTCATAAGTGACACTTTTAGGAAAACCCACTCATCAAGTTGGAACTCTAATTCCCTTCTTCTCACATCTGCATAGGACTTCTGGCAACTCTAGCCAGTCTTAAGTCTATCTCTAATGAGTTACACTTTCTCCATAGCATCATAGACTGAATTTGGTCCTATCAAGGCTGCTTCACCTACTTCAAACCGACCAATTGGAGATCTACATCTACGCCCATACAATGCCTCATAAGGGGCCATCTGAATGCTAGAATAGTAACTACTATTGTAGGCGAACTCTATAAGAGGAAGGTGATCATCCTAACTACCCTTGAAGTCGATCACACAAGCTCTCAACATGTCCTCTAAGGTCTATATGGTGTGCTCTGCCTGCCCATCTGTCTGCAGATGAAATGTTGTGCTAAGGTTAACCTGAGTACCAAGACCTTTTTTAAATGGCTTCTGAGAGGTAAACTGAGGACCTCTATCTGAGATGATAGACAAAGGAACCCCATTCAACCTCATAATCTCATTAATGTAAGGCTCCACGTAATCATCCACCGAATCTGTAGTCTTGACCGCCAAATAGTGAGAAGACTTAGTAACTCTATCCATTATCACCCAAATGGATTCATGTTGTCTGCGAGTACTAGGTAAACCTGTGATGAAGTCCATGTTGATCACTTTCCACTTCCAAGTAGGAATGTCAATCTCTTGAGTCATACATCCTGGTTTATGATGTTCTACCTTGACTTGCTGGCAATTGGGACATTTAGCCACAAAATCTGCTATATTTTTTTTCATACCATTCCACCAATAAACTTTTCGCAGATCGTGGTACATCTTAGTGGCACCTGGATGGATAGAATATCTGGAGTTATGGACTTTTGCTAGAATCTGTTGTCTCAACTCGTCCACGTTAGGAACGCATAATCGACCCTGATAGCGAAGTACACCATCTCCCACTTGGGATAAAACCTCAACTCTCTGTTGATGAACTGCACCATTGAGTTTGAGCAACATCGGATCTCTGTCTTGCTTTCCCTTAACCTCCACTACCAATGAAGATTCTGATCCATCTCAAACTTTCACACCACCATTTTATATGCTCATAAGACGAACTCCTAAACGAGCAAGCCTGTGAACGTCCTTTGCGAGCTCCTTTCTTTCTTCCTCAGCATGTGCTACACTACCCATAGATAGTCTACTAAGGGCATCTGCTACTACATTTGCCTTACCAAGATGGTAATGTACACTCATGTCATAATCCTTAAGGAACTCAAGCCATCTTCTCTGGTGAAGATTCAACTCTTTCTAGGTGAACATATATTGAAGGCTCTTATGGTTTGTGAACACATCTACATGAACACCATACAAGTAGTGTCTCCAAATCTTGAGTGCAAACACCACCGCTGCAAGCTCGAGGTCATGAGTCGGATAATTTTTCTCATGCACCTTAAGCTATCTAGAAGCATAGGCTATAACTTTATCTCGATGCATTAACACAAAGCCTAGGCCGACTCTGGGTGCATCACAATAAATCACATAACCGTCTTAACCCTCTGGTAGAGTCAAAACAAGAGTTGTAGTCAACCTAGTTTTCAATTATGTGAAGCTTTTCTCACAATCATCTGACCACTGAAACTTGACCATCTTCTGAGTCAACCTAGTCAATGGTGTGGCTATGGATGAAAATCCTTCCATGAACCATTTTTAATAGCCCGCTAGACCCAAGAAACTTCTGATATATATAGCAGAGGTAGGTTTGGGCCATTGTTTCACTTCTTCTATCTTCTAGGAATCTACTCAAATTCTTTCACTAGACACAGTATACCCAAGGAAGGTAACTGATTTAACCAAAACTCGCACTTGTTAAAGTTTACAAATAACTGGCGATCTTTGAGAGTTTGCAAAACAACTCTCAAATGACTCGTTGTTCTTCCTCATTCCTAGAGTAAATGAGGATATCATCAATAAAGACGATAACGAACAAGTCCAAGTACTGCTTAAACACTTTGTTCATCAATTCCATAAAAGTTGCAAGAGCATTGGTTAGTCCAAATGACATGACTACAAATTCATAATGACCATACCGAGTTTTGAAGGTTGTCTTCGGAATGTCACTATCTCTGACTTTAAGCTGATGATAACCCGATCTAAAGTCTATCTTTGAGAAATGACTAGCACCCTGAAGTTGGTCAAACAAGACATCAATCCTGGGGATGGGATACTTATTCTTGATTGTGACCTTGTTCAACATCCTATAGTCAATGCTCATTCTAAGAGAACCATCTTTCTTGTTTACGAACAACACTGGTGCACCCCATGGCAAAATACTAGGTCTGATGAAGCCCTTATCTAGAAGGTCTTTCAACTGCTCTTTCAATTCCTTAAGATCAACTGGAGCCATTCTATAAGGAGGAATAGAGATAGGATGGGTATCTATAAGGATATCAATTCCAAAGTCAATTTCCCTTTTGGGAGAAACTCCGGGAAGATCTTTTGGAAACACTTCTGGGAACTCGTTGACTACTGGAACTGACTCAAGAGTTGGGGTTTCAGAGTTAGAATACTTGACCCGAACTAGATGATAGAGATATCCCTTAGAAGTCATTTTTCTGGCCTTAAGGTAAGAAATGAATTGACCCATAGGCGCTAAGTTACTACCCTTCCATTTTAAGATTGGTTCGTCTAGAAACTGAAAATGAACAATCCTAGTTCTACAATCGACTGAGGCATAACAGAAATGTAACCAATCCATTTCTAGAATGACATCGAAGTCTACCATTTCTAACTCTATAAGATCTGGTGGGGTGACTTTCTGAGAGACTGTGATAGGGTAATTTATGTATACTCGTCTAGCTATAACTGGGTCATCGACTGGGGTAGAGACTGAGAAGGGCTCTAAGAGAGATTCTAGACTAATACTAAATTTGACCACTATATAAGGAGTTACAAAAGATAACGTAGCCCCTGGATCTAATAATGCATAAACATCAAGTTCAAAGACTTGTAACGTACCAGTGACTACATTAGGGGAATCTTCCTGATCTTGGCAAGCCTGAAGAGCATAGAGCCTGTTTTGGCGTTGTCTGCCACCTGTACCAGAAGAGTTACCCTGCTAAGTCAGGCGACTTGCTGGTGTTGCTGAAGTTGTAGATTGAGCTCTACCATTATTACCTCCTTGACCCTGTCTAGAAGCACAATTCGTCAACTTGTGACTAGACTGACCACACCCAAAGCATCCTTATTTTCCTGCAAGACACTCGCCCAGATGGTTCTTAGCACACTTAGAGTAAGTTGGGTAGGTTTTGGTACATGTAACATTTCCTTGAGACTTAGAGCCTGATGATCCACCTTTCTGATTGTTTCGAAACTTGGAGGATAGAACACTAGCTAATGAAGGTGCTGGAGTCGAAGACTTCTGCTGAAACTGTTAGCGATTTCCACCACCCGATTTCTGTTAGGAATACTCATAGTTGTCTGTTCTTGATTTCTTATTCTCCTTAGCCTGTTCTCTAAGCTTATCACCCTCAACCTGCTGAGCGTGAGTCATGAACCTAGAGATGCTCATGTCTCCCAACAACATAGCATTCCTGCACTCTGTCTTCACTAAGTCTGATACTCCATACAGAAACTTATTCATCTGAGCCTTGGAATCAGCAACCATGTGAGGAGCATACCAGGAAAGTTGGTTAAACTTAAGCCCATACTCTTGGACCGTCATGTTACCCTGCCTTAAGTTCATAAATTCCTGGACCCTTGCTTCTCTCAACTCTATAGGGAAAAACCTGTCCATAAAGGTTTCACTGAAACAAGCCCAAGTAATAGGATCTGCATCTGTACCCATGTTCTGCTTCCACTGGGTATACCAAATATGAGCTACATCTTTTAGTTGGTAAGATGCTAACTCAATCCGATCATTCTCAGTAACCTACATCACTTCAAATATCTTCTTGACCTCATCAATAAAGTTTTAGGGATCTTCTCTAACTTGCAATCCTAAGAACTCTGGCGGATTCATCCTAACAAAGTCTCGCACTCTAGCTGCAGCTGACCCAACATTGGCATTTACCTGAACTAGAACCCGCTGATTGTTCTGGTTGGCCACACTTTGAGCCAACATCTGGATGGCCTTCCTGAATTCTGCATTAGAAACTTCCTAATATGGGACTAGAGGAGCTGCATTTGCATTCCTGGCGTTAGCTCTACAGGGAGGCATTATCACTGAAACGTCGAACGTCGAGTTAGAATAGAATTAGATCATACCTTAGCGCGATAAAAGTAACAAGAAAATGAAGATTTTTCCTAAAATACTTCGTAGACTCTTTCCCATTAGATGTGTTGCACTTCACACCCATGAAAAGGACTCAACTTAGTGCGACTTTTCAGACATCCTAGGATTCTTAAACCTAGTGCTCTGATAACAAGTTTGTCATCCCCGAGACTACCCCCAAGACGAGGACACGGGACCTAGGACCACAAGTGATCTGAAGCTAACCCTGCTAGCATGATCATGAGCATACTAAAGATAATAAACTGATGTAGAAGCTATAATTATAAATAAAATGAAGAAAATAGGGAATACCCATATACTATAACTAAGAGAAATGAAACATGGTTAGTTTAATACAAAGAAGATATTAACTCAATACTAAGTTGAATCTAACTATGTCTGAAAATAGCCTCTAACTGACTAGAAATGCTGGGACAGGCCCCAGCTAAGTCTAGCAAAACTGAAATTAAAGGACAAAAGATACTAAAAATAAACTTATGACTATTGTCCTCAGATAATGAGGACTCACCACTGATTCTGTTGAACTGGAGATCGAGAACCGAGCTAAGCATGATCTGGATGCTAAGAACCTGAACGTATATCACGAGAAGATATAGCTTAGAGTATTTGTTAGTACTTGAAAGGTACTGCGCAGGAAGGATAGAATAAAGCTAAAATAACATATGATTGAACAAAGCAAATAAGCTATGATATAATCTGAACATGATATAGATACTGAATATTGAGCTAACTGAATGCAATGACCAATTGATAACATACTGAGACTGAATTATGAATATACTGATACATGGTCAATGCAATAGAATCTAACTGAACTATGGGAGCTACTAATAACCGATAATAAAACCACATAAGCTAAATGTGGAGTCTGATGTATACGCCCCATCGAGAGGACCCAATATACCCTGCCAGAGGTATAAAGGCATGCTGACGTGATCACTAAAGTGATGCCCACAGAGGGGACTTACAACCGATGTGGCTAGTAGTTCTAGGACTATTTGGGTACATTGAACCCTAGTCCAACTCAGTATTATGCTACTCCCAATTGATTAAGTGATTAACACATTATGACTGAATTTTTGAGAGTTACTGGATAGCTCAAACTGGACATACATAATGAGTATGCAACACTTAACTGATATTGATGCATTAATAACTAAGGCATGTATAACTGAATAACTGAAATATCTGACCTACCATGTGTAATTCAAGAACTAAAGAAATACATAACTAGGGTTCTGGATTTCATGCAATAAACTGAATATTAACATACTAATCTGATTTGGATCATTCTAACAGCTAAGAACCCAATAATTCTAACATTCAAGAAACCCTAGGTCTAGTCATAATAAGGGAATCAAAAAACTGACTGAAAACTAGGGACCTAATGGGTGAAAGGAATCCACTAGTGAAATCCCACATACCTGGTGACGAATTCCATAGGGAAATCTTTCGATTTCGGGGCTAGAAGTGATGGAACCTTGCTGCGTTCTTGAACTAGGGTTGCTCACCTCTTTCTCTTTTAATTTCTAAGTTTGAGTAATGATTTGACTTAGGTAAGTTCTAGTTATGTTTCTAAGCTAAAATTGACCAAAATGACATAGTTTAGGGTTAAAACGACGTAGTTTAGAGGTCCAACAAAATAGGAAAAGACCAAAAGACCCCTTACTTAAGTTGCAAACGGGGCTAACCACGGCCACCTTCACGGACCATGGAAGGGACCACAGATCGTAAAGTAGGTCGTGGTCTTCACTTGGTGACTACTAAGCGGAGGGTCTGTCTCACGAGCCTTACCATGGCCCGTGTGGGGGACCACAAACCGTGAAGGTCCTCGTGGCCCTCACTTGGGCTGAGGTCTAGTGGCTCAGGATTTAGGGGGCTATTGGTTAGGTTTCACGGACGCCCCTACAACCATCTTCAGGACCGCGGATCGTGAATGTCCCCGTGGTCCTTACTTGGGCGAGAGGTGTCTGAGGGCTAGGCTAGGGAGGCTACTGCCTAGACTTCACGGACTCTACCATGGCCCGTCGTCAAGGCCGCAGATCGTGAAGGTGCCCGTGGTCTGACCTCTGGGCCTGGTGACTTCTAAGTCATGACCACGGGTAGGTCAACGGACCATGGACCCTATCACAGTCTGTTAACCCTGCTGTGGTTCACTGCTTCAGGTAGTTTTTTGCATTTTTTTTCCTAGGTCTGATTTTTGAGGTGTTACAGGTTGCCACGTTCCGGCATAATCATTAGATCGAGTACCACGTTCCGGTATGCTAACTGTTTGGGTTTGGTTTCTATCAGAGGACCAATGATTTGATATAATTGTGTATCTTGAAAATGTAAAGTTGTTCATTGTTCGTATATTTTGATAATATTGTATATGTTTGATATGTGCATGTGATTATATTGTTGTATTGACTTATGTATGTTGCACTTAGTGGGATAGTTGTGTGATCCTACCAATACACTGTGGTTGTGTACTGATACTGCACTTGCTCTTATTTTTGTTGTGTATAGGGCATCTTCAAGCGGCTACTGACAGACCTCGCTTAGGAGATCAATGATCGTTCGAATTCAAGGGTGAGCCAATTTTTCTAGGCTATCATGGGTTCTCTTTCGTCTAGGTTCACATTTTGGACTTAGACAATGTCTTAGTTAGTTGATTAGTTCATTAGATTGGGGTTGCACCCCTTCTTGTTTAGACTTGTTGAACTTTAGATGTTTTGGTACATTGACTTTCAGGATCTAGGTTATTTCTTCTGTATTGTTTAGTTCGTTGTTAGACTTTTGTTGGAGTTTATGGGAACTCCTTATTTATGTCCTTACTATTTAACTTGCTTCCGTAACTTAAATGCCTTAGTTTTGGTTTAGTTGCTTGATTTGAGTTGTAGTAGTAGTTCTCCCACCAGAGAGTTAGTGTGGATGTCAATCACGACGGTCTGCATCGTGACAAATATATGTGGCAGATCGTGACACCCGATCCAATATATGTATCGAAATGTGACACCCGATCCAATAGATGTGTCGGAACATGACACCTGATCTAGTCAGCACAAGCACACCATAATCACACCCATAATGAATAGTTTATATAGTCACACAGTCAATAACAGGTCATGGCATGCAATTATTCATACTTAGTCATCTCATTAGGTTCGATTGATGCTTCTCTTTAGTTCCATTCATGTACACATACAATAGAGTCATTAACAAGCATATACAACACAAAACAACCGGTTGGATTATTATCTTATAATCCTAGTTCACACGACAAGGCTTTTTCCCACGGTTTACATCATCCTTAGCAACTAGGGTTCATGCACAATCATCCCGTTATCCATGCCCAAAAGTCTAAACATGAATTTTACCGTCACTTAGCCATATACTACGCAGCGAGGATGAATTTACTACTACTCAAGTAAATAAACCTAGCCTACCTGGAAGCCAAGAAGATGCAGAGGGATTATAGCTTCAATCCTGGCTTCCGGACGACAAGACAGTGGATTCGGCTGGAAATTAGTAAGCTATCGTCATCCTTGCACTAGAAATCTCTTCCTCCTTCCTTCCCAAACCTAGAGCAGCCTTTTTGAGGGTTTCTGGGGTGATCCTCGTCTCTTTTAATTTTGGCACTTAGGGAAAAAGGAGAAAATAAGACTTCGCATCATTTAAGTTCTTCCCTAATCATCCCGCTGTGGTGCTTCCCATCTCATTGGGGCGCCGCTGCCGTAGCAACATCATCCCCGCTCTAGCAGGATGGTGGGGTCCAGTTCTCCCAACGTTTTGCTTTTCCTAAATAACGGCAGTTCGGATCATTACATTAAGTGATTCCATATTGGTGAAATTGTTCTTACATGTTGATTTTAAGATAGCTAATTACTTCCTTTATCTTGATACTTTGTTGATTCATGGTTATTCCAGTTTTGGGAACGTATGTTTAGAGGCGGATATAGGTGAGGGTTCATGGGTTCGGACAAATTCACCATTTTTTTATTAAAAAGTTATACAAATATATATATATATATATATATGTATATTAACTTGTGAACCTCCTAACAAAATTGATTGACAGCTCAGTGGTAAGGAAGAGGCAATGGAAATGTTTTTCACACTAGTGTTGTGTGTTCAAACCTCACTATTTTTTTAAAGGAGACATGTTTTGCAATATTTTTCTCTTATGTCCTAAAATTTAGAACCCCAAATTCCTAATAATGGCTCCGCCTCTGCGGCGATGTGTTACACGTTTACCCCTAGTATTATATAAAATTTATAAACCAAATTTATTTTGATAATATGCTAGTACTACTTATTGTGTCCTCCCAAGTTCGACTCTCGAGTAGATATAGGCCAATTAAAATGTAATAAGAATTTTCATCGACCATTACATTAACTATATATTAATTTATCATAATTACAAACTAAAAAAAATATGAAAAGAAAATTTATAGAATGAAAGTTATAGAGAAAATATTCATAATGTCAAACCAATTAACGTGAAAAGTAACAAAATATACCTGTCGTCATATCGTACAAAATGAAAAAATTTAAACAAATTAATATATTAATAAGAAAAAAACAAAATGACCAATAAATAAAAAATTCCCTAAAAAATATAAGATGATGAAAAACAAAAGAGAAACTTACCAATAAGAACCAGCATACACATTACTCATACACAACACATCAAATGTTGTTCCAGAGAGGGAAATTGAAGATAACAATTTCAATCCGTTCTAATTAATTTGGAGAATCCTATAATATATTTAATTATTAATATTATGTCATAATAAATCTATCAATGAACATATTCGATACATTTACAGTGTTCCTCAATTATATTTTCTAGTGATAGAGCATATTATTGACAAATAAGTCCATTTATATAAGATAATTAGGGAATTTGTGTTAAAATTTTCAAGGGTTAATTTTATAAAACTTACCTCCCCTGTGGTTTACAATATTACGTATACCTTTCTTATTTTGATTTTTTTTTTGTAACCATTCTTTAAAATTATTTAAAATAAATATAATTTAATTATAATTTGACAACTTTGTCCTTTTGTATTAATTTCTTCATTTAACCAACATTATTTTTAAAAATGACTTATATAATCAAAGTTTTAAAAATAAATCAATATGAAGAAGTGTGATCTTTGTTTGGTAAAAAAGGACACTTTTATATATACTTATATAATAGATATTATAGTATAAACTTATTTGTGTTGATTTATTTTTAAAGTGTTTATTCATTAAGTCATGTTTTTAATAATATGCACTAATATGATGAAATTAATACAAAGAAGGACAAATTTGTCAAGTTATAATTGATTTATATTTATTTTAAATCATTTTAAAGAATGGTTACAAAAAAAATTAAAATAAGGGATGTAAGCGTAATATCGTAAACTACAGAAAAGGTGAGTGTTATAGAGTGAAACCTAAAGAAATTATCCCATTTTCTTTATTAAAAAATTATTTTTTGATCTCTATCAATGGCATCAGTTATAACATCATTAATTGTTCTAATCTATCTATATCTATATATAGGGGTGTTCACGGGTTGGTTTGGATCGGTTATTGGTCAAAACCAAAACCAAAAAAACTTTATCGGTTTTAAAATTATCAAAACCAAACCAAACCAAATACAATATACATTTATTGGTTTGGTGATTATCGGTTTCGTTTTGGTTTGGTTCGGTTATTTGGTTATTAACCATACACAAGAATAAAAGAAACAATTCATTTAAGATGTGAAAAAAGTGACAACAATCCATTCAAAACGAAAAATAGTTAAAATGACTTAAATTATTAAACTTTCAATCACTAAATTTACTATCAATAAAGCTTTAAAATTCACTATATTGGCCTAGAAGGAAGAAACAATAACATTTTCAGTCCCAGAAAGAATTGACATAGACACTCATAAACATGAAATCAATAAGATAAAATGTTTCATCTTGGGCATTTTTGCTTTCAATAAGTAAATTATAAAAAAAATTTAATGAAAATATGTATAAGATCTTTAAAATTGTTTATAAAAATAATATATTAAGTATGTATATTAATAAAATATATGTATATAATTCATCAGTTCGATTTGGTTTTTTCTTCGATTTTTTTCGAATAAAACCATAACCAAACCAAATACTATCGGTTTTCAAAAATCTAAAACCGAACCGAACCAAACCAAACCCAAATAAAATCGGTTTTATTTTATCGGTTTGATTTGGTTTTTCGGTTTGGATCGGTTTTTATCCAAACTGTGAACACCCCTATCTATCTATCTATCTATCTATATATATATATATAAAGCTAGATCTTCAACCCGTTGATGTGGCATGCCCCAATGATCAAGAAACCTATTTATCCATTTTCTCATATTTTTGGAGGATTTTTTTTCCTATTTTCAAACCTAAATTGATTCTAATTTGTTACCGTTTAATTTCCTCAATTTAAGGCTATAATAATTAATGGGTTTAAATTAATTAAAGTTTAAGAAAGAGAAAACATACCGTTTAAAATTCCAATTCTTAATTGTAATTAGTAGCCCTTAACCGTTTCCTCAAATTAAGGTTATAATAATTGGAGAAATCATTTACAATTCTAAATTCAAAATTAATGCTTTTCAACAGCCAAAATATTAAAGTCCTATAAAATCATACTTCATTATTTAATTTCCATTAATCTTTTCTTTCTCTTTATAAATTTCTTTGAGTTTGTTGATTTGCTAATACTATTCTAATAGTTAATAGAAAAGATGTCTAACTTTATATTGTCTAATTTGGCAGGAAGTTTAAAATGATTTGGAAAGATCTTCGCATGGAAATTTTATCAATTTTTATGGAATATTGTGAAGGTGAGAACAACGTCTGAACTTTGGTTATCATGCAAAGTTACATAATGTTCTTATAATTTATATATTTTTTAGTTTTTTATATTGTATTTGGTATCCACGTTTTAGCCTGATTATATATGGATTCACAATGCGCAAGTCTCCATTCGGAGCGAGCACTTCCTACTAAAGAGATTTTTCATACTCAAGATTCGACTAGACATCTGATTAAGAGAGTAATAGTCTCTTTCAATACACCTCATCTTTTCGTGTTTTATTATAAGTTTCTGCCTCCGAATAAATGTAACTTTTTAGTTTTATTGTGAAACATATGTTAATTCATGCGTAGAGTAAATATATAATATTTTTGTATTGTGAAGGTAGTTGATTACTAAATTGTTGATATTGTAATGTCAATCATTTTTAAAAATGGTATCTACACACGTCCATTACTTTTGCAGCCTTGGATAGTCATTAACAAAAAAATTAATAGTGACCTCCTTAATGTGTTTTATCTCTTCCCTTTTTCTTATGTATTTTTTTCCATTTTATTTATTTGTTTGATATGTTAACTATTGACCTTTCTTTTCTAAAATTATTAACTAACGAGTAAATATGTTTGAATAGGATTCAGTTCCCCTCTCCATTATTTTTTCTCTCTATTTCATCAAGTATACATTTAGATAAGAGATATATGTCCTATTTAAATTTTAAAGGTAAAGGGTCTATTAAATAAATAAAATCATAATCATAACTAATTAGTTAAAGATTATATTAAATAAATGAAATCATAATCATAATTAATTAAGTAAATAAGTTTTGAAAAGTACTTTTCAAATTCGGTAAGAAAATATTTCCTACACATTTAGATACACATTAATATCATCTTATATTTCTATATTTTAAATATTTACACACCTCCATTACTTTTGCTGTGTCAATGAAAAAAAACATTCAATTTTTCGAAATTATTTTACCTTTTCTTTTACGTATGTATGTGAATCATAAGACGTATTTTTCAAAAGATTCCTATTTATCAGGCTAATTAAACATATTAAATTCATGTTCAACAATTTTGATATTTTAAATAATATAAAATTAAGATTAAATTAATGGTATTAATGAATCTTCAAAATTTGTGGAATTTTACCAATTTTGAAGAGTATTTTTCTAATTTTGTTTACTTAATTATGGTTAGGAATGTAATATAATCTTGACCTATAAATATTAAATAGAACATATCTTTCATCTAAATATATACTCTTGATGAAATGTAGAAAAAATATAATGAAGAGAAGTCGGATCGGGTTCAATATAATTCATGTATTCTATCTCATCATGATTTACCACAAATATATCTCTATTTATTTATTTTTATTATATAGTCATTTATACAAAAGAAAATCATGCACTCCCTCCGTCACATATTAGTTGTTCACTTTATTTTTACGCGCATATATTAAGAATTCATAAACAAGAAATCATATATCTTTATTTATTTATTTTTATTATATAGTCATTTATAAAAAAGAAAATCATGTACTTCGTTTGTCCCATATTAGTTGATCACTTTTCTCTTTACGTGCATATATTAAGAAATCATATATCTTTATTTATTTATTTATTTTTATTATATAGTCATTTATATAAATAGAAAATCATGTACTTCCTCCGTCCCATATAAGTTGATGACTTTTCTTTTTACGCGCATATATTTAGAAATCATAATTAAGTGGGTAGTTTTACCAAATTCATCCCTTAAGAACTTTTTTGAAACTTTACAAAACACTTTAAAAAGGAATTAATTGCAAGGTAATTTGAAAAAAAAAATCAATTAATGCTTTGTTGATTTATTAAGGTGATCAACTAATATGTGACAACTATTTTTAGTATAGTGATCAACTAATATGGGACATGAGGAGTAATTTATGATAGAGTAGATTGTGATTGAACTAATAAGATTGCTATAAATCATTAACTTTAATTAGTATATATGAAACTATGATGATTGAATTATCAATTAGCTCAAGTTTTTTATATCGACTTTTATGTTTCATCTTTTTTTTATCAGCAATTTGTAGCATAATTGTTTTTAGCAATTTCTTTGAATAGGTCATATTAGAATCGTAACTTAATTTTCCTCTCTTTTATTGCATTATTTATTATTAAAATATTTGTCAAGTAATGACACTAATTATTTCAGAATATATTTAATCTTTTATTTTAATCGCGTGAAGCCCGGCCAAGTACACTAGCTATATTATATTATCAAGATAAATACCAACAATGTTTTTTTAAAACAAAAAAAAATTAACAATTTTTTTTGGTAAATAAAAAAATTTCATTACCAACTGAAACAATACAAATCAGTAACTCATGCATATTGGACATCTCCCAAACTATGCATTATCAACTCTCTATTCTAACAGACTTCACTACGCATTTACCACTCTAGCTAAGTAAATTGCACCTATTCAGGATAAAATTTAAGAGTTGCTAGTACACAGTTTAATCATATGCTTTCTCTCCCTCTCATATGCATTTCTTGGACAACCTGTTTTGCCAGCATTGCCAGAGTTTTTGCTGTTTTCTGGAAAATTCTTTGGTTTCTCTCCTGCCAGATGAGATACACGCTTGTAGCCAATGTCATCCTATATACCTTAGCCTTTGCTTGCTTACCTTTACAATATGTATTTGCCCAGCTTGTTTCCTCTTCCCATCATTTAGCTTTCCTATTAATGTTTTGCCACCTTAGTATCTTCTGCCAGACCTGTGATGAGAACAAACATCGAAAGAACAAATGATTGTGGTTCTCATCCTCATTCCTACATAATACACATTGAATATCTTCCACACAGCCCCATGTTTCTAATCGATCCTTGTGAGTAGCCTGCTATGTAGGGCTAAATATAAGATGAAAATCCACTTAGGGCAGGCAATATTGTTACATGTAAACCTCCTCCATTCCACCTTCTGGTATTCTCCTCTAATGGCTTTATAAAGCTGCTTGATGGAGAATTTTCCAATATGCTTGACATACTCCTCATTCCAGCCAATAGTCTCCAATACTTTGTGCGTCTGCATTATCTTCTTCACCATCCATGAGGCTTGAGTTGGTATGACACCCCATATAGTCCCTTGTTTCCCATAATACATGTGGATCCACTTCACCCATAATCTATCTTTCTTAGTGCTCAAATTCCATAATAGTTTGCTTATTGCAGCTTTATTCCATGCTTGAATAATCAATATATTGAAGCCCCCGGCAGTTTTAGGACTACATAGATGTTCCCAAGCAATAAGTGCCTTTCTGGGTGCATCTACTCCTCCTGTCCATAAAAAGGTCCTGCATAATGTTGCAATACATTTGACAACTTTTTTGGGCAACACAAACCCTTGTGACTAGAACACGTGAATGGATAACAGAACACTCTTAATCAATTGAGTCCTTCCTGCATAAGATAGGAATCTGGAAGTCCACCTCTGTATTCGACTCATGATCTTATCAATTAATGGTTGATACTGCAGAATAGACACCCTCTTAGTACTTAGTGGAACTCCTAAGTATCTAAAAGGTAAGTACCCTTGTGAGAATCCTAGATCATGAAGGATTTCATTTTGTATACTTGTTGGCACTCCTCCAAAATAAATGAAACTTTTATCAGCATTTGCAACTAGTCCAGAAGCTAGGGAGAACTCTTGAAAAATGTCAAACATCAATCTAACTGATATAGTATCTCCTCTGCTAAACAGCAAAAGATCATCAACAAAACTGAGTTGTACTATCTGCATTCTTTCACACTTTGGGTGGAAATTGAAGTTAGGATCATTCTTCATTTTCTTAAGAAATCTTGTCAAATACTCCATAGACAACCCAAACAAATAAGGGGACAGTGGATCCCCCTGTCGTAAGCCTTTCTTTGCAATAAAAGGGTTGCTAGGATATCCATTTATGAGAGTGGAATATCATACTGTACTAATGCACTGATATATCCACTCAACAAATTTCTCAAGGAAATATAAATAAGTCATTATCTATTTAAGATAGCTCCATTCAACAGAATCATATGCCTTTTTCATATCTACTTTAAGCATACATCTTGGTGACACAACCTTCCTCCCATATCCCTTGACTAACTCATTACTTAGGATGATGTTGTCATTTATCATCCTGCCTAGCACAAAAGCAGACTGACTTTTATCCACCAAAACCTCCATCACACACTGATTCCTGTTTGTTAGCACTTTGGATATGATCTTGTATAATAAAGTACAACAGAAAATAGGCCTATATTCTGATACTTTGGAAGGATGAGCTACTTTTGGTATAAGAGTCACAATGGTGCAATTAATGGATTTATACATTTTACCTGTGGAGAAAAAGTGTAGAACAGCATCAGTAATGTCCTCTCCTATGTACACCCAAGCCTTTTTTAAAAAAAATATGCATTGAAACCATCACATCCAGGAGCTTTGTTGTCACTTATGCCCTTCAAAGCCATAACCACTTCATTTTTGCTAACAGGTGCAATCAGTTGAGCTTGTTGGCTTCTATTCAAGACTAGACCATCTTTCATGACCTTTTGATTTACAACAAGTAGTTGAGTGGCACAGGATCCCAATAATTGTTTGTAGAAATCTGTAATCTCTTCCTCAATTTCCGCTCTACTGGTCACAGACCTTCCTATATTTGTGATTAAACTTGTGATCTTATTCTGGGCTATTCTATTCTTCAAGCTAGCATGAAAATATGTTGTGTTTCCATCCCCGAATTGCAGCCACTGAACCCTTGATTTTTGCTTCATTATACTCTCCTCAATATTTAACCATTTCTCCAAATTTAGTTTATCTTCCTTCACTAGTTCAATAATGTCATGTGCTTGTCCTGGATTTCTCATAGTATACTGTATATCATGCAGATGTTGTCTATACATTCTTATTCTATTTTGCACCCCATGGAAAGCAACACTATTCAATTCTTTCAAACCTCTTTTCACATTCTGAAGTTTCTTCCATAGCTCATGCATTGTCCCATTACTTCGTCTTTGTTGCCAAGCCCTCTGCACTATCTCCTGAAAATTCTCATGCTTTGCTAGATGGTTTAGGAATTTAAATGGCTTATGCCTGATATCCTCTTCTTTCATCAATGTAATGCAAAGAGGAGAATGATCAGAGCATCCTGGAAACTTAACAATTAATATTGAACAAAAGAGAGAATTTATTCCTAAGAAATAAGCTATAATATCTATCCCTTGATTAATTTCATTTCTATTGTACATAGCAAATATTTCGTAGTAAATTATGATACACATTCATACAAGCATTTATTGGCAACGGACCCTTTAATATCTTTTAATCTAAATAAAAGTTAAAAAATATATTCTACGATTGTTATTAAATAAAATAAAAATGAAATGACAATTAAAATGAAACTAAAACAACCATTGAGTTACATTTTTTTTTGTTATGTACTATTTCCCTATCGTTTATCCTTCACTAATGCATCTACTATTATTTTGTTCTTTTTTATCCATATATGTTGTAGAAGTAAAAGAATACATATAAAAATAAAGAAGGTAAAAGAGTTGTATACAAACTATAAAGTAGTAGTGATTCAACTCCATTAAATTAAAGTTTGTTAATAATTACTTTTAACAATTGAAGAAATGAAACAAATTCTTTATTGATTTAAATGCTAAGTATTGATGTTTATTACTCAAAAAATAAAAACTAATCTCCTCCTCATAATTAAGACTAATAAATATGTTATGGTAAAACTAGTAATTTCATAATTATAAATAATAATAATATTATAATAAGGATAAAGAAATAAAATTATTATAATACCAATATTTCGATATAAAACATCTATAAAAAATTAAATATGAGTAAAAGAATCATATACCTATTTATAGATTTATTACAACAAAATGTTGGAAAATTTGTCAATTGAAGAACAAAAGTTCATATTTATTTCCAAGAAAATAAGAGTAGCGTAAGCCTTTCAGCCTTCTGTTCTTACTTAAACGGTGTTCATATATTTTTATATTAGTAATTGTAATTATATATATATAATAAAAGGTTATTTCGTGTTGTTTGGTTGTAATATTATTATATCTTTTAATTTATTACTTTTTTATTGACATTTTTATGAAGAAAAATAAGAGACCAAATTATATAAATAGATTCTATTGAATTATGGATTCAAGGTTCATGATCACATGTTTATGGATGATTTCATGAAGTTTAGATGTACCTAAGAGTGTTGGAATCAATTAGAAAACATAGGTACATTGCTAAGGAACTAGTACGGAAGGTTGGGGAAGAAATGGGAAGAACTGGCGTCCTTGGCGCTCTGAGAGGCGCAGGGCACCAAAGGGCAAACTTAAGAGCCTTTCCTGGGGAGCGCTGGCTGGCGCGGTGCCCCAAGGGTGAAACCTCAAAGAACTATTTGGGGCGCGCTAGCTGGCACGACGCCCCACCCCTTTCCTCAGGTGTTTGACAATTTTTATTGCTCGTTTGTCAACTCTAAACCCTCCAAACTCAAATGGTTCTTTCCCCCAAACACTTAGAATCAACTAAACCCCCAATATATGAAAGATTCAACTCGAATTCACACCCAAATACATGAATCAATCTCAATAAACTTCAACAACAAGAACCCACAAAATTTCAAACGAATTTCATCAAGAACTCATAGGATTTACTTTCAAATCAATATAACTTTGCTGAATTGAATCATGATTGGCGCGTCGGTGAACTAACCCAACGCTATGTGATCTCAAATACCTCGTAGGGATCACCCCTTGACAAAATCCACAAGCTAAATCCTTACAAACGATGATCTTGGCTCTTTTCTCCTTTCTTCTCCTCTTCTGTTCTTTCTCCAAAAACCCTAACTCTATTTTTCAAAAGCGTAAACTGAATCCTATAAGTTTAGACCTTAAAAATATTACCAAAAACGAATTAATTTAGTTGGTTATGGAAAAGACCAAACCACCCTTCCAAAATCCGGATTGTACTTTCCTTAATCGAATAGCCCAACTTCCAATGAGCATATCTCACTTATACGAACTCAGAATCACGCAAACTTGGCGGCGTTGGAAAGATTATTCCAAGATATTTCCTACGATATCGGGAAACACATCTAACTCATCTTGAGCTAGGAGTTATGGTCATTTGAAGTTGACCAAAAACACAAAATTAACATTACTTAACCAAATTTTCCAGATTTTCATTCTTTCCAAAAATGGCTCTTCTAATTCTAGTTCTTTCAAAAAGCAAGATGTTACTATATCTCCCCCTTGGGAACATTCATCCTCGAATGAGATTTACTCTTAGTAGGCTAATTACAACATGCCAACTTATAAATGAATACCAAGAAAAGGATTAGTACCTTGATCTGGAACTTCCCTGGATTTGAAGAGATGTGGATATCTCATCTTCATATCTTCCTTAGTTTCCCAAGTAACTTTCTCAACAAATTGGTTCCTCCAAAGAACTTTGACTAATGCTACCTCTTTTGTTCTCAACTTGCAAACTTGGCGATCTAGAATCTGAACCAGAATCTCTTCATAAGATAAGCTATCCTTGATTCCAATGTCTTCAGTTGGTATGATCAATGAAGGATCGCTCATGCACTTCTTCAACATGGAAATATGAAATACCAGATGCACCGCTGCTAACTCTTGAGGTAGCTCTAACTCATAAGCTACATTACCAACCCTCTTGGATATTCAGCAAGGACCAATATACCGGGGACTAAGCTTCCCCTTCTTACCAAACCTCATCACACCCTTCATGGGTGAAACTTTCAAGCATACCCAATCATCTACTTCAAACTCTAACTCTCTTCTCATAACATCAGTGTAGAATTTCTGACGACTCTGCACTATTTTCAACCTCTCTTGAATTACTTTCACCTTCTTCATAGCTTGATGAACTAAATTTGGTCCTACAACCTAGCTTCACCAACTTCAAACCATCCAATAGAAAATATGCACCTTTTTCCATAAAGAGCTTCATAAGGAGCCATATATGGATGCTAGAGTGATAACTATTATTGTAAGAAAATTCAATAAGAGGTAGGTGCTCATCCCAATTAGCTTTGAAAACAATCACACAATCTACCTTGATACCTCAAAACATCATCTCCCCCTTGTTCAAAAGCCATCACTTTTTTCTTATGAGCACTTGCCTTTAATTCAAGCAATAAAGGATCTTGGTCTTGCTTCTCTTTTACTTCTGACACTAATGATGATTTAGCCCCATTCATCACCACTACTCCTCCTTCTGTGGAATCCATTAGTTGAACACCTAGTCGTGCAAGTCTATGCACCTCTTTTGCTAACTCTTTCTTATCTTCTTCAAAATGGGTGGTACTATACATAGACAACCTGCTCAAGGCATCAACAACAACATTAGCCTTGCATGGGTGATAGAGGATACTCATATCATAATCCTTGAGTAACTCTAACCACCTTCTTTGTCTGAGATTAAGCTATTTCTGACAAAACACATATTGAAGACTCTTGTTATCGCTAAACACATCCACATGAACACCATAAAGATAATGACGCCATATTTTAAAGCAAATACTATGATAGTTAATTCTAGATCATGGGTTAGGTAATTCTTCTCATGAACTTTCAATTGTCTGGAGGCATAAGCTATAACTTTGTCATTCTGCATTAACACACAACCTAAACCAACTCTAGACGCGTTACAATATACAACAAAACCTTGAGTACCTTCTGGTAAGGTCAACACTGGGGAAGTAGTCAACCTCTTCTTCAATTCCTAAAAGCTTTTCTCACAAGCTTCAGACCATTGAAACTTAAATGTCTTCTGAGTCAACTTGGTCAAAAGAGCTGAAATAGATGAGAACCCCTCTATGAACCTTCTATAATATCCATCCAAACCCAAGAAACTCCTAATATTAGTTGGAGATGTGGGTCTAGGCCAATTTTATATTACCTCTATCTTTTGGGTATGAACTCTAATTCCATCACCGGAAACTATGTGGCCCAAGAATACCACAGACTCAAGCCAAACCTCACATTTAGAGAACTTAGCATATAACTTCTTATCTTTCAAAGTCTGAAGAACTATTCTAAGATGGCTAGCATAATCTTTCTCATTCCTCGAATATATTAGAATGTCATCAATGAAAACGATAATAAACATATCTAAAGAAGGCTTGAATACTCTATTCATGAGGTACATGAACGATGCGGGTGCATTGGTTAAACCAAACGACATGACCAGAAACTTATAATGACCATAACGGATCCTGAGTGTTGTCTTGGGAATATCACACTCCCTTACTTTCAACTGATGGTAGCCAGATCTGAGTTCAATCTTAGAAAAACAAGAAGCACCCTGAAGCTGATCAAAAATATCATCAATTCTCAGAAGAGGATACTTGTTCTTGATGGTAACCTTGTTCAACTGACAGTAATCTGTACACATCCTAAGGAAACCATCTTTCTTTCTCACAAATAAGATCGGACCGCTCCAAAATGAGACACTTGGTCGAATAAAGCCCTTATCAAGGAGATCTTTAAACTATTATTTAAGCTCTTTCAACTATGTTGGTGTCATTCTATATGGCGGAATAGAGATAAGATGAGTATTGAGAAGAATGTCTATGCCGAAGTCTATTTCTCTCTTAAGAGGGACTCCAGGTAGATCATCTCGGAAGACTTTTGGAAACTCTTTTACTATTGGAACTAACTGAATGGAAGGTATCTCAACACTAGAGTCATTATCTCGGACTAAGTGATAGACACAACCCTTAGAAACTAACTTTCTCGCCTTAAGGTATGAAATGAAATGACCCTTAGGCACTGCTGAACTACTACTCCACTCTATGGCTGGCTCATTAGGAATCTAGAACTTGACAACTCGAGTTCTACAATCTATTGACGCATAACCTACATGAAGTCAGTCCATGCCTAGAATGACATCAAAATCTACCATGTCTAACTAAACTAAATCAGTCATAGTGTTCTTGTGATTGATGGAAATGACACAATCACAATATACTCGCTCTACTAGAATAGACTCCCCAATAGGTGTAGAAACACAAAAAGGTTCACAAAGCTTCTCAGGAAGAACATCAAAATAATTTGCAACATAAGTGGTTACAAAAGATAAACTTGCTCCTGGGTCTAGCAAAGCATAAACATCAAGAGTAAAGACTTTGATCATACTAGGGACAACATCGGAGAGTTCTCTTGCTCTTGTCGACTAGTGATCGCATAAAGACGGTTTGCTCCTCCGCTAGTACCGGAAGTAGCTCCTCTAGGTGCAACCCTGTCTAGTGGAGCAATTGATGAAGATTAGGCCATATTACCCTGATTTCCACTACCTTGCCGGTTCTTAGGGCACTCTTTCATGAAGTGACCCTCTTTTTCACACTTGAAGCAACCTGTGGAACCATCGTGACAGTTACCCGGGTGGGTTCTACCACACATAGCACATGCAGGAGCCAAGTTACCTTCTTGTACCACACTACCCTAAGATTGGGCAAGTCTAGCCATGAAGTGCTGGGAATAGTAACTATTATACTCACCTTTGTTTCTGGGTGCAGGTGCACTAGCAGATGATGGAGCAGGCCCCTTTTGCTTTTGCTGAAAGGACGAATGGTTCACATTACTTTTCTGTTGCCTGGACTCATTCCCTATTTTAGCCTTCTTGTTTCTAAACTCCTCCCTATCCCTCAGTTTCTCTTCCTCAACCTGGTGCACATATACCATTAACCTTGATATATCTATGTCCCCAATTAGCATCGTTGCCCTACCCTTTTTTCTTGATAGACGGGACAACCCAGCAACAAACAGACTCATTCTACTCCTCATATCCGCAACTATCTTCAGAGCATAATGGGATAGTTGGGTGAACTTCAACCCATACTCATGAACACTTAGTGACTCTTTCTTAAGGGTGAGGAACTCTCGTACCTTAGCCTCTTATAGTTCTCGAGGAAAGAAAAGCCCAAGAAGGCCTCCTCAAAATAATCCCAACTTGCAGGTGGTGCATCCTCAGCTCGGTTCTTTGTCCATTGGTAGAACCAAATCCTAGCAACATCCTTCATTTGGTATGCAGCTAGTCCCACCCTCTCAGTATCAGCAATGCACATGATATCAAATACCTTTTGCAGCTCATCAATAAATTTCTCTGGATCCTCAATAGTGCTTGAACTAGTGAAACTTTGAGGGTTCATCCTCAAGAACTCGTGAATCCTCGAAGTGTCAGTCTTTTCTTGTCGAGCTCCTCTTTGCTGCCCAACCTGGTTAGTCACAACTTGACTCAGCATCTTTATTGTTTCCCTGAACTCAGCATTAATAACTTCTCCTTGGGGTTGTACTTCAGGTGCATTAGGTACCCCTTGCTCCTCAACATTACGCTTAGCAGGACGACCTCTGACAGCTTTTCGTGGAGGCATGATTAACTGAAAAATATGTGCAAGCACGAATTAGAAAGAAACTTCTTAGAGATCAAACTCTAACGCACGAAATGAGTGTGAAAGAAATGAGATAATATCCTAAGTGTTGCAGCCTCTTAATTATAGATGTGGCGCGCTTCACACTGATAACTAGGACTCTACAGACATGGATTCATAGAATCCCTAGAACTTTTGAACTTTGTGCTCTGATACCAAGTTAGTCATTCCCCGAGCCTATACCTCTAGACGTGGTTGGCACTCGAGAACCATTTCTGGTCCCAAGCGAATCCTTGGACTGGCTTACTTACTCAGTGGAAGACTTAAAAGCATAATTACAAGGATTCAATGAATCTCTACTCAACTATTTAATAAAATACTTAGAACGTTCAAAGGTCAAGCATTCAACTTGGCCAAAATGGCAACTCAAGTCTTAACTTATGAAATAATAATGTAAAGAGAACTGACTGATAACTGTCTATGAAGCCTCTAAAACAAAGAGGGATGTTAGGACAGGACCCCCGATCATCCAACAACTGAAGAGCTAAACAATTATGAAATGGAGACAACGGAAAGAAAGGAGGCTCACCAACTAACTCTGAGTGCTCAACCTGATCAACGAGAAGATGGATGTTGATTATGGTTACCTATGTCTGCATCATAAGACGATGCAGGCTATCTAGCATCAGTACATTAAATGTACGAGTATGTGAGTTGGAATGCTAAACATAACATAGGCTTGAAAAGAATCTGAAAAGAACACTTACCTTGGATTTACTCAACTCATGAACAACTTAACTCAATATAAAGCAATAAAACACATGCAATATATAGAAAGCTTTTAAAATAGTAGAAAGCAACTCAGTTCGTTAAAAAATGCAATAACAAACTCAACTTTACTCGTGTAATAAAGTAATATATGTTTTGTGGGAGTGTTTATAACCGACAACTACCACTATGAGCAAAAGTGGTGATACAGCGTCTTGCCCACGCTGCCAGAACTGTCCTATACTTTGTCGTCATATAGAACGCCTTAACTAAGTGGATCCACTAGTCATGCTAAAAAACACTTAAGGAATCATCTAAAAAGTATGATCTTTTACTACCCATGATGGCTACATGGTTTATGGAGACTTGAGTTAATATGAACTCGCATCCCGATATCGGTGCTCAATAATACTGCCAAAATATACTTAGCTCATATGTTTCAAAACAAAACTTCTTTATTTGGTTTGAGATAATTACTCAGAACTTAGCTAAAAATCTCTCTTGGAAATCGGTGTTTCCCTTTCTTCTGTAAATGTGAAAAAAAATTACTCTTTGGGAATACATAGTCCCGATATACTCTTTTGAAGAAATTTACTCAACTCTTTACTCTTTGCTTAACTTAAAACTTAAGTCTTAAAAAAAAGTTAAAAAGTTTGTGAAAGACTTTTGAAAACTTTATAAACTTATCTTGACTTGCTTCTTAACTTCTAGCCTTGACTCTTAACTTTCCTTAAATTGAATATGGATTCAAAATTCATGATATCATGTTTATGGATGGTTTCATTATGTTTAGATGTACGTAAGAGTGTTGGAATTAACTAGAAAATATAGGTACATTGCTAAGGAACTAGTACAGAGGTTGGGGAAGAAATGGGAAGAACTGGCGTCCCTGGCGCTCTGAGAGGCGCGGGGCGACAGAAGGTAAACTTCAGAGCCTGACCTGGGGAGTGCTGGCTGGCGCGGCGCCCCAAGGGTGAATCCTTAGAGAACTCTTTGGGGCGTGCTGGCTGGCGCAACGGCCCACCCATTTCCCCAGGTGTTTGACGATTTTTCTTGCTCGTTTTTCAACTCTAAACCCTCCAAACTCAAATGGTTCTTTCCCCAAACACCTAGAAACGACTAAACCCCCAATATATGAAAGATTCAACTCAAATTCACACCTAAATACATGAATCAATCACAAGACACATCAACAACAAGAACCCACAAGATTTCAAATGAATTTCATCATGAACTCATTGGATTTACTTTCAAATCAATATAACTTTGCTGAATTGAATCATGATTGGCGCATGGGTGAACTAACCCAACACTGTGTGATCTCACATACCTCGTAGGAATCACCCCTTGATGAAATCCACAAGCTAAATCCTTACGAATGATGATCTTGGTTCTTTTCTCCTTTCTTTTCCTCTTGCGTTCTTTCTCCAAAAACCCTAACTCTATTTTTCAAGAGCTTAAACTGAATCCTATTAGTTTAGACCTTAAAAATATTACCAAAAAATGAATTAATTCAGTTTGGTGTGGAAAAGACCAAAATACCCTTACAAAATCCGGATTGGACTTTCCTTAATCAAACAGCCCAACTTCCAATGGGCATATCTAACTCCTACGAACTCGGATTCGCGCAAACTCGGCGGCGTTGGAAAGCTTTTTCCAAGATCTTTCCTAAGATATCTGGAAACACACCTAAATCATCCTGATCTAGGAGTTATAGTCATCTGAAGTTGACCAAAAACTCAAAATTAACATTACTTAACCAAATTTTTCAGATTTTCATTCTTTCCAAAAATGTTTCTTTCTAATTCTGGTTCTTTCAAAAAGCGAGGTGTTATATATATATATATATATATATATATATATATATATATATTATTGAGCAGAATATATTGTATTAGATAAGATAATTTATTGTGTATTTAATTTGACAATTTATCTAAAACCAAAAAATTTGCAACGTATATAAGAGGTAAAAAGGCGTAATTGTTTACTTCTATATTTATAGATCAAAAATTCCCTTAAACTATGCGAAAGGAAAAAAACTGCCTTCCGTTTGTAGTTTGGTCCAAAAATGCCCTTGTCTTTAATACTTTGATCCAAAATTGTCCTTATTGTTATTTAATGGGTCAAAAATGCTCATTTTCCAAATAAAATATATCAATTTATTTCTTTTTTTAATACATTCTTTTTCTAATAATATATTCTAAATTAGCAAATATTTATCTTACTTCAATTCTTAAAAAAAATGAAAATATATTTTATTATAATTATTTTTTATGATGGATATACTATGATCTTATATATATGGCATATATTATCTGTCGAAAGGGTACATGAATTTATTTTATTTTAATTGATAAAATGAGATTAAGCATTTTTATTTGTTAAATTGATTTTTTTTTTAAAAAGAAAACAAGAACAATGCTCTTTAATAATATGTTAATTAGAAAAAAAATATGTTTAAAAATGAAAAAAAAAAAACCGGAAAAAGATATTTTTGACCCATTTAGTAACTATATGGGCATTTCTGGATCAAACTATTTACTACAAAGGAATTTTTGAACCAAAGTATTAACGACAAAGGCATTTTTTAGCCAAACTGTAAACGGATGGCATTTTTGTTCCTTTCTCATAGTTTAAGGGCATTTTTGACCATTTTCCAATATTTATTTAGCAAATAGTCTAATTTTTCAACGTAGGAATTAAAAAGCCTTTCAAGTAACTGATCATTAGTATTTAGTACAGTCATTTATGGATTTGACTCTATCACGACCCAGACCGCCGTGATTGGCACCCACACTAACCCTTCGGTGGTAGAACCACTACCACAACCCATCTAAGAAACTTAAGAAACTAAACAATTTAAAGATACGAAAGCAGGTTTAAATGACGAATTAAATAAAGAGTTCCCATAATCTACGAAAGTCTAAAAACAACAATCTAGAAATTCAATCCCTAGAACTAGAAGTCATTGTACCAAAACAGTGTTAATCAACAAGTCTAAAAAAATGGGGTGCAATCCCAAAAACAAAACATAAACAAAGTCTAAACATATAGTCTGAGTCCGAAAAGAATGGACTAAACTACTAATGGATCCATGGCAGCCTCAAAGAATTGGTTCACCTTTGAATCTGTTCTCGGTCAATGATCTCCTAACTGAGGTCTGTCAATAGCCGCCTGAAGATGCCATGTACTCAACAAGGAAAGAGCAAGTGAAGTATCAGTACACAAACAATGGTGTACTGGTAAGATCACGCGGCTACTCCAGTACGTCATATAAGCAAGTCATTACAACACAGTAAACGCACATATACAGAATCCACAATTCAATCATAATTTTAGAAGCAAGGTATAATTTCCCAATAACCATGACAGGTAAATATAAATGTAACAATCACAAGTGGTTCTCTCATGGAACCCGCACCGAAACGGTTAGTGTGTCGGAACATGTCACCCGATCTAATATACATGTGTTAGAACATGACACCCGGTCTAATATATGTGTCGGAACATGACACTTGATACAGTCAACACAATCACAGTCACAATCACACCACAATGAACAGTGCACATAGTCACACAGTCAGGCAATAGATTCATAGCATGTAATTGTTCACACATAATCATTTCATTTGATTCGGTTTGTGTTTCCCTATTCACATATATGCATGCATACAATGGAGAAATTAACAGCTATATATCACACAACAGGAAGTTGAACCATCACCTACCTCGAAATCAAGCCTGAATACCCCTAAGACACTTGAGTCTTCCCTTTCCGAAGTCTTTCCGTTTGTTCTTGGTATAAAACAAGTAATTAATGCAAGGATCAATAAACAAGGACTAATTTACCCGAAATATATCAAAATATCAACCCAAGGACAAACTCATGATCCTAATGTTCAGCAAGGGATTTTCCCCTCCATTAGCTCCAGGCCAAAACCCTTCCCCAACAATAATTTACAAGGATTCTAAGTTCTAAGAATCGAAATACACATTAGGGGAGTAATTAACTTACATTAGTGCGAGAATTCGTTTGAATCTGATAAGAAACTGCCATGGGTCATCCCTTAGCTCTTAAGAACAAATTTTTCAAGAAAATAACGATTTTGGGGGTTATCCCTAATTTAAGTCGTGACTGGCCCACGACAGAGTCCCCTCTCCCCTCCCTGGAGGGATTAATCCCACCCCAGCGGCTTGCACTGAGACAGAAACTCAGAAATTGAGTTTCAAGCTCCCATTTCACAACACACCTTCTAACATGGACGTTCTAAAACTACCCTTTCATGCCAAGATCAGTTTCGGGAGTTCTACTCGCCTAAATTCGATCCTATAAAGTCGTGCCGGCTCTTTAACGTTTTGGCTATCCACTCACGTTATCACACTCATAATTAAATCCCCCATCCATTACCGGATTGTCCTAGACCTTACCTGATTCATATTTTGTCCTGGCCTAGGCTATAAATTTCCAAGTTACTACTCAGAAGTTTTCTGGCCCAAATTCCTTTCCCATTGGCTTATCCATAACGATGGAAATAGGTTGTTACAATAGATACCAATTTACCCATCACTCGTCCCCGAGTGACAAACTAGGATAATTGGCTAAGGCAAGAGTAGAGTAGTACCTGAATCGTCGAATAACTGGGATACTTTTCTCATATGTCCTTCTCGATTTTCCCAAGTAACTTTCTTAATTGGATGATGGTTCCATTGAACTTTCACGGACTTTATCTCCTTGGTCCTCAGCTTCCATACATCGCGATCAAGAATTGCAACTGGTTCTTCCTCATCCTGAAGGTCTTTGTCTAACAAAATTGAGTCCCACTTTATGATGTAATCTCCATCCCTATGATACTTCTTCAATATGGACACATGGAACACTTGATGGACTCCATATAGGCTAGGCAATAAAGTCTACCTATAAGCCATTGACCCTACACAATCAAGAATCTCAAATGGCCCGATATATCGAGTACTAAGTTTGCCCTTCTTGTCGAATCTCATCACCCCCTTTATGGGTGATACTTTAAGAAGAACTTGCTCCCCAGCTTGGAATGTCATGTCTCTCACCTTACGGTTTGTATACTTTTTTTGGTTGACTATGGGCTGCTAAAAGCTTAGCTTGGATGTTTCTCACCTCATCTTAAGCATCTTTCACCAAATCAACCCCAAAAGTTTCACATTTCTAGCCTCAAACCACCCTATATAGGTGATCTACATTCCCTCCCATAAAGTGCCTCGAATGGAGCCATGTCAATGCTGGAGTGGTAGCTGTTATTATAGGAGAACTCACACAATGGTAGGAACTTATCTCAATGCCCTCTAAAGTCAATCACACATTCCCTCAACATGTCCTCTAACACTTGAATAGTTCTCTCTAACTGTCCGTCTGTCTGTGGATGGAAAGTTGTGCTAAAAGTGAGTCGAGTGCCCAACTTCTCATGCATTTCTCCCCAAAACTTGGATGTAAACTGCATACCACGGTCTGAGATGATGGAAAGGGGCACCCCATACAGCCTCACTATCTCTTTCACATAAACCTTAGCCAACTGCTTAGCCTTATAGCCTATTCTGACCGGAATGAAGTGGGCTGACTTAGACAGTTTGTCAACTACCACCCAAATGGAATCAAAACTTTCCCAAGGTTTTGGGGAGACGAACTGTGAAATCCATAGCTATCATTTCCCACTTCTATTCAGGAATTGTCATTCGCTAAAGCAAACATGCAGGCCTTTGGTGCTCATACTTTACCTGCTGACAGTTTTGGCACTTAGCCACAATCTTAGCTATGCCTTTCTTTATGCCAGACCACCAATAAAGTCATTTCAAATATCGATACAGCTTGGTCACACCCAAATGAATGGATTACCGCAAACCATGAGATTTTGTCAACATCTTATGAATTAAGTCATCAACTCGGGGAACACAAATTCTTTTCTTAAAAATAAGCACACCACCCGCTTTAAGAGCCACATCTTGTGCCTTGCCAGACACTGTCTTCCTTCTGAGCGTCATTCAAACTCTCATCCTCAAACTGTTTGGCCTTGATCTCCTCAATGAAGGTGGGCCTAACCTCAATGTTGGCTAACACCCCACCTTTCTCTGAGATGCCCAACTACATGAACTTAGACTTCAAGGTCTAAATCTCCTTTGCCAAAGGTCACGTGGACACACCCAAGCAAGCTAGACTACCTATACTCACAGTCTTTCGGCTTAATGCGTCTACCACCACATTAGTCTTACTCAGATGATGCTGGATGGTAACATCATAATCCTTGAGTAACTCCATCCACCTTCGCTGTCTCAGATTCAGTTCCTTCTGAGTGAATACATGATGTAGACTATGATGATCAGTAAACACCTCACACTTGACACCATAAAGGTAATGTCGTCAGATCTTGAGAGCAAACACTACCGCTGCCAACTCCAAGTCATGTGTTGGGTAGTTTATCTCATGCACCTTTAACTCTCGCGATGCATGAGCTATGACATTTATTTCATGCATCAACACAGCACCCAAGCCCGAATCTGAAGCATCACAATACATAATGAAATATTTACCTCCACTGGCAGTGTCAGAATAGGTGTTGCGGTCAGAAGAGTCTTGTGTTTCTGGAAGCTCTCTTTACATTTGTCAGTCCACTTGGAAGGTGCCTCCTTTTTAGTTAGCCTTGTCAAATGCGTGGCTATAAAAGCAAAAATTTTCACAAAACGATGATAGTAGTTAATGAGCCCCACGAAACTCCTAACTCCAGTCATAGAGCTAGGCCGAACCTAGTTCTTGATTACTTCGATCTTTTGGGGATCTACAATTACCCCTTCATTTGAAACCACATGCCCCAAAAAGGCAACTTAAGTCAACCAGAACTCACACTTGGAAAATTTTGCATACAACTTCTATTTTCCAAGGACACCCAAAATAATACGAAGATGGTTGACATGCTCTTCCTTACTCTTCGAATAAACCAAGATGTAATCAATAAAGACGATAACGAATGAATCCAGAAATGGTTTGAACACCCCGTTCATCAAACTCATGAAGGCTGTAGGGGAATTGGTCAACCCAAACGGCGTCACTAAGAACTCATAGTTCCCATAGTAGGTCCTAAATGCCGGTTTGGGTACATCCTCAAGCCTAATCTTTAACTGATGGTAACCAAACCTTAGATCAATCTTAGAGAAAACTGATGTACCCAGCAACTGGTCAAAGAGATCATCTATCTGAGGCACCTGATACTTATTTTAATTGGTGACCCTATTCAACTGTCGATAGTATATACACATCCTCATACTACTATTTTTCTTCTTAACAAACAAGACAGAAACACTCCACGGGGAAGCAGTAGGATGGATGAAACATTTATCAAGAAGCTCCTAGATTTGAGCTTTAAGCTCTATCCATTCTGTCAGAGCCATGAGATAAGGAGGAATGGAGATGGGGCGAGTGTCCGGTTCCCAATCAATGCAGAAATCTATATCCCTATTCGGAGGCATACTAGGCAAATCGGTAGGAAACATTTCTTTGAATTCAGACACTATAGGAATAGACTCAATAGAGGGAGACTCAGCATCAACATCCTGAATATGAGCCAAATATGCCAAACATCCCTGCCCCACCAGTTTCCTAGCCCGAACGAAAGATATGACCTTAGCTAGCTTAAGGTTGTACACCCCTTCCCCCTAAATTTTTCCCTACCCGAAATCTTTACAATCACAGACTTAGCATTACAATTAAGCACTGCATAACAGGGGGACAACCAAGTCATTTCTAAGATTATATCAAAGTCAGTCATATCCAGAATAACCAAGTCAGCCCAAGTTTGAAAACTCATAAATAAAACAGGACAAGCACAATACATATGGGTGACTATGACAAACTCTCCAACTAGGTAGAAACATGGATGGGGACATTAAGCACATCACATACCGCATCAAATCCCAAGGTAAACTGAACTAACACATATGAATAAGTAAAACCCGAATCAAACAAAATAGTAGCCATCTGATCATAGACAAGAATAGTACATGTGATCACTTCATCAGACACCTGAGCCTCGATCTTGCCCACAAAGGCATAAATCTGAGCCATGTCATCTTGGCAGGCAACCTCTTTTCCAAATTGCATTGCTTCTCTACATGCATTACTAGTTCCCCGGCCTCACTGATTTCCTCTTCGCCCACTTTGTGGACGTCCTCTTCCATTACTATCGTTGCTCGCAAGTACCACTGCTCTGGTGTTTTGTTGCACGGGATTAGACATGCGCGAAAGGGGAAAATCTCTCCGCATATGCCTAGGTTCTCCACAATTGTAACAACCGCGGTCAAAAGATAGTCTGCTGCCAGATAAAGGTGCGGTCCCTAACTATCCTGAAGGGAATTCTGTTCTGGAGATCCCGAGTAACCACTTGTAGAAGCAGGGAGGGCTGACTGAATTGGCCAGGCTGCAATCGTCGACCTACCTAAACCTCGAGAGTACGAACCATGAAAGTTACATGTGCTCTTGGCTTGTCCATCACATCGAACTCCTTCCATTTTCTTCATAAAGTCTTTCACTTCATTAAAGCATTTACCTACAAAGGACATGTGAACAGACAATACCTGCAACTCGGGGTTTAATCCCATAATGAAGAAGGCATCAGTGCCTAATGCTCCATCCACACTAGGAATAATGGCAGCAACGGGGTAGTTGTTCGAAGGTTGAGCAACTTGCACTGTGAAGGACTCCAGGGCCGACTAACCCCTTCAGAAAAGTCATGATCTGCTGAACTAACACTGGGTCTAAGGGAGGAAGACCGATATTCCCAGCCTGTGCATCCTCATCATCTTCGATCTCCATATTTTTTCTACCTCTCCTTGGGGTGCAGGAGGGGTCTCTTCCCCAGGAACATTCTTAGTTAGGGCTCCACCCCTGGCGGGTGCCACTCTTCCTCGGCCTTTGCCCCTTCCTCTTCCTCTTCCTCTACCCCTGCCTCGACCACGGCCTCTTATTGCGGGCTCCTCTGTTGACTTATTGATGGGAGCTACAGGCTTGACAACGTTGTATTACATATTAACAGTCTGCAGACAAAAGAGTGAAGGAGATTAGATACCAATTTGGATCACCAGATACCAATTGGAATCAAGTCATAGCACAAAAGGACAAGAAGACAAAGAGATTTACTAAAATCATGTAGCCTCTCGAACAAAAGTACAGACATTTCCGTACTATTTCACAAGACTCTACTAGACTCGTTTTGGTACAATGAGATCAATGAACCTAGGACTCTAATACCAACTTTGTCATGACCCAAACCACCGTGATTGGCACCCACACTACCCCTCCGGTGGGAGAACCACTACCACAACCCGTCTAAGCAACTTAAGAAACTAAACCATTTAAAGATACATAAGCAAGTTTAAATGACGAATTAAATAAGGAGTTCCCATAAACTCAGAAAGTCTAACAAACAACTATTGCGGAAATTCAACCTCTAGAACTGGAAGTCATTGTAACAAAACTATGTTAATTAACAAGTCTAGGAAAAGGGGTGCAACCCCGAAAACAAAACATAAACAAAGTCTAAACTTATAGTCTGATTAGAAAAGAATGGACTAAGCTAATGATGGATCCATGGCGACCTGAAAGAACTGGCTCACCCTTGAATTCGTTCTCGTTCAATGATCTCCTAATTCAGGTCTGTCAATAGCCGCCTGAAGATGTCTTGTTCTCAACAAGGAAAGAGCGAGTATAGTATCAGTATACAGACAACGGTGTACTGGTAGGATCACGCGGTTACTTGAGTAGCGCAATATAAGCAAGTCATTACAACACAGTAAACACACATATACTGAATTCCCATTTCAATCATCATTTTAAGAGCAATGTACAATTTCCCAAGAACCATGACAAGTAAATAAATGTAACAATTACAAATAATTCTCTCATCGAGCCCGCACTCAAATGATTGTGTCGGAACGTGACACCCAATCTAATATACATGTGCTAGAACGTGACATCCGGTCCAATATATGTGTCAGAACATGACACTTGGTCCAATATATGTGTTGGAATGTGATACCCGGTCTAGTCAGCACAACCACAGTCACAATCACACCACAATGAATAGTGCACATAGTCACACGGTAAAGCAACAGGTTCATGGCATGTAATTGTTCACACATAATAATTTCATCTGATTCGGTTCGTGTTTCTCTATTAACATACATGCATGCATGCAATGGAGCAATTAACAGGCATATATCACACAACAGGAAGTTGAACTATCACCTACCTCAAAACCAAGCCTGAATACTCCTAAGACACTTGAGCATTCCCTTCCCGAAGTCTTTCAGCTTGTTCTTGGTCTAAAACAAGTAATTAATGCAAGAACCAATAAGCAAGGCCTAATTTATCTGGATTATATCAAAATATCAACCCAAGGCCAAATCCATGATCCTAATGATTAGCTAAAGCTTTTCCCCACCCTTAACTTCAGGCCAAAACCCTTCCCCAATAATAATTTACAAGGATTTTAAGTTCTAAGAATCGAAATACGGATTAGGGGAGTAATTAACTTACCTTTAGCGCGAGAATTTGGTGGAATCTGAAAAGAAACTGCCCTAGGTCATCTGTTAGCTCTTAAGAACGAAGTTTTGCAGAAAATAACGATTTAGGGGTTTTTCCCCAATTTAAGTCGCGACTGGCCCGCCACGGCGGGCCTTATCCTGCCATAGCGGCCCTGCCCTAGAGGGATTAATCCCTCCCTAACGGCTTGCATGGAGACAGAAACTCCGAAATTGAGTTCCAAGCTCCCATTTCAAAACACACCTTCAAACCTGGACGTTCTAAAACTGGCCTTTCACACCAAGATCAGTTTTGAGAGTTCTACTCGCCCGAATTCGATTCTGTAAAGCCGTACCGGCTCCTTAACGTCTTGGCTATCCACTCACGTGATCAAACTCATAATTAAATCCCCCATCCATTACTGGATTGCCCTAGACCTCACCTGACTCAGATTTTATCCAAGTCTGGCCTAGGCTAGAAATTTCCAAGTTACTACTCAGAAGTTTTCTGCCTCGAATTCCTTCCCCATTGACTTTTCCATAACGACGGTAACAATTCATTACAGACTCATCTTCATCATAGTTTCTCTCTATTTTCTCAAGTGCATATTTAGATTAATGACACTTGTCATATTTAAAATTTAGAAGTCTAGATTAAATTTAATTCGACAAGTCACTTAATCATAGTTAAAGAACAAATTAAGAAAAAACTCACCAACATGGGTAAGAAAATTTTCATCTTCCACTAATTTTTGCTCCTCATTTATGTCATCATTTTAATTATATTTTCTCATTTTTAATATAATTTTAATTTTATTTAAGAATTTAATCAAATGAAGTCATAAATATTTTTAATAAAAATACATAGAAAATACAAAAATAACCCAAGATAATCTCTAAAAATTTAGTATCAAAATAAAACAAATTTCAAATCATGTTTCTAAATTACTTTTGACATATATCATTATATTTTTTTTCATTGAAATCTTGTAAACTATGTATGATAGAAAAAAAAAAACTACTTTTTGTTGAGTAAAAAGATAAATATTTGACAAATAAAATTATGCCAGAAAAAAAGGAAAAAAGATACTGCAATATAATAGTATACTGTAAAATGTTTTTAGAATAATTTCTGCTCAAAAATAAAGTTGATCTTTTTTTTTTCTGAATTATTTGTTGATGTTTTTTTGTCAGATATGAAAAAAATGAAAAATATTTTCTACTTTAGATTAGAAAATAATATTCTGGAGATATAAAACATATATAATGAAAATAATGATATTACTGAGGAACCAAAAATAGTGAAAATGAGATTATTATTTTTTACTAAAGTTGGCACTTTTTTTCCTGATTTATTTTTAGCTATGGTTAAGAGGATTGTTAAATTAATTTAATTTAGACATTTAAATTTTAAATATGTCAAGTCTCACTCGTTTAAATATGCATTTGACGAAATGGAGGAAGGTGTAATAGAAAGGAGTCAAATTGATTTATTTGACGTATTAACAGAAATTCATTAACTCAACAATCTTCAACCATTCAAACGTTTTCCTAAGCACAAATTTAAAGTCACCTATGCAGTCTGTACTAAGAACAGATTATGTCACGACCCAGACCATCGTGATTGGCACCCACACAAACTCTCAGGTGGAGGAACCATTACTACAACCCAAACAAATAATTTTTATGAAAACTATGGCATTTAAAGATATGGAAGCAGGTTTAAATGACTATAAAAATACGGAGTTCCCATTAACTCCAAAGGTTTAAACAAACTAGCCAAACTAATGCGGAAGAACAATCCCTAGAACCTGAAAGTCATTGTACCAAAACTCTACTAACGACAAGTCTAAGAACAAGGGGTACAACTCCGAAACTAAACAACACCTTAAACAAATAGTACGAGTCTGAAAGAGTGGACTTAAACAAGAAAGATCCATGGCAGCCCGAAAGAACTGGCTCACCCTTGAATTCGGTCAAGCTCAATAGTCACCTAGCTGAGGTCTATCAATAGCCGCCTGAAGATGCCCTGTACACAACAAAAAACAAGCAAGTGCAGTATCAGTACAAACCATAGTGTACTGGTAGGATCAAGCGGCTATCCCAATAAGTGTAGCATACATTAGTCAATACAACAATATAATCAGATGCACATATCGAACATATACAATATCATCAACATATACGAACAATGAACAACTTCACGATTCTCACATATCACAATTATATAAATTTAGAGCAACATACCGTCATCCAATATCAATCATCATTAGATATGAATGAACTAATCACAAGTAGATACACAACACAATTCAATGGTCCTCTCATGGAACACACACCCAAACAGTTAGCATACCGAAACGTGGTACCCGATCCAATGAATATGTCGAAACGTGGCCACCGATCCCATAATTATGCCAAAATGTGGCAACCGATCCAAGTTAGTTATGCCGGAACGTGGCAACTGATCCAATAATTATGCCGAAACATGGCAATCGATCCAAGTCAGCTATGACGGAATGTGGCAACCGATCCAAGTTAGTTATGTCAGGACGTGGCAACTGATCCATTCAACACACCACAATCACAATCAGAAGTATATCCTCAAGATCATACATTTAAGTCATCATTTCATGATAACCATCATTCATCTATCTCATTTACAACAAGTGTGATCAATAATGCAACATTCATATACATGCATGTATCATGATGAAGCAAGAACAAACATACACAACACAATCATAGAATCACAATCATCACCTACCTCGAAACAAACTTGAAACCCTAAGAAACTTGATCCTTCCTTTTACAGATTCGTTTCGCTTGTTCTTGATTTACAAACAATCATAATAACACGGGAATCAATAAACAATCACTAATTACCCGAATTACTAACATTTCTATGAACCTAGATCAAACTCATGATCCCAATTATCCAAATTAGGGTTGTTTCCACCATAGCATCTCTAACAAAACCCTCCCCCATCAATATTCACCCATTCTATTACATTCTACGGATCAAAAAATGGATTCGAGGAGTGGAAAACTTACCTTTAGCATCAAGAATGGTGAAATATGAGTAGGAGTCGCGTAGGTTCGTTTCTTAGATCAAAAAATCCAAAAGAGCCAAATAAGGTCGTTTAGGGGTTTATATATGACTTTAAGTCACGTCTGGCCTGCCACAACAGCCCTCACCCCTCTACAGCGGCACCGCCAAAGCAATCAAAACCACCGCCAAAGCGGCTTGAATGAAACAGTGAGCTATTTTAATAATTCCAAGACCCTCATTTCACAATACACCTTTAACCAATGACACTCAGAAAATACCATTCATGCTAAGATAGATTCCGGGAGTTCTACTCACTCGAATTCAATTCTGTAAAGTCGTATGGATTCCTTAACGACTTACCTAACTACTCATGTAATCAAAATCATAAATAAGTCACCCGATTGCTACCAGATTTCCCTACACCTTAATGACTCCGATCTTGTCCAAATCTGGACTAGGTTGGGAAATCTCAAGTTACTACGAAAAGGTTTTCTGACCTCAATTCTTTCTCCATTGGCTTTTCCCTAACGACGAAATCAAGTCATTACAATAGATACCGATTTACCCATCACTCGTTCCCGAGTGATCAACTAGGGAAGATTGGCTAAAGTAAGGGTAGAGTAGTACTTGAATCACTAAACAACAGAGGATACTTGTCTCGCATGTCCTTAGCTTATGGACATCAAGATCAAGAATTTTAACCCGTTTTTCTTCATATAGAAGGTCTCGTCTAACACAACTGAGTCTCACCGTATGATATAGTCTTCATCCCCAAACCAACCAATTGAATATCTACACATCCACCCACACAATTCCCCAATGAAGTCATCACAATATTCGAGTGATAACTATTGTTGTATGTGCACTTAACTAACAACAAAGTTATTCCCTATAACAACCAAAATTGATCATTCACATGTCTGCAACATGTTATCAAGGACTTTGACACAACATCAGAACGAATCTTTTCTCACATAAGCATGATACAATTCAAGGTCAATACTCACTACAATTAGAAGTGAACTTGAATCAACCAACACACACTCATAATACCCAAACAATCATAGTTCTTAACAATGTCTCCATCCCACAACATAAATTCCCATGAGCTTAAGTTATAAAAAATTTGATCTTTAAAAATCAGATACTCATCGAGGGATATGTCCAAGTATACAACCACTCCAACAACACTATCGAATGCTAGATTTAGTAATTGTAGACTACCTCTCAAGAACATAAGAATTGGATTCAATTATCCCCACATTCAACCACACATAATCGATACATGACCTCGATGACAAAATGAAATATTAAGATTGTCGGACAACAACAAATACTCATGGTAGCTCTTCTATAAATTATCATAAGCAAGGTGGTACATATAGAACCACTAAAATACTTTAACAACTCTAAGACAACACCAATTATGTCATTCGAAATAACCAAATCTTCCCACTCAACCAAGAAAACATCGCAAGATTTGGTACCCCTAATCCACAACTAAGGATCCACCCACAAAAGTAAAAACACACTAGAGCATAGCTAGTGAATCGTACTTACAACAGTAACAACCATCATAAACACTCCTACCTTTTACCTTATTATAAACCAACGCTTTTAAAAATTAAACATTTCTTAGGTACTTAACAATCAATAATAGTAAACTTACGACTCACCCCAGGTGTAAGTTCTTTCAAATGCTCAATACCGGATACAATTGATCATTTCTCACCTTGTCAATTCATACCTTGACAAAATACATCACCACAAATGTAGACTTATAATGAAAAATCTAAATTGCAATTTCCACCATATACACAATCCTTTTCTCTATCAACATTATCTTGTACCTTTAAGATTTTTATGAATTCATGGATCTTTGTTTATCATTGATCGCATTTCCATCGATCTTACAATATAAAGTTTCAATCATAATCATTACTAGACTCAAAAACAAACCCAAACACCTATTATCACACTAAAGCTAATGTTTGCACACTCTTTTCTCAAGTATTTTTCAATAGTCTTTGACCAACCTGATGGATTTGTGACACTATTACCATAGCCACAAAAAAACGAATGAAATTACACGTCTCTAAACCCAATTATCTACCCCACTAAAGATATCTATTTAGCTCTTGCAATCAAAAAAAATATTCTTGCTCTAGCCTCTCTCTAAAGGTTGTACTACATCCCACTATATCTTCCTTCATTATAACTCTAACTCTTTAATATTCTATTCGAGTGGTGTCCTACCATCTCTTATAATTTTCCATACAACCACGTTACTCATCAAGTATTAGAAAACCACGACCTTGGATACTCGCAAGTCATAATTACTATACAAAATTGCTTAACCAACAATCTTATTATATAGTTGCATCCCGTCACAATCCATCATGACTCTTATTACCATTACGCTCCGTCATCCTTGATTATCACTACGAAGTCAACCTTTTCATCAATACGACACCTCAAACTCAGGTATACTCATCAAATTCAAAGGACAACCGCAATTTATACACACTTTCTTACTAAAATACTTCAATTTCCTTCACCCAAGTATACTCATTGGGACCTTCCTTATCCATCAGCTTGTCATTCCGGTATTGATCCACTCCCTTATGGATTAAGATAAAATCATCAGTCCTCATATTACCCTCATTCTTCTTAACAAACAAGACAGGAGCACCCCACTTGGAAACACTAGGATGGATGAAACCTTTATCATAAATCTCCTGGTTTTGAACCTTAAGCTCTCTTAATTCTATTGGAGCCATACAATACGGAGGGATGAAAATGGGGAAAATGTCAGTTTCCAAAAATCTATATCTCTATATGGAGGCATACCAGGCAAATCCGTAGGAAACACTTCCTTAAAACTAAGATACCACAGGAATAGACTTAATAGAGAAGGATTCAACCTCAACATCCCGAACATGAGCCAAATAAGCTAACAACCCTACCCTACCAGTTTCCTAGCACGAATGGAGGATATGATCTTAGCTAGGTTAGGCTTGTACACCCATTCCCACTCTAATCTTTCCCTACCATGGCTCTCTAGAGTTACCGACTTAGTATTACAATTAAGCCCGATATAATAAGGGAGACAACCAAGTCATGCCAAGATTATATCAAGTCAATCATATCTAGCATAACCAAATCAACCCTAGTCTGAAAATCCCTAAACACAACAGAACAAACATGATATACAAGGGTGACTATGACTGACTCTTCAACTAGGCTAGAAACATGGATGGGGGCATCAAGTATATCACAACCACATCAAATCCCAAGGCAATTGAACTAACACAAACGAATAAGTAGAACCCAGATCACACAAAATAATAGTCATCCAGGCACAAACAAGAGTAGCACTAGTGACAACTGCATCACACACCTCAAACTCGGTCTTGCAAGAAAAAGCATATAACTGAGCCATGTTGTCTTGACGGGCAACCTACTCACCTGGCTGCATTACTCCTCTACCTGCATTACCATTTTCCCGGCCTCCACGGCCTTGCTGATTTCCTCTTCATATGCCCAGGTTCTCCACAATTTTAACACATCTTATAACTTATATTCGATTGTTGAACACTGAATTAGATTGTGGGGGTTAATTTGGGTACGATTTAGGGTCTATAATTATGACTAGGGGAAAACATGGGAGACAAGGCTGAGATTCTGTCTTGCCCTATCCCGCTCTGGTGGGAGAAATCCTGCACTAGCAGTCTCGCGCTGGCGAGATTATCCCGCCCCAGCGGCTTCGACGGAAACAGAACCCATGCCAACAATTTCTGGGGTTCCTCTCTTTTCTATATTTCCCCTAGATTTCCCGTCTATAACTAGGCATTTAAGAAAATCCCTTCAGCTAGGACATTCATTGTCTACTCCCCGGTCAACCCAACGAAGTATGCACTTTAGAATCCTTTTACATCGTTTCAACACTACCACACACATATCCCCATGATACACTTAGACTCTCACACGGTTATCAGTTGGTCGCAACGCACTTCCAGATTTCTCGATTACGAACCACATCATAATTTATCTATAACCTTGCACGTAATCTCGTGATAACTTTATTTTCACAACAAGTTTCACGACACTCAAGCAGTTACACTTGCAGACAAGTCCAAATTCTTTAATTTGTTCGTTCCATAGACGATCATCTATGCCTTATACGGCCCCTAATGCCAGATACCAATTGGAACCTTCTCAGTTCCAATTAACTTGTTTGTGTCCCTTCAGTCGGGACTACGGCATCTAGTTCACTTCTTTGAGATACCAATTGGGATCGAGAGACACCAATTGGACTCAACTCATACCATAAGCGACAATAGTAGCTAGCAATGCCCACAAGACTGCTAATTTCAAGCATAGAACTTGGTCGAACCCAATTCTTAACTGCCTCAAACTTTAACTGATGGTAACCAGACCTTGAATCAATATTAGAGAAAACTGATGCACCTTGCAATTGGTCAAAAAGGTCATCTACCCAAGGCAATGGATACTTGTTTTGAATGGTGACCCTATTCAACTGTCGGTAGTCTATACATATTCTCTCTTGATAGTGATAATGTTACCGTTGTTGTTGCTATAGCTCGGACCACATAGTGAAGGAGGAAAGATACCAATTTGTATCACCCAGATACCAATTGGATTCAAGTCATAGCACAAAGGAGTAGAAAGAAGTGAATTTTACCTAAAGTCATATAGCCTCTCGAAGAAAAGTACAGATGTCATCGTACAGTTCCGCAAGACTCTACTAGACTCATTTTGGTATAATGAGATCAACGAACCTAGGGATTTGATACCAACTTTGTCACGACCCAGACCATCGTGATTGGTACCCACACAAACCCTCCGGTGGGAGAACCATTACTACAACCCAAACAAATAAATTTTATGAAAACTAAGGCATTTAAAGATACAGAAGCATGTTGAAATGACTATAAAAATACGGAGTTCCCATAAAATCCAAAGGTTTAAACAAACTAGCCAAACTAATGCGGAAGAACAACCCCTAGAACCTGATAGTCATTGTACAAAACTCTACTAATGACAAGTCTAATAACAAGGGGTACAACCCCGAAACTAAACAACACCTTAAACAAATAGTCGTGTACTTAAACAAGAAAGATCCATGGCAGCCCAAAAGAACTGGCTCACCCTTGAATCCAGTCACGTTCAATAATTACCTAGCTAAGGTCTATCAATAGCCACATGAAGATGCCCTGTACTCAACAAAGAACAAGCAAGTGCAATATCAGTACACAACCACAGTGTACTGGTAGGATCTTACGGCTATCCCAATAAGTGTAACATACATTAATCAATACAACAATATAATCAGATGCACATATCGAACATATACAATATCATCAACATATTCGAGCAATGAACAACTTCACGATTCTCACATATCACAGTTATATCAATTTAGAGCAACATACCGTCTTCCAATATCAATCATCATTAGATATGAACAAACTCCTCACAAGTAGATACACAACATAATTCAATGGTCCTCTCATGGAACCCAATTCAATGGTCCTCTCATGAAACACACATACAAATAGTTAGCATACCGAAATATGGTACCCGATCTAATATTATGCCGGAACATGGCAACCGATCCCATAATTATGCCAGAACGTGGCAACCGATCCAAGTTAGTTATGCCGAAACATGCCAACCGTTCAAAAAATTATGCTGAAACATAGCAACCGATCCAAGTTAGTTATGCTGAAACGTGGCAACCGATCCAAGTTAGTTATACCAGGACGTGGCAACCGATTCATTAAACACACCAAAATCACAATCACAAGTATATCCTCAAGATCATACATTTAAGTCACGATTTCATGGTAACCATCATTCATCTATCTCATTTACAACAAGTGTGTTCAATAATGCAACATTCATCTACATATATGTATCATAATGAATCAAGAACAAACATACATCACACAATCAGAGAATCATAATCATCATCTACCTCAAAACAAGCTTGAAACCCTAAGAAACTTGCTCCTTCCCTTTACGGATTTGTTCCTCTTGTTCTTGGTCTACAAACAATCATAATAACATGAAAATCAATAAACAATCACTAATTACCCGAATTACTAACAATTCTATGAACCCTAGATCAAACCCATTATCCCAATTATCTAATTAGGGTTGTTTCCACCATAGAATCTATAAAAAAAAAAAACCTCCCCCATGAATATTCACCCAATCTATTACGTTTGACAGATCGAAATATGGATTCTGGAGTGGAAAGCTTACCTTTAGCCTCAAGAATGGTGAAAAAGGAGTAGGAGTCACTTGGGGTTCGTTCCTTAGCTCTAAAAATTGAAAAGTGCCAAATAAGGTCGTTTAGGGGTTTATATATGACTTTAAGTCGCGTCTGGCCCGCCACAGCGGTCCTCACCCCACTACAGAAGCACCGACCAAAACCACCGCCAAAGCGGCTTGCACGAAACAGTGAGTTATTTTAATAATTCCAAGACCCCCATTTCACAATACACCTTTAACTAACAACGCTCAGAAAATACCGTTCATGCTAAGATCGATTCCAGGAGTTCTACTCACCCGAATTCAATTATGTAAAGTCGTACGGATTCCTTAACAAATTATCTAACTACTCATGTAATTAAAATCATAAATAAGTCACCCGATTTCTACCAGATTTCCCTACACCTTAATGACTCCGATTTCATCCAAATCTAGACTAGGTTGGGAAATCTCAAGTTACTAGAAAAAAAATTTCTGACCCCAATTCTTTCTCCATTGGCTTTCCCTAACAACGGAATAAGGTCGTTATAGAATCTTAATTAATTCAGCCAGGGAAAATGTAACAAATCCGAATTGAGCATTATATTAATAAGAACAAAACATGATTACAACTTTAGAATAGTACTTACAACTCTCAAACTACTGGATTACAATGAAATTACAAGTAACTAAAGGATAGAGATAAGAATGGGGATGAGAAGTTAAGACTCTAGAAAGAAGATGAGAGGAACAGGCGGTTTCTTCATAATACGCATAACCTATCTTTCTAACTTCTGTTCCTTTAAAATTAGTCACTAATTGGGCTTGGATCCCAAATCAACCTTTTTGGCCCAATAATTGATGTTGTGACATCAAAGTTTCCGTCTGGCTGGGGTTGATTCATAACAAAAAAACATGTGGAAATTTTACTTTTAAATAAAGGATAATTTTGTTGTTCAACTTTTAAAAGGGTATTTTGGATTAACAATTAATAGATCATTAAGTAATAAAAATGGTAAGTTGTAATATCTAACCATGTATTGAGTCTAGTTTTAATTTATCATTATTGACTTAATTTTAAAAGTAAGTAGAAAATGTTTTTGAATTAAAATTTTTAATGAAGGGCATTTTCATAATCTAACTTTGAAACTTAAACCTTCCCACTTTTAAAATAATACTAATAATACTAATTTTGTTGCACGTCAATGTCAAACCATGTGGTGCACTATTTTTTAAAATAATATCAATATTATTAAGTCAAAAATTTAAATTAACAATTATAAATGAAATAATAAAGTATAAGTTTCTATGACTAATGGATGTAAATTTTCTTTTGAATACTAATTAATTGTATTCATACTGAAAGTTGTGAAATCAATATCCAAAAATATCTATATATATTTATAATATAAATAGATAATGTGATGTTGCATCTCTCCATGACCTTCAGTTACATTTATTCTTTCTCTCTTTTTCTCATTTTAAAGATTTAATATTAATTGTGATATGTAAAAAATAAAAAAGGCACACTTAAAATCTTTTAATTACACCTCTTAAATATATTTTCTCCTCCCTCCCCTATAATTTATTGCTTAGGTTGTATTATTGGAGTTCATGCTTTTAATATAATATAATAATATAAATATAAATAAATAAATAAATATAAATATAACATATAGAAGATATACTAAATTGAGTATTAATATAATAATTTAATTTAACATTCAAGTTAGAGGTGTCCAAATTCAACTAAAATTCAAAAATGCAACAAGTTCAAATCACACCTGCGTTTTTTTAAGAAGAAGAAGAATAGAAAACTAATTAGGAAGTCATAGTTAAAAAATATAAGAAAATTTCTCTATCTATAGCAAACGACAGATCGTACGAACATGTGTTTATTGTGCCTTATAGGAAAAGTCACAACCTTCAGAGAGATTACAACTCATTGGAAAAGTTACAATTCTTTGGAAAAGTCACAACCTTTCGAAAAAATTACAACCCTTCGGAAAGTCACAATCCTCTAATGTGAAAATGTGTCTACTTTTAATATAAATTAAAAAGATAAATATAATATTATATAAATATAGAAGATATATTGAATTGAGTGTTTTAAAAAGAAGAAGAAAAATAGTAAACTTAGAAAAATCGTAATTTAAAAATGTGAGTAATAAACCCTCTATATAGTCAACAAAGGATAGTATGAACAGATGTTTATTGTGTCTTATCAGAAAAGTACAACCCTTCACAAAAGTCACCACACTTTAAAAAAATCACAACTCATCAAAAAAGTTACTAACCTCGTACTGGTATTTTGAATCATACTGATATCACCAATATTGGGGTTTCTGTCATTTATATTTATTATGATTTTGGGATATGACTTGCTTATTTAATAATGCTTAATTGAATTTTTTGCTAATTTCCCTTTTCACTTAATTTAAAAAGATTACAAATAAATAGGATTTGTTTACGGAAAATGTTGAATTCCCTCACAACTTATATGAAATTTGTATGTATAACAAACAGACTAAAACAAAAATTATATAAAAAACTAATTAATTAAATATTAAATGTTTCTAAAAAAAATAATTAAATGATCATTTTTCATTCCCTAAATTAACATTGTTCCTCTAATAATTTACGCTTAGAAACTAAATTATAATGCAATCATTAATGTTTCAATGACAAAAAAAATAATAGATCTTTTTTAGGAATTTCAAAAGTTATTTTAAAATTTACAAGCAATTTAATATGGTTCATCTATTAGCAAAAAGTCACGTTATCCAAGAAAAATTGGTAATATTCTCATGCATTTATATCATGATTTGCACTTATCTAAATTTTGACTATACACATTCTCTTATAATTTTTAGATTATCGTTACATTTGTCATCTATAAATATCAAAAATATTGGAGTAAACAACATTATGTGATATACAAGGAATAGGCAAGTTCTTTAGGGATAACCAAATCATGCTTTTTGCTCTTTTTACTAGAAGAACAAAGGTGAATGTTCTTCAAGAAGGATTGTCTTTTTTTTTTAGTACATAGTTTACTTCTTTGAATGTAAAATAAAGGATCATGCATCAAAATATAATTAATGTCATGACTCTTTACTAATATACTTGTGTGATGTAATTTGTGAAAAAAATAATTATAATTTACTTGATTTTTTTAACGATTAAATTATTGTACTATATTAATTGATAATAAAAGTTATTTAATTTGTTCTTATAATTTTATTAATTACTTATTTATTTTTATTTATTGTAAGGGATGTGTAATATAGAATATTTAAAACTATATTTTTTTATCATTTTTTTTCTGAAGAGGTGTACAAGATTGAAACACGGTGAATAATTTAAAATGGAGAAAGTAACGTATGATTAAATTATTAATAACTTCTTTAATTCACGAAAGAAATAATGATATAAATATTATCCTTCTGTCTCATTTAGAGAAAGGCAAATTCAATGTTTCAACTTTTGATACCGTTTCATATTTTAAGTTGTCATTCCGTTGATGCTATGTTTATGTATTCTAAGCTCATTTTTTAGAAAATTAATTTGGTATGATTCAATATTTGATATGATCCTTTAATAATAAAAAAAATATTATATTTATTATTAATTGTAGCCTTCATTTTATGTTAATTAACTCTAAGAAGTGGCTATCAAATTCTTTTCATTTTTTATCTTTCTTCTTTTCTCTGAACATTGTCTTGCAGGTAATTAACATATGAGATAAGACTATACATATATTAATTTGCGTATATAATTATAGTATTTTAAAGTACTAAATATTATTATCTTTTATTTCATTTGGAGAAGAGATACTTTGCTATCATATTTTAATTTGTTATTGGTATCCAAGAATTTATTTCAAATTTGAACTATTTTTTGTTTGAAAATGAACGATATTCATGTAATTTAATTATAAAATTATTTTTAAGACAATGATAATTTGAAATAATTTATCCTAATTTTGATAGGTACACGTGCAACGCACGTATCCAGAAACTAGTATCATATATCATCATCATCATATATTACTATAAGTGGGAAGCTCCAAAGTAAAAGGTTTGAATTACCATTTTTTCCCTTTACTAAATTAAAATTTGATTAATTATTTAATTAAATACAAATTTCTAATCACATAATGGTAGAATTTGAAGTTTATAAGCCCTTTAATAATTAAATTGTAGTTTTCTTGATAAATGAGTACATTGATATTGCTTTTAATCATAATCATAAATCTCATAACAGAAAAATTTGAAAAATTATGATTGATAAAACAATGTAATCGAATTTTTTCCTTCTAAATAGACTCTACTGTTAAAATATTGAAGTAAAGAACTTGAAGAGGTGTCATCATATATCATACATCATTATATAATCATATCATATTATATTAAAAGTGGGAAGGATTTAGGTTCAAAATTAAATTATGAAAATTCCCTTCATCAATATTTTTAATTCAAAAATGCCTCTTACCAACTTTTAAAATTAAAGCAATAATTATGATTAAACTACACGTAATACATGATTAGATGTTACAATTTATCATTTGTCATTTCTCAATGAGCTTTAATTGTTTATCCAAAATACCCTTTAAAAGTTGAACAACAAAATTATCCTTTATTTTAAAATAAAATTTCTACATATTTTTCCCGGATGAATTAATTAAGAATCTTCTTTATTGCAGACTATCATGGTCACTTTACATTTGTGCTTAGGAAAACATTTCAATGGTTGTACTAATGATCAGTTACTTGAAAGACTTTTTAAATCATACGTTGCAAAATTACACTACTGTAAAACCTCACAAAATTAATGAGTAATTTCCCTAGATAGTCACTGATTTGAAAACGTTATCAAGGACTTAATCCAGTCCTAAGGGTCAACGATCGTTAGTCAGTATATAACCCAACTAAATAAGTTGGGGTCGAATTCCACAGGGAGTGGTATGTGTTTAAGATTCATGAGTAAAGTACAAATATGCTCAAGTCCATTATAGGAATAGACATAATAAAAGAAAAACATAATTCAAATTAAGGGGTTGACACGAGTGTCAAATAACAGGGGGGTTTTGATTGTAAATTATCAACTACAGCAGCAGCAAATAATATGAATTAACAGATATTGAGATGGGTTCTTGGGATATGATTTGATTATAGACTAATGTAGACAAATGGATAACTACAACTGTTAGAAAATAGCTGTAAATTAGTGAATAGGCTAGACTATAGAGGAGGTAAACTTTCTCTTGAACAATTTACCCCGAATCAAGTCGGTTTCTCTCAAACACCAACAAGCAAGCAAATAAGAAAAGTCTACACCTTAGTCCATTCACTCTCTCAAACTGAATGTGTGGAAATGGGTTTAGGATTCACTCTCTCGAGCTGAACCCATGACAACCCAATACCCACAGACCATCAATTCAGTAATCTTGGTTTTAAAACCTCTCTCTCGAGCAAGCCAAAAACAAGAAGGTAGAACTGCATTTGCAACTACAATTCTTTAAATTGAACCACAATTACTGATTGAAATCACCTCTAAACAGCATTTAAACTAAATATTAGCAATACCCATAAGCTAAATCAGCCCATAATCACACCCCAAGAATTGAGGTTTTAGCTAGACATCGTAAAAAGATAGAAATCGTAACCAAATTGTGTTTTCATCAACCGGGTAAGATCAATTTCGTCTTTACAAAGGTCCAAATTGAAGAATCTCAAAGACCCACTTCCAACTTCTCAAAAATGGAAAACTTCAATTCTTCAAAGCTAAGAAAAACTTGTCTCAAAACTCAGAGTTCAAACTGATTCCAAAAAAATGGTAAAACTATGATAAAATTTCTCTAGATTAATGTTTGAAAATGAATTTATAGTCGCCAAAAATATGTTGCAAAGGTCCATTCGGCGCAATAAGTCGGGCTAGCCGATCAGCTCTGCGATCCGCCCTTTGGTCAGTTCCATAGCCTTTTTGCTTTGGCCTTCAGCATCCTCAAGTTCTATAATTTTGGGCGATCCAACACTGCATCGCGTAACCATTCAGCGACACGCCGACTGCTCCTTTCTCTCATCAAATTGATTTTCTCCTTCAGGACACGCTGGAACTTTAGGCGAGATGGTGGCCATTTGGCGACTCGCCAAAGGGACTCGGCGATCACCAGGCCTTCATTTCCTCGTTCTTTCAGCTCGCTTCGTTTCTTTTTGCAAATTAGTGTCCATGCTTTGTTCCTCAATCCAAATACCTAGAAATCAAGGATTTTACATCAGTTATTGGCACAAAATAAGCATTTGAGGACACTAAATCTATCCAAATAAAGTCTTAAATGAGTCTAAATCGTGGACTCATCAGTCACCCATGTCTGGGAAATTACCTAATAATATCACTTTTGTTTGTTTTAGGACTACAATATCACCCAACTTTGCATATGTTACTCAAAATATACTTCAACATAAAAACATCTTTCTCTCTCCTAATGAATGTCATGTCATATTATTTTCTTTTGACTAATAATTAAGAAAGATAACTTTTTAAATCAACACATATGATATACTTGGTAAAAAAATTATTACATAACACAAAGTGAACATTTTTAAACAAACTCATTTATTTTATGTTATTATGATCAACACTAATTATTTATTCGAAATCATTTTTTCAATCATTCATTCTTTAAGTTCTTATAGAATGCGCAAGGTGTACACAAAAAACAAGTAAAAGTGAACGAAAAAAAGAAAAAAAAAAGTGATGTTAGAGAACAATTTTCACATACTCATAAAAAATCAAAAGTATTATATCAACTAACTCTTTTTATGGATTTTTTTAGCTACTTTTTCATCTGTCCATTTTTATTTATTCATTACATTATAAATAATTATTCATTTGTTACTTGTTTATTTTAGAAAATCAAGTGATAATTTATTACTTAATTCCTAATTCACTGTTATTATTAATCATAGTCATTTGCTAATGCGTTTTTTAAAATATAAAATTTATTATTGTATAGATCGGGTTCCATCGTTATAGAAAAGCCAACAGAAAAAAAATTTGGGCAGAAAAACATTTTCGTAGTAACTTGGAATTCCCCAACCTAATCCAGATTTGGACGAAATCGAAGTCATTAAGGTCTAGGGAAATCTGGTAGAAATTGGGTGACCAAATTATGATTTTGATTACATGAGTAGTTAGATAAGTCGTTAAGAAATCCATACGACTTTACGGAATTGAATTCGGGCGAGTAGAACTCTCGAAATTGATCTTAGCGTGAACGAGTAGTTTTTGGGTGTCGTTGGTTGAAGGTGTGTTGTGAAATGGGGGTTTTGGAATTCTTTAAATTGCTCACTGTTTCGTGGAAGACACTTTGGCTGTGGTTTTTGCCGCCAGGGAGGGGCCGCTGTAATGGGGTGATGACTGATGTGGCAGGCCAGATGCGACTTAAAGTTGTAAATAAACCCCAAAAATATTTTATTCTACAATTTTCGAATTTGAGAGCTAAGGAACGAATTCGGAAAGGGAAGGATCAAGTTTCTTAGGATTTCAAGCTTGTTTCGAGGTAGGTGATGGTTATGATTCTATGATTGTGTGATGTATGTTTTTTCTTGCTTCATTATGATACATGTATGTATGAGAATGTTGCATTATTGATCACACTTGTTGTAAATGAGGATATATGACTATGAATACCATGAATCATGACTTGATTGTATGATTATGAGAATGTACTTGTGATTGTGATTGTGGCTTGTTGAATAGATTGGCGTTGCGTTCCGACACACTAACTTGGATCGGTTGCCACGTTCCGGCATAAATATGGGATCGGTTGCCATGTTCCGGTATAATCTTTGGATCGGGTACCACATTTCAGTATGATAAATGTTTGGGTTTGGTTCCATGAGAGAACCAATGACTTGTCATAATTGTGTATCTTGAGAAATGTGAAGTTCTTCGTTGTTCGTAAATGTTGATAATATTGTATATGTTCGATATATGCATGTGATTATATTGTTGTATTTACTTATGTATGTTACATTTAGTGGATAGCCGCGTGATCCTACCAGTACACTGTGGTTGTGTACTGATACTGCACTTGCTCTTTCTTTGTTGAGTACAGGGCATCTTCAAGCGGCTATTGACAGACCCCGTTTAGAAGATCAGTGATCGTCGTTCGAATTCAAGGGTGAGTCAGTTCTTCGAGGCTGCCATGCGTTCTCTTTTCGTCTATGTCCATATTTCGGACTTAAAACTTTCTAGTTAGTTGATTAGTTCATTAGTATGGGTTGTATCCCTTCTTGTTTAGACTTGTTGAACTGTAGATGTTTTGGTACATTGACTTCAGGTTCTAGGTGTAATTTCCGCATTGTTTAGTTGTTAGATCTTTTGGAAGTTTATGGGAACTTCAATCTTTAGCTATTTAACTTGCTTTCATAACTTAAATGCTTTAGTTTTTGGGTTTAGTTGCTTGGTTTGAGTTGTAGTAATGGTTCTCCCACCAGAAGGTTTGTGTGGGTGCCAATCACAAAGGTCTGGGTCGTGACAATTATTTTCAAAGATTGATATTGTAAATTTATATTTATTATTCCTTAAGAGATATGTCAAATTAATCTAAACAAGTAAAGATGTAAAGATGGACTAAAGGAGTAGAAATTAAATTTCCCAATTTAAAAAAATATATATTAAAAAAAAATAAAAAAATAAAAGAAATATATATATATATATATATATATATATGACATTCCATTAAAAGTGTGCACTTTCCATATTCTTTAAGAAATTAATGAATGAATTGAGAAATTATTTTAGAAAAATAATTAATGTTAAATGTAATAATAGAATAAAAAATGTCTTATCTCTTCATATGCTAAAGTAAAAAACTAAAAATGATAAATAATGAAGATTTTTTTTTTTTTACTGAATATAACATATGAGTTATTTTAAAAAGTTAATTTTTTAATTAAAAAATGAATAATATGGCATGGCATCTCAATAGGAGAGAGAATAATGTTTTTTATGTGTCATGTATATTTTGAGGAAAATATGCAAAATTGGGTGATATTGTAGTCCTAAAACAAACATAAGTGATATTATTTAATTGACAAATTAATTTCTCAAACATGGGTGACTATCTAGGGAGTGGGACCATGAAATATTATTATTTTGTTTAGATATTATTTAATTGATAAATTAATATTTATTAATTTAAAGAGTGTTTTGAGATTCAATGAAAGTTAATTTTTAATTACAACAAAATCATCCTACTAATTTAGTTATCATATTTATTGAATTCAATAAAAAATAATTTTATGGTGTAGTTTGAAAAGCAATTATTGCATCTAAAATAATGTTACACGTTTAGAGGTCCAGAGCTAAGATGAAATTGTGGATACCATCGAAAAAACAATGTTGATGATGAAGTTGAAGATGAACAATACCTTCTAAACCAATTACGCGTAAGGAAACACTCATCTCATTTTGAACTTTTCACAATTTTATGGTGTAGTTCGAAAAGACAATACCTGAACTTTTGGATGCATTAATAAGAAAAGTTAGAAATGAACTTTGACTAAATTTAAATTTTAACAAAAACAGAATACAATATAATCATATTTCACTAAATTGTCTTAAATATATTTGTACTTTTCAAGAATTATTAATTTATAATATTAATGGGACCATATATTTATACAGGAGTGTCCTGAAAAAATATTATCTTATCGAAATGAGTGATTTTTTCCATTGGCCCAAGTCAGGATCGGAGAAAAATATTATCTGATTATTAATTTATCGAGTATTAATTTATTGAGGCTTTACTGTATTTTCTTTCAGATGAATTATAGATACTCTGCAGAGCGCGATCCGAATTTAGTCGGAGCTCCAGTGTGAGCTCCAGATACCGGGTGGGAAACCAAAAAAAAATGTTAGAAGTAAACAGTTATGCCTTTTCACTTCCTATGGATGTTGCAATTTTTTTTATTTTTGTTAAATTATCAAATTAAATAGACGATAAATTATCTTATATAAATGGACTTATATGTCCAGAATATGATCATCACTGGAAAATATAATAGAGGAACAATGTAAATGTACTAGGTATGTTCATTTTTCTGCTAAACTATTTTTAATACAAGTTTAATAATAGATTTATAATATTAAAAATTAAAATATATTATAAGATTCTCCAAATAAATTAGAACGGATTGAAATTAGAATCTTTCTTTTTCCTCTCTGAAACAACATTTGGTGTGTTGTGTATGTGTAATGTATGTGTATGCGGGTTACTTGTTGGTAAATTTCTCTTTTTGTGTTTCATTATCTTATAATATTTATGTAATTTTTTAATTTATTTTATCAATTATTTATTAATATATTGATTTGTTTAACTTCTTTTTTTTTCATTTTGTTTGATATGATGACATGTAAATTTTATTACTTTTCATATTAATTGATTTGGTATAAGGAATATTTTTCCTTTTAACTTTAATTCCATACATTTTCTTTTCATAATTTCATTTTTAGTTTGTAATTTTCTAATAAATTAATACATATTAAAAAGAAGGAAAAACTACATAATATGGCAAACTTTGAAGTATTATTTCTAAATACTTTAGATTGTGATGTTTTGTTCGGACATGTTAAATGATATTACCTTTCAAAAAATCTAACCATCATATTGTTCCTCAATGAAATATACCCCCTTCTCCCCACGTCCCGCCTCACCCAACCCCCTATCACCCATAATAGAGATAACGAATCATGTTTTTAAATTGTTAATATTAATTTTTTATTATCTTCACTTGACTTAATATAATTATCTAGTGCCCTTCTTAATAATATAAACCAAATCTAGTTATTTTGTTTACTCGTTAATTTTTTAATTTGTATTTTATTATTCACATAACTTCAATTTATTATAATATATGAACAGTAATAAGTGTATTTTCTAATCACTTCATTATATTTTCAAAATATTATCTCCCCCACCCCTCCGTCCCTCTTCGTACCTTTTTTCTACTATACTTTAATTATTTTTCGCTAGTTTGACTTTGAGTTGTTTTTTTTATGTTCATTAAATTCATTAGTTATTAAGATTTTAGTTACGTGGTATATATATATAATTTAAGACTTTTGAATTTAAGTTACTTAAATTTTTATATTTCAATACTCATTGATTAGAAAATACTTTTTCATCTAACTGAAAGTCGTGCTCTTCACATTTTTTAAATTATAATTTCTAAATTGTTTTCTAATTTTGTCCTGACTCACGGTTAATGCATTGATCAATAATTATGACTTTTCATTACTGTATAAGAAATGGCATTATGCACTCTATACATGTTTCCTTTTTGACATGTATAATTTGTAAATGAATCAAATAAATTTACATAAATTAATTAGTTCATCCCAGAATTTATGAATTCAAATATCTGCAAATTGAACTAAACAATAGGTTGAAATAATAGAAGAAAATGCACTGTTTTCTTTTTCAAAAAAAAGTTTTTATATACTTTTTTCTCAAGTGGCATTCTCATCTTTGTATAAAATTTCAGAAGTTTTGTTTTAAGAATGCTTGAATATTTTTCTCATTTGGTGAACACGACTATTCCTTGCTTCTAATTTAATCTCTCTAAAAAAAATAGATACTCAATTATTCTAATGCAACACAAAGAAACACCCATTATATTGTGTGAGATTGTAACTATTCATATTGATTTTACTCTTACAAAATGGAACACTTTTTGAGATACTAAAAATACTATTAATACAAAATCAACATAACAGAGGAACGACAACCAAATCCGAATACCAATTGAGTTCAATATATGCTAAAATCACATAAAAGGAAACATTTTGATAATTGCTTTAAAAATAAATAGAGTAGGACTAAATTATGAAAAAAGAAAATAGGAGATGGAGAAAACAATTATCAAAGTAGTAATTCATGTACTTAAAATATCCAAAGATAGCATAAATAATCCATTGTCATAAAATATTTCAGAATACCTTCATTTCTCTATCGTCAATTGATTCTTCTTCTTCATCGCATTGGAGAGGATAGTGATTACTTCACTCAATACAAAAACAATATCAGATAAAACAATTAAAATATAGGGCATATAAACATACAATACATTCTTATACTAACTCTCAATTATTTTTTTATGATCTAAGCGAGTGCAATTTATTTTTTTGTTGAGACGTTAGTTTGCTATGTTTGGATTGTATTTTGAATAGTTGGTTTCAAGAAGGTGTGAGTGATGAAGATAAGAATAACTTTTTTTTTAAAAAAAGATGTGGGTTATAAGGTTTAAATGATTTTTAAGGATAAGGTTAGTTATTTTTTGAAATTTAATTTTTAAATTAATTATTTAGGTATTTAATAATGACTAATTTTGTGCTTTTTGCCAAAGGAAGTGTGTTCTTCCCATTTTTTACTCTTTTTTTTTGGATTAAAAGTTTTTTTTTCTTTCTATTTTAAATAATGCATGTTATATTGAGATTATTTTAATTAATAAGTATATATTACAACAAATTGATACAACTTGAGTGAAAGGGAGTTTTAGAATTTAAAAAAAAAAAATCTCAAGTGAATACTATTTTTTATCTCAATTCAAAACACTTTCTTCTTTGTTATTGTTTGAAATAATTTTTTTCTAAATGATATGATAAATCAATTCTTTTTCATTATTTTGTCATAAGTTATAATAATAATTATTTAAAAATAAATTTAGTTAGTATTATAAATCTTATTTTTATCTTATTTTAATTAGTATTAAATCTGTTTTTAAAAAATATTGACATTTGTCATTATTTGTGTGAGTTGATGATATGTGTCTATTTTATTTAATAGTGTGTATTTAAATAGTTGTATAATATATAATTATTTATTATTTAAAATTTTAAAATTTGTGGGGCTGACATGTGGCATTTTTTCTTCTCCTTTTATATATAGATTTATAAATCAAACTCATGTTGATAATACACTTGTACTTTTATCTTATCGTGTCTGCAAAATTCATCTCTCGAGTTGGCATATTCCAATCAAACAATTAGACAATATAATAAGAATCTCCATCCACCATTACATGTTCTCTGATCGAGAAAGATGATGAACATACAAGACATGCATAGATATGAATTGGAATGAAATTTGAAAAAAATAAGGTTGGTTTAGGGATATAGGAAGAGAAAGCTTCGGAGATGATAAACATAAGGAATAGTGACCGTAAAACATGTATGAAAATAAATGATTAATCATGTAATTGCATATTTGCTATTTAATATTTAAATAAATCTATAATAAATAAATAAAATATACCATAGCTATGTGCCTTAAATATATAACAAAGTTTGCCATATTATGTAGTTTTTCCTTTATATAATAGCAGGGAGCGAAATGTGCAATGCACGTTTTCAAGACTAGTAATACTAAAAGGGGGAAGCTTCAACCTTTAAAGTTGGATTACCATTTTACCCCTTCATTATATTAAAATGTTATAAATTATTTAATCAATTAAATAGTAAAAATAAAATTATAATTCACCCAAGGCTTAATTACATGTTTCAGGTTCAAAAATAAAATTTTGCGTGTTTAGATAAACAAAATGTCAAAACATTTCAAATTCTTGGCTACGTTAATTTAGAAACAGTTAATATTTAAAGGAGGCTGCTTTTTTAAATGTTGTCGTACTAAATGTTAATAATAGCTAAAATAATGATAAGAAATAATAATTTCTCATTTTACAAGCTTTCCAAAATTAGTTTATACATTTCCGAAATGATTATAAATAATTAAAAATAAATAACAGGTATATAATGTAATAACATAATTACTATAAAAACTTGGAATAGCTTATGACTTTATATGGTTTTCTATAGCACTAATATTATAAGTTCAAAAATACTTTAAAGAGATAAAAATAATTTTAGAAAGAATCTTTTTCACTATCCCATTAACTACACATACATACAATGTATGTTATTTATTTATGTCATTTATTAAATTAATAAATTTATATTATTTTGAGCTCGTAGTTATAAAATTTTTACAGAAATTGAAGAGTTGTCTTTCCATTATTCAATACAGATTATTATATTAGTCAATTTCCTCCACATATCAGCTCACTCTTTTGCATTACTCTTCTTTTACTCAACATACTTCCTTATTCATGGTTAGGTAAATATATTCTACTGATTTTTCTTCTCTTCCTCTTATTACAATTTTACATTTTTCATTCCAATTTATTGATACTATTTTTCCTAATTTTGTCTTTTCTTTTTTTAATAGAAGTTCTTGTGTGCAATCCATATTATAATGCAAAAAAAAAATGACTTTATAGTGTTTTCAAAAATATAGATATAATTGTTGTTATGCATTTCAAGTTTTCTTTATATACACGGTTGAATGTTGATGTATAGATGAAAGTTTCTCAATGAATTGCAGGGATTATTGTGAAGTATGATTGATTAAACTCATTAGAAATACATATTCTTAGTATGCTTATAGTTTGAAATTTGAGGATATCTATTTTGATTTCTTATCTTATACATGTTTTCCAATTTATATTACAATCAAATATTTTATAACTATAGACATATATTATGCAACCATATAATATGGGATATAAGTTCAACGCACATGTCCAGATACTAGTCTATATATATATACACACTAGATGAGTGCTGCCCGTGCTAAGCACGGGCCCAACATTTTACATTTTAAAGTAGTGGCGGCATGAACATATACACAACTATAAGGATTTCCAGCTATATTTATGCAAAAAGATTGTTTAATAAGATTATGCCGGAGAATGTCTTCATAGATCATATAGGCATAACGCTATTCGGTGTTCCTTCTCCGCCACCCTCCAATGTCTCCAATTCTACACAACCTGAACCACAATATTACATACACACATAAACAATATATCTAGAAGGTCAAAAACAAACCAACAACTAAAGCTGCTCCCATTAATATTACAGACACAACATTCCATCTTCCGCTAAAATGGTGCATTCACGATAAAAATTGAGCTAGGAACATACTAAACAATGACAAAAAACACCTACCTTAGGGACTCCTATGTAAACATCCTCACCATCAGGGTTATTAATGATAACTCTGGTCTTGGATTCTCTTCATTGCAAGCAATGCATGTCACCATACATGAAGACAATAATATTTTCGATAACTTTTACTCGACAGTTGATACAACTGACATACAAAAGGTAGACACAATATCAAGGGAACTATGAATCTTTTAGGAGTTTAATATTGACTCCAAATTAATTACTATTCAGCGAAATGACCAATGCGACCACATTACACAAACATAACGTTTGTACTCATAATCTGATTTAGTGCAACAATGGGTCAAATTAAGAGGGATAGTATCATGCTCTTCATGTTAAGTAAATATTTGTCAATATGATTTCCAATAAATAATTTCAAATCATTTTAAGAATCTCCCGTAAAATTCAGCAAGACAACTGAAGTAATACTCCTAAGCAAAAAGGGTAAAACACCAGTGCAATCTTTTAGGAGAAAAAAACAGAATGTAAAACTAGTTATATTGTATAGGAACAAACTTCTCGTGTCACTACTGCATTAGCAAAAATAGAAAATATCAAAGCTCTTCGAATGAGACGTTCAAGCAAGGAATGTCAGGAGTTACAAATAAATAAACAAATAACGCAAGAATTCAGCTATTAAACCTCAATAAAGCTTAATGATAATTAATTGAATTATACATCCACATTACAAGGTAAATCACAAAAAAAACTATTCATGTTAACAAACAGAGAAGCTAGAAGGGAAATTGGATGATGGAATTTCTAGATGGAAGTGAAACGTGTACTGACAAGGTGGTCTTCATCCATTTCAGATTATACATGTCGTACAAGTATTCAGAAGTTTGAAATTTCCTCTAATACATATGTTAGGCTATTATGATGATGATGTTTATAGTCACGGAGATGTGTCTGTAGCTTCGAAATAGGCATGGAGCTGTGATAACACAATACATGAAGCTAGCAGCTGTTATAGCTCTGTCATCAAACTGATCAGATATATAACCTGTGAGGATTCCACCTACTACCCCTTTGACATCAAACAATGTTGATAAGTTACCAGATTCCTCGTTGGACAAGTATCGTCACAAAAGAATCAAGATACACTTAACAGAGTAAGAAAACAACAAGACAACATATCTAACATGACAAACGTAGAACAGTTAGCATGTTTGTGTGGCTAAAGTAGTACGGCAGCCACAATAGAGAAATGTGTAAGCCACCAAAAAAAGGCAAAAAGCAAATGGCGCAACTCCTGGAATCCTCCATGTTTCTCTAAAACCCACAGCGGATTCCTCTTCTCTGTTTGATCTTGAGAGAGGTTTATTCAATTCCTCATCTTCTTTTCCTCGAGATAACACTTCATCTTTATTACCCAAAATGATTTCGGATGAACGGGTAACAATAGGAACACTATCATGTTACTAAAAGCAATAAGGATACCAAGAACAATCATTGACCGATCCCATCCGTATTTCAATAATATTGATGCGACTAAGTACTCCGTAAGGTTCCCAATAGATGTGTGAGCATTCTAAATACTCATTATAAGTAGCCTCTTCTTTGCAAAACCAATTCCTGATCATTGCAACTACTAAAGGACATCCAGTGGGTTGGAACAATCCATCAACCATTTGGATAGTCAGATAGTAATAGGAACTATGGATGGTTGCCCAACATCCAAGTCTAAAAAGAGTTGTGAATAAACTTATTCCTAATGTTTCCACTGTAGAAAAAATAGTGAATCCATTCTATTGCCTAAGTGCCCTGAGATCTACATTTTGATGGCAGACACAAATAGGAAAGCCACATCAAGATTACCATTTCCATCAGGGCTATTAAATGGAAACCAACCATCTCTAAATGATACTATTACCTTGCCACGGTAAATTAGGACCAAACCCACGGGATTGGGGATCAAGTGCTTGTTTCACACTGCTTGTGGTTTTTCAATTAGCATGGTAACCAAAATCTATATAAAGTGGATACATTAATCAATTACCATAAGAATTTTTTGTATCAAATATGTATCTGTTAGCTTGGAAGAGAGGTTTTATGTGAGGGTCCAAATATTGCTTAGGCATACAGAAGTGCACGCCACTCAGCATAGGATAAAGAAAATAACACTAAAGAATAGAAAGTCATTTCCTTTAGCTAGGGAGCACACCTCATCACATAGATACTGCAGCATGACATTCCCTCGAGCCTGCACGATGTAAGGATCTTCAATCCTTCCGATAGTAATGATTAGAAATGCACAAATTAAGTTCTAGATGATGAGACGGAGAACATGTAAGCATCTCATCACAAGAAAAAAATATGGTAACTGCAGAAAGTAAGAGCTTCTCAGCAACTTAACTGAATTTTGAAGAGATCAAAGTCATCTTGAAAAGTAAACCTGGTACTTGATGTAATTATATTTATTTGCGGAATGGTAGCTCCTTTGCTCCACTATCTACAGCCTCAAAACATAGCTTATTGTAAGACACTGGCAGGTTCCAAATATTGGTGCCATTGAGCATGCGATCCTGATGGCCAAGCACAAGTCATATGTCTTCATTTAAAACATGTATATAATTTTACAGAGAAGAGGGAAAATGTTAGAATATATCTTTCATTTTGATTACCTCTTTATTATATTTAGAAAGGGAAGGTTCTTTGCAGCATTATACTTACTAAAGAAGCAAAAATATAGTAACATCTTTTACAGAAGGTGAAATTTTATTTGATATTTCTGGCAAAATTCTATTTCATAAGATCATGTTCACAATTATGTGGTTCTATTTTAGGCAAGTGTATGCAACTTCCAGGAATCAAAGAGTTTGCAAATCTAAATCATTGCGACCATGGGCTTCTAGAGCCATGTGATGGTAATCCTACCTTCCAAGCTCTGACTTTGTTCTATGCTTTACATATTTTAAATTTCCAAGACCAATGTCCCAGAATTTATGTTGCTCGGACTCTTCAAAAATGTCAAAGGGTGCGTGTCGGATTCGTCAAAAGTAGTGTATTTTTGGAGAATCCGACACGAGTGTAGCATCGAAAGTGAAGAGTCCGCGCAACTTAGCCCAGAATAGAATGCAGCTCTTCATAGATCAGGCAGTCAATATTTCATGATGTCACTGACTGATGACTTCTATCAGATGTTAATGTAATCATGTTAAAGTTTAGGATAGAAACCAACCTGCTCAGCAAAATGTCTCCAAACATATTGCATGAAGGGGATGTGTTTCAGCAGGGGAGAAAAATCCAGTGACATTCGATATAATAACCGTGTCTTCAGTCGTAATATAGGTAATCAAACATGCAGTTGATGAAGTTGAACATTGCTTGGTGCTTTGTCCCTCCAATTTACCTTTGAGATGCCAATGGTGGATAAAACCATACAAGGTGGTCTAAGGACCATATCTATTGGATACAGATCCCAATAACCTTGCAGACCAGATGCAGGAGTCAAGAACTTTACCAAGCTGAAACAAAAATAAAAGGTATATTATAAGTACGTAGACCTTCATATATTACACAATGCACAACTTGAAAGCATTTCTTATGTCTTAAAACTCAGAACTTGTACCATAAAAATCAAGTTTTCTGGAAAATCATATGAAAATAAATAGAAGAACAATCCACTCTTTTAATAACTATTGATTTATTACTAAACGTCTAGATTATAAGCAACATATGACCATGTCCCTAACTACATTAGGACACTCCATCCTTAATTAAAGGAGCATGTGGAAGATCCAAAAGATTGTCTAAAAGTAGTTCATGTTCCACCGGTAGTTCCATGACTATCGTCTATTACATTTTCAGTGAAAACAGTTGTAAGGCAAAATAATCAAACATGTGTTGTAAGATAAACAACTGAAAATCTAATGGTAGTGATCATTTCAAACCTCTGCATGAATTTGAAATCCAGAAGGTCGTAGTTAAAAAGAAAGGGTAGCTGCAGGTGGATCATTTGCTGGCCAAATCCATATCATTCCTTCTTGCTCAAAGCAGAGTAGTGCTTTGATCTTTACATTCAGTAATCTTGTTGATGGCATTGTCTCACACTTCCTGGCAGTGGAATACACCCATCCTAAATTCATTAAACAAATATCAAAATTAGTGTCAGCTATTTCATGTCCTCTACAAAAATGAAAACGGGAGGAGAAATACAAAATATATCTCTGATTTATTGCGTAAAACACATATATTTCATTAAACCCTCAATTAAATTGGGTTGTACAGTTAAAAGTGATCGCAAAGATAAAAATGAAAATCAAGCAGGGTATATTCCATATTATTGTTGTAAAACAACGACTACATATTGTTTGTATATTCCATATTATTGTTGTAAAACAACGACTACATATTGTTTTTTTACTTTATAAAAAAGGCGAAATCAGACGGTTACCTCTAATAATAAAATTCACTCCAATAAGAAGCTTTGCTTTAAGGTTCAGATGTATAAACTACCAACCTGATTAGACCACGTTGAGAAGGTCATTTACTATATAAATTATAGTCTTCAATCACAAGTTTCATCCTGCATGGAAGGATCTTGGTCCTTGAAAAAATAGTTAAATATCACAAATAACTTTTTGAAGTAAGACTTTCTAACACACATTTGATAATGTTCTTCATATTAATATAAGAAATATATACATAACTTTCCATAATTTTATGAAAGGTAAGATAGATTATGGTTGGAATATAGTAAAAAGATCTTGCCAGTACTCAATAGACCTCACCTTTTTAATGACATAGTGAAAAAATTACATAACTGCATTTTGCTTGCTCAAACAGAATGCACAACCTATTCTTTCCCATTTCATTTCAATAAAATTCTGAAAGTACATAAAAAGTGTCTTATTTTCTCAAACGCGATCCCTGCTTCGACTTGAATGACCATGTACTTGTGACACCAAGATACAGATCAGTTGGAGTAATTGAACCTGGTTTATTAAAATAATTCAGAGCGGTGTCAATCTTTGTGGGTCTGAACTATAATAAAATGGGAATCACTAAGTTACAAAGTATTTGACAAAGAGGTTAGATTGCAAAATTAGAAGGCAAACATATTCATTAATTACTTGTAATTGACTACAAAACAAAGGTTCTTGTCTATCAACATTAATGTATCAAGATCAAGTCTTTACCATATTTCATTTAAAAAGATCAAATCATCAACGAAAGATTAAAATGGAAAAAAAAGAAACAAAAAGATAAGAACCCAAAAAACAGCTCTCAAGAGAAATAAAGGAGACATTGTCAAAGAGGTTGTGAAGAAATATGGGCTCATTTTTTTTAAAGTCACCAATAAGATCCCCAATTCCGTTTTGAAGCAATTCATTACAATTCCGACATAGATTGCTTAGGAAAATATACAGTTACCAATGCAATTTCCATCATAAAATGCTAACAGAATCTATGAACAATTATGAAGTAATAAAAAAGACTAAAAATCAAGATAATAACTACCTCGTTTATCACTAGAATTTGACAGTTCAATTGCTTTATAGCCTTCATAAAGGTCCTTAAACACTATGTAAAGGAGTAAAATTGTTGGTCAAGGGGTTTGATGACGTCCATGGACAACAATTGAGTTTTCTTGCAGTTACACTTTCTTTTCGAGAATAAAATCATAGAGAAAGACAGCAACATGAGAAAGTGGAAAGACGACAAAGGAAACCAGGGAAAGATCTCAAGAGCAATTGGCGATAAAAAAAGAGCATGCTTCTAGAATATGCACCAGACGATTTTAATGATACACCTGTTCTATTATTCGTACTCTCATAATTCAAGTTGGATGGTGACTTTGGCAGGGGACAAGAACTTAAGTTACCAATTTCTAAGTGAGAAAGTGAGGCTAGCATCACTTAAAAAGAAAGCGGTGGAGAATAAGATGAAGACAAATAAACTTCACTCAAAATCTATTACTGTACAAAGATTAGCTATATTTTACTCATTATAGAAGAAAATCTAATACATTTATTATTATAACTTAGATGCTTTCACAATTGCTTGCTTATTCGAAGTCTATGTGCTCCCTTTATTAGTGTAGACCAACGTCAACATCCTGATTATAGTCAATTTCACACCATATAGAAGTCAACAGCATAATACCCAAGATTTTTGGGCATGTTAAATTGATGACCGAAGCTAGCAACATTTCACTTTATTTTAGTAGACACCCAAATGGGGAACACTGTAACGGATATTACCGAAGAAGTTACAAAAAATACTAACCTATTGAAATTTCTTGAGTGCATATTTGAACTTTCCATTGCAAAATTTGCAGCTCCTCGCCTATGATGAAACAATAACCCCGATCATAATCCGTCAACAATTAGGCACACAACAATAACAACAACCTACATTGAAAACAATAACATAGTAAAGCACACTTCTTTATAATACATAGTAGATTTGCACTGAAACACATTGAAATCATAAATAGACTTGCTATTTAGGAATATGCATAAACGCCGCAGTGAAATAAACTGCAAAAAAGTTCTCAAGATTACCACTCTGGGAAACAATTACCAAAGTGCAAAAAACTCGAATCATATAACTATTTTATTCAGAGAAAATATATATTTTTTATTTTTTTTTATAAGTGACATGAAATGCTGGCATATAGCTGAATATAGCTCTAATAAACTTACTAATGAGTTGCCGATTAGTTCAAGAACTCAAGTATTACCACTAAGTTGTCGGAGTTTGAAGGGATATTTATTACTTGGCATGGAGTTTTTTTTAAGAAAATAAAGTAATAAAAGTAGCAAAAGACAAAATGGAAAAAGAAACAAAAGATTTAGGCAAAGACATACCTGAACTTGTAACACCAGTTGAAAGGATAAGAAACTCGAAAGTCGGAAAATTGAGAGTAAGAAGTCACATTGTTGGGGAAGGGAAAATATATATTAAAAAAAAGATTTTAATTAAAAGGATGCAAATAGAATTTCTAAGTGAAATATATAAGGCGAGAGGAAACATGGCTGCTTGAAAAATATGAGATGAAAAATAAGAGTTAAAAAACTTAACTTTAGTCACGAACTCAAGATTCAGAGTGAAAGATTCACATAGCTGCTTATTTTAGCTTTCGCCTCTTCATTTTCAACTTCTTTTCTGTAAATTTAGTCACTGTTCAGAGTAAAGAAGAGAAGAAGAAGAAGAAAAAAAAAAGGAAAGAATGATCTAGAAGCGTGGTCAGAAAAAGAAAATATGAAAAGACAAAAATACCCTCAAGATTGTTTTAAATAACCAAAAATAAGAAACTGTCCAACTTTTGCTGCACAATGTACTATAGCATTAAGATGTGGTCGTCCTTCCACTTTGTGTTTCTTACATGAACAACCAACCATTGAGAGTTGTAATGTATTCATCTACCTTAACACAAGCACTGATGCAGCGAGTAAAGAATCTAAAAATTAAGATATGTGATAGAAAAGAAAAAGGCATTTATGAAAAGTTCATGAGTGACAACAAACACTATTTTTCAGTGAATGCAAGCATATGAAAAAAATCGCAGACAGATTAAGAAGGGAAAATTTAAGTGATTAAGTGAAATAAGAACTCACCTTACACACGGAAGAGCTAAACTCTAAATCGATGAATATGAGATGAAAAATTAAGAGAATTTAAAAAAAATTCTAAATCCAAAACTTTAGTGAATCTTCTTCTTATTGAAATTCCGAATAGGAGTAAGAGATTCATATATTTGTTTGATTTTACCTTACCCAGTTGACCTCTTAGGGTTAGCAGTAAAGATGAGGAATGAGAAATTATGGAGAGACATATGAAGAAAATGGAAGAATGATCCAGAAGCGTAGTAGAGGAAAAGAATTGAAGAAAAAGACGAAAATACCCTTACTTTTGTTTTAAATAACTAAAGTAGAACCTTGTCCAACTTCTATAGCGTGATGTACAATAAATTTATGTTGTGGTCGTCCTGACTTCATGCTTCTATATAGTAGAAATAGAAAATATATATATATATATATATATATATATACATAAAAGTTGGGGGACCGCATATAATTTAATTCAATAAATGATAATTTTGCCATAATTTAAATGTGTTATGAGCTACACAAAGCCGCACAAGAAAGTTCTTCAAAAAACTCTAAACTAAACTAAAAGATAAGATTCAATATTAAGAGTTCTTCAAAAAAATCTAAGCTAAACTAAAAGATAAGATTCAATATTAAGTTTCTTAAAAATTACTAAGTTAAACTAAAAAATAAGATTCAATAATCTTCAATAATCCAATAATAGATAGATTGTGCTTCTTTTTAGCCCTTTGTGAGAATTTGGGTCCGAAATTCAAGAAATTTTAATTCTACCCATACCCATACATCCGGGCCTCGCTAAAGTGGCTGGGAGTTCGCTAAAGCGACTATCCATAATCCTAAAGCGAACCACACCTTTCTTGGCCCCTCCACAGAAGCAGATCCCGAGTGGCGCTTAAGCGAACTTTTGACTTTAGTTGACCTTGACCATTCGCAGAAGCAAACACTCTTTCGCTGGTGCAAGATCAGAGACAGTTTTATGTCAGTTTCAGCTCATTTTTTCACTCTTTTCCATCATGTTCTTCCAAGAGATAAATACCTGAAATCAACACAATTCAATGAATAATTAGCCTCTTTCTTTCTTTGAGTGCCACAAAATCATAAGAAAAAATCTTCAAATGAGTGAAAAAATTCACTCATCACACGTCACCGGAATGCGGGTTCTCTTTTATATATATATATATATATATATATATATGAGATGATTAAAAATAAGTGGGATTCGCTTACGAAAAGTGATGAATGCCCTCACATATCTCACATCTTATATGAAATTTGGACTGACAATAATACAAAAAAATGTAAGTTGGGGGGACCACACTACCCCATATAATTTTGCTCAATAATTGATATTTTTTCCATAATTTAAATGTGTTGTTATGACTTGGTCTCAAAAAATAAAGACAAATACGCACAAGAAAGTCCACAAAATAGGGTGTAGAAAAGAAAATAGAGAGTATTGAAAACACTCATGAATTTGGCTCAAATTATTAGTTTCGTCCTTGAATTATTGACAGATTTAGAAACACCCCTCTACTCGACTAACTAAACTTAGAGACACCCCTGGTACACCCCCGATCGGCCACATGATAACATAGCAAGTGATCTTAAACTCTTGTAGGAGCATGGACTCTTAATAAAAAGTCGAGAGAAGTGTTGAAAATACCCTTTAGGGATATATTTCACTCACATTGCAAGATCAGATGTATATTTAACTTCAGTTAGTCAAGTAAAAAATATTTTTAATACTGTCAATAGTTTAAAAATAAAATTAATAATTCACGCCGAGTTGAGATATTCCTTGTCAAGAAAATATGGTGGTATGGGTCAAAAAAAAGAGCCGGCTATACGGCAAAACATGTTTTTGTCACTTGACTTTGAATAAGAATGTACAGTTATTGTAACATTTGTCATTTGGCAAAGTAAGTTAAAATAGCCGTCCCTGTGTGTACTTTTAGCTCCACTTCACCAAAGTCAAAAAGACTTTAGTTCTATAGCTCCAAAAACTTTTGTAAAACCATTTTCGTTTCGCATGGCTTCAGAGAGCATTCTCCGCCACACCAGCGTGTTCTTATCGGAAATTCTTGCGCATTCTGAGCTCCGTCACTGGCTATTCTCACTCTTTCATCAATCCGCTGATCAATCTACTGCAATTGAAACTATAGAAAATGCAGCTTCCACTTCCAATTACTCCTCTCTCAAACTAGCTGCTGAAAAGATCCTTGTTTCATTAGACTCTGAAAACACATTTTCTTCCTTTTTGTTATCTCTCGTTTATACTCTTCTGCATAAACCCGTAGATGCTGCTCTTAGTCTTCTTCATGTGTTTTACACTGATCCTTTCATTGCAAGAGTGGAAATTGCACCTCTTGTTTTTGAACAATTGTTTCTCATTCATTTCATTCCTATTCTTCACTGGTACAATCACCAAAGGTCAACAATTATGCCATTATTCAACGCGGTTTCAGCACCTACCATGTCTTTGTCAACTATAAGCAGAGAGCAAGCCTCTCAGTTGAAGGATTTGGAGAATGAGTATGAGGAAATTCTTGATGAGAATTGTAGAGTTTTTTCTCGATATTTCAAGGAGGTTTTGCGAGCCAAAAATCAAGACAAGATTATTGATCCACCATCTGTAATTGTACAAAGGAGTGACTGTTTTGAGTTTTGCAAAGATGAGGAGATGATCAATCAAGAATATGGATTGAAAAATCGACGGTATAATGTAATGCTTTACTATTATTTACAATTCTACCTTAACTTTACTTTGTTTACAGTATTTTATTCATCTTATCACAATGGTTTGGTTCTTTGATTTTTACTTTAGCTTTCTATGACTGATTATTGTTGCATACATCGGTGCAGCCAATATGGACTGATTCTGTTGAAGGAGACAAGTCAGTCATGAAATTGAATAGTAGTAGCAAAGAGTTTTCAAAGTTTCCGTCTTTTTATCCTCAGAGAGTTTCCCTGAAAGTTCTTACAAGTCAAAGATCATCAATAAAATCAAAGCCATCCAATTTTGATTTGGAACATGAGTCTTGTTCAAGTGATGATTCCAATGATCCTTGTTCCACTGAATCCAAGGGCAAAAATGAGGTAACCGATTGATAATAACAATGAATCAGAATAGCCTGAAGACTGATACACCTATACAGATTGTTCTAGTTATTAAAGTGATCCTTGTGTCTTTTAGGATATGAACAAAAGAATGTCATTGCTCAACACAAGGCAGACGCAATATCTAAACGAGAAGCAGCCTATTATCGGAGAATCAAGCTGGTTGGTATAAATAAAGCACTTGCTAGAATTATACTTTTCTTTTTTGATATAATATTTATGATTTTATTGCTATATCAGCCATCCAGATGCTTTAATGGAATCCAGTGGAAAGAATACACCACCAAAGGATTTTGTATGTCCCATAACTACACATGTACTTGAAGATCCAGTGACTCTTGAAACTGGTCAGACATATGAAAGAAAGGCTATTCAAGAATGGCTGGAGAGGGGAAATGCCACTTGTCCAATAACACGGCAGAAGCTACATAGTACTCAACTACCGAAAACAAATTATGTGCTCAAGCGCCTCATTGCAAGCTGGCAGGAAAAGGACCAAAATTCAGCTCCTCTTCATAGGTGTGAGCCTGAATATCAACCAGTGAAGAGACCAGATCCACGTACTAGTTTAGGAGGCCTAGGTTCTTTAGATGGAACCATCAGTGAGCTTCGTCGTGCAATAACCAACCTCTGTACATCAGAGATTCTAAGAGAGTCTGAAATGGCAGTGCTACAAATTGAGCAGTTCTGGAGAGAAGGTCAGATGGTTGATATTCAGACGATGCTCTCAAAACCTCCAGTTATCAATGGTTTTGTAGAGATCCTTTCCAATTCTGTTGATCCCGATGTTTTGATGGCAACGATATTTCTCCTCTCCGAGCTGGGATCAAGAGATAATGCTGTCATCCAAACACTGACCAGAGTTGACACTGATGTAGAATGCATTGTTGCTCTTTTTCAGAAGGGATTACTGGAAGCTGTTGTTCTGATCTATCTATTGATGCCATTTATTGGAAATCTTGCAGAAATGGAATTGCTGGACTCTCTTCTAAAAGTTCTCATCAGTCGTGAGGAAGACTTGGTTAGCATGTTTATGAAGCCCAAATCAGCTTCAGTGCTTCTTATTGGACATGCTCTTAAAAACATAGAGGATGAAAGAGCTTCCAAAATTGTCAAGAGGTTGACTTCGGCAAAAGTAGTAGAGTCTATTTTATGCAGCTTGGAAGCTGAATTAGTCGAAGAACGACTATCAGCTGTGGCTATATTATTGAGATGCATGCAACAGGATGGAAGATGCAGGAATATGATAGCTGATAAAGCTGAATTAACACACCTGTTAGAGAGCTTCATTGAGTTGAATGATGCAGATAGGTTTGAGATTATCCAGTTCCTATCTGACCTGGTCAAGTTAAACAGGTATATTACTCTTAACTATATGAAATTCCATCTTGTTCAAATGTCTTCACTCACTGTATTATTTCTCCAGAAGGGCATTTAATGAGCAAGTGTTGCACATTATTAAGAATGAAGGTACTTATAGCTCAATGCACAGCCTCCTCATTTACCTACAGACAGCTCTCCCTGATCAGTGTCCTGTTGTGGCTGGCCTACTTCTACAACTTGATCTGCTTGTATGAGTCTTAGTTTATATCTATTTCATCCTTAACCTAGTTCTCTTTTTTTTCTCTAACTAGACATGAACAATCCACTCTCATGTGAAATAACATGGGCTGTCTTGAACTGCAGGCAGAACCAAGGAAAATGAGCATCTATAGAGAGGAAGCTGTAGATGTCCTAATTATGTGTCTCAAAAATTCAGATTATCCTGACTCTCAAATAGCTGCTGCTGAGACACTTTTAGCGCTCCAAGGAAGGTTTTCCTATTCTGGTAAACCTCTTCTTAGGGAGTTTCTACTTAAACGTGCAGGACTTGACCGGACAGATCATAGCAATGCAGTGCAAAATGATACTGGATATCTGTCTAGTAGTCAAGAAGCAATGGTCAGCTTCATTCCTATAAATGATACAGTAGCATTCCTAAATCATGTTACCAGATGTTGAAATACTTAATTTCAATCCCCTTATATTCTGTAAAAAAACATTTATAGGAAGAAGAGTTAGCTGCTGAGGACTGGGAGAGGAAAATGGCATTTTCTCTGGTCAGCTATGAATTCGGATTACTATTTGAAGCTTTAGCAGATGGCCTGAAGAGTAAATCAGCAGATTTATTTTCTGCATGTTTTCTGTCTGCTACTTGGCTGGTATACATGCTGACCATCCTTCCAGACACTGGAATTAGAGGAGCAGCAAGAGCATGCTTGCTCAAGCAGTTTGTATCAATATTCAAATCTTCAAGGGATACAGAGAATAAAGCACTTTGCTTGCTTGCACTGAGGAGCTTTATCAGTGAGCCTGGTATGTGGAACATTCAATATCACGACATTTATCATGTAGGCTTTTGGGTGTATATGAGTAGTAATCAGTCAAATTGATATGGAAATCATTTGTCTATACATGATGTATTTTTGACATGCTACTGTGGCTTAGTTGGTCATGGTTTTATATCGAAGACATAATGTTGGTCATTGAAGATTATTCTCATTTGTCATATGCTGAATTTCAGAAGGACTGCATGATCTAACAATCCATGTGAAGGATATACTTAAAGGTTTGAGAGAACTAAAGAAATCATCCACCATGGCTGTTGAAGTTTTTAACCTTTTTTCAGAAGAGCGAGAATGTAGTGCTGTAAGTTTCTGGCATATCCCCACATTTAGTTATCAACAATATTAACCACCCTAATCATCCAAATTTTATTGTTATCAGGATATGTGGAATCATAAAGAAATTGCACTGGAGGATTGCAGTGTTAACGGTGAAGTCTCTTCAATTGTGTGCTTCAGAAATAAAGTTTTTTCCAGTCATACAGATGGAACTATAAAGGTTGATATATGCTAATTTCAGAAATGCCCGTCTTTTATCACTAGTAAATAAGTTGTGAAACATTACCTTTAAGATATGCTAAAGAAAAAAGAAGATATGAGATGTAATAAATGTTAAGAGTGGTCTTAGTCTGCCCCTGCGTATCATGAATACTTGTTTATCAAAATTGTTATAGAGCAATGTTTAGTAAAAGGATCTTGGTCTAGTTCAGTGTCACCAGTTCAATTGTAGAACAAAAGCTTGCAAGGTTGAGTTTGATGGGAAATTTCTTTATTCTTGAAGGTATGGACAGTAAAAGCTAAAAGCTTACACCTCATCCAAGAAATCCGAGATCATCTCAAAGCTGCGACAAGCCTGGTAGTTCTACAATCAGGAGAAAAGTTGTACAGTGGTTCACTTGATAGAACTGTGAGGGTAAGAGATACATCTCTTAAGATGCATAACACATACGGTTTATCTTTCTAAACCTGTCTGTCCTGTCACTTGTAGGTGTGGTCCATCCAGGATGAAGGAATAGAATGTGAAGAAATTCATGAAATGAAGGATCATGTCAATAACCTAATGGTCTCAAACAGCTTGTCATGCTTCATTCCTCAGGGAGCTGGCATTAAGGTCAGTTCTCGAGAGTCTTTAAGTACAAATTTAGAATGTTCACTTCACATTTTGTGAAAATAATAAACATTGATTGATTGGGACTTGTTTTGTAGTAGAAATCTTGCTGAATGTTGATAATGAGTTTGTGAATTATTGGAGGTTGTTCGTTTAACTATATCTTGTATCCCAAAAATCAGGTGCATTCATGGAATGGAGCAACCAAACTTTTAAATCAACAGAAGTATGCAAAATGCCTGACTCTTGTTAAAGGAAAACTGTATTGTGGATGTGTTGATAACAGCATTCAGGATATTGATTTGCCAACTGGAACAATTAACTCTATTCAAAGCGGCTCAAGAAAATTATTAGGGAAATCAAGTCCCATATATGCCATACAAGCTCATGATGGACAACTATTTTCCGCAGCTACTTCCTTAGATGGAGCAGTTGTGAAGGTATTGTCAAGCATACGATAGATTGTTATTCATCATTATTAGTTTTAATCTCTGCACTAGACACGTCATGCTTCTTCACAAGTATGACCACCATAAATAGTCTTAAATATTGAACATCTGAAATATACTCATTAACATATTTTGTATTTCTATTCTTGTTTCGCAAAAAAAGATATGGAATACATCAAACTACAGCATGGTTGGATCATTGCAATCCACATTAGACGTTCGCACAATGGCTGTCAGTTCAGAGCTGATTTATTTAGGGGGGAAAGGAGGTATTGTGGAAGCCTGGTGTAAAAAGAAACATAATAGAGTGGAGACACTACAAACTGGTATAAATGGCAAAGTTGTTTGCATGGCTCTTGATACTAATGAAGAGACTTTAGTCATCGGAACATCTGATGGCAGAATTCAGGTAGACGACTACTTTTCTTTCACTTCAATTAGTATCTTATAGTGATATCCTTTGAACTAAAATACGTTCTGCAGGCTTGGAGACTGAGTTGAAGTACAATGGTGTAATCAGCTGGTTTATCAACATTCTTTTCAGGAAATAAGCAATGAAAATGCCCGTATCAACAATGTTACTAAAATATGTACATAGTTGAATTCGTTATATCAATAAACTCTTTGGGTTTGATCTCAACTTTCTGTAGTTCATTTTGTTCAATAAGAAATGTGGATAGCCGAATGATTATCCATGTTGAAGTAAGAACCGCGTGGGTCTTCTAAACAAGAAGCTCATTACTGCGCTTTGTATAGGTAAAAAATAGCCAAGACATGTGACCATATTGAATCATGACACAAGGAAGATAACAATGGTAACGACGTTACTCCAAAAACTAATGGTATGATTGATGATTCAATCCATACGAATAGTACCCGTCCAAGGGTTTGAATGCCCATAGGAAAAGTCAATAGTCTGTTGGGTTTTAAAATGTGTGAATGGAAAATGAAGAGTTGCGACTTTTATGAAGAGTTGCGACTTTTATGAAAAGTTGCGACTTTTATGAAGAGTTGTGACTTTTATGAAGAGTTGTGATTTTTATGAAGAGTTGTGACTTTTTTATGAAAAGTTGCGACTTTTTTTTATGAAAAGTTGTGACTTTTATGAAAAGTTGCGACTTTTATGAAAGATTGTGACCTTTTCAAAAGATTGTGACTTTTCCAAAGAATTGTGACTTTTCCGGTAAGGCACAATAAAAACCTTTTCCGGTAAGGAATTTCCTCTCATTTTAGTAAAGAACGAATTTTTCTGGACTTTTTCTACTACTACTAAATCTAGTATTCTAAGTTTACTTTACTGCCGTTGAGTGGTTCGCAGACACCGTGGTTTTAGGTATCGATACACCGGTGAGTAAGATCGTTCTATCTTGGGAGGATATATTCCATTAACCTCGGGTACTTGAAGGGAATAATTTCCTTAAGGGGACACTGTGCATTCAGTGGGCTTGATTTTCTTTATTTGAGAAAAAAATTATATTGTTTCTAATCTGGTTCTGATTCTATTTTCTTTACTAGTTTTAATTTTCTAGTTTGAAAATACTCTTTAAACTTTGTTGTTTCTTACCAAGTTCTTCAAAGTTTTGTTCTAAGTATCTTAGGAATACAAGGTGAACAACAATCTTAAGGAAATTAGTATAATGTTGGTATTTCTTGTATTCTACTGATTGAGAGAAACAGGTCATGGAAGTAGAAGATTAATGCATTACTTCTCCAGAATTTGGTGCTTTGTTTAGCAAGATTGAAGTGAGAATGTACTAGAAGAATTGGTGGTATTTCGGTTAAAGATTATACCAGGTAACCTTCTTATTACTTATCTAAGGAGGAAAATAGTTTCTAAAAGTTAATAGTTTTGATATTTATCATGTATGTCTTTGGAAAAAGATCTGCAAACCATATGATTTTTGAATGAATTTTCCTTGGCAAAAAAGTGTTGCTTTTAAAATTCTTTAGTTTGCAGAATGAGAGATGCACATTTTTGTTTGATAAAATAGTATGTCAAAATGTTAGTTGGAAGGCTATTTGAAAAGAAAGGCATATCTATGTGATAATCTAAGAATATGTTTAATTTTGTTTACAGACTTACAAATAAAACTTTTATAGTTTTGTACTCCATGTGAAATTTGATTGTGTCTAATTTTTGTAGACTAAAAAATTTTGTAGTTTTCTACTTTGGAAAAATTAGATTATGCTATTGATTTGAAGAATATGAAAACTTCACATAATAAGTCAATGTTGTACTTTTGACTTTCTATAAACTTCACTGTTATATAGAACAATTGTACAATTTTTTTTGTTTTTATTGTTAGTATTCTAAATACTAAGTGGTATGTCTATTTGTGATAGAGGAAAAATACCAGTGACTTAGAATTTGTGATTTTGTGCCTCTATGGAATGAACTTTGACATTGTGTAAAAATTGTCAAAGAGAATTGAAGCACTATAATTCTTTCGTAGAATGATATTTTCAAAAGAGGTTTCATGTTGCCAATGACACTTTGATAGCATGAGAAAAAAAATATGTGGAAAAACTATTTTCAAATACTTGAAAAATATTTTTGAGATCATATTTAAAATGTGGGGGGTTCTATGCTTATGACAACGATAAAATTAGACTTAGTGTCTAATTTAAATTTGGAGCACAAGATATGAAATTTGATGATACTTTTGTATTATGTTAGACCCATAAAATTCTTGGAGTATATTTGATATTGTGGTCGTTGAGTTTCTCTTTTACTAGTATATGGTATGACTAGTATGAAACTATCAAATTATATGTATACTTGTTCAAAATGATTGAGTTCTTTTTATGAAAAAGTGTCACTTAAAATGTTGTGACTTTTCATGAAGAGATATATCTATTAAATATAACTATTTGTATAGAGATGAATATTGGTGAATAGTCATTTGTCATGTTTTGTAAAAGAATTATTTGGACTATATTGCCTTTATTGGACCCGATGAAACTTTGTTCATGGGTAGTTCTATAACAATCAAATTGAAAGTTATGGAAAGGTCCTTCCGAAAAGGACATTTGACAAGGTGATGACTCTAAACAATGTTTGTATCACACAAAATTGTAAGAAATAGGAACAAAATATTTGTGAGAAAAAGCTACCTCGCAGAGAGCTTTTCAAACTCAATATTTTTATTTGTTCCTACTTGATTGAGTCAAATTATTTGTGACATGAATGGGGCATGTCAATTACAAAACCTTGTAAGGAAAACTGATCAACTTAGAAGTTTTGTCTAACTTTGAGTGCAATAAATAAAAATGTCAAGTTTGTGTGGACTCTAAGTATGCTGAGTTTTCTTATAAATCTGTTGAATGGAATTCTAATCCCTTAGAGTTGATTTACACTGACATTTGTGATATAAAGTCAACACCATCTCGTGGTGGAAAAAAGTATCTCATAACTTTCATTGACAATTGCATTAGAAACGACTATGTCTATTTGCTGAATGGTAAGTATGAAGCAATAGAAATGGCTAGACAATATAATATTGAAGTTGAAAATCAGTTGGGAAAAAGATAATAAGTGATAAGGATGGAGAATATAAATCTCCTTTATCCATCAAACTATTGTCCTATTCACCTAAATCTAATGGAATTGCAGAATGGAAAAAAATAACCGAACTTTGAAGAAAATGATAGATGCATTACTTATAAGTTCAGGTTTACCACAAGACTTGTGTGGAGAAACTATCCTTACTGCAAAAGGGATCAACAAAAAGTTTCATCTTTTCAGAAAGAAAGCAATTTTGTTTGTTCAGGACACAATCTATTCCATATGAGAAATGGAAAGGAAGGAAATCCAACTTGAAATACTTCAAAGTGTGGGGGTGTCTAGCCAAAGTCCAAGTTCCTATTCCTAAAAGAATTAAAATAGGACCTATGATTGTGGACTGTAAAATTAGACTTGAGTAGTCTAGTGCAGGGTCTAAAAGACCTTGGAAAGAAAAAAAAGAGAATGTACTTAATGAAGAGATTCAGAGGCATAGTAAATGTCAAAGGACATCTACTTCTTTCAAATATGATTTTGTAACATTTCTTGTGTCTTCTGTAGACTTATCCTTCTGGAAAGATGGTGTCAATAGTAAGATTGATACAATCTTGAGCAACCATATTGGAAGTTAATTGATCTTCTTCCAGAAAATAAACGTTTGGGTTCAAAGTGACTCTTCAGAAGGAAAATGAAAGTTGATGGAACTGTTGACAAATATAAAGCAAGACTTTTTGTCAAAGGCTTTAGACAAAAACAAGGTCTTGATCTTGTCGATATATACTCGTCAGTAACTAGAATTATATCCATTCGGATGCTAATATTATTAGTTGCGGTATATGACTTCCAAATTCATCAAATGAATGTGAAAACAACTTTCTTAAATGGAGAATCGGAGGAAGAAATTTACATGAAATAGCCCGAGGGTTTTGTGATTTCTGGTAAAGAAAAGAAAGCGTGCGAACTTGTTAAGTCACTTTATGGACTAAAACAAGCACCCAAACAATGACATAAAAAATTTGACCAAACCATGTTGGAAAATAGATTTAAGAATGATGGAAGTGATAAATGTGTTTACATTAAAATCACACGGTCATTGTTTGTTTGTATATTAATGACATGTTGATCATCAGTAGAGACACTAATGACATAAATGCTACTAAACGTATGCTAGAAACCAAGTTTGATATGAAAGATCTTGGAGTTGTTGATGCAATCTTAGGTATAAGAATCCTTAGAACTCCATAATGTTTAGCATTGTCACAGTCTTATTGCATCGAAAAGGTACTTGACTAGTTCAAATATTTGGATTTCAATATTGTCAAGACTTCAATAAATGTGAGTTTTGCATTTCAAATGAGTGAAGGCAAAAGTGACTCACAATTGAATTGTGCTAGAGTATTGGGAAGTATGATGTATATCAAGAAGTGTACACGATCAGATATAGTATGTGCTATTAGTAAACTAAGTCCGTTCACGAGTAATCCCAATCAAACTCATTGGATGGAAATGAAAAAGTTTTGGGGTATTTAAAACATACTCAAAACTATGTCTTGCATTATAACAATATCCAGCAGCATTAAAAGGATATAGTGATGCAAATTGGATCACCAGGATCAAATGAAGTAAAATCCGCGAGTGGATATGTATTTACTCTTGGTGGAGGAGAAGTCTCTTGGAAATCTTCCAAAAAAAAGGACATGTATCACTAGCTCTACAATGATCTCTGAGCTAGGTGCTCTAGATAAGGCTGGTGAATAAGTTGAAAGACTCCGAAATTTCTTGATAGATATTCTTTTTTGGTCCAAACATTTGGCATCAGTATGCATACAATTTGATAGTCAAGATGCAATAGGTATGGCATGAAGCATGATGTATAACGGAAAGTATCATCATACAAGATAGAGACATAATACCGTTAGAAAACAACTACTCTCTAGTGGAATTATCACAATTGACTATGTAAAGTCAAAGGGTAATGTGTTGGATCCACTTACATAAAGGCCTAACTAAAGAGAAAGTTGAAAGATCATCTAAGGGAATGGATTTACGGCTTAGGACAAGTTATCATGGCGGTAACTCTATCAAGCAGACTGGAGATCCCAAGAGCTAGATTCAAGGAGAAAAATAAAGTTGTGACTGACGATTCGACATTGTCAATCAACTCAATCCATTCTCATGATGAAGACAATGTTCAGGAACGAGGTTAAAATATTAAGGCTTGTTAATGAGTTAATAAAGCTTCAAGTTTTTAATGATTTGCTATGTTTGGTAGACTTGACCAAATAGTGTATCTACGCGATGACACAGTTAGAAATCACTTATGTGAGTGTGAAGTGTAAGCCGCTTCAAAGAGAATTATTGGTAAAAGCCTATTCTCTATACACTCATGAAACCAGGAGGTGTTCATGGCTGAAACGAACACAACCGTAAGAACCATAAACATTAAAGGGTTAATTGTGTGACGTATACACCAAAGCTCGACGGTTCAAAGATATTGCATCTACCGATTGATCGAATATATTTGACATATGTTCACTACAAAAGTCCAAGGGGAAACCTACTTATCCAGATGCAATTAATACTTGCTTGTAAAGTACACATACTTGTCTATTTCTTTGTCTTGGAATCATTCCCCATTCATGCGGAGGAATGTTGGTTTTTAAAAGGTGTGAATGGAAAATGAAGAGTTGCGACTTTTATGAAGAGTTGTGACTTTTATGAAAAGTTGCAACTTTTATGAAAGGTTGTGACCTTTTCGAAAGATTGTGACTTTTCCAAAGGTTTGTGACCTTTCTGGTAAGGCACAATAAGAACTTTTTTACACTACCCTTTGTTTTCTATAAATTGAGGGATTTCCTCTCATTTTAGTAAAGAACAAATTTTTCTGGACTTCTTCTCTTACTACTAAATATAGTACTAGTATTCTAAGTGTACTTTACTGTTGTTGAGTGGTTCGCTGACACTGTGGTTTTAGGTACTGATACACCGGTGAGTAAGATCGTTCTATCTTGGGAGGATATATTTCATTAACCTTGGGTACTTGAGGGGAATAATATCCTTAAGGGGACACTGTGCATTCGATGGGTTCGATTTTCTTTCTTTGAGAAAAATATTTTTATATTGTTTCTAATCTGTTTCTGATTCTATTTTCTTTACTAGTTTTAATTTTCTAGTTTGAAAATACTCTTTAAAATTTGTTGTTTCTTACTCTTGATCTCATTTTATTAATTAAAATAAACTAACTTCATGCACATTTTTGACTGAATATAGGTCATATATATAAGATCATAGTAATCACATCATATTTTCATTTAGATAACGATAAAAAAATTCTAATAACATAGAAAATATTTTTATTTCTTTATCTTTTTCGAATTGAAGTAGGATAAATATTTGCTAATAAAAAAGTTATTATTAAAATGAGAATGTGACTAAAAAGAAAACAAATAATATATTTATTTCAAAAAGGGTATTTTTTAACCCATTAAGTTACATTTTTTACCAAACTATTGACAACAAGCATATTTTTAGACCAAACTATAAACTGAGGGAATTTTTGTTCAATTTCACATTATTTAAGAGCATTTTAACCCTTTTTCTGTACATTTAGTTGTACTTTTTTTGGTTAAGTAGTTTGGTGCCCACTGTGGAGCTAAAGATAATTGTGGTATTATTGTATTGATCTTATTGAACTGATAATCACAAACTTTGTCTTTGTGATGCTAACCAATCAATTGACCCAAGGTATATGTGGGCACACATATACCTTTAAAACACATTATTAAATAGTGCATGGGGTAAAATGTCATGTCCAAAGTTTGAGATTGTTATAGCAATTTCGATCAAATTTCGAATATATTTCGAACGCTTTTTCCATCCAAACAACAAAGTTAATCTGGTATTATAGACTTGAATCACAAATGGGGAGGAAACTTCTCCACAAGCATCTCAACGTGATAATACACAACATAGTGAGAGCAATAATGATCAAGATATGGTTAGAGTCGTCTTATTTGACAATCACATTCCAAAATACCCCTAGACGTGATTGACATCCGCTAATACTATTTATTGGGCGAATCAAATATTTATACATTTACCCAAATTATTTAAGCACTAAGATAGAATATGTGCACTCCAAAATTCATCAATACTCATTAAGATGAAACAATTATCCAACCAAAATTGTATATCGATTTATGAAAAGAAACAGTCACTTAAATAAAATATTTCAAGCCCAAATCTCATAATAAGACCATGAAGCATGCAACATAGTTACATGAGTTCAACTGTCAGGCATGCAAACCCCCAAAAAAGAAAATGTAAGTTATAAATAGATAGAGATGAAACAATAGCCTCTAGGAACAATATGAAGGCTCAACTCAATAGCAGAATTCACTGACTCAATGGAATCATCAGATTTTTGAAGAGAGGTCAAATGAGGGAATTACCCTCCCGGACCACTCTTTATGCATAAAACTCAACTTCTAGCCCAAGCGCCTAAAACTCAACCCAAGGCCTCGGAAACCTGACCAACCACCTTACTAGCTCAAACTTGACGTTTCGGGCGCAATGGAACTAACGGAATCTCCATCCGATGCTCGAAACTCGAAATGTTGACCAAAGTCAACTATAACAATAATACTCAACTCAAAAGAATCAAAATCACCAAAAACACACTTGATCGCATCGAGGATCACATCAACCATTCTCGCAGCACAAACTAAGCATGAACACGGTAAGGAGTGGGGGTAGAATAGTCATTTCACAATTAAAAGTAAATTCACAAGAAATAGGACAATACACCTCCTAATGAGAGGTACCAAAAAAATTATTTAGTAATCCTCATGTATAAACATCTAAAGTACCAATAAATTATGTATTACTTTTTAGTTAGGAAGAATACAAAAATGCTCCTACCAAAAAAATATTAGGGCAAGGTGATTAGACTGGACATGACGTAAAAAAAAACAAAAAAAAGAAGACAGGACATAACGTAACTTCATATAACTAAGGACATGACCTTAGATAGGAATGAGTAACGGTCACATATTGAGATAGAAGGTTAGTAGGGGTAGAGTGTTGTCTTGCCTTGCTTTTGTTATCTATCAGCATATGTTGTGTATTTTGTTTCAATTATGACGTTATTTTGTTGTTGATATTGTTTGTCTTGTAAACTCTACACCTCATTTTGTATCAACTGGTATGCTTTTTTCTGTTCTCTTCTTCTTTTATTTGAGTTTGATGCTCTTGAGCCGAGGATCTTTCGAGAAAATTCTCTCTACCTCCATGAGGAAATGATAAGGTTTGTGTATACTCGACCCTCTCCAAAACCCATTAGTAGAATATCACTAGGTATATTGTTGTTTATGATGAACTTGGAAAGAAACTCAGTTTATAAAGAAAATGGTCAAATGCCCCCTAACCTATATTCGAATTATCAACTACACACTTCAAGTTTACAGGGGTCCTATCACCCCCCCCCTCCCCCCTGAATTGTTTAAAATTGAAACTATTATCTCCCTAAACGCTTACTTGGCAAAGTGAGTGTATCTCACTCTCTTAAACAGAATGAAGACCAAAAACCAGTATTAAATTTTTATTTTTATTTCTTAAATATATGTATCTTTTTTCTTTCTTTTTTTATTCTTCATAGCAATTGGATTGAGCATCAATGGTAGCACCAAATTTCTTCACTATTTTGAAACCATTGCTATCACTACATTAATGATACACCACAAATCGTTTATAGCAATTTCACTCATTACTCTCCACAATCAAGAATTATATATCAAAATTTTATGATCTATGTACCAAAAATAGTTTAAATCAAAGCAAATTTAAGCTTGGATAAGCTTAATACAGGGATACCCAAATAATTTTCTTGAATAAACTTTGAATACTAAGGTAATTTTTTATCCTATATTTAATTCCTAGCAGACCCACTACTAATTTTAATAACTGGACAATTTCCAGCGAATCTGAAAAGCCCAGCACGTGTTCTTCATCTTCTTCGTTCCATTGTTCTAAAAGACCACTCTAAATATTCTCCAAATTGTCCTAAATTTTAGATATAAGTTTTCCTCAATATTTCGATTCTTTTGATATATTACCCACTCAAAAAGGTGCTTGTTGTGGCAAGTCGAATGTTTAGCTCAAGCTTTTGAACTAACTTTAATGGAGGTTTCAAGTTAATGCTTCGCATTTTAAACCATGAGCTTCAGTTTTCAATTCTCAAACATAAAAGAACTCTTCAAACCCTCTCAAAGTTGCTCCCACTTCAAGAATATAGATTCAATAATTTCATATGAAAGCTTGTTGATTTCCATGAAATTCCGGTGTTTCTTTAAATCTAAAAATCGCAACCATAAACTCAATCAAATTCAATGTATTTAGCTTCAAATAATTAGCAACCATCTATATTATCAACATGTTTCAAATTTGAAGATCCAACATACATTCATAAACTTATGTTTTGACCTTGAATTGTTTTTCTTTAAATAATAAGTCAGAAAGGGAGAAGATAAAAAAAAATTATATAATTTTCACATTGCGTGAGTTTCACTCATTAGCATAGATGTGATTATGACGTTTTAAGGGTGTGATAATTTCAATTTTAAACAGTTCAGATGGGTAATAGTACTCCCGTAAAGTTAATGTAGTTGAAAATTCAAATATAAATTAGGTAGGCTTTTGACCACTTTCTCTTAAAATTATGAATGATGGGTGCTTTTATAAAATATAAAAGTTTTAAGTTAATTTTTAAACTTAAAACACAAATAATAAATTTTTACCCAAATACTAATTTTTTCTAGTAATTGCAATTTGAATTATTGCCAAAAACATTTAACAAATAATGATAAATTGTCTGGCCTAACAATTTTTGTCAGGTTCATTTCCAAATATTTTTATAAATGTCTAGAGCCAAATGGGTCATACTAGTTCAACTTGTTGACTACATGAATTTTCACTTGTTGAAAAAAATTTGGTTCCATCTCCTCTATTTTCCCTTCCCCTGCCTCTCAAAAATATAATTTTTAAAAAGTAAGCATGACTAAAGTATTATTTAGTTCCTACTTGAATTTCAGTCATACATGAAAAATTCCGACACATAACAAAAGATTTTGCCAATTATTACATACATGCCTTAAGTTAGCCTTAAAGGCCTTAATTTGTGAATAAGGAACTGTTGCAAATTGAGTGAATAATTTGAGAGATCTCAACCAATTTGTGTGAATATTTTTTTGTTACAACACTACTGTTGCCTGCAACACACTAGTAAAGCAAGAAACTGTTATTTCCACAAAGCATTCTTCATACAAAAGTTTGATATTATGGAACAAAAGCGACTACAGATATATCAAAAAACATTATTGGCATAGATTCCAGAAGCTCATTGTAGAGCCACAACACTTGGGAGGCAGTAGTGATAAGCTTAAAGAGCATTGAGGATTTCATCAGCACCGGAGACTGTGAACTCCCCTCCAGATTCAATGTTGGCTACTTTCACCTCAAGGTCATCAACCAAAAGAGCATACCTTCGTGATCGAACACCAAGCCCCTTATCTGACAGATCAAGCTCCAAACCAAGGGCATGGGTATATTTTCCAGCTCCATCAGCAAGAAATTTTACATGTTTGTTCTCAGGGTAAGTTTTTGCCCAGGCCTTCATCACAAAGGGGTCATTGACTGCACAAGTAACGCAAACATGGAATAAAATATCATGACGGGGTACACGCATCTAATGGGCGTGGGGTGCCGGTTGATGTTATGGATAGTTGCACACTTGTACAAGGCTGGTTATGGATAAAGTTCCAATATTTATTGTGCATATTAGGATTATGTTGATGTGATCATACATTTATTAAATATAATATTTGAGCATACATAAATATGTCTTACTTAGGGGTGGCAAAATTTAACTCAAACCTGTCCAACCTTTGCGGTGATTCTACGGGTTGGGTCATGGCCTGTTCTTGAGTTGACCCAACGTGTTGTAACCCAAACGAACCCATCTTCTACATGGGTCATTTTGGGTCAATAATCAACTCATAAACTCAATAGCAATGTAACAACGTTCAGCTTCAGAGAAGGTGAACAACATCCAGTGGATCTACTGCTTTTGCTTTCTGTAAGCTCTATCTTTTTATGATTGATGAAAAAGGTAATTTTCTAGTTGTTATTCTTTTACATAGTAAACTTTTTTTATGAAATTGTTCGAACACAGAACTGATTTTGGGATTTTGTTCGTCGTCTGAACTTGGGTATTATGGATACAATTTATTTGTTTTTTAAAAGTAATATATATTTTATTCAGATACAGCTCTCTGCAATTTGAGTTCTATCTTTATTTAAAGTGAAAGTCATGTGGGAATTAGTGGTAGATCAAATTAGTTTAACAAACTGAAGGTCATCTTATCACTGCATTATCTATTTGGGCTGGTTAGGTTTTAACCTGCAATTTAATCCATTATGACCCAACCCGTTTGGGATCCAAATATATTTTGAGCCGGTTGGGTTGTGACCCATTCACTAACCTAACCCATTTTGACCCACCAAAATTTGACTCAGCCCACACATTTGCCATCCCTATTCTTACTCATACCATTTTGATATGTGGATTACTTGGAATATATTAGTGCACTTCATTATTCTCATCTATAATAACTGTACAGGTTAATTTTCAGAAAGTACTTTTGTATCACCATCAGTGATATAATTGAGTACTTCCCGTACTCACCCCCTCACTTTTTTTCCCTATGAGCAGATTTAAATTTGAGCACCTATGAACCGCGTGAGAGAGTTCTAGAGTTGGCTATAGTTGGTGGTGAGCTATCAACTTTCTTCGCGATGGCTAAAGTTGTATAACTTTACTATATAGTTCTTTACGGAAAGTGATGTACTATTTGGCTCATAGTAGCTTATGATTCAGTTTGTACCCAATTTTGAGGATTCTTTTTGGTATTTTTGCCTTGTGGCTTGCATCACTTGTGAATTTTATCATCTACAGTATTCCCTTGTTTAGACTTTTTTTTTTTGTGCGGAACCTAAGTGATGTGATAAAAGACGAAGTTGATCAAAATAATGGGCAAAAATTAAGTTTCTTAAAACTACCTATAACACACTAATTTGGTGCTCTATATGACCCCAATTAACGGACCAAGCCTTAACGGCTGTCAAGGTTAATGAAGCCTATAAGTGAACTAATTTAGTATGCTACATAACTCCTAAAACATTACTCGGACACTTGGTTATTAGGGATGTTTAGCAAGTTCATAGTTATTTTGTTTAAAACAGCTAACTAATATCTTATTAAGTAATCAAATAAACTACCAACTAACAAATCTTAAGCCCTATAATAGCACACTTGACTAATCTTGATGATGTTGATCCCTAGTGCTATCTTTTGGTGTTTATGGACAGAGAGGAACAAAAGATGTTTTTGATGGAGTTTCAACTGCTAGAAATCTTTTGCGAGGCAGATGTCTAGTTGGCCTTTTTAGCTGGTCCAAATTGACCCCTATAAAAAATTCTTGATGCCTTTAAATGAATCCACTTACTTCATCCCAAAAAAAAAAAACACCTAAACCTATCAACAGAAATCTAGTGTTGACTAATATTTTGTTAGTTACAAACAAAAAATAACCAAGTCCAGGAGTTATATAGCACTCTAATTTAGTGTGCTGACTATTGACCTACTGGACAGCTGTCAAGGAGTGGTACGCTAATGAGGTTATAAAGCGCACTAAACTAGTGCACTATATGTGCCTTTGGAACCTTTAGCTTTGCTCATTATTTCGGTCAACTTTGTTTTCTTTCATGTCACTTAGATTCCAGACTCATTTTTATGTATTGTTGGGAATATCGATGTTGTTTTGAATTGCTTGATTCTCTCAACATGGGACATTGAAACCAATCACGTGGTTCGCTCAACATGGGACATTGAATACCAATCAGAACTTCGTAATTTTGACAGTGAGACCAGGAAGGCACCACTCTTCTGGCAATTTATATAGCAATCATGACATTTGACAAATATAGTCAAGGGAAAAGGTGGTAGTGGCAATAAGATATGATCAAGTAACTCTGCTGATGGGGAGGAGCTGACGTACCAAGACGTGCTAATCTGACAATCTTAATTGGCCCAACGTTTAACTCAACAAGCCAGCTCAGGATTCAAGTATACTGATATTTTGCTTGCTATCTACACACACCTACACTCTTTTCCCCTCCATTACTTATAAATTGCAAAAGATATCAGCAGAGCAAAACAAATAGTGAGAAAAGAAACTTGTCCCTACTTCTGAGCCTTCTAGCTGTGCTTTTTTCCCTCTAAATTATGCAACAAATGAAGGGTGGAAACTTTGCAGAACTCCACATTAAGCTCACATATAGGAAAAAAGTGAAGAAGACATGAAGCATGATGGTGGTTACGCAATGGTGAACTTGACGGTGAGGGTAGTTCTTTAAGAACAATAAGAAGAGCATTAACTCCCGAGAGTTTCAACCCACCACAGAACAAATTCTCAAGTCCTTGTGCTTATTGTTATGAGTAAAACAATGAAAAATCATATATTGTTTTCCAAAGCTTTAAAATGCAATGAGGATTAAATTTTGAATTTTTCGAACCAAAAAGAAAAAAAAATACAAAGCTTCCAGTCCATCTTATTTTAGGTAATTATGAAATTTCATCACAAATATTCAACTTTAGTTCATTTTAAGACTCTTAACAAAATTTATTGAGAACTTGATTGGTGGTATCTTCCATATAACCACGTGAAATCTTTCCAAAAAATATATTTTCTGCAAAAGAGCCAAAAACTCAAACCATAGGAACTTTCAATCGCTAAGAGGCTTTCTCAGATCTTAAGGGTAAATGTTTACTGATCACTAAGTCGAATCAGCAAGTACATGAACCACTGCAAGAACAGACACCGACAGTGGTGGAGCCAAAATTTTCAATAAAGGGTTCAAAATCTGAAGAAATACACCTACGAAGTAGTCCAAAGAGGTTCGACATCTGCTATATATACCTAAAAAAATATATATTTTAACAATGTATAAATAATGCCGAAAAACCCCTAGCAATAAGGTGGCTCCGCCACACTGAACAAAATAAAAATCATAGAAAAACCCAGACAAGATTAAAAAAAAAACAAAAAAAAAACTGGTGGAATTGTAAACTTTAGCCATAATTTCAAGGAGGGGGGGGGGGGGGGGAGTTAAACAAAGAAACAACAAAAAAAATAAAGAGAGATGGAGAAGAAAGATACCACTGATGCAGAGGATTTCATCGACGCCCTTTGACTTCAACTCGTCAGCCTTTTCAATAAAGCCAGGCACATGCTTCATGCTGAATATAAGAATTTCACAGTTCAATATCATAGATCGGATTGTGGATTCATTAGAAAAAAGGAAGAAATAAAATAGAACCTGCAAGTGGGAGTGAAAGCTCCAGGAACGGCGAAGATAATGACCTTCTTGCCCTTAGCAAGTGAGTGTACTGAGACGGTCTGCATCTGATCTTGCTCGTCGAAGTAAGATACGGTACCATCGGGGATGACGTCACCAACGGCGATCGGAGCCATTTTTCTGCTACTTAGGTCGAGATGAGATTGCGCAGTGATGACAGATATTTGTTGAGCTTCCTGCGAAGGTGAAGGCCAATTATATATATATATATATTAAGTTTTGAGGTTCGTGGGATTTATATATATATATTATTATAAAATATAAACAATTAAAGCTAGGTTAATTTGGAAAAATTACATAAATGCATAACTTATTTATTATATTCTCTAAAATTTCTTATTATTTGCAAAAATTACAAAAAAAATATTTGAAACTGAGACGCGATGTATCGAGACATTTTGGAATGTATTTGAATTCCACCAAATTTAGAGAATTTTTGTAATTTGAAAATGAGTAAGGATATGATGTAATTAACTTTTAACACTATGAGATTTGTGTAAAATCTATTTTAATAGACTCACATTTTTAAAATTTAATATATTTATTTATTTTTATTTTAAATAAAATAATTTATAATTACATAGATATTCATAATTTTTTTAAAGAATTATATTAAATTACATCATAAACGGACAAAGAATAAAAGTTATCAAGTCCGGCAAAAGTTGATAGGCATTTAGTTGACGACATTACAAAAAAAATATCGAAAAGATTACCGACCCAATTTGGCTATGAGTATATTTTATTTTTTTTGTAAATAATTATTTTAATTTAAAATCAGTGTTTAATTATAAAAATTTAATATGATATGAGATTGGGAAAAGGATCAAGAATTACCCCTAACCTATTGGAAATAACTCAAATATATCCTCCTTCCACCTTTTAATCTAAAAATACCCTCCACCTTTGTTTTTGGTTCAAAGATGCCCTAAGTTTAATTTAATTGAATTCTTTAACTAATTAGTTAATTTTCTTATTTGTTCTAAAATATAATTTCTTAAATTATTTCAAATTCTTGATATTAGTTCATATCTTTATATTAAAAATATTTAAGTCTAAAATATGAAATAAAGAATCTATTGTGTAAAAATAAAGTTTTTTTTTTGGGCAAATCACATAAATCCCATTAGTTTAGGTCTTAATTATTAAGATTCCCAATAGTTTCAAATATTACTTCCTCTACCATATTTTATGATTAGGATACATGAGTCTGAATCCATGAGATACATGTATCTGTTGAATTTTAAAATTGAGATACAAAATTTATTTATTTAAATTAATTGGTTGTAACTTATTTCCTTAATTAGAGGAGTAATTGAGGATTTTCAAAATACATAGATAATTAATTACATTTTATTATTCTTTGAAATAGTAAATTCATTAATATTATTAATATAAGATAAAAACATGTATATCTTGGTAATGTAATTTGATTAATTTCAAATTATTACTCTTAAAATAATAAATTCATTAATTTGATGTATCTATTATCAATATATGATATATCCAACAAACTAAACATTTAGATACATGAGTGTCATACAAGTACATTCATATGTATCATAGAAGTATCTAGCATTAATTTCATGTATTTGTTATACGTATCTAGTATTAATTTTATGTATCTCTCTCTCTCTCTCTATATATATATATATATATATAAATTTCATGTATCTTTTATATGTATCTAGTATGATTTTGATGTATCAAGTATCAATTGCATATGTTATATCCAAAAACATGTATCTCGAATACATAGTAAACATATACATCTAATTATGTGTATCTAAATATGGAATATACAAAAAGAAGAAGCATATACATCTAATTATGTACATCTAAATTTCATACGTTATATTCAAAAACATGTATCTCGAATACATAATAAGCATATATATTTAATTATGTGTATCTAAATATGAAATGTAGTTGAAACACATGAATCTATGAACAAATCATGACTGTAGAGTATCTGTCGTATCATTAATATCATTGTGTTGTTAAAAATCATGTATCCGAAATTTAATATATAGTGGATACATATACATGTTCAGATACCCCATTACTAAAAATACAACTCGGATCTTAATTAAGATTATTACTTAATGGATACACATGTTTCAAGGGCTATATCAAAGTAATATTGGTACTACCACATCCATATCACAGTAACCAAAGAAAGTCTTAGAAGAACACCAGCAAACAAAAACTCTCTACAATATTCCTTTTGATCCTTTTGCACTATGGCATAACATAATCAAAACTAAGATCCATTTCTTTCGGAGACAAACAATCAAGGCCCACTATAAATTGAAAGTTTTCTCTGTAGCAGTTACTGTGATTGGAACTAGTGATAAATGAACAATACAAAATGATATTTGGGTTCAGGAGAATTTGTGGTGATGATATCTTGAGAAGAAGAGAGTAGATTAACTATTGTTGAAATGAAATTGTAAGGTGTAATTCTTGAATCAGAAAGGAGGAGACATAATTGAGTGATAAACATGGGAAGGGAGAATTAAGAGATAGTGGTTGATTTGGAGTGAAAGAGTTATTTAAACAGATAATTAATCAATAATAGTTTTAAGGGATGTGGGTATCTAATAGTATTTTTAAATAATATATTAATATATGGTATAAAATACTAAAAGTGGTAATATATGTAATTGTTTAAAAGTAAAGATAATATTAGTATATATAGTAGTGATGTGTAACGACCCTAAAAAAACGAAACTAGTGAAACTAGAGCCTCACATGTGAGTTTGGAGTCGAGAACTTAATGAAATGATTATAAATGAATTTGACCCAAAAAGTTCTTAAAATGTGCTTCGGAAACTTGTTTAGTATATATAAAAAGATCCGTTTCGTTTTTCGGAAATCCGACTTCATATTCTTGTTTAGGGGTCAAATTGAGTGGGAAATGGGTCTAACCCAAATTTTAGAGCAACCGTATCAAAATCCGAAATTTCCAAGTGAAGCCTTTTTCGAGGGTCTACTTTGGAGGGTCATATCTCCTAGCACACAAATAATTTGGTGGCCCATAACATATCCATGGAAAGCCCTTTGAGTTAGCTACCTAACGCACTTCGTTTCACCTCATTCGGAGTTCGGACGAAGAAGTTATGTCCATTTTCGTAAAATCTGTCCGGTAGGAAATGGCAATTTCCAGAGACGGAAATCACCTGTTCACCCGCCTGATTTTTTCTAAGTGTTGGACCTTTTTTTTTCCAAAGGACTTATATTAATTCCTAGATACCATTAGTTCATTCCCATCCCAAAAACATTTCCCTCTCTCAAAAACTCTCTCAAAACCCCAAGGAAGCTCAAGGTGAAAGATGGAGCTAGGGTGGATGGTGGCTATTGATTTCTTCACCAATTTCGTTTGGTTCTTGAAGATTAAGGTATGGGGATCCTTTATCTTTGATTATTCTTTCTTTCAAGGAGCTCAATCAAAAGGTTTTCAAGGTTTTTCAAATACACAAAAATCCTATTTCGAATTCTAAGCATGAGTTCTTGCATTAAATAATTTCAAATGATGTTTCATGTGGTTATTAATGATTATTTATGGTTTTAAGAAAGAAATATTTGTGAACCCATGTCTTCTCAAATTCTTTAAATTTAGCCTAAAGTGAGTTTAATGATTTTGAGTAATTGATGTAGGATTATTGAGTGGTTGATGTGGGCTGTTCTTATATGATCTTAGCTATGTTGAGTTTCTAGAAATTGTTATTGAATGGTATAATGTGAGGTAGTAGCCTTGAATGGTCATAAATTGGGATTTAGACTTTATGTTGGTTATTGGATATTGTTTAGCTTAGCTTGTATAGTTGATTGTTGTTATTATCATTGTTATTGTATTGTTAAATTGTTGGAAGATGAGGATGATGAAGATAGCCATGGAAAGAGGGTAAGTTGATCAAACTTGATAAATATTGTATAATTGGCATGGAATTGAGTATTGTGGCTTATGGCCTTTGAAAAGGGTGGTGAGATGGCTTGATCTCTTAGTATTAATAATATTGTTATTGATTGGCTTGATCCACCTTTGGTGGAGGTGGTTATTTGTTGTATTGTTGTGGATTGAGGCCATGAAGGGCATTATGTGAATGTTATTATATTGTTGTATTATTATACACATATGAGGCTAGATGTAAAGTCCTATATGAAGCTATATGTGAAGGTATGATGTGAATGAGTTTATGTGATCTTGTGATGATCCTATTATGGTCTATTTTGCATATTATCATGAAATGGAATTATTATGTGATGTTTATGGTTTTCATGCTTCCATGATCAAATTATGAAGGTTGATATATATATGTATGTTGTTGGTGGGCTGATTTATATGTATTTCGAAATTGGTTGGACTTAGTACTCTTGAAGTACATGATTTCATTTACATGAACAATAGCCCATCATGTGTTTGATAAAATGCCCATTTATAGAATCCTTAGGAAATGGAAGGTCCAATGTACGTCCTATGAATCGAATAGTTATATAATTATTGAAATGATGTTGAAATGGACACATGTATATGATTTTCTCTATATAAGTGTTGTGAGTCGACCAAGCCTAGTACGGGGGTAGTAGGCCCGTATAACCGTATCGAGGGTTGGTACCTTGGTTGCCTAGTACGGGGGTAGTAGGCCCGTATAACCGTATCGAGGGGTTGGTACCTTGGTTGCCTAGTACGGGGGTAGTAGGCCCGTATAACCGTATCGAGGGGTTGGTACCTTGGTTGCCTAGTACGGGGGTAGTAGGCCCGTATAACCGTATCGAGGGGTTGGTACCTTGGTTGCCTAGTACGGGGGTAGTAGGCCCGTATAACCGTATCGATCGGGGTTGGTACCTTGGTTGCCTAGTACGGGGGTAGTAGGCCCGTATACCCGTATCGAGGGGTTGCTACCTTGGTTGCCTAGTACGGGGGGTAGTAGGCCCGTATAACCTTATCGGGGGGTTGGTACCTTGGTTGCCTAGTACGGGGGGGTAGTAGGCCCGTATAACCATATCGAGGGGTTGGTACCTTGGTTGCCTAGTACGGGGGTAGTAGGCCCGTATAACCATATTGAGGGGTTTGTACCTCATTCGCCTCTCCAAGGGGGTGGTAGGCCTTGGAAATACTATATAGATGGTCACTCACCACACATGTACTATGCCCCACTAAATATGATTTATTTCATGTAAGCATCATTATACATATCATCTCATTAATATGCTACCTACCGGGTATGATTATGCACTTTGCCTATAAAGTCCTTATCTAAGGTAATCTTGGGGAACACTTAAGTGTGCTTGAAGAGGATTGTGTGGGCGGTCACTTCTTGTCTCACTCAAGTGTGTCTTAAGGTTATATTAGGTAGAGGTCCTATGGTAATGAAATGACATGTGTCCTTCTAAAGTTAAGCATGAGTTGTATATGGATTTATGTTAAGTATATGTATGGTTGGCTATGGTCTAATATGTTAATGTTGACTTGTATTATATCTCTTATATTTGTAAAGGAAAGGTTTTATCAAAGGACATGAAAGCATACATTTCTTGTAAATGTCCGTTGTGCATATTTTCTTGCATGGTCTCCATACTTAGTACTTAATTGTGCTAACCCCTTTCTTTCCCTTTTTGGACTAAAGTGTAGGGATTTGGAGAAGATGACATGTCATGGCTTGATAGGTTTCTAAGTGTTGAAGATGAAGACTTGGTGAGTCCTCATAGATTCGAGGACAATACCCAATATGTTCTTTTATGTCTTTTTAGTTTTGTTTAAGTTGTGTACGGGATTAGTCCCGAATTTTATACTCTAAAGTATTAGATGGTTTGAGACATCATGTATAAAGTCTAGAAAGTCTTCCGCTTGCTACTTTTTATGAAATGTTTTCTTGGTAAAGAAAGTTTTTAATTTCCTTATGGTTTTTAGTTTTATGCGATGAATGAATGCTAAGAGGCTTGTATTTGACCTCTTCGAGGTCGAGTACGCCGGTTACGACTAGGGGGTGCTCCCGGGTCGTGACATGATGTATGTCTAATAAGGTAGTTTATCCTCTCTTTTTTAATTATTACAATAACACAGTAAAATTCTTAGTCATATTCTTCATTTTTACACAATAAATTCTTTATTTTATTTTATATTTTATACACTTTTATTTTATATTTTAATTTTTGAAACAATTTTTTTAATTGTATTCAAATCATCATATTAAAATTTAATTATATCAATATTTGATATTTTCTTTGATTTACTTTTTAATAAATAAGCACTACACTCAATTTTCCTCTATTCTATTCAATATAATTTACGCTTGTGTAACGACCGGTTTCCGTCATTATAGAAAAGCCAACAGGGAAAAATTTTGGGCCGGAATTTTTTTTCGTAGTAACTTGAAATTTTCCAACCTAGTCAAGATTTGGACGAAATCGGAGTTAGTAAGGTCTAGGAAAATCTGGTAGCAATTGGGTGGTCTAATCATGATTTTGATCGCATGAGTAGATATCTAAGACGTTAAGAAATCCGTACAACTTTACGGAATTGAATTCGGGCGAGTAGAACTCCTGAACCTGATCTTAGCGTGAACGAGTGAGTAGTTTCTGAGTCTCATTGGTTGAAGATGTGTTGTGAAATGGGGGTTTTGGAATTCTTTATTTAGCTCTCTGTTTCTATGCAAGTCGCTAGGGCGGGATTATTCCCGCCAGGGAGGACCGCTGTAGCGAGGTAAAGACCGATGTGGCGGGCCAGCTGCGAATTAAGTCGAAAATAAACCCCAAAAACGTTTTATTTTGCACTTTTCAACTTTGAGAGCTAGGAGATGACCCCAGACGAGTTCTTGACCATTTTTCACCATTTTTGAGGCTAAAGGGAAGGTTTTAACTCCCCGAATCTGTCTTTCGATCCGTAGAACGTAAACTAGTGGGTAATTATTGATGGGGGAGGGTTTTGATTTGAAATTTATGGTGAAAAAAACCCTAATTTGGATATTGGGATCATGAGTTTGATCTAGGGTTGTTAAAGTTGATTGTAATATGGGTAATTAGACATCGTTTATTGATTCTCGTGTTATATTAATTGTTTGTAGACCAAAAAAAAGCGGAATGAATACAGAAATGGAAGAATCAAGTTTCTTAGGGGATTCAAGCTTTGTCTGAGGTAGGTGATGGTTGTGATTTCATGTTGTGTGATGTATGTTTGTTCTTGCTTCATTATAATACATGTATGTATGCAAATGTTGCATTATTGATTACACTAATTGTAAATGAGGATAGATGAATGATAAATGTCATGACTCATGACTTTATTGTATGATTTTGAGAATATACTTGTGATTGTGATTATGACTTGTTGAATGGATCGGGTGTTGCGTTCCGACACACTAAATGGTAACGGTTGCCACGTTCTGACACAAACATGGATCGGTTGCCACATTCCGGCATAAATATTGGATCAGATACCAAGAATTGGTACACTAATAGTTTGGGTGTGGATTCCATGAGAGGACCATTGACTTGACATAACTATATATCTTGAGAATTTTGAAATTGTATGTTGTTCGTAAATGATGTTGATATTGTATATGTTCGGTGTATGTATGTTATTATTATGTTATAATGGCTTATGTATGTTGCACTTAGTGGAATAGCCGCGTGATCCTACCAGTACATCGTGGTTGTGTACTGATACTGCACTTGCTCTTTCTTTGTTGAGTACATGACATCTTCAAATGGCTATTGACAGACCTCGTTTAGAAGATCAGTGATCGTTTCGAATTCAAGGGTGAGCCAGTTCTTCCGGGACGTCATGAGTTCTCTTCTGTTTATGTCCACATTTCGGACTTAGACTTTCTAGCTAGTTATTCGTATGTTAGTTGGGGTTGTACCCTTTCTTGTTTAGACTTATGGTTGAACCTTAGATGTTTTGGTACATTGACTTTCAGGTTCTAGGCGTTATTTTCTGCATTTATTTTTTTAGACTTGTGGAGTTTATGGGAGCTTTATTTCTTTTCCTTAGCATTTAGACTTGCTTCCGTAACTTTAAATGCCTTAGTTGATTTAGTTGTGTAGTTTTATGGTTAGTTGGGTTGTGGTAATGGTTCTCCCACCGGAGGTTTAGTGTGGGTGCTACTCATGACAGTCTGGGTTGTGACAACTTGTTATATTAGTGGTGAAACCAAAATTTTTATCAAGAGTGTTCAAACTTTAAAAGAGTGAGTACATTTTTTTAGTAGAGTGGGTGCACAAAACAATTTTTTTTTACTGATGAGCCGGTGCACAAACCAATTTTTGTTACTGATGAGTGGGTGCACAAAACATTTTTTTTTACTGATGAGTTGGGGCATCCAAATTTAAAATTAAATTACATATCATTTAACTAAATCATACTAAAATATAAAATATAAAATTATCAATGGTATAAATCAAAACTAACGGAAAAAAGTCAAGAAAACGATTTAAGCTATTAGTTCAATTCACTCCTTCTAGTTCATATTAAGTGAATTGTTGAAACTTTTTTTTTTTTTCATAATTCAAAATAAGTGAGTTTTTTAAAGTTTAAAAGAATAATTGAGACTTTTTTTCTCCTTATTTATCCTTCCTTTTAATGTGATTCTTAACTATTTTACACTTTCTAAAAGAATAGTTTAGAAATAATCAAAAGGATGATAGTGAAAAGTAACATTTAATTTTATCTTTAAACACAATTTTTAAGACTATGTTATACTCTAACAATTCTCTTAATATGAATACAAAAATAGAGAAACCATAATATCTTAATTATCAAGTTGAATATAAAGAAACAATAATATCTTAATTATTAGGTTAATAAATTCAGTGAATGAAGTGTAATAAAATTTAAGGCTATAAATGAAAATATGAGAAACTTACAAAAATGACTATATTTATAGGGTTATTGAAGTTCAATAGCTCTAAATATGTTATTTACAATAAATGACTACATTTTATATCTTTTTTTCGCTGTATTTTTGTATATATTTTTTATTTTTCTATTTATACACTAATACATCTTTTACTAAATAAGGAATTGACTCTAAATATAACCCACTGTCCTTATTTACGTCCATACAATGAGCAACTTTCCATTATTAACATTAGAACTAATAATTACTTATTTAAAGACATACCCGATCATATTCTTATCAGTTTAAATACTCCATTCTCTTGTTGTCTAAAAAGATGTGGTATTGATATGTCATAATATTGATTGAATAAAACTTAGAAAAAACATTAATTAAAAAATCAATGAAGGTAAAAACTAAAATACATTTAACTAAAAATACGCAGGAATACATACCCATATATTTAGGATATACCTTTTGAGTAAATATACAATTATTGAATAAAAGTGATTTTATTTGCATACAACTATTTTTTATTGGATTTAACTTTAAACATGAACATGTTATAACCAATGTGTGTATTTTAGGAGCCACAATAAATCCTATTATAAATTCATCCCGAACAAAGTTATGTTACTGATATTCCTTGATAAAAATGGCTAAAGAAGACGAAATCGTGTGAGCAATTACTATTTAGCAATCCTAATATACATAAATATACTTAAATAAGATACAACGAATATTCATACAAAAATATAGTTAAATATTAATATACATAAATATAGTTAAATAAGATACAATGAATATTCATACAAAAATATAGTTAAATACTAATATACATAAATATAGTTAAATAAGATACAAAGAATATGCATACAAAAATGAAGCCTATCAACGATTCTTAATTGCCCAGAAAGAAATTCACTTATTCATTATTTAAAATACTTTAAGCCAAATTAATTAGGCATGAAAGAGAAAAAGTTGATGATGGTAAACATTGGGAAAAGATCAGTAAAACGTGCCTGCAATAATTAATTAGGCATTCAATAATAACTTTCCTATTTTGTATTTATTTATATTAATGTTTATAAAAACTTATTTATTTGTATATAATTAACTTTGCTATTTATTGTATAGTTATATCCATATATTATGAAAAAAATAAAATGTAGCTATTTTTCTTGGATATATAGGTATGTTTGCCATATTCTGTAGTTTTTCCATATACTATTTATGTTTATTTCTTTTCTTTTCTTTCTTTCTTTTTTTTAAAAAATTGTGTTAAAATGCATCAAGCTAGGATTGATCCAAGGACCTTAGAGTCACAAATGTACATGCTTACCGCTAAACTACCAGACCCATTTGATTTTAAGAGTGTTCATTTATGAATATATTCAAATAATAGAGAATATTTTACTTATATACACAGTTAAGTTATCCAGCAAAGGGTGTTCGGCTGACTACCCTTACTTCAACGTAGCTTCGCCCCTGTGCTATATAATAAAAAGTAATTAGCTAAAATTAACAATAAGAAAAGGGAGGAGAGAGACTGTTTGTTACTTCACTTGTTGTTCATTTCTCATAGTGAATAACGAAACTATTTTTAAGTCATATACACAAGGCAAGTTATGCCATTCATAAGCTATTCATACTTGCACAAGTTGTACATTTCTACCATGACTATTCCATACTCTTACCATGGCAATCCCACACACTATCCATACGCCTACTATGGCATTCATAATTTCATAACACTCCCCTTGAATGTCTATGCTTGATTGATAATATGTTCATTAAAATATAACTAAAAAATCTTTAGTGAAAAAAAGAGAGTACATATATCTTTACATACACAATTGTTTGTTGCCTCATTAAAAACCTTGCTAGGAAAATATGTGAGACAAAATCTAGACTAAGAAAAAAGAAGTGTAGCGTGTATTTTACTCCCCTCCCATAAAAACCACGATTCAGATGATGAAGTCTTCGCATTCCAATCTTTTGTACCATCTTCTCAAAAGTTGAGGCTGGTAAAGATTTTGTGAATAAATTTGCTGGATTATCACTTGAACGAATTTGTTGTACATCAATATCACCATTCTTTTGGAGATCATGTGTAAAGAATAATTTTGGTGAAATGTGTGTCATTCTATCTCCTTTTATAAAGCCCCCCTTTTCTCTACTTGCTTCATGAATAGCTATTATCTCAGCATGATTTGAAGATGTAGCAACAATGGATTGCTTCGTAGATTTCCATAATATAGAATTACTTTCGTATGTGAACAAATAGCTTGTTTAATATCTAACTTTATGTGGATCAGATAAATAACTTGCATCTACATGGCCAACAAGATCTGCACCATCTTTATTAGTATAAAATAGATTCATATCATTGGTCCCCTTTAGATATCGCAATATATGTTTAACTATGTTCCAATGTCTTCGTGTAGGGGAGAAACTATATATTGTTAACAAATTAACAATGTTATAGCATTAGCAAGATACATAAGTGCACTCATTGCACTAAAACATGGTACTTCAAGATCAAGAGGTTCCTCATTCTCTTCGTGAGGTTAGAATGAATCTTTACTCACTTCAAGTAATCAACTTAATGGATGTGTCTTGTCCATGTAAAATCTTTTCAAATTTTTCTCAATATAGGCAGATTGATAGATGAAGACCATGTCTGCTAAATGTTCAATTTGTAGACCAAGACAAAGTTTAATCTTTTCAAGATCTTTCATCCTCATTCTTTCTTTAAATATTCAATTGCCTTTTGGACCTCTTTTGGAGTTCCAATGAGATGTATGTCATCAACATAAACATCAAATATACCAAACTCTGACATTATTTTCTTATAAAAATACAAGGACAAATGACATCATTTATATAACTTTCTTTTATCAAGTACTCATTGAGGCGATTATACCTCATGCGTCTTGATTGTTTTAAGTCATATAATGACTTATATAATATGATTGAATACATTTCTCAAGATTTTAAACTATATGCTTCAGGCATTTTAAATCCTTTGGAATTTCATATAAATTTCATTATCAAGTGAACCGTAAAGATAAGCTATAACCACATCTATCAAATGTATTTCAAAATTTTCATGTATAGCTAAATCAATGAGATAGCGAAAAGTTATTGCATCCATAATCGGTGAATATGTTTCTTCATAGTCGACACCGAGTCTTTAAGAGAATTTTTGTGCAACAAGGTGTGCTTTGTATCTTACAATTTCATTTCTCTCATTTCTTTTTGGTACAAAAACTTATTTATAGCCAACTAATTTTACATCATTAGGCGTTTGAACTGCTGGTCCAAAATTTAAAAATGTTGAAATCTGAGATTCTGACACATAATAACACTACACAACATAATATAAGTGAATTAGAGGAGGTAGAAGAAAGTGAAGTATCCAGTGAATTTGTCAGAAAAATCAAGCAATTTGAGCTAAGTCCAAGGAAAACTTAGAGGAAGGAGAAGTAGGGATCCTAGGGGAATTAGAGATAGTCTAGAAAACCATGTCAGTGTCTATTTCCCTGAAGTTGAGAAAAAGGACTGTGTTCAGTTTTTGAAAAAGAAAAAGGATATTTTTCCTTGGTGCTATATAGACATGAGATGATTAATGACTTTGATAGTGGCCCATCGGTTGCCCGCTAATATGTCTTGTCCTCCCATGAAGCAAAAACTTAGAAAGTACGACCCAACCTAAGTTTGAAAATCAAAAAGTAAATATCAAAGTAAATTGAGGTGGGAATCCTTGAAGTGAGTAAGTATCCGACTTAGTTAGCCAATGTTGTGTATTTTCTTAAGAAAGATGGGAAAGTCAAAACTTGGTGGTTAGAGCAGCCAAGGTTCAGGTCAAACTTCACAGGGTTTACATTATGGGTAATCAGTTCATGGTAGTCAGGGGTGGACCCACATAGTGTCCTCCGGGTGCTCGAATACCCATTAAACTCATCTTGGAATATATATATATATATGTAGAAATTAAGAGGCATTTGTATTAAATTAACATAGAACACTTAGTGACCAAATAATTTGACTGGTCCATTAACTCTTGGGTGGGTGCTCAAGGCCCTTTTTGTGTTGCTGAACCCAAGCTTGAATCTCACTTTTAACATGTCTTTTTTATATTTTTGACTCGAGCACTCACAACCTTAAAATCCTAGATCTGTCACTGATGATAATTAGTATGGTTCAGTTGTGTAACACCCCAAATTCAAGAAAGGGCAAAATAAAGATTTTCAAAAGTTGCAGGTACCACCGACGGAGGCCACCCACGGCCCGTGGATGGGACCATGGACCATAGGTGTGGTCCGTGGTTGGTCACCCCAACTCCACCCAGATTCCCAAAAAAATCACGACCCACGGCAGGACCTACGGACTATAGGTGGGACCACGGTCCGTGGATCGTGACCCTCAACACCAATTCTTTGAAGCCAAACGATGCCCAACCAGGATGGACCGTCGGTCAATCCACAGTCCGTAGATGGCTTTGTCAGCTATTAAGCCAAGGTCGTTTTGGTCTTTTCCCCTATGCATCAGGCATATAAACTACGTCGTTTAACACCTAAACTGCACCATTTTACTCAGTTTTAGCCTAATATTCTAGTAAGATATTACCCTAAACGATTATTCACCAAATCTTATAGCAAAAAGAGTCAACCAACCCCTCAAGAATAAGCAAGAGATTTTCTTCGGTTCGTCACCAAGTATGTGAGATTTCACTAGTGGGTTCCTTTCATCCACTAGGTCCCTAGAATTGAGTCAGATTCTTGATTCTCTATATCTTGTTTAGACTTAGGGTTTCTAAAACCTTAGATATTTGTTGTGATTTAGCTGTCATAGTATCCTAAATCAAATTAGCTTATTTCTTGGGAAGTTTGCTTATTTCCTTGCATGAAATTCTGAACCCTAGTTGCATAATTTCTTTTAGTTCATAAATTATACTTGCTAGGTCAGTAAAATAGATAATCATGCTCCAGATTTCGAATGTTACACTATCAGTACATAAATGTGCATTCTCAGATTTGCATGTCAGTATTTTGAGCCATCCAATATTTCAGTTATGTTGTGTCGTAGACATATTTAGTTGGGAGTAGAATTAGCACCAAGTTGGACTAGGATTCAACATACCCTCATAGTCCCAGAACTATGTGACCCCGTAGGATAATAAGTCTCCTCAGTTAGGCATCAGAATTAGTGATCACACAATTATGCCTTTATACCCCTGGCAAGGTATATTGGGTCCTCTCGATGAGGCGTATATATCGGACTCCACATTTAGCTCACGTGGTTTTATGTTGATTAATAGTAGCTCCCACAGTCAGACTCTAGTGCATTTGATCAGGTTTTCAGTTTATACTTCAGCATTCAATCCCAATATGTTTTGTTCATGATTAGTACTTGATCATTGCATTTAGCTCAGATTTCAATTATATTTCAGTATCTATGCTTCTGTTGATATTATATCATTGCTCAGTTATGGTTTGTTCAACTTATATGTTTTGTTAAGCTATTATCTATATCCTGCTTGCTCAGTACTTTCCAAGTACTGACACATACCTTGCGCTACATCCTTTCATGACATAGGTTCAGGTACTCAGCATTCAAATCATGCTTAGATCAACTTATCGGTCCGTATTCAACAATTTTGGTTGTGAGTTCTTATACTTCGAGGAAAATATACATGTTTTTCACATTCAGTCTATTATTTCAATTTTCAGTTTTGTTAGAGTTAGCTGGGGGAATGTCCTAGCAACTCTATTCAGTTAGACGCTTGTCAGACATATATAGTAGTAGATTCAGCTTTAGTTTTTGAGGGATTGTTCAGTATCACTAAACTCTTAGTATGTTTTATACATTCAGACTTGTTGGGTATTCCCCACTTTCAGTTATCTATTATTTTAGCTTCCATATAGTATTTCTTAGTCTAACTATTATAGTATGCTTATGATATGCCAGACACAATGTTAGTTTGGGGTCACTCGTGATCCTAGGTCCCTTGTTACGTTAAGGGGGTAGCCTCGGGCCTTGACAAACTTGGTATCAGAACATTAGGTTTAATAGTCCTAGGAAATTTGAAAGCCGCACTTAGTAGAGTCTCTTTCATAGGTGTGAAGTGCACCATATCTATGAGAGGGAGGCTGCGAAATGTTTTACGAAAAACTTCATTTTCCTTGCTATTCCTATCGTGCGTGAGGTATGATCGAACTTCTCATTTCTAATCCATCATTATGTGTTTCAAATCATGCCTTCTCATAAAGCTTACGCACATAATGCTAATTCACGCAAGCTAACGCATTTCCTCTAGTCCCTAACCATGAGGTTACGAATGTAGAATTTTGGAATGTAATTCAGCTCTTGGCTCAGAATTTGGCTAACCGGAACAATCATCAGGCTCCAATTCCTACAAACACTAATAGTGGATCAGCTGTAGCTAGGGTTCGATATTTTGTTCGGATGAATCCGCTTGAGTTTCTAGGGTCGCAGGCTGGTGAGGATCCACAAAACTTTATTTATGAGATTAAATTTATTTTTAGAGTGATGAAAGTGATTGGTAATGATAGGGTGGAGTTGGCATCCTACCATCTTAAGGATGTGGCTCACATATGGTTCACGTAGTGGAAGGAAAATAGGGGTGAGGATGAGCTCCTGTGATTTGGGATTGTTTCACTGGAGCTTTTTTGGACAGGTTCTTCCCGAGGGAGTTGAGAGAAGCAAAGGCGCAAGGGTTTATGAATTTGAAGCAAGGTACAATGTCATTCCAAGAATGCAGACTTAAGTTCACCCTGCTCTCTAGGTATGCCCCACACATGGTTGCCGATCCAATGGCACAAATGAGTAAGTTTCTATTTGGGGTATCCCATTTGGTGAAGACAGAGTGCACGAATGCTATGCTTTTAGAGGATATGAACATCTCTAGGCTTATGACTCATGCTCAGCAGGTTGAGGGGGATTGTAACACCCCGACTTTTCAAAATGTCTAAATTAACTCGTATCTTCGTGGAAAGACAAAGAGGGTGAGTAATAAATTAAAAATGATGTGGTATGTCATATTTTAAGTGTTCAAGAGTTGTATCTCAATTTTTGAAGTTAAGTAAGCAGCAAAATAAAAGTTGGCGAAAGTTATCGTAAGTTCCTTTTTAAAGATTTCTCTAAAATTTGGGTCAAATGTCTTGGATCTTTTCTCCCAATATATAAAGAGTTAGAAGGCCTATCACCCATTAAATCGAAGGCCTACGAGTCTAGTTTGTAATGCATAAAACCCTGTATTAAACTGACATCGGAGTAAAAAGTTATGAGGGTTTTACTAGGAACTGTCGAGGCAGAATTCGGGTCGGGTAAAAAATATGGTATGTCGACTTATTTAATGTTTTAAGCCATGAAAACATTTCATTTAAGTTCCAAACCAGAGAGAAATCTTAAAAGAGGGTTCCTATGGAGTTCTAACATGATGAAGGTTAGTTTTTGACGATTTCTATCATTAAACATTGCCCCCATGCCTAGAAACGTTATCCCTACACGTGAAAATCGTTTTCCCCTTCTATTAGTTGCATTTGGAGCTGGTTTTTGAATATATAAATTTGTAGTTATTGGTGTTTCTTCAAGGTTTACACTTGGTTAACTAAGGTAATCATCTTGGGACCCTTTTATGGTTGTTTTTATGAATTTCTACGGATATTTCGACAAGTTGGGGCAATATGGAAAATCTGCCGATTTAAGATTAATTATGAACTGTTTATAGGTGTGTACCAGCTGTGTATATATAGTGGTTCGAAGCTTAGGACATAAGGAACAACTTTCATGAAGGAACTACGGTCTTTCGAGCGTTCATTGGAAAGGTATGTTAAGGTTATTCCCTACTTACGACATGTTTCCTTAAAGCTTAGGAGCAATATAATTGGGTTGTTATCCTTGTTACACTTGTAGCCATTGTTGTTGATTGTTGGCTGCTCGAGTTGATATAATCCTCTCTTGTCGGGATTCTTATTCAGTTACTAGCGTCCCTATTTTGGACACGACTTAGAGGCTATTTGTATAGGTTGCTTATAACTAAATTACTCGCTTTTAGTGATTGGATTGTTATTGTTGCCCTTGGGCCTATTGTGGTTAGCTGCAGGAATGTGATCTATGCCTAGAAGGGCTATGTTCTGCCTACAGGGCAATATGGATGTCTAAAAGGGCTATGAGTTGCTTGCAGGGCTATATTGTCGCCTAAGAAGGCTATGAGCTTCCTACAGGGCCATGTTGTTGCCTAAGAGGGCTATGAATTGTCTATAAGCTATGTTGATGCCTAAGAGAGCTATGTGCTACCTACGGGGCTATATTAATGCCTAAGAGGGCTATATGACTGCCTACGAGGCTAGGGGACTACCGATAAGGGTATATAGGCTGATTGGCACCTTTCGGGCTTATGGGGGCCTGAGTAGGTGGCCTTGTGTGCTGTTTGTACCTACTGAGCTTATGGGGGCTTGGTTAGGTTGTTGTTTTATTATTTTTGATAAGTTTATATTTAGGAGCAGGTCAGTACACTTATCTTATCCTTGATTTATTTATCAGATTATTCCAGTATATCAGGATACCTCCTCATAGTCTATTGCCTTTCATACTCTGTACATTATTTTGTACTGACCCCCCATTGCCTTGGGGTCACTGCATTCATGCATGCAGGTCCTGATAGATGACCGAGTAGACCTCCTCAGTAGCAGGATTGACTTTTATCCGGTTGGCTAGCCCCTTTCCTCCAGAGCTGCCAGAGTTGGGAGGTTTGTTACCTTTTGTTTTATATATCTTTATGGGCAGGTTGGGGCCCTGTCCTGCTAATTTTTACTACTCTTAGAGGCTTGTAGAATAGTGTGTGGGGTGTATAGCTACGTTATGGCCATACTGGCCTATGTTGTTGGTTTGCTGAAGCTTGTGAGGTGTTTGATGTATTTTATTGATATATACCTGTTTTTAGTTTTGGTATAGATATCATGGTGGCCTCGACGGCCCAATTAGGACTTCTGTGCTAGTTTGCTATTTATTTATATGATCTCCTGGGAGTAGCTGTTTCTTTTATAGATCAGTTGACAAGGGCCTTGTCAAATGTTAAGTCAGGGTTATTATGATCTTTTCCCCTATGCATCGGGAATCTAAACTACGTCGTTTAACATCTAAACTACACCATTTTACTTAGTTTTAGCCTAATATTACCCTAAACGATTATTCACCAAAACTTAGAGTAAAAAGAGGAGAAAGAGTCGACCAACCTCTCAAGAACAAGTAAGAGATTTTCTTTAGTTCTACCTTGAAATCCAAAGGATTTCTTCATGAATTTCGTCACCATGTGAGATTTCACTAGTGGGTTCCTTTCATCCACTAGGTCCCTCAGATTCTTGATTCTCTATATCTTGTTTAGACTTAGGGTTTCTAAAACCTTAGATAATTGTTGTGATTTAGCTGTTGTAGTATCTTATATCAAATTAACTTGTTTCTTGGGAAGTAAGTTTGCTTAATTACTTACATGAAACTCAAAACCCTAGTTGTATAATTTTTCTAGTTAATAAATTATACTTGCTAGGTCAGTAAAATAGATAATCATGCTTTAGATTTCGAATGTTACATTACCAGTACATAAATGCGCTTTCTTAGATTTGCATGTCAGCATTTTGAGCCATCTAGTATTTTAGTTATGTTGTGTCATAGACATATTCAGTTGGTAGTAGACTTAGCACCGAGTTGGACTAGGGTTCAGCGTACCCTCATAGTCCTAGAACTATGTTCCATGTAGGATAATAAGTCTCCTTAGTTGGGCATCAAATTTAGTGATCACACCAGTCATGCCTTTATACCCCTGGCAAGGTATATTGGGTCCTCTAGATGGGGAGTATACATTAGGCTCCACGTTTAGCTCACGTGGTTTTATGTCGGTTAATAGTAGCTCCCACAGTCACATTCTAGTGCATTTGACCAGGTTTTTAGTTTATACTTCAGTATTCAGTTCCAACATGTTATGTTCATAATTAGTACTTGGTCATTGAAATTAGCTCAGTTTTTAGTTATATTTCTGTATCTATGCTTCTGTTCATATTATATCATTGCTCAGTTATGCTTTGTTTAACTTATATGTTTTGTTCAGCTATTATCTATATCTTGCATGCTTAATACATTCCAAGTACTGACGCATACTTTGCGCTACATCCTTTCATGATGTAGGTTCAGGTACTAGCATTCAAATTACGCTTAGATCGACTTATCAGTCCATATTCAGCAGCGTCAGTAGTGAGTCCTCATACTTCAAGGACAATAGACATGTTTTTCACATTCAGTCTTATTTCAATTTTGTTAGAGTTAGCTAGGGTCATGTTCCAGCAACTCTATTCAGTTAGAGGCTTGTCAGACATAGTAGTAGATTCAGGTTTAGTTTTTGAGTGATTGTTCAGTATCACTAAACTCTTAGTATGTTTTATACATTCAGACTAGTTGGGTATTCCCACTTTCAGTTATCTATTGTTTTAGCTTCTGCATAGTATTCTTATTCAGTAACTATTACATTATGCTTATGATATGCCAGACACATGTTTAGCTTGGGGTTACTCGTGATCCTAGGTCTTGTGTTACGTCAAGAAGGTAGCCTCGGGGCATGACATGTTGATTTATCTCATCAGGGTACATCCAGTAGAGAGTGATACGAGTGTTTGTTTTTATGTGTTTTCCTTTTCCTACAAATTCACTTCATCTTTTTGTACTGTCTCACGTGTTTGAACATTGTATGCTATTATTGTTTTCTTAATTTCTCTTTATCCATTGACGTTCTACCCGTACATGTCAGTCTTACTAATATTAATTAAATCAAAATATCATATATGAAAGTTTCTCTTATGTTCAACATGATTTTCTTGAAATGTATGTGATGGACGTTATACATGTGAGATACACATGAATTTATTTTTTCTTAAATAATAATAATTATTTTCATAAACGACACATTAGTAGTCTTGAAATTTCTTGTATATGTGAGCAAAAAACGTGTTCTGAATATAATACATGTGATATTTCACATGTATTTCTATTTATCTTGAATAGTAATTATTTTTTTTGTAAGCGACACAAAACTAGGTATGAAATTATCTATACAAGTCTCAAAAAAACAAAAGTATAGTACGCTTCTAATATTAGAAGAACTCTTATAAATGCTGATGAATTTCTGATGAAGGTTGTTTTTGTATGTGATGCTAAGTGCTATCATGTTAGTATTTTTGTCTTGATATTTTAGGTATAACTTTTGAATTAATTTTAATACAAAGTTCTAAAATGTAGAAGATATTGTAACATGTGGTGGAGCTTGATTTAAGCACAAAATAGGGAGTCAAGTTTTTAGGATTTAAGGGATTTGTTACCACCTTATTTATCTATATATATGTAAGCTTTTGTTGAATGAAATGATCTGCTCCCTTTCTCTAGATTATCTTTCAATTATCATATTTGTCTTCTCTTTCTCTCCTTCAATTGGCATCAGAGCTAAATTGATCTTTTAGGGACTGTTTTGAGAGAGAAAAACACAACAAGATCACCTACCAAGTTTAACTTGTCCAAGTTTTTTTTGTTCAGTTTCCTTTCACATGGCCTCTAGCAGCTCTCCCCTTTCACCTCCTATCTTTAATGGTGAGAACTACCAAGTTTGGGCAGTGAAGATGAAAACATACTTGAAGGGTCTTGGATTATGGAAGTATGTTGAGGAAGATAACGCTACAGAACCTTTGAGAGCAAACCCTTCAGCAGATCAGAAGTCATGAAGAAGAGATCGCAAAAGGTCCAAAAACCCTGTCTTTCATTCACGTAGCTGTCTCAAATTCAATTTTTACCAGGATCATGACATGTGAATCTGCCAAAGAAGCTTGGGATATGCTGAAGCAAGAATTCCAAGGGAGTGATAGGACGAGGCAAATGCAAATATTGAATCTAAGAAAAGAATTTGAGATGTTAAGAATGAAAGAGACCGAAAAGGTGAAATATTATATTGATAGAATCATGAAAATCGTCAATCAGATCAGATTGTTAGGGGAAAAAGTAGAAGAGCAGAGGATTGTTGAGAAGGTGATGGTGACACTTCCAGAAAAGTTTGAAGCAAAAATTTCCTCAATTGAAGATACTTGGGATATGTCTCGTGTCATATTGAATGAACTATCCAACGCTCTTCTAGCAGTGGAAAAAAGGAAAGCTTTTAGAGAGGAAGAGAGTACAAGTGAAATCGCTTTTGTGGCTGCTCAAAGATCCAAAGCTCAGTTGGATGGTGAACCCAAAAGGCAACAAAATAGAAGATATGATAAGGAGAAGAAGGAGAAATCTAACAACCGAGGGAGATATAGAAGATCCAAGTATCCACCTTGTCCCTATTGTAAAAAGACCAATCATGCAGAAAAGTTTTGTTGGTACAGACCTGGAGTTCAATGCAAGTTGTGCAAACAGTTTGGTCATGTGGATAAGGTGTGCAAAATAAATCAAAATCAGCCAGCTCAAGCTCAAGCCCAGCCAGCTCAAGTTACTGAAAATGTTGAAGATCCTGAAGAGAAGTTGTTTGTTGCTTCTATTGTTGGAGAATGCAATGTAGCAGCTCAAGATCATGATGCGTGGCTTGTTGATAGTGGATGCACGCATCATATGACAACTAACTTGAACAGTTTTGAATGGCTGGACAAAAATTATTTCTCCAAAGTCAGACTTGGAGATGGCAGACTTGTAGATGCAATGGGCAAATGAGCAGTTGCTGTTCAAACTCCCTCAGGTATGAAGATTATATCTGATGTATTATTTGTTCCTGAAATTAGCCAAAGTCTTCTCAGTGTTGGCCAATTGCTTGATAAAAATTATGCCCTGTTATTTAAAGATAAAATATGTGAAATCATGGATCCAACTGGTATAAAATTGCTCTTAGTCAAAATGAACAACAGAAGCTCCCCTCTTGATTGGAAACATACCAACATTGGAGCTTATGTCAACATTCAGGATGAAACTTATGTCTGGCATAAGAGGCTTGGTCACATCAATTTTAAATCTTTAAAATTGATGTAAAATAAGGATCTTGTGGCAGATATGCCTTCTATAAATGAAACCTCTAATGTATGTGGGGTTTGTCAAATTGGGAAGCTAAGTCAATCACCATTTCCTATTAATCAAGCCGGGAGAGCTACTGAAAAGCTCCAACTAATACACACTGATGTGTGTGGACCTATGAGCACTCCTTCTTATAACGGCAACAAATATTTTCTTTTATTTATTGATGACCTTACGAGGTTTTGTTGGGTTTACTTTTTGAAACATAAATCTGAAGTATTTGTTGTGTTTCAAAGGTTTAAAGCAACTGTTGAAAACCAATGTGGCTCTTTGATAAAAATCTTAAGGTCCGATAATGGGACCGAGTTCACTTCCAATCAATTCAAGGATTTTCTTCTTAAAGGTGAATTCATCATCAACTTACAGTCACTTACACAGCACAACAAAATGGTGTAAGTGAAAGAAAAAATAGGTTCATTATGAATATGGCTCGGTGTCTTCTGTTTGAGAAAGGTCTGCCTAAGGTGCTATGGGCTGAAGCTGTAAATACCGCTGTCTATTTACAAAATAGATTGCCGACGAGATCAGTTGAAGGAAAGACTCCATACGAAGCATGGATTGGAACCAAGCCATCAGTTGCTCATCTTAAAGTATTTGGCTGTATCATTACTCTTATATTCCTGGCGTTAAAAGGGATAAACTTGAACAAAGAGCTGAAGTTGGAATATTTGTGGGATACAACAGCACTTCTAAAGGATATAGGATTTTAAATCCTATTTCACAACAAATCCATGTAAGTAGAAGTGTTAAATTTGATGAGGATGCTGCATGGGACTGGAAGAAGATGGTTGTTTCTTCTTTCCAGATCACTAATCAAGAACAAAGTGCCCAAGAAGAAGAGCTGATTCCAGAGAAAGAGGAGGACTCTGATGATTTTACAGTAAGAGGTACCAGATCCATTGAAGATATATATAGCAGATGCAATGTCTCTATGTTGGAGCCAACAAATGTAGACAATGCATTGCAAATTCCTGAATTGAGGGCAGCCATGGAGGAGGAGCTCAATATGATTAACAAGAATAATACATGGGTACTTGTACCTAGACCTCCTGACAAGCAGGCTCTTCGAACTATATGGGTGTTCAAGATTAAGCTGAATTCAGATGGCACACTCAACAAGTACAAAGCAAGGCTGGTTGTAAAGGGGTATGCGCAACAACATGGAATTGATTTTCATAAAACCTTTGCACCAGTTGCAAGGTTTGATACCATTAGATTGCTACTTGCAGTTGCAGCACACCAAGGTTGGCAAGTATTTCAATTGTATGTTAAGTCCGCCTTCCTTAATGGGTACCTTGAAGAGAAAATTTATGTAGAGCAGCCTGAAGGTTTTAGAGGAGCAAGAGACCGGGTATATTTGTTAAGAAAAGCTCTTTATGGCTTGAAACAGGCACTTAGGGCCTGGTATGCACGGATCGATAGCTACTTACTAAATTTGGGGTTTAAGAGAAGCTGCAATGAAGCAACCCTATATATTAGACTTCAAAATGATGATTTTCTCCTAGTTTCTCTCTATGTTGATGATTTATTGGTGACTGGTAGCAGCACACAGTCTATCACAGACTTTAGGGAGAAAATGAAGAAGGTCTTTGAAATGAATGATCTGGGAAAAATGACTTATTTCTTGGGAATGGAGGTTAATCAATCTTCTCAAGGAATCTTTCTTTCTCAGAAGAAATATGCTACCGAAATATTGAACAAGTTTTGTCTTAACAAATGCAAACCAGTAAGTACGCCTGCAGTTCAAGGAGAGAAATTGATGAAGGAGGATGAGTTTGGTTTTGTCGTGTAACGACTCGGAAAATGATAGAGTGAAACTAGAGCCTCACATGTGAGTTTGGAGTCGAGAACTTAATGAAATGATTATATTTGAATTTGACCCAAAAGTTCTTAAAAATGTGCTTCGGAAGTTACCGGAAACTTGTTTAGCTGTATATAAAAAGATCCGTTTCGTTTTTCGAAAATCCGACTTCATATTCTTGTTTAGGGGTCAAATTGAGTGGGAAATGGGTCTAACCCAAATTTTAGAGCAATCGTATCAAAATCCGAAATTTCCAAGCGAAGCCTTTTTCGAGGGTCTACTTTGGAGGGTCATATCTCCTAGCACACAAATTATTTGGGTGGCCATAATATATCCATGGAAAGCCCTTTGAGTTAGCTACCTAACGCACTTTGTTTCACCTCATTCGGAGTTCGGACGAAGAAGTTATGCCCATTTTCGTAAAGTCTGTCCGACAGAAAACGTAAATTCCAGTAGCTAATGTTACTGTTCATTCTTTGTTCACCCGCCTGAAAATTTTTCTAAGTGTTGGACCATTTTTTTTTTAAAAGACTTATGTTATTTCTATATACCATTAGTTCATTCCCATCCCTAAAAACATTTCCCTCACTTCTCAAATATTCTCTCCAACTCAAGAAGAAGAAGAAGTGGGAGCTAGGCTTTGGATTCAAGTCTTTCTTCATCAATTTCTTGCAAGATCATAGCAAAGGTATGGTGATCCTTCATCTAGGGTTATCTTTCACCCTAGAGTCCATTCAAAGTTAGTTTTCAAAGGTTTCAAGTTCTTCAAAACCTAGGGTTTTTATTCTAACTCATGGGTTCCTTCTTCAAACGTTTTCAAATGGTTATTAATGACTTATTATGATTGTATTAGTATTTAAATGATGATTTATGACGAAAATACTCCATGAACCCATGATTTCTCTCTATTCCTAGTTTATGCCTTTATAAAGTGGGTTGCTTGATAATGAATGTATATGAATCGAACTTGTTTAAATGTCTTTAGATTGTTGAAGTATGTCATTACTCATGCTTATTTTATGGTGTATTGTTGGTGTATTGGTATGAGAGGCTTATGGCCTTAAAGGCATAGTATGAGAAATTGAAGTGTTATCATGACATTGTATGAATGAGAGTTCAATGAAGATAATGTGATCATGTTATGAATGTAAAGGTGTTGTTGTAGGTTGTTCACTGGTTTGGTTGCATCATTACTACCCTATTTTTCATGTTCTTCGATTTCATTACATGCCTACAAGGTGTTTGACAAAATGTCCAACTATGGAGAATTGATGAATCGATGCTTTAAAGTTTGAGTTTCAGATGTATGGAAATCCAGAAATGTGTTGATGACACTCATGAATGTTGATGATATAATATGAAGGATTCTTCAATATAAAGTATACCTTGAATTGGTAGGGCTTATACATCATTTTCTTGTATAAATGATTATATTGTTGATTGTTGAATCCTTGGATCGGTAGGCTTATGGCACCCTTCCACACATGCTTATAATGAACCTTGGATCGGTAGGCTAATGGCACCCTTCCATTAATGATACGAAATGAACCTTGGATTCGGTAGGCCTATGGCACCTTTCCATAAAGGTTAATGATGAGTCTTGAATCGGTAGGCCCATGGCACCCTTTCAAGAGGAGTTAATGAGCTTTCCTAAATGTACCTTGAATCGGCAGGCTTATGGCACCCTTTCATGTGTTAAATAATGTACCTTGAATCGGTAGGCTTATGGCACCCTTTCATGTGTGATGATGTCAAAGTAGTGAACTATTCTATGGGAATGTAGGCTAAGCACCGAGCGGATTTGGTTAGATGGAAACTCCCGACAGTTAGGCATGAGTTTCAATGATCGTCTACCTTATCCCATAAACTATGTGCCCACATAGGAAGCTAGTGGATCCATTAAGCTATATATACCGGTCTTCCTTAGGCAAGTAGACCACCTCTTTTCGGTGTGGGGATTCATGACACCGGATTCCATGACAAGCTCTCATGGTCTATGTCGGTTAAACGCTTACTTCCCATCATGTGAGATTTCATTATGGTTTCTTGACAGGTTCTACAAAGTGTAGGTAGTAGTATGGGATGCTACCTATACATTGCACGAGTAGCCTTGGAGAGGGTCATAGTGAGTTTCTCTAAATCCTAATGACTGTGACATGAATGTACCCTAAATGAGGTTATTAAAGAATGTTGGCTCTTAAATGCTTAATATGTTATGCATGTTATACTTGGGTTATATTACGAGTTATTTTCTCTTGTCATGTCTTAATTAATGATATACCTCTTATGTATGAATATTGTGCAAAGGTGAAAGAAAGGAATGATAAGTTACTTTAAGTGACCTAAATGTGGTGCCTTAGTATGGATGGTGGTATGGGACGCCATCCATACATTGCACGAGGTATAGCATAAGGGTTTCTTGAGGTGAAGGTCCAAGGTAAAGGTTTTCATGTTGATATTGTTTAAAGGTGATATTATGACTTACTTGATGTTATGCTTGTCTTGTATGTCTTTTATGCTATTGTTCATGATATTTCAAAAGGTGGCATAATGCATGGTCTCTAACTAAAATGTCCCCTTTAAAGCATGTTTTGCATGGTCATCATACTTAGTACATTTTTGTGTACTAACCCATATTCTTCATGTTTTTACTACAAGTGTAGGTTCCGGCAAGTGATCCCTCTTAGCTAGTTTGAAGTGTTGGATTGCTTTCCTCTAAGACTTGGTATGTCCTCATGGATTCGAGGACAAGACTTTTAAGTTCTTTTGTTCATGTAATAGACTTCTTTTGATTGTAAAGGGCCGTGCCCCTACTTATGTTTTGCGACTGTGTCTAAGATGGCCATGTGAGACTTAGACTTCCGCTGTGTGTTTTTTAAAGTTGTTTTAAGAAGTTTAAATGTGTGGATGTAAATAAGTTTTTTTTTTTTATTTCCGCACTATTTTCATTATTGAATGCAATGAATGACTATGTGGCTTGTATAAGACCCTTCGGGTCGAGTACGCCTTGTTACGACTTGGGGGTGCTCCCGGGTCGTGACAAACATGGTACCAGAGCATAAGATTTTGGAAATGTTTTTTTAGGATCGATGTCTCACATGCCACATCTAGTAGAGTCTTGTTCATCGGTGTGAGTCGCGACACATCTATGAGCGAGAGGCTATAGGATGCTAGAAGTTACACTTCTTTCATATTCTTAAAGTCGTGCCTTAGAGTGTGGTTCTATAAGTGTTCTTATCCTTATCCTTCTCTTGTGTTTATAGGATATGAATACAAGAGGGAGACCCGCAAGGAGAGTAGGAGAAGAGGATGTGAATGAGGAAGTTCCTCCCAAGTTGTGCAAAATGGTCAAGGTGTGCAATGCAATCAAGTTCCTATAGGTGAGCAAGAGAATGAGGTTCCGGTGGTTCCCCCGGATATGACCAATGAAGAGATTAGGTCGGCTTTCTTAATCTTGGCCCGAGCCATGGCGGCTCAAGCGACTAGAGATATGGGGCCTAGGGTGAATGCTAATGAGGGTACTATGGCTTCTAAGTTGAGAGACTTTGTGAGGATGAATCCTCCGGTGTTTCTAGGTTCTAAGGTGGGAGAGGATCCCCAAGAATTTTTGGATGAAGTGTATAAGGTAGTGAGTGCTATGGGGGTGACTTCAAGAGAAAAGGCGGAGCTTGCCTCCTATCAATTGAAAGATGTTGCCCAAATTTGGTTCACTCAATGGAAGGCTAATAGGCCGGTGGGAGCGGATCCTATAGAATGGGAGGAGTTTAAGGAAGCTTTCCTTGGTAGGTACTTTCCCGTGAGATGAGGGAGTGTAAGGTTGAGGAGTTTATCAATCTTCGGCAAGGTAATATGAGTGTGCAAGAGTATTCCTTGAGGTTTACCCAATTGTCTAAGTATGCCCCATCTTTGGTGTCAAACCCTAGGGATGAGATGAGTAGGTTTGTGACCGGCGTATCCGACCTAGTCAAGGAAGAGTGCCATACGGCAATGCTCCATAATGACATGAACATTTCTAGGCTCATAGTGTATGCTCAATCCATTGAGGAGTCCAAACTTAAGAGGATGAATAGGAATGTGAAGAGGGGTAGATCCGATGAGCAAAGTCAACCTAGGTTCAAGAAGAGGGCTCAAGATCAAGATTTTTCAAGTGCTCCTAAGGTTAACCAAGATAAAGGTGGTGGATCTCAATTTTCTAAACCTACTTGCACCACTTGTGGCAAGAGGCACTATGGGAAGTGCCTAGCCGGTACTAATGGATGCTATGGTTGTGGGAAGAATGATCACAAGGTGAAAGATTGTCCTACTTTTACGGCTAGAGGAAGGGAGGCAAAGCAAGCTTCTAAAGATGGAACGGTTCCTATTCCTCCAAATTATGGTCGTTTCTATGCTCTCCAAGCTAGCAAGGACAAGGAAGCTAATCCGAATGAAGGCGCCGGTAAGTTTTAGTTCCTTATGGTCATGAATGTCTTGATGAGGTTTCTATGGTGTTGTTTTTCATGTTTGCCTTAATTGGGTTTTCTTCTAAGTGGGGATGGTAGGTTGAATAGCAAGGTTGTTGAGAGTGTTGATATCATTATCTCATTCCTTCTATTCTTATTCAAGCTTGAGACCAAGAGTTCCTAGTAGCTTGTTTTATGTTTTGGAGTCTTGGGTGAAAATGAGTTTCCATGGTCTCCTTATGTTATGCATGTCCTATTTGAATTCTTGTTAAATGATAAAATGAGTTTTCATAAACGTGTTCCTCGTGTCGATGTGCATTTAGTTAAGTTGTCTATATGCTTCATGAGGATAAATGTTGAACATGCTTAAATGTTGCATGAGTTGATTTATTAGGCATGCTTAAATGTGTTCTTGAGAATGTTGCATAATTGTACTTTTGTGAGAAAATTGCATAATGTGCCTAATAATTTTGGGATGAGTGTGATGTAAATTGGAGAAGGAAATTCATCCAATGAAATGAGAAATGGTAAAGCTTGATGCATAAGAAATTGGTAGATGTATTCCTAATTTCTTGAATTGCATGAACTTGTTTGAGTCTCATTGATGTGGAGTTGATGTTTCCTCCGATATTTATGTACTTGTATTGATGTTGTATGCATGTTGATGGTCGTATACTTGAGTTGTTACCCCTTATGTGTTTAAAGTGTCATTCGAGGACGAATGTTCCTAAGTGGGGGATAATGTAACGACTGAAAATGATAGAGTGAAACTAGAGCCTCACATGTGAGTTTGGAGTCGAGAACTTAATGAAATGATTATATTTGAATTTGACCCAAAAGTTCTTAAAAATGTGCTTCGGAAGTTACCGGAAACTTGTTTAGCTGTATATAAAAAGATCCGTTTCGTTTTTTCGAAAATCCGACTTCATATTCTTGTTTAGGGGTCAAATTGAGTGGGAAATGGGTCTAACCCAAATTTTAGAGCAATCGTATCAAAATCCGAAATTTCCAAGCGAAGCCTTTTTCGAGGGTCTACTTTGAGGGTCATATCTCCTAGCACACAAATTATTTGGGTGGCCATAATATATCCATGGAAAGCCCTTTGAGTTAGCTACCTAACGCACTTTGTTTCACCTCATTCGGAGTTCGGACGAAGAAGTTATGCCCATTTTCGTAAAGTCTGTCCGACAGAAAACGTAAATTCCAGTAGCTAATGTTACTGTTCATTACTGTTCACCCGCCTGAAAATTTTTCTAAGTGTTGGACCATTTTTTTAAAAGACTTATGTTATTTCTATATACCATTAGTTCATTCCCATCCCTAAAAACATTTCCCTCACTTCTCAAATATTCTCTCCAACTCAAGAAGAAGAAGAAGTGGGAGCTAGGCTTTGGATTCAAGTCTTTCTTCATCAATTTCTTGCAAGATCATAGCAAAGGTATGGTGATCCTTCATCTAGGGTTATCTTTCACCCTAGAGTCCATTCAAAGTTAGTTTTCAAAGGTTTCAAGTTCTTCAAAACCTAGGGTTTTTATTCTAACTCATGGGTTCCTTCTTCAAACGTTTTCAAATGGTTATTAATGACTTATTATGATTGTATTAGTATTTAAATGATGATTTATGACGAAAATACTCCATGAACCCATGATTTCTCTCTATTCCTAGTTTATGCCTTTATAAAGTGGGTTGCTTGATAATGAATGTATATGAATCGAACTTGTTTAAATGTCTTTAGATTGTTGAAGTATGTCATTACTCATGCTTATTTTATGGTGTATTGTTGGTGTATTGGTATGAGAGGCTTATGGCCTTAAAGGCATAGTATGAGAAATTGAAGTGTTATCATGACATTGTATGAATGAGAGTTCAATGAAGATAATGTGATCATGTTATGAGGGTTTGGTTGCATCATTACTACCCTATTTTTCATGTTCTTCGATTTCATTACATGCCTACAAGGTGTTTGACAAAATGTCCAACTATGGAGAATTGATGAATCGATGCTTTAAAGTTTGAGTTTCAGATGTATGGAAATCCAGAAATGTGTTGATGACACTCATGAATGTTGATGATATAATATGAAGGATTCTTCAATATAAAGTATACCTTGAATTGGTAGGGCTTATACATCATTTTCTTGTATAAATGATTATATTGTTGATTGTTGAATCCTTGGATCGGTAGGCTTATGGCACCCTTCCACACATGCTTATAATGAACCTTGGATCGGTAGGCTAATGGCACCCTTCCATTAATGATACGAAATGAACCTTGGATTCGGTAGGCCTATGGCACCTTTCCATAAAGGTTAATGATGAGTCTTGAATCGGTAGGCCCATGGCACCCTTTCAAGAGGAGTTAATGAGCTTTCCTAAATGTACCTTGAATCGGCAGGCTTATGGCACCCTTTCATGTGTTAAATAATGTACCTTGAATCGGTAGGCTTATGGCACCCTTTCATGTGTGATGATGTCAAAGTAGTGAACTATTCTATGGGAATGTAGGCTAAGCACCGAGCGGATTTGGTTAGATGGAAACTCCCCCGACAGTTAGGCATGAGTTTCAATGATCGTCTACCTTATCCCATAAACTATGTGCCCACATAGGAAGCTAGTGGATCCATTAAGCTATATATACCGGTCTTCCTTAGGCAAGTAGACCACCTCTTTTCGGTGTGGGGATTCATGACACCGGATTCCATGACAAGCTCTCATGGTCTATGTCGGTTAAACGCTTACTTCCCATCATGTGAGATTTCATTATGGTTTCTTGACAGGTTCTACAAAGTGTAGGTAGTAGTATGGGATGCTACCTATACATTGCACGAGTAGCCTTGGAGAGGGTCATAGTGAGTTTCTCTAAATCCTAATGACTGTGACATGAATGTACCCTAAATGAGGTTATTAAAGAATGTTGGCTCTTAAATGCTTAATATGTTATGCATGTTATACTTGGGTTATATTACGAGTTATTTTCTCTTGTCATGTCTTAATTAATGATATACCTCTTATGTATGAATATTGTGCAAAGGTGAAAGAAAGGAATGATAAGTTACTTTAAGTGACCTAAATGTGGTGCCTTAGTATGGATGGTGGTATGGGACGCCATCCATACATTGCACGAGGTATAGCATAAGGGTTTCTTGAGGTGAAGGTCCAAGGTAAAGGTTTTCATGTTGATATTGTTTAAAGGTGATATTATGACTTACTTGATGTTATGCTTGTCTTGTATGTCTTTTATGCTATTGTTCATGATATTTCAAAAAGGTGGCATAATGCATGGTCTCTAACTAAAATGTCCCCTTTAAAGCATGTTTTGCATGGTCATCATACTTAGTACATTTTTGTGTACTAACCCATATTCTTCATGTTTTTACTACAAGTGTAGGTTCCGGCAAGTGATCCCTCTTAGCTAGTTTGAAGTGTTGGATTGCTTTCCTCTAAGACTTGGTATGTCCTCATGGATTCGAGGACAAGACTTTTAAGTTCTTTTGTTCATGTAATAGACTTCTTTTGATTGTAAAGGGCCGTGCCCCTACTTATGTTTTGCGACCGTGTCTAAGATGGCCATGTGAGACTTAGACTTCCGCTGTGTGTTTTTTAAAGTTGTTTTAAGAAGTTTAAATGTGTGGATGTAAATAAGTTTTTTTTTTTTTATTTCCGCACTATTTTCATTATTGAATGCAATGAATGACTATGTGGCTTGTATAAGACCCCTTCGGGGTCGAGTACGCCTTGTTACGACTTGGGGGTGCTCCCGGGTCGTGACATGTCGATGCTTCAATTTATAGAAGTTTGATTGGTTCCCTGTTGTATTTATTAGCCACGAGGCCTGATATTATGTACGCAACAAGTGTGCTATCAAGGTTTATGCATTTACCAACTGAAACTCAGCTCAGAGCAGCCAAAAGAATTTTGAGGTACATTCGAGGCACCATTAATTATGGTGTGTTTTATAAAAGAACCACATCTATGAAATTGTTGGGGTTTACTGATAGTGACTGGGCTGGGTCGCAAGACGACATGAAAAGCACTTCAGGATATTGTTTCACTCTTGGATCAGGTGTCATTTGCTGGTGCCCAAAGAAGCAAGGGTCCGTGGCTCAATCAACAGTTGAAGCAGAGTACGTTGCTGCCTCCAGTGCTGTTAATCAAGCTTTATGGTTGAGAAAAATATTGATTGACTTGGGGTTTCATCCAAGCAAAGCAACTGAAGTCCTTTGTGATAACAAATGTTGTTGCCATGGTAAAGAATCCAGTCTTTCATGGAAAGACTAAACACATTAAAATCAAATACCATTCCATTCGAGAAGCTGAAAGGGAAAATGAATTTCATATTTTGTATTGTTGTGGTGAAGATCAACTAGCTGATATTTTTACCAAGGCGTTGCAGAAACAAAGATTTGAGCTTCTTAGAGCTAAGCTTGGAGTATCCAGCAGCACTTGCATCAAGGAGGAGTGATGAAGGTTGTTTTTGTATGTGATGCTAAGTCTTTGTCATGTTAGTATTTTTGTCTTGATATTTTTGGTATAACTTTTGAATTAATTTTAATACAAAGTTCTAGAATGTAGAAGATATTGTAACATGTGGTGGAGCTTGATTTAAGCACAAAATAGGGAGTCAAGTTTCCAGGATTTAAGGGACTTGTCACCACTTTATGTATCTATATATATGTAAGCTTTTGCTGAATGAAATGATCTGCTCCCTTTCTCTAGATTATCTTTCAATTATCATATTTGTCTTCTCTTTCTCTCCTTCAATTTATGATATATTGTCATATTCCTTCTCACACAAAATGTAAAATAATAAGTTACACTAGTAATTTTACATCATTTTGCTTAGTCTTCAAAGCATGTTGAGTTTTGTTCTTTTAAAATCATCTACAACACAAGCATATACAAAGATATATTATATAACATCTACATTTCTTATTTGTTCCAACTCTTGCCTTAACCAAAAATTTAAAAATTTCCATGTATACCTAGACATGGAGATTTTCCTTTTTCCATACCTCTTTTAGATGCCTATTCTTATAGTGTCCATTAAAGAATATGTTTCATGTAGTAAATAGGTCCCCCTTAACTATTTCGTTTGTAGTCCATATTTTAATTCTTGTATTCTTTGTTCTTTTTTCTTTTGTTTTTCCACCAACAACTTTTTATTGCATCTCATACTGCTCTGCATTAAATGAATCTCTTTTATTAAAAGATGCCTTTTTTGAAAAAGACATTCTTGAATCATGTGATTGAATGGTGTACATGAAGTATCTCACATGCCATATACCCTTTATTTTGTTTCTACAAATGTATTTCCAGTAGGACACAGGATGTATCTCAACACACACACACACATATATATACACACACACACTCATCTATTTATCAAGGATCTTTCAAAAATAACCTCTCTACTTCTATGAGGTAGTGGTAAGGTTTGTGTATATTCTACCCTCTCAGACTGCACTTGTGGGATTACACTAGATATATTATTGTTTCTGTTTTTGTACTTACCTATTTCATACCTCAAATATCTATTTATTCCTCTTTATATTCAATTGTTAAATACTACATTTTTCACCACTATATACATGCTCATCACTTTATTTACTTAATGCATCTTTGTATCTATTATTATGGGTTTTTCCATTGTGATACCAACTTTCTCACAGAAATTTCTCATCTAAGCCAACCATCAATAATCATTGATAAAATCTACCACAAATCACCAAACATATTCAATCCTTTCTGAGCCAAGGTCCCTCATTCAACAAAGTTAAGAAAGCTGCTATGCATCAATTTATTGTCAATCTTAAATATAAGTGTTTTTGTCCATATGCAAGAAGATAATATATCCATCGAAGAGGAGTAGTTCAAGTGTGCATATGAAGTTCGTGTGATACTAGTAGATCATGGCAAAAAATTTGTTATTGAGGCGATTGATTTGCTAAAGTCTTGTTTATAAAATGTTATATCTCTAAAACAAATTCTTTGATTTAACTTAATTCTGTCTAATTTTCTTAAAATAATTTCCTTGTTTAAGGATTATAAGTTCTCTATAATATCTTAAAAGATGTCACCTCTATATTCATATGATTTTAGCAAATGAATCATCTCACTGGCAAACTTTTTGTCATTATCTACCAGCATTACACGAACTTCTTGAATAATATCATAAAGTAGGTATCCTTGTCGTACTAATTCTCACTTTTACAAGATTGTGTTTATTTCAAACCTATTGTATGCGATCTGCGTTCGGATCAACATTCTAGCTTCATCCATGTTATTATTTTGTCTTTTGATACTCTAGATAGTTTTGAAGTAGTGAACAATTGTACTATCTTTTAAAAGCTCTTGTACAGGTGGAATTGGGTTTTGATTATTGACTAACTTTCACACATTATGTCTTTTATTAATGAAAGTTGGGGGCAGAACCCATTGGTGGCCACCTAAAATTGGCATCATTTTTTACTTAAATATCTTAATTAGGCTTTGTTCATATTAAACACCTCATATAATTAGGTTTCTCTAAGTCATTTTGACACTTTCCGCTGACTTGGCATAGTGTGTATATTGCACACATTTTAAGCGCGTAAAAAGCTTAAATTTTGCATTTTTTTTATTTCTCCTCCTTCCTTCTCTCTCATTCCCACACTTCCTTCACGATCCACCATCATATATCCAACCTTCCTTTCCATTGTCATTTCAGAATGTAGCACATTAATTTTTTTTAAAATTAAGGCAATGATTATAAATGGTTAGATAAAGAAAATATCATACAAATGTTATTCAACAATATGTAGCCTCAATAATTTGCAATCTAATTTTGAAATATTGAATGGATTTAAGTTATTCTCATAATTTTTGTATAACTCTGTATTTGAAGCTATAGAAACTTGATTCAAGCCTGTTGTTTCTTCTTCTCTGGCGTTAATTGTGGCACATAAGCTTTTTCCTTAATATTCAAAATTTGAAATCCTAACTTTTCGTTTTCTAAAGCTTTTGGCTTTTCGTTTTTGTTGGTCTATAAGCTATGGAGATACTTGAAGAAAAAAAAAAGAAATGGTAGATTTAAAGAAACGATGGTGATAGTGATTATGGTATCTAGGTTATGACTTATGAATAAAAAGAGTTAATAACTTTGGTGGTCACTTAACTATCAATTTTTCCCACAGAAAGTCACTCAACTTTCATTTTCAACTCAAAAGTCACTCAACTATGACTTATTTGCATAGAAAGTCACCAACCTATTTAATTATTTTTTTCACTAAAATTTGCTGACATGGAATTTTTATTTTTAACCAAAATTTTAGAACCAAATACATATTCATTAAACATTTAGTGACCCACCCCATTTAATCTAACCCGCTAAAAATATAATATTAAATTTTTTATTTTACCATTAATTCCCTAAATCATTCTCTCTTGTGTCCTTCTTTCTCCTTGCATTCTTCTCTTTTCTTTTCCTTTTTAATTTCTCAAAAGCAAGACAAGGTTATAAGAGTTGCTCTTTTTGTTTTGTTTTGTTTTGTTTTGCATTCTAATTTCTTGCCTTAATTAATCTTGACTTCTTTAGCTGTCAAGAAGTCTAATATTTTACAGCTCCAACTTTCTTTATATATATTAATGGAATGAAACCTTTTGTCTATATATCTTTTCTTCAATCTCCAACCACCAAAATGATCCAACTACTCAGAATCTCTTTTCCTCACCACCATTATATGTATTCATTTTCTTCATAATATTTCCTAACTTTCTTTATTTTGAAGTTATGTGTTGTGGGGGTGCATTGTAATTCTCAAAAGATCACACCAAAACTCTCATTCAACTATATCATAATAACTTGACAAAAGGCCTTCTTTCCACTTAATGTTCATCCATCCATCTCTAAGTATTTAGCTTCTCCTCTTCACTGGACTACTATGCGATGAATTCGACCGCGACTCAACTCCTGAGCCATTAGTTCTGTAACTTAAACATGCTGCATCCAACACACCAAGTGGACTTTGAGGAACAAATGGAATTGAAGAAGCAATTGAATATTGTGTACTTAAATCTAGATAAAACGAAAGGAGGAATTCATTATAAATTCCTAGTTAATAGAGATTTTGAAATTAAGAGATTAAAAAAAGAAGAATGCTTAGGAAAAAGAAGGAAACAAGAGAGAATGATTTGGGGAACTAATGGTAAAATAAAAAGTTCAATATCATATTTTTAGTGGGTCGGGTTAAATGGTTTAAATGGATATGTATTTGGTTCTTAAAATTTTGGTTAAAAATAAAAATTTTATGTCAACAAATTTTAGTGAAAAAAATAATTAAATAGACTGAGTGACTTTCACTACTAAAAAACAGTGAATACCGACCTAAAATTTCCGACCTCAAATGGAGGTCGATATTTACAAGTAGTCGGTTTTTATGCAAAATAAAGCGGGAAAATCAAATTCCGACCTCTGGAGGTCGCAATTTTTCTTGAAAAAAATGAATTACAATAAAAATCGACCTCTTCATGTCGGTATTAAACAAATAACAAATAATACTGACTTCCATATGTCAGTAAATTAAATAGTGTGTAAAAAATAAATTAATATAAAATACCGACCTCATGAGGTCGGTATTTTTTTATTTAATTGAGAAAATAATACCGACATTCAAAGGTCGGTTTTTGTTTCTAGGAAAAATTCCGACCTCTTGAGGTCGGAATTTGGTTATTTTGTATAAAACCGACTTCTTGATGTCGGTTATAATACCGACTTCCGAATGTCAGTAAAATTAAATAGTATGTAATTAAAATACCGACCTTATGAGGTTGGTATTTTTTCTAATTACTATTAATTAAAGTGACATCCGGAGATCGGTATTTTTATTTCATCTATTACTTTTAAAAGCGACATCCGGAGGTCGGTATTTGTATTATTACTTTTAAAAGCGATATTCGGAGGTCGGTTTGTTGTTCATTTTACACCTATAACAATTTTTGTATACTATGAAATTACGTTGATATGAAAACTGACAACAAGTAGTCGATTTTTATGCAAAATAAAGCGGGAAAACCAAATTCCGACCTCAGGAGGTCGGAATTTTTCCTAGAAAATGAATTACAATAAAAACTGACCTCTTGATGTCGGTATTATTTTCTCAATTAAATATTAAAAAAAAATTGAGAAATATTTTGATTTAATTTTATTTAAATCGTCTTCCGAAGGACGATTTTGTGTAATATAAAATACAAAAAAATTATAATACCGACTTCTGGAAGTCCATAAAATTAAATAGTATGTAATAAATTAATATTTTCAATTAACTTTAAATAAATCGTCTTCCGAATGACGGTAATTTATACAAGTTAAAAAATAATTTAATATAAAATACCGACCTCCCAATGTCAATATTATTTAATTAATATGATTACTTTTTAATGTGATACCAACCTCATGACATCGATATTTTTTTATTAAATCTAATTACTTTAAAAGCGACATCCGGAGGTTGGTTTTTTTAAAATATTCCTATTAATAATCATAATTTTGCTATTGTGCATAATACTAAAATTTCATTTTACATCTACAATTAATTGTTCAAAAAGTGTAACAATTTTGTATACTTCTATAAATAAAAAGTTAGAATTCGTGGAATAAATAAAAAAATATCTATAATCCATATTTAGAGTATGAAACTACGTTGATATGAATTAGGAGATAATTATACTTATATTTTTAGAGTAATGTACAAATTCTATTAGTCCTTCGTCTAATCATGAACTTAATATCTGATGTCATGATGTAGAGGTGAAGAGCTAACATATAATCCATTCAAGTATGAAATGCGCATGAGATAGCTAGTATTATTATATACGTTCGATCTAATTGAATGGATGTTAAGTGTAGTGATCACCTTCTAATTATGATGACATGTAAACGATACTTTATCGGAGTATAAAATACGTTGATTAATTATATACTCCTCGAGTAGTTTAACAAATCAAGTCTTATATACTAGTGGTTTAGATATGAAAAACATTATCAATTAAAGAAATATCGTTGATCAATTCAAGGAGATTTATATATTAAATTTGATATTGATAAACTTTTGTTGATCAATAAAATTAAATTTATATATTTAGGAGTTACATAATTTAAATTTATAAAATTAACTTGATCGATAAATTAAATTTATTAAATTAAACTTCTATTGATGTGTAGTTAAATTATATATATTTGAAATTGATAAACTTTTGTTGATCAATAAAATTAAATTTATATAATTAGGAGTTATATAATTTAAATTTATAAAATTAACTTTATCGATAAATTAAATTTATTGAATTTAACTTTTGTTGATGTGTAGTTAAATTATATATATAATTATATACTCCTCGAGTAGTTTAACAAATCAAGTCTTATATACTAGTGGTTTAGATATGAAATACATTATCAATTAAAGAAATATCGATGATCAATTCAAGGAGATTTATATATTAAATTTGATATTGATAAACTTTTGTTGATCAATAAAATTAAATTTATATAATTAGGAGTTATATAAATTAAATTTATAAAATTAACTTGATCGATAAATTAAACTTCTGTTGATGTGTAGTTAAATTATATATATATATATATATATATATATATTTGATATTGATAAACTTTTGTTGATCAATAAAATTAAATTTATATAATTAGGAGTTATATAATTTAAATTTATGAAATTAACTTTATCGATAAATTAAATTTATTAAATTAAACTTCTATTGATGTGCAGTTAAATTATATATATATATATATATACTCCTCGAGTAGTTTAACAAATCAAGTCTTATATACTAGTGGTTTAGATATGAAATACATTATAAATTAAAGAAATACCGATGATCAATTCAAGGAGATTTATATATTAAATTTGATATTGATAAACTTTTGTTGATCAATAAAATTAAATTTAATATATATATATATATATATATATATATATATATATATATGTTTAATTAATAAATCAACCTCAAGAGCAGAGTTTATATTAAAATAAATTAATAAATACCAACCTAAAGAGGTTAGTATATTTAAATTATTATTTTATTTAAATAATATCGACTTCACGATGTCGGTATTTATTAAATATTTTTAAATATAAATAATTATTTTAAAAATTATTGACATCCCGTGGTCGGTAAATTAAATAATTCTTTTAAGAAAAGAATGATAATATCAAGTCTCACTCTAAGTAAAGTCTCAAAACCTAAGTGAAGTCTTACTCCCCACCCCCACCCATCCCCGACTGGAGACCCACCATCCCCGACCGGCGCCCCACCATCCCCGACCAGCGCCACCGTCGCAACAGCAGAGGAGGTCGCGCACAGCTGGAGAGGAGGTTGCGCACAGCTGCAGAGGAGGTCGCGCAGCTGCAGAGGAAGGTCACGCCGCCTCCATATCAGTTTTCTCAGTTTGCGCCACCATCCCCGACCTTCTTACTCAAGGTGAATTTTTAGAACCTCCATAAAAGATTACTTTTGTTTCTATTTAGTTGAAGTATCTCAAAATTAGAGTACTAATATACTTAGTTTGATTGATTATTAGTTAGTAAGTGAGTGATTTAGGGTTTTTGATTATTAGTTTGAATTAGGGATTATCTGATTGCTAGTTTGTGTTTGTTGATTTTGAATTGAAAATTTTAATGTTAGGGTTATTTTGAATTAGGGTATCTTAGGATTTGTTTGAAATTCAGTATTTTTTGAGTTAATTAGTTTGATTTTGGAATTGTAAGATTAGATTGAATTAGGGTATTTAAGGAGTTGCTTGAATTTGGGTATTATTTGAGTTAGTTTGAATTATTATAGAAATTTTAGGACTAATAGTTTGAATTTGGGATTAGGAATAGCTAGCTAATTTTAATTTAGGATTTTAACACTAGTTAGATTTTGGGATTTAGGGCTAGTTTGAATTTGTGATTTTAAGACTAGTTTGAATTTTGAATTTAGGACTAGTTTGAATTATTATTGAGATTTTGGGACTACTAATAGTTTGAATTTAGGATTTTAGCACTATAGTTTGATTTTTGAATTCTAGGAGTACTTTCAATTTGTGATTTTAAGGCTAGTTTGAATTTGGAATTTAGGACTAATAGTTTGAATTATATTTGATATTTTAGGACTAATTAATAGTTTGAAGTTGGGACACTAGCTAGCTAGTTTGAATTTAGAATTTTAGGGATTTAAATTACAACTTAATTAAAACTTATAATTAATTATAACTTGAATTTACTATGAATGGAACTTAATTAGGAATATGAACTTGAAATTAGAACTTGAACTTGGAACTAATTAGCTTGAATATGTAACTAATTAAGTTTAGAAATTAGATATGAACTTGAATTGAAACTTGAACTTATTAAAACTTGAATATATATATATATATATATATATATATATATATATATCACTAATATTCTTGGATATGAAGTTTATATTTAACTAATTTAAGAACTTTTCGTGCGAGGCAACTGAGGAAACTCAACATGTAAAAAAGTTGATACAGGACTATATTGCTTCTTTCATCAAAGTTGGAGATAAGGTTGGTGCTTCTAAATTTCTCAAGTTCAAGTACAATTGTTTTGAATAATGTGTTTCTGTCCATCTAGTATTAATAGTTAGATTTAATTCTAGTGATTATAATTGATTGTTTGTTAGTATATTATTGTTTTTGTTTGTTTCTTGTGTTATTCAATTGTTAATTGGATTTGATTATTGTTAGTTAGGAATAGATAATTGAAGATTTTTATTTTAAGGTTTTTAAAAAAAGAAATTAGGCATTTTTAAATTAGGCATTGTTAGTTAGTGAAGAATTAGCATTTTTATATTTTAGGACTAGTTTAAACTTGAGAATATGTAATTTGAGGTTGAATTGGGATTTTTTTGGATTTGATTTTAGGACTAGTTAGTAAAGTGTTAATTTGAAGTTAGAAATTAGTAATTGAAGTGTTATGAGTAGAAGATGAATGTTTGAATGTCATGAATTTAGATGATGAATGTTTGAATGTCATGAACTTAATTAGAATTTGAAGTTGAACTTAGAATTTGAACGTGAACTTAGAACTTGAATTTGAAATTAGAACTTGAACTTGAACTTAGAATTTGAAGTTAAACTTAGAACTTGAACTTGAACTTAGAATTTGAACTTGAACTTAGAACTTGAACTTGAAATTAGAACTTGAACTTGAACTTGAACTTGAACTTAGAACTTGAACTTGAACTTAGAATTTGAAGTTAAACTTAAAACTTGAACTTAGAATTTGAAGTTAAACTTAGAACTTGAACTTAGAATTTGAACTTGAACTTGAACTTAGAACTTGAACTTGAAATTAGAACTTGAACTTGAACTTGAACTTGAACTTGAACTTGAACTTAGAACTTAGAACTTGAACTTGAAATTTGAACTTGAACTTGAATTTAGAACTTGAACTTGAACTTGAACTTGAACTTGAACTTAGAATTTGAACTTGAACTTGAACTTGAACTTGAACTTGAACTTAGAACTTGAACTTGAACTTGAACTTGAACTTGAACTTGAACTTGAACTTAGAACTTAGAACTTGAACTAGAACTTAGAACTTGAACTTGAACTTGAACTTAAACTTGAACTTGAACTTGAACTTAAACTTGAACTTAGAACTTGAACTTAGAACTTGAACTTGAACTTAAACTTGAACTTAGAACTTGAACTTGAAATTAAAATTTGAAATTAAAACTTGAACTTGAACTTAGAACATGAACTTAAAATTTGAAGTTGAACTTAGACTAGAACTTGAAATTAGAACTTGAACTTGGAACTAATTAGCTTGAATCTATAACTAATTAATTTTAGAAATTAGATATGAACTTGAATTGAAAACGTGAACTTATTAAAACTTGAACATATATATATAAAACTAATATTCTTGGATTTGAAGTTTATATATAACTAATTTTAGAACTTTTCGTGCTAGGCAACTGAGGAAGCTCAACATCTAAAAAAGTTGATACAAGACTATATTGCTTCTTTCATCAAAGTAGGAGATAAAGTTGGTGCTTCTAAATTTCTAAAGTTCAAGTACAATTGTTTTCAATAATGTGCTTGTGTCCATCTAGTATTGATACTTAGCTTTAATTTTGTGATAATTTTTTTGTGTCCATCGATTGTTTGTTAAGCATAAGTACCAACACTAGTTGATTCTATTGATGACAAAATTGATTTTCTTGCAAGATCGATTTGTGTCCATCTAGTGTTGACACTTAGCTTTAAATTTAGAAATAATATATTTGTTAAGCATAAGTATCAACACTAATTGATCCTATTGATGACAAAATTGATTTTCTTGCAAGATCGATTTGTGTCCATCTAGTGTTGACACTTAGCTTTAAATTTAGAAATAATATATTTGTTAAGCATAAGTACCAACACTAGTTGATCCTACAGATGACAAAATTGATTTTCTTGCAAGATCGATTTCTGTCCATCTAGTGTTGACACTTAGCTTTAAATTTAGAAATAATATATTTGTTGAGCATAAGTACCAACACTAGTTGATCCTATTGATGACAAAATTGATTTTCTTGCAAGATCGATTTGTGTCCATCTAGTGTTGATATTAAGCTTTAATTTAGGAATAATGTGTAAGTACCAACACTAGTTGATCCTATTGATGAAAAAATTGATTTTCTTGCAAGATCTATTTGTTTCCATCTAGTGTTGACACTTAGCTTTAAATTTAGAAATAATATACTTGTTAAGCATAAGTACCAACACTATTTGATCCTGTAGATGATAAAATTGATTCAGTTGGTGGATTTAATTGTTGGAATTAAGTCAAAACTAAATTAGGTAAAGTTAAAAAGTTGTTATGTTGTTTCAATAAGTTAAAATAAATAATGTGGTTTAGTCAGTAAATTTAATTGTTGGAATTAAGTCAAAACTATTGTAGTTAAAGTTAAAAAGTTGTGAAGTTGTTTAAATAAGTTAAAATAAATAATGTCGTTTAGTTAGTGGATTTAGTTGTTGGAATTAAGTCAAAACTATTGTAGTTAAAGTTAAAAAATTATTAAGTTGTTTAAATAAGTTAAAATAAAAAATGTGGTTTAGTTAGTGAATTTAGTTGTTGGAATTAAGTTAAAACTAAACTAGTTAACGTTACGAAGTTGTTAAGTTGTTTACATAACTTAAAATAAATAATGTGGGTTAGTTAGTGAATTTAGTTGTTGGAATTAAGTCAAAACTAAACTAGTTAAAGTTAAAAAGGTGTTAAGTTGTTTAAATAAGTTAAAATAAATAATGTGGTTTAGTTAGTGAATTTAGTTGTTGGAATTAAGTCAAAACTAAACTAGTTAACGTTAAAAAGTTGTTAAGTTGTTTAAATAAGTTAAAATAAATAATGTGGGTTAGTTAGTTAATTTAGTTGTTGGAATTAAGTCAAAACTAAACTAGTTAACGTTAAAAAGTTGTTAAGTTGTTTAAATAAATTAAAATAAATAATGTTGGTTAGTTAGTGAATTTAGTTGTTGGAATTAAGTCAAAACTAAACTAGTTAAAGTTAAAAAGTTGTTAAGTTGTTTAAATAAGTTAAAATATATAATGTGGGTTAGTTAGTGAATTTAGTTGTTGGAATTAAGTCAAAATTAAACTAGTTAACGTTAAAAAGTTGTTAAGTTGTTTAAATAAGTTAAAATAAATAATGTGGGTTAGTTAGTGAATTTAGTTGTTGGAATTAAGTCAAAACTAAACTAGTTAAAGTTAAAAAGTTGTTAAGTTGTTTAAATAAGTTAAAATAAATAATGTGGGTTAGTTAGTGAATTTAATTGTTGGAATTAAGTCAAAACTAATGTAGTTAAAGTTAATTAAAATTATCATTATTGTTTGTGTAGATGAATTCTGATCATAGTTGGATGTATAATAAAAACAATCCTGGTCGAGTGGGTATGATTCTAGAATTTGCAGAAGGTGTCACTAGATTTATAAATCATGCAAAGACATTTGATGATTTTTTAACTTCAAGAGAGAAGAAGAGAGAGGAGGTGATTGCGGTAGCAAAGGAGGTAGAGAACAAGAGGTATGCAACGCTTCAGACCCAACTAACTTTTCTTTTTGAATCAGGAAATATTCTTCCTCCATGTCCGACCAGCAGTGATGGATCTGATCAGGAGGGTGATGAGAATGATAAGTCTGATAAGGAAAGTGAGGGTGATGAGAATGGTAAGTCTGATAAGGAGAGTGAGGGTGATGAGGAGTAGTTGTATCTATTTGACATTTTAGACTTCTATATTTTTGGAGTTGTTTAATTTGATCGTATTTTAGTTTATTTTGAAGTTGGATGAAGTTTATTTTGAAATACTTTAATGTATATGTTGAAAATATTGTGTTGTTTTGGTTGGATCAATTTTATTTGGCTTTGGGTTGGTTTGGTTGGATGAAGTTTATTTGGCTTTGGGTTGGTTTGGTTGGATGAAGTTTATTTGGCTTTGGGTTGTTTTGGTATATATATGCAGGTGGGCAAGTAAAAATTGCAGAAAATTGCTGCCTGTTTTGTAACAAAAAACCGACCTCCGGAGGTCGGAATTTCAAAAATAAAAAATAAAAATACCGACCTCCGGAGGTCAGAATTTCAAAACTAAAAAATAAAAATACCGACCTCCGGAGGTCAGAATTTTAAAAATACAAAAATAAAAATACCGGCCTCTAGAGGTCAGAATTTCAACATTACAAAAATAAAAATACCGACCTCCGGAGGTCAGAATTTCAAAAATACAAAAATAAAAATACCAACCTTCGGAGGTCGGAATTTCAATATTACAAAAAGAAAAATACCAACCTCCGGAGGTCAGAATTTCAAAAATATAAAAAATAAAAATACCGACCTCCGGAGGTCGGAATTTCAACATTACAAAAATAAAAATATCGACCTTCGGAGGTCAGAATTTCAAAAATACAAAAATAAAAATACCGACCTCCGGTAGTCGGAATTTCAACAATACAAAAATAAAAATACCGACCTCCGGAGGTCGAAATTTCAACATTACAAAAATAAAAATACCGACCTCCGGAGGTCAGAATTTCAACATTACAAAAATAAAAATACCGACCTCCGGAGGTCAGAATCTCAAAATGCAAAAATAAAAATACCGACCTCCAGAGGTCGGAATTTAAAAAAATGAATATTTCGACATAAAATAAACTAACCTCGAGAGGTCAGTAAATACCGACCTCTAGAGGTCGGTATTGAATAGGGACCAAGCTTTTTCCGACCTAAGTTGGGATGTCGGTTTTAGGTCGGTATTTCAGGGAATACCGACCTCTGGAGGTCAGTATTTCAGGGAATACCGACCTCTGGAGGTCAGTATTTGTTGGTCGGTATTCACTATTTTTTTAGTAGTGTTTCTATGCAAAAAAGTCATAGTTGAGTGACTTTTGAGTTGAAAATGAAAGTTGAGCGACTTTCTGTGAAAAAAGTTGATAGTTGAGTGACCATCAAGGTTATTAACTCTGAATAAAAGCTTGTAATCCAAATTAATGTTAAGTTATGTGATTAAGATAGTTGGATTTGAATGAAAAGGATTGAGCTCCATTGGAGGCATTCAAATAAGGGGTTTTGACATTCTCTGTAATTGAGTTTTGAGTTTCTTTATTTGGAGGATCAGGGGTTGATTTTGCTGAGCCAGAGGTTGGCTGACTGTCATCTCCATTGGAGCAGCAAGGGAAAAATATTTCTTGCAGTACGATAAAATTGGTTCATGTCTAGTTGGATTTGAAGGAAAGGGTAGTGGTAGTGATAATGTTAAATTTGAAGAAGATGGCTATGGCGGTAGTATAGATGGAGACGGTGAGAAGAAAGAGGTGTTGCAATGTTTTTCAATATTTTTAATTATTAAAATGTAATTTATAGAATTTATTAATTAAATAGTTTTTAATTTTTTTTTCATTCATAATACATCTTTTCATAATTATTTATGATATATTTGTCACGTGTCATCATTTAATTCATTACTTAGACACATCATCGGTGAGTGCGTTATACTCTCCTTAATATTATTGTTGATTGTAAAAAAGGTGTCAAAGTGACACGGTAGGATCCGACATGAGGTGTCTAAAATGAACAAAGCCTAGTTGAGGTGTCTAAGTAAAAGTTGGTGCAAACTTTAGGTAGCCACCTATGGGTTCCGCCAAAGTTGGGTATCTACCACATTTACTTGCTTCTTTAATATTTTATTGTGTGTTGTATTGAATGGATGGTTATATTGCCTATAAAAGGCTTAAGGTAGGTGTCATCATGACCTTGCTTTTTGGATCGTGATAATCTAACAAGAATTTAAACTCATCTATTTTTAAAGTGTTATGTTGGATTCAATAAATGAAGATTTTGAAGAATGAAAAAGTAAAAAACTAATGCATGGAATAGGTTGACTTAACACGATCTTACATAACTCAATACAAACAGGACTAGGAGCTGGAAAAGATGCAGGCGGTGGGGAACTCTAAATCACATGAGGAAAAGGAACCACTATAACTTTAGTAAGTTAGATACAAAGAAGGAAGGGTTGTTTGATAGATATATATAGAGCAAGGTTTTCTACAAAGAAACTTGTGCACTTAACATAGAGAGATACGAGCAAAACATAATCTTATTGTGAGAGAGTTCTAATTGAATATTTGTTAAAGTGCTACGAAGAAACACAACTGAAGAGTTTTATTCTGTTTGTTTTTGTTTCCTTTGTTAGGTTGTCGTAATTTGTTTATTGTGAATTTTAGTGTAGTTGGATCTTCGAGTTGGGGCAACTTGAAGATCCGAGAGAACATAAATCTGGGGATTTGTGTTCTGAGTCTATAAATTAGAGTTTATGATTCCTTAGGTTACATTAGTTTGTAATCGTTTGTAGTTTGAAGTTTTTGAGTTAATAAAGGTTTGAAATTGAAATTGCTGGGCAATTACAAACATGCTTACTTTGAACTACTAAACATTCTATTGATCAGATAGCTTATACATGATCCATAGAGGAATTACGGATGTCATAATTCCAACAATTAGTATCAAAGTGGGTTATCTTAATCAAGAGTCTAATAACTAAAGGTAAGATCACTATGAATTATGCATCTCCTCTTGGACACGGTCAAATACAACATATCAATAGGCCACCCTTATTTTATGGACAATACTACTCATGGTGGAAGGCAAGGATAGAAGGCTTTATTCAAGCTAAAGACTATGAACTATGGATGAGATTTACCGATGGACTTTTTATGCCTACAATCAAGGACATCGAAGGAAAGGACATTCCTAAACCGAAGGCTCAATAGGAGAAGCTGACTACAAGATGCTAGGAAATAATTCCAACGCTAAATGCATTCTCGTATGTGGACTCGGACCTGACAAGTTCAACCACATCTCTGAATGTACCACTACTAAACTAATATGTGATACACTTTTGAACGTGCATGAAGGTACTACTCAAGTTCGAAAGTTCAGAATTGTTAGACTTTGCACTGATAATGAGTCCTATAAGATAAAGGATGGAAAATCACTTCAGGATGTGATCACTAGATTCACCATAGTCGTAAACAAATTAATATCCTTGAGAAAAATATACACTACAAAGGAATATGTAGATAAGATTCTTCGAACTCTGCCTAGATCATGGGAATGCCTAAATCATGGAGAATCAAAGTTACTATAGTAAGAGAGGCCAATTACTTAACAAATATGACCTTAGATGAGCTTGTAGGGAATCTAATAAAATTAGATGAATGTCGAAAGTGCCAAAAGAAGTAAAGGAAATAAAGATAAGAGTCTTGCTCTCAAGGCAACTAAGGAGAATGATGAATTTGATATTGATGATTAGGATATAGCCTTGATAAGTAGAAATTTCAAGAAAGGCATGAACTATGGAAAGAAACTTTCTCCTACCAAGGAGAAGAACACAAAAAGGGTCAGAATGATGAATGTTATAAATGTGGTAAAACTGACCATCAAGTCAAGGATTGTCCTATGTGTGAAGTTGAGTGGAGAAAATAAAGGGTTGAAAAGGAGAAAATAGAACCGACAAACAAAAGGAAAAGTAAAAAAAAGAAAAATAATCAAGCTATGTATGTTGGATGGGGAACAGGTTCAGACAACTCTAAGGAACATGATGACATTGCATTGGTGGCCATAAAGGATTCAGAACCTGAATCTGATTCTGACACTGAGGTAGAGAAGGTCAATATTTCTGATCTCAAAGAAAAACTCAAACTATTTTCAAAGAAACATTATGGAAGAGGGCCAAAAACACCCCTAGACTTTAGGAAAAAGTTTAAAAAATACCATTCTTCCATCTTTTGGTCTGATAATATTCATTTATTCACTTTTGTTTCCCACTTATATCATTGAAACTAACCATTCTCTCTTTATTATTTATTTTAATAAAAAAATATTTATTATGTGTCATTCTCCTAGTGAATAATATAAAGACCCCACCTCAATTAGATTATTTCCCATTAATTATCCAAGTCAAAGCAATATATCTCTTCAAGACCCCAATTTTTTTTATCAAAAAAATCTTGTAGCTTTTTGTATCTTTTGTAGTTTTTTATTATTTACAAATTTTTGGATCCAACTCCTCTCCGTTTATTTGTCTCCATTTTCTCAAATTTTTACCTGGATTGAAGATTCATGATATAAGAAAAAATTAACGGCTAAGATTTAATCAATTAAATCAAGCTTCTAAACATGATATAGATAACTAATATTTTATAAACAAATTTATTATTTCATAATTATAAAAATATATTTTCTTATCCATAAATACATTACACAAAATTTTCTCTATTTTCCTTCTTTACTTTTCCATGTGGCTACGATCATCCATATGCTTTTGTTTTTTTATTTTATTATTGAGTTAATCTTTTAAGTAAAATTGTTTGTGGAAATTTTTCTTTGAAAAGTAGTTATCACATATTAGCAAAAAAAATAATTTAACAATTTTTTAAATTTTAAAATAGGAAGATAGATATTGCTTAGGATTTATGAATAACATAATATGTTGTTATAATTGTGGCATTATTAATATTTTTATAATTTATTAACTATGTAAAACAAAATTTTTTAAAATTTTTTTTAGAGTAAATACCAAAATTACTAGATTTAAAAAAAAAGAAATTGGGGTCTTGAAGAGGAATATATTTTTTTGATTTGATTAAATTATGGGGAAAAAATTAATAGAGATGTGATTTTTATTTTATGCAATAATAAAATGACACATAATATTTAAAAAAAAAAAACTTTGATTGTTAGTCATAAATGTATAAGTTAGTCAAACAGGTGAATAAAAAGGTATAAGTGAACCAAAAAGGTGAATTGAAGAGTATTTTTAGACCAAAAGATGATGAAATGTATTTTTAGACCTTTTCCTATAGTCCAGGGGTAGTTTTGACCCATTTTTTTTTATAAAAAAATTATCCTCTTTAATGCTCACTCTCATAAATACCATACAAGAACTGAACAATGACAAGGATCAGTTGGAAGCTTCTATGACTAGTCTAATGTTTGAGTACATTGATCTTGAAAAACTCAATACCGAGTGAAAAGAAAAGAACAAAGCTCTGCTAGAAAATTCTCATCAACTTGATTCTTGTAACCTGTTGCTCAAAACTGAAATTTTAAAATTAAGTGTCATTAGCAAGGAAAAGGATGAGGAGAGTGATCAGCCCATGTGTGAACAGGATGTCAAAAGACGAACTATTTTTCAAAAAAAGAAAAATCTAGGAGAATGAAGTTTTAATTATCTAGAATCAAATATGAGCTTGAACAAGCAAATAAATTGAATAAGTCTTCCATGATTGTAACCCATCTGGGAACTAACACCCATAACATAAAAGCAGGAATAGTTTTTAATAATCAAACTATGAAAGGAACTCCTAGAGTCTGCACACTTTGTGGTAACATGGGTCACTCTAGAAACACCTGTCCTAAAACCAGAATCAGTACTACCAAAAATATTAAAATTGACACTTATCATAGAAACATATCTGTACTAAAGAAAAAAAAGCCTAACTGGATATACAAGGATCTTATTCACCCTTTTGATAAAAATAAAGGACCCAAGTTAATATGGGTTTCAAAATTTAACCCTTGAATTTTTCAGGAAAAGGTGAGAGAAAGCAAGCAACACTGGTATATGGATAGCGCTTGCTCACGGCACATGACTGGAGATAACTCAAAATTCCTCTGACTTAAAGAAAGAAAGGTGGAATGGTAACATTTTGCAATGGACAAAAAGGCCAGACTAAAGGCATTGGAAAAATAGGTAAGACTAATGAACACTCAATTGAAAATGTGTGTCATGTTGTAGGCTTGAATCACAACTTGCTAAGCATATCACAACTTTGTGATAAAGGAAACAAGGTAATTTTCTCTTCCACAAGAGTCAAAGTAATAAATCTCAAAATAAAGGAAACTTTTTGAACTCGACAAAGATATAAGCATGTATATATTGTAGATACTACAAAGGTACCTGCTGAAAATCTTATATGCCTAAGTGTAATGGATAGAGATCCTTTATTATGGCATAAACGCCTACGTCATGCGAGTCACGTACAATTAAACAAACTTATTTCTAAATACTTAATAATATGACTTCCTAAAACTAAGTTTAAAGAAGAAAGGATTTGTGAAGCATGTACTCAAGGAAAAAAGGTAAAATCATCTTTCAAATCTAAACAGGTGGTGGTAAGCTTAACTAGGTCCTTAGAACTAGTGCACATGGATCTATGCATACCTATGAGAGTCAAGAGTAGATGTGGAAAAGGATATTTGTTTGTACTAGTAGATGACTTTGTAAGGTACACTTGGACACATTTTCTTGCTTCAAAGGACGATGCATTTGAAGCCTTCTTCACATTAATAAGAAAACTTCAATAGAAACTTCATAAACAACTAGTAAGTACATGGAGCTGAATCTGAGAATTCTAATTTTGTTCAATATTGTCAATCTCATGGGGTTGACCACAATTTCTCTACTCCTAGGACTCCTCAACAAAATGGAGTAGAAGAAAGAAGAAATAGAACCCTTCGTGAAATGGCTAGAACTACGATGATTGCTAACAATATAACTAATCAATTCTGGGCTGAAGCTATGAATATTACATGCTATACTATAAATAGATGTATGCCTAGATCCATGCTATATAAAACTCCCTATGATTTATAAATGCAATTTTGAAAAGAAGAGAAGGAGTTCCCACATTGTTCACTTATGGGGTTTTGAGTTTTTACATTCTAGAACATTGTTTTTACGTTTTTGAGTAGAGATTTAGAGATTGTGAGATTTTTAGCTTAAATTTCAATATTTGGGATATGCAGATCGTTGTCAAATCAAAAGGAGAACTTCATTGGTAACGATTTATTTTTTTTCACTATGCTTGGCTAAAATCCCTATTATTGGGAGTGTGATTATGTAGTTGAATGCACTAATTAGCTAATGGGTACTGTTAGTTACTGATTTTATTATTGTTTTGAAGTGAGTTCAATTAATTGTTCTTGTTTTAATTGAGGAATTGTAGTTGCAAATGTAATTCTAGTTTAGTACTCTACACTTTCTTGAGAAAGAAGTATTAGAGTTGAACTATTAGTTGATGATTGTACTGATTGCATCTTTAAGAATCTAGCTTGAGAAAGTGGGTTTGATTGCATTCTTATAAATTCAGCTTGAAAAAGTGAAATAAATAAGGAATTGGGTTGTTCGATTGTGTTTCGCTTGTTGAGGTTTGAAAGAACTCACTTGATTCACAATAGTTGATTGAGAAATGACTATTGCACTCAAAACCTAGACTACCCACCAAGATTCAACAAGTTTGAGTAACTAGTAATTACCATTAACTGAAATTAGCCTTCAACTTATCACACTCCCAAGGATCTCTCTTTATTTGTTTACTTCCCGTTTTAGTAATCGTAAATTGGTTACCCAAATTCCCCCATATTAATCATTGAAACTTTGTGATTTACTCTAATGTTGTGAAACCTCTACTGCTACAAATGATTAGGACACAATTTTACTTCTTAATCGAATTCTCTACTATATCACTCCCTGCGGGATCGACCCCAAATTCTTAGTTGGGTTTATACTTGTTAGCGACTGCCTTCACTAAGAATTGAATGAAGTGTAGCTGAGCGTTATCAAAAAATGGCGCTGTAGCCGTGTCATGACCCGAGCCTACACCCCGGAAGTGACATGGCATACAAGACTCCGAAAAGTCTCATATAAGCCTCATATCATTCAGGATCTTAAGAGCATAGGAAAATAATGCGGAATTTAAAAACTTTTCTTTACAATCGAAGTCCTTTTTCGTAAAAGCAAGCAGGAATCTTTTCTAAACTTTGTCTCATACCATCTAGAAAGATACGACTTAAAACATTGGGACAAAACCCATAAAAAAGCTCTAAACATAACATAAACGGCATATAAAGAAAGGGTGGGCTGGTCCTTGAAACTATGAGGACTCACGAAGTCTTCAACTCCAAGCTCCTTAGAAACCTATCTTCCAAGTATAAGACATCAAATCTCCAAACCCTACACTTTGGTAGAAAATGAAGAAATATGGATTAGCACAATTAATGTACTAAATATGATAGCCATGCAAAAATCATGCTTAAAAACGGACATTTGGTTTGAAAACCATGCATTATGCCAATTTGAGAAAACTTCATGAACTTTTGCATAAAAGGCATAAGATACAAGCATAATCAACATACAAGCCGTTTCATCACATTAGAACATAATCAACATATAAGCCATTTCATTACTTTATAACCTCCACCCTAAGTAACCCTAAGCTATACTTTGTGCAATGTATGAATAGCGTCCCATACCACCATCCACACTAAGTACCACATTAAGGCCACCAAAAGTGAACTTACCATTCTTCCTCTTCATCATTGGACAATACTTATACATAAGGAACATAAACATTTCATAAGTCATGACAAGGAAGTAATTCATAATACATCCAAGTATAGCATGCATCATTACATTTAAGTATATAAGTCAACATTCTTCAGTAGCTTCATTTAGAGCACTTTCATTCAGTAGTCATTAAGACATTAGAGAACTCACTATAGCCCTATCAAAGCCTACTCATGCAATGCATGGATGACATCCCATATTGCCACCCACACTTCATAGAACTTCTCAAGAAACCATAGTGCACATCTCACATGATGGGAATAAGCATTAACCTACATAGACCATGTGATCTTGACATGGAATCCGGTGTCATATAACCCCACACCGTAAAGAGGTGGTCTACTTGCCTAAGGTAGGACCGGTAACATTTTAGCTTAAGTGGATACACTAGCTAATATCCTATGTGGGCACATAGTTATGGGATAAGAATATGTTCATTGGAACCCTAGCCTAACATTGGGAGAGTTTCAACTTACCATATCCCCTCGGTGCTTATCCTCCATTCCTATACAATATTTCATTTTCATTAACAATATTGCACTCGAGAGGGACACCAACATTAGGCCTACTGACCCAAGGTACATTACACATGAAAGGAATGCCATAAGCCTATCGATTCATGGTACATTACATAGATGTCTCATTGAATCCCCAAGAAGGGCCACCAATATTGGGTCTACCGATACAACGTTCATCATTTCACATATGAAAGGGCCACCAACATTGGGTGTACCAAAGTAAGATTTATCATCACATTAGTTTCTAGACTCATCATGAAGGGCTAGCAATACTAGGTCTACCAGTTCAAGACATAGCCTAGAATACTTCATCATTCATTTATGAAAGGGCTACCAATATTAGGTCTACCGATTCAAGACCAAGTCTTACAATACTTTATTAGTCATTTATGAAAGCAATGTCATTGGCCTATCGATTCATATTCATCAAGTCAAGACATATTCATTATACAATAAGAGGATGCCTAAGCCTACCAATTCAAGACATGATATTACATTCAAGGTTACATTCATCAATACAAGAAAAAGATTCCTTAAGCCTACCAATTAAAAATATGTCAATCCACATTACTTTTATTTATACAAGAAAAGGATGCATAAGCTTACCAATTCAAGATATAACATTACATTATAAAAACCCTTCACATTCTATCATCATCATTCATGAGTGTTATTTGAGAATATGCTTTCAATCATAACTTAATTACATTCTAAACAAGAATATAGTTCTTTCATTGAGATCACACACATATACTTCACATCATAATCATTCATATATCCTTCATTAAATTGCCTTCCAAGGCTATACATCAATTACAACCCAAACATCTAAGATACTATAATAGATAAGGGAATTAACATGATTCAATAACTAATTCAATATAAACATAAGCAATTCAACATACTTTCATGATTCAATTGATTCCCAATCACAAATCACAACTTAGGATTTTGGGGGAAAACATGGGTTCATAGAAGAAATTGATCATAATTCATCAATAATTCAACAATTCAATCATAATTCATCATATAATACATTTTGAAAATGATTTGGAATTGAACTCATGCATAGATTGAAATCTAGGGTTTATGGGGAAATTTGGAAACTTGAAAACATCTTTGAAATTGGCTCCTTGAAAGAAACTAAGTCAAGGATGAAGACTACCATACCTTTTAGGGAAGAACTCCACAAAACTTGAGTGAGAATGGTGAGATCTTGAGCTTGAAAGCTTGAATCCTTCACCACCAATGGTGGTTTCTAGAGAGAGGATATTTGGAGAGGTAGTTTCTAACTTTGGGGTGTTTTGAAATAATGAATTCTAAAAGAGAGTTTAATACTTAAAAAACCATTAAAATACTTTAATTAACCAATAATAACAGTCCCCCAACCTAAAAGACCTTAAAATGAATTTACCAAAGTGACCCTCCTCTTGGCCAAAACTTGACAGTTTTGCAAAGGTGATCTAGGAACCCCCACCCACGGACCGTGGGTGGGACCACGAGCCATACTGGCTGTCTGTGGTTTGGTTCTGTGGGTTTCCTTTTGGGACCTCGACCCATGGAGGCCATCCACGGGGCGTGGATGGACCTACGGAGCGTAGGTCCCATCCGTGAGTCATAAAAACTTTGACAACTTTTTTTGGTTTCTTGGGGGTTAGGCTTTAGGGTTCTCCTCAAGGACCCCTTGGGTGGTCCTTGGGGAGTCTTACCTTGACGTTTAACCCCTAAACCCCTCAACCTAAGCTTGGGAAGACATTTTATCACATGAAACTCCATTACAAACTCAAACACACAATCGTTAGGCTCTAGTTTCATTTACTAGTTTTCCGGGTCGTTACATTATCTCCCCCTTAGGAACATTCGTCCTCGAATGACACTTTAAACACTTCAGGGGATTAAAGACTCAATACTAGAAGCCTATCATGCATGCAACATCATAAACAATGCACAAAACTAGGAGGAAACATCAACTGCATCTCAAACATGCTCCATGCAACACAGCAAAGTAGGAACTACATCTACAAACTCATTATGCATGAAACTTCAACATTTCTCATTTCATTGGAGGAGTTACCTTCTCCAACTCAAATCATGCTCATCATAACATCGTTAGGCACATTATGCAATTACTCTCACAAGCATATTTAGGCATGTTCAACAATTCACCTCATGAAGCATATAGACAACTCATACTAGATGCACATCAACATGAGGAACACAATCCATAAAAACTTATTTTCTCATTTAAACATATATCCATCAAGAACATACATAACATAAGGATACCATGGAAACACATACACACATGACTCCAAAACATGAAACAAACAAAAAAGGAACTCTTTGTCTTAAGCTTGAATAAGACTAGAAGGAAAGAGATAAGGATATCAAAACTCTCAACAACCTTACTATTCAGCATATCATCTCCCCTTTAGGAGTAAACCTCATACCAAGGCTAACATGAAAACAACATAGGAACCTCAATACATCATTCAAAACTATAAGGAACTTATCAACATTCTCAAGGAAGGAACTTATTTACCATTCTATTTCTTAACTTGCCAGTTTAAGGTCCCAACCGGTACTTCTAAACTAGGAAGGTCCTCATTAAGGAACTCTTGCTCACAACATCCTTACCAACACCACTCAAGGTCTCATATGAGTATACCAAACCGGGTCTAAACTTCTCAAACTCACTACACCTCTTAAGGTGAGAATTTCAAGCAACCCTAACTCATGAACATCAAGGATACTCAATGACTTTGCTATCTAAGCACATTATCTCCCCCTTGGGAGCTAGCCTATACAAAATATTTTAAACATCATTTCTTTCAACATACCTCAAAACTCATCATGACTAAGTCAGGTTCTAACATCAACTAAACATAACCATAAAAGACCTATTCACACTAAAGACAACATCACAATCTATCACCTCAAGTCCAAGAAGTCACATAGCCAAAATTGGCATTACAACCAACCTTTCTCCCTCACTCCTTCTAGCATAAGCCTTTCAAGTGGTCATAACCTAAATACCACCGGATAAGAAATATGAGAGAGACATTATAGAGTTAAACTCTATGGCACAACTTGAAGAATGAAGAAGTGAGAATTTCCTAACATTCAATAGCCTCCTATTCATAAATGTGGCGCACTTCACACTATGAACAAGACTCTACTAGACATGGTTGAGACATCCTAAAACCATTCCAAAATCTTGTGCTTTGATACTATGTTTGTCACGACCCGAGCCTACTCCCCGAATGTGATATGGCGTACAAGACTCCGAAAAGTCTCATACAAGCCTCATAGCATTCATGAACATAAGAGCATATGAAAATAATGCGGAATTTAAAAACTTTTCTTTATAATTGACATAATTTTTCCTAAAAGCAAGCGGAAGTATTTTCTAAACTTTGTCTCATACCATCTAGAAACATAAGACTTAAAGCATTGGGACATAACCCATACAAAAGCTCTAAACATAACATAAAAGACATATAAGGAAATGGTGGGTTTGTCCTCGAAACTATGAGGACTTACCAAGTCTTCAAATCCAAGCTCCTTAGAAACCTATCTTTCAAGTATAAGACATCAAATATCCAAACCCTACAGTTTGGTAGAAAATGAAGAAATATGGGTTAGCATAATTAATGTACTAAGTATGATAGCCATGTAAAAATCATGCTTAAAAACAGACATTTGGTTTGAAAACCATGCATTATGCCAATTTAAGAAAACTTCATGAACTTTTGCATAAAAGGCATAAGATACAAGCATAATCAACATACAAGCCATTTCATCACATTAGAACATAATCAACATATAAGCCATTTCATCACTTTAAAATCTCCACCTTAAGTAACCCCGAATTATACTTTGTGCAATGTATGAATAGCGTCCCATACCACCATCCACACTAAGTACCACATTAAGGCCACCAAAAGTGAACTTACCATTCTTCCTCTTCATCATTGGACAATATTCATACATAAGGAACACAAACATTTCATAAGTCATGACAAGGAAGTAATTCATAATGCATCCAAGTATAGCATGCATCATTACATTTAAGCATATAAGTCAACATTTTTCATTAGCTTCATTTAAAGCACTTTCATTCATTAGTCATTAAGACATTAGAGAACTCACTATAGCCCTATCAAAGCCTACTCATGCAATGCATGGATGACATCCCATACTACCACCCACACTTCATAGAACTTCTCAAGAAACCATAGTCCACATCTCACAAGATGGGAATAAACATTAGCTGACATAGACCATGTGAGCTTGACATGGAATCCGATGTCATGTAACCCCACACCATAAAGAGGTGGTCTACTTGCCTAAGGTAGGACTGATAATATTTTAGCTTAAGTGGATCCACTAGCTAATATCATATGTGGGCACATAGTTATGAGATATGAAGATGTTTATTAGAACCCTAGCCTAACATTGGGAGAGTTTCCATCTTACCATATCCACTCGGTGCTTAGCCTCAATTCCTATACAATAGTTCATTTTCATTAACAGTATTGTAATTGAGAAGGCCACCAACATTAGGCCTACCGACCCAAGGTACATTACACATGAAAGGAATGCCATAAGCGTATCGATTCATGGTACATTGCATGGATAGCTCATTGAATCCCCAAGAAGGCCCACTAGCATTGGGTCTACCGATACAAGGTTCATCATTTCACATATGAAAGAGCCACCAACATTGGGCCTATCGATTCAAGGTTTATCATTACATTAGTTTCTATACTCATCATGAATGGCTACCAACACTAGGTCTACCGGTTCAAGACATAGCCTAGAATACTTTATCATTCACTTATGAAAGGGCTACCAACATTAGGTCTATCGATTCAAAGTTTAACATCACATTCATTCATAGACTCCTTATGAAAGGGCTACCAACATTAGGTCTACCGATTCAAGACCAAGCCTTACAATACTTCATTAGTCATTTATGAAAGGAAACCATTGGCCTATCGATTCATATTAATCAAGTTAAGACACATTCATTATACAAGAAGTGGATGCCTAGGCCTACCAATTCAAGACATGATATTACATTTAGGGTCACATTCATCAATACAAGAAAAGGATGCCTTAGGCCTACCAATTCAAGATACATAAATCCACATTACTTTCATTTATACAAGAAAAGGATGCATAAGCCTACCAATTCAAGATATAACATTACATTATAGAAACCCTTCACATTTTATCATCATCATTCATGAGTGTTAATTGAGAATATGCTTTCAATCATAACACAATTACATTCTAAACACGATTATAGTTCTTTCATTGAGATCACACACATATACTTCACATCATAATCATACATAGATCCTTCATGAAATTGCCTTCCAAGGCTATACATTAATCACAATACAATTATCTAAGATACTACAATAGATAGGGGAATTAACATGATTCAATAACTAATTCAATATAAACATAAACAATTCAACATACTTTCATGATTCAATCAATTCCCAATCACAAATCACAACTTAGGATTTTGGGGGAAAACATGGGTTCATAGAAGAAATTGACCATAATTCATCAATAATTCAACAATCCATTCATAATTCATCATATAAAACCTTTTGAAAATGATTGGAATTGAACCCATGCATAGATTGAAAACTAGGGTTTATGGGGAAATTTGGAAACTTGAAAACATCTTTGAAATTGGCTCCTTGAAAGAAACTAATAAGTCAAGGATGAAGACTACCATACCTTTTAGGTAAGAACTCCACAAAACTTGAGTGAGAATGGTGAGATCTTGAGCTTGAAAGCTTGAATCCTTTACCTCTAACGGTGGTTTCTAGAGAGAGGATATTTGGAGAGGTAGTTTGTAACTTTGGGGTGTTTTGAAATAATAAATTCTAAAAGAGAGTTTAACACTTTAAAAACCCTTAAAATACTTTAATTAACCAATAATAACCATCCCCCAACATAAAAGATCTTAAAATGAATTTACCAATTTGACCCTCCTCTTAGCGAAAATTTGCATGATGTCAATGAGGATCAGTTGGTAAGTGCGGGTGCTATTCAATTGCCTCCTATCGTGGGTAATGCGGTGTTTCATGTGACTAGCACATTGTTGCAGCCGAAGGAACTCTTTGGAGGACTCGTTCATGAGAAACCTCATGACCACATCTGAAACTTCATGGATGTGTATGGGCCGTTCTCTTTCAAAACAACACGCAAGAGTCAATCCGACTTTGTTTGTTTCCCTTTTCTCTAATGGGGGAAGTAACAAAGTTGTTGACCGAACTACTAAGGGATCCAATCCCCTTTTTGGGAGGAGCTCACCGATGCATTTTATGAAAGGTTTTTCCCTCCTTCGAAGATGGTCAAGTTGAAGGATAGTATTCAGAACTTCAAGTGTATTGATGACGAGCCTATCCATGAGACATGGTTGAGGTTTCAAAAGTTGCTGCTTTGATGTCCAACTCATGAGTTACCGGACAATATGTTATTGTAATATTTTTATCGGAGCCTTGACATGGTCAACAAAGGTGTTGCAGACTAGCTCATTCGAGGTGGAATCATGAGACAACCGTTTGACATAGCATCAACCCTACTTGATGAGATGACGAAAATCAATCATGCATGGTACATAAGAGAAGATCCGGTGTCTGCTTTGAATTTTGAGCCGACAAAGGAACACCTGAAAAAGAACTAAGAGCGAGATGAAAACATGGCCAAAATAATTACCCAAATGGACCTATTGACGAAACATGTCATGGGAAGTGGTTCCAAATCTGTGAATGCGGTCGGAATTAATAGTGGAGTAAAATCCTGATGAAGCACATTTTAAGGCCATGTACAATGAAGAATTGCAGTTCTTGGCAAATCAGGCGGGGGGGGGGGGTCTCGTCCGAACTATCCAAGGTCGGGTGAGAATCAAGGTTGGAACAAGGATCGCGATGATGGTTGGAGACACCGAGATAGGGAATGGTGTGACCGTGGTACAAATTTGAGAGATCAGGATGGCGACAAAGATCGCTATGTGCCTCCCCATGGGCGTCAAAAGCCAAAAGAACCAAGGGATGATCCTGAAATTTTCTACACCGAAGATATGCTTACTCATAATCTAAACAAAGAGGAAGGATCAGACAAGGTGCTAAAGGAAATGAAAGATGATGTTTGTTCTCTGAACCAAATGGTTACATAACACTCGGTGTCTATTAAGCAGTTGGAAACACACATGGGTCAGATTTTGACTTATTTAAATCCAAGTCCAAAAGGGGGTCTACCAAGTGATACCATGGTTAACCCAAAGAATGAAGCTTGAAAGCATCTTTTCGTTGTGCCACGACGTTAAATAAGGCACTTCTTGAAAGGAAATCCAAGTTTTAGTTTATGTTATTTGAATAACGGTTGTTGGATGTACAGGTTGAAAATTCGACGTTTGGGAGAAATAGGCGATTGAGTGAGCTCAGACCCACTCGACAAATCACTGAGAGGCTTGGAAAATCACTGAGAGGTTCGGCGAGTCCGATGTGGATCACCTTTTTGACCAACCAAATGGTTGGAGTTTTGGTAACTTCGGCGGGCAAAATTTCATTCGGTGCGTCACCGAGTGAATCAGCGACATAAGTATCCATCGCCGACTGAGGTGCGAACTGAAGGGTCAAAAGGCTTCCAACCGTTTTAAATTCAAAACCTCTCCTTATTTTGAAATTTTTGACTCTTGCACTATCTCAACTTCATTTTAGATCTTAGTTTTACTAAATTATTACGTGGGTATCGTTGTTTGTTTAAAATTCATTGCTTTGTTCTTCTTTATTTTTGACCTCATCATTTATTTGTCTACTTATGAGGTTGGTAATTTGGATTAAATTTTATTTCATGTCGTATTTTTAGCATGCCTATGCGTAGTTATTGAATATATCATATATTTTTGTGTGCCTAATTTATTTTGAATTTTGGGTTTTTAATCAAACTTTTTAGATATCATGTTTAGCCTACCATAGTTTGAATACCATATTTAAATTACTTAAAAATTGTGGGTTTGCGGGTGTGAATGTTGGGCTCTCTTTGGGTGAAGTCTGAGGAACTCGTATTACACTAAACAACTTAATTTACCCAATGATAGATCAGGTGATGTCGTTCTTAAGTGCAAAAGACGTTGTTTGGTTGATTCTAGGTAATTTGGGGGAACCCCAGGGTTGGTAATAATGTGGGCTAGAGGTGAATTTCATAGAATGGGGCTTTAATTTGGTTATCGTTGATTGTGCTTTGAAAATTGGGGGTCGGGGTACAAATCTGGCACAAGAGGCCCTTAGGCGAGCTTAGTCTAGCTCGCCGAATAACTCGGTGGTTTGCCAACTGATTCCTTTCATCATCTTTTTTCCTTGAAATATAGTTGTTAGGTTCTGTAACATTCGACAATACGCATGTGCTCGCTGAGTTGACTCGGTGACTCGTCGAATGCCTTTGTTCTCACTCTTTTGAAGCCCAATTTTTGGTATTTACTTTGTAAAATTTGGCGAGTCACCTTTGCATAACCGATCAAGTTCGGTGACTCACCGAATGACCTTTTTCATCATCATTTTATGATGAATTTCTGACATCTTGATCTGTAATATTTGGAAAGTTCTTTAAGGCTCGCCAAATGAGTTCGACGACTCTCTGAGTTTATCGACGTATTTTTCTGCATTTTGTTGCCAAGATTGATTTACTAACCCTTTGCAATTGCATTTATTTGATTTGTGTTGCATTGTATATATGGCTAGACCAAAGGTTCCTGGAAAGGGTCCACCACCTTGAAAGAGAGTGAAATGGGTGGTTATTGCAACAGAGGTTGCTCCTCCAAGACCAACGAGACCAAAACTTCCTCTGACATGGGGAAAGGTACATAAAATGGCAAACAACTTGCGGAGCCAAGTTCTAGCTATTCCAACTCCGATAGCATGGGTGTCTACTCCACCCACCTCACTACTTATGAGTCTGAAAGTGGGGAAGATGCTGGGTGTAGGACTCCAGTCTATAACTCCGAATCAGCTGACGATCAAACCCTCAAGCGAAGATGACCTGAGTTGCACTCTAAAGCGCTGCATGATCCAGAAAGAGTCCAGACACTCCCAACTCCTCCACCACCTCTAGCACAGGCATCAGCCTAGGCAGAAGAAGTGTCCCCATCCCAAGCACCTCCACAACGCTCGATGATTAGGTTAAATATTGTCGGTTTGAGAACAATTCTGGAGGAGAAGAGGTTGTCCACCGATGGGGTAGGTATCCTACTATATGGGACACGATCTATTTGCACAAATTTGAGCGGTTTACACAACCCCGAGGCCCATATGTACCTTCTTGGGTCTGGGAATTCTATGAGAGGTACGAGAAACTAATCCCAAAAGGCAAGAAGAAGGCCAGTTCTTTAGCACCAGTTGGTTGTATTATGGTGCAGGGTAAGAAGGTCAAGTGCAACAGCACATACATAAATGAGGTGTTGGGTTGCACAATCTAGACAAACCATTTCTTGGTGGACAAGATCCAGAAGAAGATTCTAAATAATCTTAAGGGGTGGTTAGCCCCCTTGATTTCAGATATCAAGCATTCGTGGATTCGGCCAGGGGTCCAGATTGAGAAGAAGGACCTGAACATCGCTGCTTGATATTGGTTCAGGTACATCAACAACACACCCATGCCCTCACAAAATGAGTCTTATCCTCCGTCACCCAAATACAACTCTTTTGGGGAGTATTTTTTATCGAGACAGACTAAATCTCAAGCTAATTATCGAGAAGGAGATGGCCATAAGGGCCAAGCAGATCCTGACCTCACTACCATTACTTGTGCTTATCACAGAGTTATGCCGACGAGCTAGAGTGACATTTGTGGTAAAGAAGGATGTGGAAGTGACTCTCACTTCTTCTACTGACATTCGGAGGATCGAGGAATAGTACACTAAAGATAAGGCTAGGTGGAGGAGGATAGCCCCTGTGGACACATCCCCGATTGTAAATTTAGAGACCTTGGAGACAAATGCTACTCCTTCCGCTCAGGCTGGTGAGCCATTAAGTACACCTAGCTCTTCCGCTCCTATTTCTTCTACTGCTGCTATCTCTCGACCCCATTGACACAGTCCATTCTGTATAAGATGGATCATCTATCCCATTCAGCTGATGTGCGTGCCTCTCGGGTTGATGAAGCTCTCCCGAGATTGATTGAGTGGGCTATTGCTGCAGCCCTTGCCCCCATCTAGTATACGCTGTAAGAGTAGAGAGAGTTGATTACATCTCATGGCCCGCCCTCACTGTTCAAGTTGAGGTGTGTGAGTAGGGAGGTCGACAGTCAGAGGATGTGATTGAAGGATGATGTTGCTGAGTTAAGGCGGGATGTAAATGCGCTAGAGTCCACTGATATTTCGATGCTCTAGGGCAATGTGGACATTCCTGAGGGTCCTAGTTAAGATTTTCTAGCTATTTTTGAGATCCCTCCAACTATTGTAACCAGAGATTCTGCTTTAGCTAATGATGGTGAGGAGTCGGATGCGCGAGAGACTGATGAGGAGGAGTTGGTGACTCAAGAGTAGGCAGTTTATGAGGACTTGGAGGACCTTGAGGGTGATGTAGTCCAGGTAGCTACAGAGGCCTTACTGTGGGACACATCGATGATTGGTCCTAATGTACTGCAACCCACTCTTGGATGAGAGCCGGGCACTTATGCCCCAATTGAGAGAGCTCCAGATGTGCATCGTTTGCCTTAAGATTAGCCTGACAAGGGGATCTTGACTCTCTTTCTATTTTATTTTTGAGACATTTGCTTTTTTTACATTGAGGACACTGTTTAGTTTTTGTTTGGTGGGGTGAGGGTATCTTCATACCTGTCCCCTTGGATTGTATTTTTTTGTTTTGGATATTTTTGGATGATTTTGTGTTTTACTACTTTTAGCTGTGTCTGAAACTTCTCATTTATTATGGCAAAATTTATGAATGTTGGTTTTTAATCCCATTGATTCATCTCTTGATTTCTTAATTTGTGATTGTTGTAGATGTTCTCATGCATATTTGAGTATCGATTGCGATCAATATCGATGACTTGCATTGTGCTCTTGATTGAACGATATGTTTGCGCAAGTCTAATAAGGCAAATTTGAGTTGCATAACTCATGTGTGAACTCTTAGCATCTCATTGTGACTAGTTGTCGAAGAGTCTTGTGATGATCATTGCACGTGATCTTAACTTGTAAAGTTATGATTGATGATTGTGTTGAATGCCTTGTGTGGTGAGGTTTTCTTGAAATATGTGCTTGGTGAAACCTAGAACTTTCCCTGTTGGTCCAATCGACTAGCATTGGGGAATGAAAGAAATGATCTTAGGCACAAACTTTTGAGAGTGAACCCAATTGCTATTATACCTCTTTGTGACCACCTTGTGAGAGTGTGAACCTAGTTTTGCACCATTTGAGCCTAACCATTTCTTTGGATAAAACATGAACACATTTACCACTTTTCCCTCCCCACCTAAAACATTCATGAAGACTTGGTCCACTTGAATAGCAAACTTAGGCCAAAAGCTTAAGTTGGGGGTGTGGTGAAAAATGAGGAAAGAAATCAAGCAAGAAATTTGTCAAATTCACCCTTGAAGAATTGTGTTGAAAGAGATGGAACCCCTCCATATAAAAAAAGAGAGAAACAAAGAAAATGAAAAGAAAAAAATTGAAAAAGAATTTTGCATTTTGTGAATTGGTGGAAAGAAAAGGGGTATCCAATGAGCCATACAAAAATATTTGTGCTTGAAAATACTTATGGTGAATTGTGGAAATGAAAAGAGTAAAAGAAAAGGAGAAGAAGTGAAATGCAAGACATGCTTCATGAAGGTAGAAGTCACTAAGCCAAAATGATCATACCTTTACCATCAGCCCTGCTACAAGCCTTGAAAGACCTGGGTGATCTTGAATAAGCCGAATGATATGTTGATCAGAAAATACGGGCAAGCCTATGGGTAAAATCTTGCATGTGTTTATCTTTGAGAGTGTGAGAGTTGATTTTGATTCCTTAAGGTATAATCTTTGATGAGCTTTGTGAGGGAATGAAATCATTCTTGATGTGAGGGCATTCAAATACTTTTGTTGAACTTGAATTCGCATTTGAAGTGAGCATTGTGTGGTTGACCTCTATCTGATGATGGCTAGTCATAGTTTGAAACTTCTAGTGCACAATTAAACATTGCATGGGTAGATTGAACCTTGTGTGCATTCATGTTGAGTCTCAAGTAGAACAATTTGTAGACATCCTTGTTGACCTGATCGATCTTGTGTTTTACTTTAGGACAAGCAAAATTTTAAATTGGGGGTGTTGATGAGTTGGGGATTTCGACTCATTTAGGGCTTAATATCCAAGGATTTAGTGTCCTCAATGCCTATTTTATGCTCATAACTGAAGTTTAAATGTTGATATGCAATAATGAGGCTAGAGAGTGTGTCAAGGACATTACGAGGCAAATAGAAGTGAAAAAGATGAAAAAGTTGAAGGAAAGGAGAGCTGGTACTCGCCAAAGCAACTTGGTAAGTAGCCGAGTGGACCTTCCGCTCGCCTAAAGTTCCAGCATGCCAGCCCATGGAGAAAACCAACTTGGCAAGCAGATAAGTGATTCAGTGACACGCAGAAGGGATCAACGATGCCAACCTAGCTCGCCGAAGATTACAGAGAGATTGGGTGAAAAGCCACACCAAAAAGCGAGAGGAGGAGAACTCGGTGAATTGCCGACCAGTTCGGCGAGCCCAACTTACTTCACCATGTTGACTCCGTGCTGAAATTTTGGGAACGTATAAATGCAATTTTGACAAGAAGAGAAGGAATACCCACATTGTTCACTTCTGTGTTTTTGAGTTTTTACATTCTAGAACATTGTTTTTTACGTTTTTGAATACATATTTAGAGATTGTGAGATTTTTAGCTAAAATTTCAGCATTCGAAAATTGCATATCGTTGTCAAATCAGATGGAAAACTTCGTTGGTAACCATTTCTTGTTTTTCACTATATTTGGCTAAAAAACCCTATTCTTGGGGTGTGTTTATGTAGTTGAATGCACTAATTAGCTAATGGGTGTTGTTAGTTACTGATTTTATTGTTGTTTTGAAGTGGGTTCAATTAATTGTTTTTTTAATAGAGGAATTGCAGTTGCAAATGCAATTCTAGTTTAGTACTCTATACTTTCTTGAGAAAGAAGTATTAAAGTTGAACTATTAGTTGATGATTGTATTGATTGCATCTTTAAGAATCTAGCTTGAGAAAGTGGGTTTTATTGCATTTTTACAATTCAGCTTGAAAGAGTGAATTAATTAAGGAACTGGGTTGTTCGATTGTGTTTTGGTTTTTGAGGTACAAAAGAACTCACTTGATTCGCAATAGTTGATTGAAAAATTACTATTACACTCAAAACCTAGCCTACCCAACGAGATTCAACACATTTGAGTAACTAGTAATCACCATTACGCGAAATTAGCATTCAACCTATCACAACCCCAAGGATCTCTCTCTATTTGCTTACTTCCCATTTTAGTAGTCGTAAATTTGTTACCCAAATCCCCCTTTATTAATTATCGAAACTTTGTGATTTACTTGAATGTTGCGAAACCTATACTGCTACAAACGATTAGGACAAAATTTTACTTCTTAATCGAATTCTCTACTGTGTCACTCCTTGTGGGATCGACCCCAACTCTTAGTTGGGTTTATACTTATTAGCGATCGCCTGCACTTAGAATTTGATGAATTGTAGTTAAGTGTTATCACTGAGTTTCCATGGTATATTGATATTATGACTCATGAATCTCGATTCAATATATGGGATGAGCCTTTTTATTCAAATAGGGCCCATATAGAGTGATAAGGAGATGGATTCGGAGAACAAAGTAAAGTAGGTGCTGGATAGTTGCCATGTCTCTTCATATGGGGCCACTACAGAGGTATGCACACAACCTATAAAGTGCTAAAATAGGGGTTCTTTTGGTGAACTTAGAACTTTTTTTTAGAGACGCCACAAGCTATGTGAAGGAATGTGATCAGCAATAGAGGATTGAGACTATTTCAAGGAGGCATGAGATGCCTTTGAACAATGTTCCAGAGGTGGAGATATTTGATATGTGGTTAAATTAACTTCATAGGTCCCCTCTAACATTCCAATGGTAACTAATTCATCATTTTTTCTGTATACTATTTTTCAAAGTGGGTTTAGTTTGTGTCTCTTCCTACCAATGATTTAAAAGTAGTTATCAAATTAATAAAGAAACACATATTCACTTGTTTCAGAACATCAATGGAGATTATTAGTGATGGATGGTCTCACTTTGTAAATAGTTGAGTGAAGAATATGTAGACAAATATGGCATAAGGCACAAGGTGGACACAACTTATCACTCACGGATTAGTAGCCAAGTAGAGGTGTCAATAAGAGAGGTAAAATAAGAAAAAGGTAAATGCACAAAGGAAAGATTGGGCTATGAAGCTTGATGATGCCTTGTAAGCATACAAAACAGCTTACAAAAGACCAATTGTGACTCCTTGTAATGACCCTCCAGGTCATTTCTTCTATTTTTTGATGTGTTAAACATTTAGAGCTTTTTTGTAGCGACCCCTGGTTATTTATGACTTGCTAGGACTGATAACTCGGTCATTGGGACATTCATTTGAGTTTTGTGCAAGTTTCTATATTTTGAAGCCTTTGAAAGTTGAACAATTGACTTCTGTCAAAAGTTCAGGAAGATGGCCTCAGAATGCAATTCTGGTGGTTTCATCGGCTATGAAAGAGCCATTTTAGGGTAGGGGCATGGTTGGTTCGGGACCCCGAGGCTTCCGGTGTGAGTTTGTGCCATTAGGCGTTTTAACTTTTAATCTTAAATCAAGGTTTAACTTTGGTTAACATTCTTGGTAAACATGCTCGGATAGAAATTTCATCACCGCGGTTAGCTTTTAAATATCAAGTTTGATCTAGAATGACCTTTCATGCTATTCTCGAGGCTTCCGATCTCATTCATAACTAGCAATTAGTGAAGTTAATGTTGAAAATCAATTTATTCGTCTTTCAATAAGCGAATTATTCATAAAACTTTTAAGTAGAAAAATAATACTCAGATCCACCTATAAGGACCAACTCTGCTTCATCTAGCAAAGGTAATATTTAATATATATATAATCTTTTGAAGCGTTATTATGATTAAATTTATATGTTCTATTAATAACAAAATGATAATATTTTAAAGACTCAAGGGTGAGTTGTATTTTATATTTGGACTATAATAACTTCATTGATTGAGGATAAAACGGTGGATTCAACTTTTATCGCATCAAAGGGGTAAGACATCATTAAAGTCTCGATGCACCATGATGATAAGATTTTGGATTCAAATCCCATCATACTTTGGCCTAACACACCTTTATATGGATAAGATATCAGTTTAAAGTCTCTATACAATATATTGGTGATGTAATGATGACTGAGCAAATCAATATGCTCTTGATAAAAATATTGTGAAGCCCGTCTCATGGAATATGCTCCATTCTTTGAAATGAATGTGATAGCAAAAGATTAAAAATTTGAACGATGAAAAGATAATTTTATGGTTCATAATATGAACATGGATATGAAGGGACAAAATAATAATAGTCATCGTTGTGATAATTATCATACAAATAACATTATGAGTTCTCAAAATGATCCTTCAAAGAGTGAAGACAATTTATGTCATCAAATTTGGTATGATAGGTATTGGGCACACGGTTGTTGTACGGCCTACTATGATCTTATAAATCGTCCATCAAAATAAAAAATAAATAAAGTGGTGGTGCACTTGACCTTTCAAAACTGATGTTGAGGTGTGTCATATAAATATGATAAATTTTCAAAACATAACAGTGAACTTCTAATGAAAATTATGAAGGATGTATATATGATTATGGTCAATTTCTTGAAGAGAATGTGACTTGTGATAAACATCGTGAATGCTCAACTACTTTTGAAAGTGAATGTGTCAAGAGTTGATGAAAATTATGAATAATGATGTGCTCATTGTATAAATGTCACAACTCACCTCTACGGGAGGTTTGAGAGAAATAAAATAAAACAAAATTATCTTACTATAAATGGTTATTGATAAAGTACTTTTAGTACATCACAAATATTGTGGTATATTTTAGTATAAACTATCAAAAGGGAAAAAAAATTAATAATTCTTGCCGATAAGATTGTGGTCATGACCAAAAATGAAAATGATTGGTTGCAAAAATTTATCATTGATTATGTATTTTTGTACGTCAAAAATATTTTACCAGATAATAAAAAGGGGGAGGAGATACTAATGGCAAAAGTAAATCAAGAAATAAGTTTTGCCGCTAATGATTTTGACCATTGTAATGATGATACACATTTTCCTTAAAGGAGATGTACAACACATGGACAATGTTATGAAATATGTAGTAGTATCCAATGTTAATTGTGAACTTTGGTGAGCTAATGTGCTACTATCCAAAGAAAATAAAATTGCTCATGATATTGAAATTGTAGTAAGACTCAAAAGAACCTTTTTAAGTTTTAAAGGAAAAGAATGAAAAAAATTTATATTGAGACTATAAAATATGAGAAGATTTGAGATCTACATATCGCTACAATCAAAGTGGGATAAATATGTATTTGAAAGATTACCCTTGTTTCATATTGTTTCCGGTACATAAATATGAGCATGATGATGGAATCACATGAAAAAGTAAATCAGAACTTAACAAAAATAAATATCAGTTGACATGGCTGGTTGACCATCCCAGTTCAAATATGATGTGAAAGTAATTGAAAATTAATGTGGTTACGTATTGAAGAAATAATAAATTCTTCAAGAATTCTCTTGTGTTTTTTTGATCTCATGAAAATATTATCATGTACTAGTTAAGGTTAAGATTATATCCCCTGAATTTTTGAAACGTATGAAACCATTTACTTGTCGCACCCTATGTTTTAAAATATCGAATTTGTTTGCAACGACTTGACCACTCTTTTAGGTTTTTATTTTAAAAGAAGCGTCGACACCTAACGAATTAATGGCACGTTAGGGCACCTAACTAAACTAACTAAAATTAATATAACTAAGGCCAGTAAAACCAGTAATTCAAGTAAGGGTTCAAGTTACCTCGAGAGAAAGATGTTAAGCACCCCTCAAGGTCCACAAATGTGGGTTCCGACTGTATCTCATATCATTTATGTGGGGGTTAACATGTGGCAAACAAGGTCTACTCTATTATTAATTAAAATATGCTAAGTGATAAGATGGCCGGGTACAAATTGAAAGCATTTAATACAAATAATTAACATAAAAAAACTAAAAAGTATAAGCGAGGGGACAAAAAATACACAAGTAGATAGGAGAAAAACATGATTTATTAATTAACTACCCCAAATAAATACAAGAACAAAAATTAAAGGGAAAGGGATAACGAAAACTCAACAAACTTATAATTCTCGGATCCGTGCTCGACTAATTAATCGGGAGACAATTCAAAGTTTGTCATTTTTCTACTCGAGTCACCTTACATCATTTCCGACAAGGCCTAACTACCCCTACCCCCATTCGATATGCATGATCAACTTCCTAAAAGGTGTCTTGCGTCCCAACTTAATGTCCAAGAGTCATTGGACTTCTATGAAGTTAAGTTTTAGACATGAACAAAATATAGGTTACCTAGTTAGTCCCCTAAGCGTCAAGCAAAACAGTAGGGCTATCATTTAGCACGTAAGTCTTATATTGGCCTCTAAATTAGGTTATTCATATGCTTGAAAACACAAATAGTGTGCGCAAACAAATGGATATTATAACAATTAATATTAAATAGGCAGAAATATTATAAGGAGGCAGAGCTTTACTTAATTCAGTAATTAATCTGAAACAAAGCAGATTTTTAAATCATAACATGCAGAAAATAATTTATTAGTTGATTTTAAGTGGCAATGAAAGTTATTCACGATATAAAATTTATTTATTTTGAGCAGGATTTAATCAGAAGGGCACATCTAGTATTTAAACAGTTCAGATTTTAATCAAAACTATTAACCATGCAGGCGTATTAGACGGGCAAGAGAATTAATTATGAGCATGCTGAAACTAACTTATTAATTATAAGTGGCGAGCATGCTGAAACTAACTTATTAATTATAAGTGGCAGAGGACACAATTATGTGCAGGACTGAACACATGGACAATAATTGTTAGGAACTGGACTAAGAAGCTCAAAACTCCATTAATGGAGGTTACAATCAGATAGAGATTGAAAGGAATGAAACAGAAACTGAATTGTGTATTAAAAAAATATCTTCTCACAAGTAAATTGTACATTAGTTCCTCTATATATAGAGGTGTATATAATGACCTGTAACTAACTCAAGCTAACACTTAACAGCCTAACTAATTAGACACGTGGATAGTCTTCTTAACTAACTAAGCCACATGAAAAACTAGTAGTAGTACCATGTTGAGCACTCCCAGCTTGCTTAGAAGATATGGGTGTTGAACATGCCCCAGCCCTTTAGTCAGCAAGTCTGCAACTTGGTGTTGAGTAGGAACATAAACAGTGTAGATCAGGCCAGATTTGATCCTGTCACGAATGAAGTGACAATCTATTTCAATGTGTTTAGTGCACTCATGGAAGATTGGATTAGCTGCAATCTGCATAGCAGACTTGCTATCACTCATAATAGGAACATGTGACTGAAGATCCACTTCTAATTCCTTAAAAAGGCATAGCAGCCAAGTAACCTCAGCTACAGCTGAGGCCATACTTCTGTATTCTGCCTCAGCAGAACTCCTTGAAATAATGTGTTGCTTCTTTGATTTCCAGAAGATCAAAGACTCTACAAATTCGATCACATATCCTGTAACTGACCTCCTTGTGTTGGGGCATGCAGTCCAATCAAAATCACACCAACATGTTAATTCATTCATAACCTTAGCCTGAAGCCATATTCCTTTCCCTATAGTACCTTTAAGATATCTGACCACCCTAGTTGCAGCTTCCCAGTGAGATTGTTTTGGTGATTGCATGAATTGGCTGAGACTCTGGACTGCATAAGTGATGTCTGGCCTAGATAGTAGCATACATAAGCTTACCCATAAGTCTTTGATGAACTGATGTCACTTAAAAGCTTATCACCAGTAAGACCAATGGCTTGATCATATTCCAAAGTAATTAATTATGAGCATGCTGAAACTAACTTATTAATTATAAGTGGCAGAGGACACAATTATGTGCAGGACTGAACACATGGACAATAATTGTTAGAAACTGAACTAAGAAGCTCAAAAGTCCATTAATGGAGGTTACAATCAGATAGAGATTGAAAGGAATGAAATAAAAACTGAATTGTGTATTAGAAAAATATCTTCTCACAAGTAAATTGTACATTAGTTCCTCTGTATATAGAGGTGTATATAATTACCTGTAACTAACTCAAGCTAACACTTAACAGCCTAACTAATTCGACACGTGGATAATTTTCTTAACTAACTAAGCCACATGAAAAACTAGTAGTAGTATTCTTATATTTCAATAATAATTAATCGAAATCATATTATTTTAACAATCTTTTAACTTGTTTTAAAATGCTGAAATCATGCACTATAAGGATATGATAGTTAGGATACATAAATCCAAATAGAAAACTTAATCAAAGAGCCTATGCTTATCAGATTTTAAATCTCTTGAGTTGGTTTCTTTATTAACATGCTGGGAATAATGATCAGGTCCTAAACATGATATCTAACTCATATAACGAACTGAAAATAAATAGACACGCCTATAAACAAAATGTCTAAGCGGTTTAAAATGCTGAGTTATTTTACAGACTTTATTTTCTATGTAGGAGACATACTAGAAACATTCATATAAATCTTATACACGTGATTACTAGGTTGAGAAACATTTTGATTAAAGTAGACTTAAACATTTTTAATTTTATTCATTTTAATAAACTAAAAGTTGGTCGTTAAATTAAGTAAGACAAGGAAACATCAATGTAACAAGTCATGCATTTATTTTATTATTATATGCTAATAAGTGTGTTAAGCAAATTTATTAATTTATTCTAATAGGCAGTTTGGGCAATACAAAGCATGTTATCCAACTTAAAAAGAACTAGCAATAAACGATTAGACCATGTATTGAAACACTCATAAAGTCAAGTAATAAGCTGATTTTATTTTAATCACATCTATGGTGATGAAATTGATAAATATGAATAAAAGCAATCACACTCCTATAGGCATGCTTTCTAACAAAAATAAGTTACGACAAATAAAATAATCAGCATGTGTATCCCCTCCCCATTAGGCAGTCCCCAAATTAATATTATCTATAGAGAGCAGTGTTAAAGTTTACAAAGATATTACAAAGCTGAATAAAGTAAAATCACACTTAAAGAAATAACAACATTAAAATTAACTTAAAGTAAAACTCTATCCAGATGTATCCCTAATCCAGGAGAACTCTTCACATCTTGAACTTTTATGTTCAAACTCTGTTTATCATCAAGGCATACGAACATAGTACAAAAACATGAAATATATACTACTAGTTAGAAGAATTAATTTAAAAAAAAGAACAATATTATAGGCAATAGTGAATCATACACATACCAACCAATACAACATCAAACGCAACAAGAGGGGATATAGACTGACCTGTATGCTCCCTTTTACTCATAATAATCATACAAACTTAAATAAATAGGCACACATAGCGGAATAGAGACTAACCCGGATGCTTCATTTTAAACATCATGAATAAAGTATGTGAAATAATATACTAATGCAAGATAAGAAATTGAATTGATCGAAAAAAGACTAACGAGTTAGGCAGATTAATTATTCAGCAAAGTAAACTTGATTCCTATTTGATTCAAAGCAGCAAACTCAATCTTTCAAATAATATGTAAGAGACTATATTCCTTGAGAGTAGAGAGTATTGGATTATTAAAGCGTGATTTAGATTGTTAAAACGTGATCCTCAAAATGAGAGGAGAAGTCCCTTTTTATAACACATTTAAGGCCAAACAAATAAAAGGGAGGAGAATTAATTAAGAGTGAATTATAGAAAATATTCTTTAAGAAGATTATGAGACTAATTAAAAGAAACAAAATTTCCTTTTTAAAGTGAACAAATTAAACATATACATACATAGAACAAGAAAAGTAATCTAGAAAAAGTAGTCAATCCACTTACCAATATTATATTCATAAGCAAACAAATGAAGTTCACATACAGAGTGAATAACACATAAATCACGAGGATATGTACTTAAATAGAAGAACTAATGACAATCATAAAAGAAGGAAGATTTCCTGGTTGGCACAATTAAGCAACATCACTGTTTGAAATCAAGAAAAATTATTAAGGAGGGGACATGGAATCATTATTGACCATAAATAACAAGTAACCATCATTATAAATTAAGTTACATAATAAGAATCAGTTATCATGCTAAAATTTACCATAAGTGATGAAGCACTATGCCATTGAGAAATCCTTTATGAACCTACTATAAAAACCTACATGCCCTAGGAAACTTCTAAACACCTTTTCTAGAGATGGGTGCTTTTCTATCACTTCAACTTTTTCTCTGTCTACTTCGATTCCTTTCTGCGAAATTCTATGGCCCAGAACTATACACTCTTTTACCATAAAATGACATTTATCCCAGTTGAGCATAAGATTGCACTCTTCACATCGTTTCAACACTTCACCTAAATGTACCAAGCAATCATTAAACGAGTCACCAACTATTGAGAAATCATCAATAAATACCTCTATAGTGTCCTCCATCATATCAGAAAATATCGACATCATGCTACGCTAAAAAGTTGTCGGCGCATTACACAATCCGAATGACATCCTCTTGAAAGCAAAAATCCCATAAGGACAAGTGAAAGTCATCTTCTCTTAGTCTTTCGAAGATATGGAGATTTGATTTTAGCCCGAATATTGATCATGAAAATAGTACCAACCAAGACGATCTAACATTTTGTCCATGAACGACATTGGAAAATGATCTTTCTCAGTCCACTCATTGAACTTGCGCTATTCCATGCAAACTCTCCAACAAGTCACCGACCTAATTGGAATGAGCTCATTCTTTGCATTGGGAACCAGCGTGATTCCTCCCTTCTTCATCACACATTGTACTGGACACACCCAACTACTATCAGCAATAGGATATACAATGTAACACCCCGTATCCGAACAATACCAAACCAGCAGATTTCCAAAAGTTGCAGGTGTAACCCACAGTTGCCACCCACGGTCTGTGCTGGTGGTCCGTAGATGGCCACCTGCAGCCCTCCCCAGAATCAGCTCGAAAAGTTCTCCAAGGCATGACTCATAGACCGTAGGTCAGGGCCACAAATCGTGGATTGAGGCCCCAAAATCTAGTCCCAGAACCCCATCGACGGTTGCCTAGCACGGACCGTCGGTCCTTCTATGGTCCGTTGGTGACCCCAACAACTTTTAAGTCAGGCGTTGTTTGGTCTTTTCCTTATGTGTTGGACCCCTAAACTATGTCGTTTAAACCTTAAACTACGTAGTTTTGGTTAGTTTTAGCCTAGTAAACTAATTAGAACCTAACCTAATCAAGTATTCACCAAAAATTCATCAATCATAGAGAAAAAACAAGAGAAAAAGTTGAGCAGCCCTAGTTCAAGAACGCAATGAGTTTTCATCAGTTCCAGCCCTGAAATCAAAAGATTTCTCCGTGAATTTCATCACCAGGTATGTGGGATTTCACTAGTGGGTTCCTTTCACCCATTAGGTCTCTAGATTTCAGTCAGAATCTTGATTCCCTTAATATTATCTAGACTTAGGGTTTCTTGAATGTTAGAAATTGTTGGGTTTTAGCTATTAGAATGATCCAAATCAGATTATCATGATTTTTATATCGTTTTGTGTACATTCTTTCATAAATTCAGAACCCTTGCTATGTAGTTCTTTTAGTTCATGAATTACACATGCTTGGCCAGTTATTTCACATATACATGCCTCAGATTTGAATGTTTCATTATTAGTACATTAATGTTGCATTTCAGTTAGCATGTCAGCGTTTTGAGCTATCCCGTATTACAGAAATTCAGTCATAAATTGTTAATTACATAATCAATTGGGAGTAGCTTAATACCGAGTGGACTAGGGTCAGTCACCCTCCAGTCCCAGAACTACGTGCCCCCATAGGTTTATAAGTCCCCTCTGTGGGCATTACATTTTAGTGATCACGCCACTCATGCCTCTATACCTCTGATAGGGTATATTGGGTCCTCTCGATGGGGCGTATACATCAAACTCCATATTTAGCTCATGTGGTTTTATGTTAGTTATTAGTGGCTCTTTTACAGTTAGATTCTATTGCATTGACCATGTTATCATTTACAGTCAGATCTCGAACTCAGCATGTTATAAACTTGGTCATTGTATTCAGTTAGTTCATGTTCAGTATTCTCAGTATAGTATTATGCTTATCTCTTATCTTTGTTCAGATATATGTTTTGGTTAAGTTATGTTTATTGTTCAGCTTTATTCTATCATGCATGCTCAGTACCTTTCAAGTACTAAAGCATACTCTGCGCTACATCTTCTTGTGATGTAGGTTCAGGTTCTGAGCTTCCAAATCACGCATAGATCGATTCTCGATCTTTATCTCAGTAACATCAGTGGTGAGTCCTCATTCTCCGAGGACGACATACATGTTTCTTGTGCTTTTAGTCTTAGTTTCAGTTTTTGCTAGATTTTGAAGGGACATGTCCCAACACTTCTAATCAGTTAGAGGTTATTTTCAGACATAGTTAGTTTCAGCTTTCGCATTCGAGTTTGACTTTTCAGTCGTTGTTAAACTCTCAGCTTTATATATTTATTCAAATAGTTTATGGGTATACCCCATCATTCTAGCTTACATGATGATTTAGCTTCCACACAAGTATTTCTTTCATTCAATTTATTTAGTATGCTTATGATATGCTAGTAGGATTAGCTTGGGGTCACTCGTGATCCTAGGTCCTGTGTCCGCATCCTGGGGGTAGCTTCGAGGAGTGACATACGACTCCCACATCTAACCACTTAATGATTTCTTTCTTCACAACCTCTTGCATTGGTGGATTCAATCTTCTTTGGCGATCAATAGTTGGCTTGCTATCCGGCATAAGCTGAATTTTGTGAGAATTAATACCCAGTGGAATACCAATAATGTTAGCAATGGTCCATCTTATAGCCCTTTTGAATCGCTTCAATACCGATATCAACTCCTCTACTTGCCCTTCATTTAAGTCAGCATAAATAATAACTGGTAAAGTATTATTTTTTCCCAAGAACACATACCGCAAATAAGATGGAAGAGCTTTAAGCTCCAATTTCGGAGGCTCATTAATAGATGGTTTTGTAGGCGGAGTGTCTCGATTCTTTAGATCCAGATCCAACTTTTTTGGTTGTCGACGAGAAAAGTTTACCCCATAAAGTGCAAAAACTAGCTCATCATATTCATCAATTTCATCTCTATCAAAGTTCATGATCACAACCGGTAGTGCTTCAACACCCAATTTATCTTCAATAAACACTTCTGATTCTTCCTCGACAATATGATTCACTACTGACGCCGACTTGAGATCACTTTCATGCTTCATAGATATTCAGCTATTAAAAGTTACCTTTTCATTATTCAATTGGAACTTCATCTGCCCTCTTTCCATATCAACCATAGCACGCCCACTAGCAAGGAATGGTCTCTCTAAGATGATAGGGACCTCAGAATCAACTTCACAATCTAGTATCACAAAGTTTGCCAGAAAGATAAACGCCTCAACTTTCACAAGGAAATCTTGAAGTACCCTAATTGGTTTCTGCACAATTCTATGAGCCATTAGTGGTTGCATTGTAGTCGGTTTGGGGGGTCCCTAAACCCAACTTCTTGTATATAGACACCGACATCAGATTAATGCTCGCACCCAAGTCACATAGGGCCTTAGAGAAATGCAAGATACCAATAGTACATGGAATAGTAAATTCTCGAGGATCCTCCTCCTTCTGCACTAAAGATGTTGGCGTTACAATGCTGCAACTTGTCATCACCTTCGAAATTGATAACCCTCTTCTTTGTCACCAAATCCTTCATGAATTTTGCATAACCTGACATTTTCTCAAGTGCCTCAATCAAAGGAACATTTATGGACAACTGCTTCAACATAGGTATGAACCTGCGATACTTTCCTTCTTCCAATTTCTTTACCAACCTTTGTGGGAAGGGATGTGGAGGTTGCAGCATAGAGATGATCTTTTCCTTCACCTCAGTCTCCTTCTCATTCTTATCGTTTTGGCTCCTCAAATACCTCAACTTCATCCTCATCTTGCTCTTTCGTACTTTCCACCCCTAGTAGTAACTGCCATATAATCTTGTAATTCTTAGGATTTTGGATAGTATTTCTAGGAAGTGTCCCTTGCTAACGCGGATTTGCACTTGTGGATACCAAGCTAAGGTGTTGCTCAATTTGTTTAATCAATACTGCATGTGACTCAACTTTTTGACCAATGCTTGATAAATCATTACACATCTCTTTTACATTATCATAAGTTAAATAAAATATTTTTATCATCTTGGTCATCATATCTTAAATGCGATTCATACTCGATCCAGCATCTTGGTTTCCAGGTGGAACATAGGGTCCACTATGATCATTCCTGTTACCATACACATTTTAGTTATAGTTGTTGTCATGATTATAGTTCCCATCACAGACATAATTCCCTTCGCGATTGTAGTTACCATAGTTTCGACCTTGATTTCCTTGACCTTGGCACCAATTATCCGAATTGGATGCTTGTGAGTTGGTCCGGAACCCCCCGATCATTCACAAGATTCACATCTTCCTCATAAGTGTACTCATCACTAGGTGGTTCTCTATTATGATAGTTCACTACATTCACTTTATCTGCACTTCCGCTCATATGTTTCAATACCAAGCCAATCTCTGTTGTTAATTGAGCCATCTCCTCACAAATATCATCATTGGACTAATTTGGCTTGGTTTGAGCTGCAAACACATTCCTTCTAGTATTCAACATTCTAGTGCTCCATTCCTTGTTATTCTTAGAGATCCTTTCAAGTTTCTCGGCAATCTCTTGAAAATTGTTTGCCCCATAAGATCCTCCAAAAATAGTATGTAGCACAATTTTTCTATTATCATCTTGCCCTTTGTAGAAGTAATCCTCCAGTGACTTGTTATCTATGCGGTGGTTGGGCACACTCCTCATAAGCCCAGTGAATCTATCTCAAGAGCTGCTAACTGAATCACTATGCAATGCTACAAAGTTATTAAGTTTATCCTTGAGGTTTAACTTTTTGGACAACGAAAAATACTTCTCCGTAAATACCTTATGCTATCCATCCCAAGTGGTGATTGAGTTATATGGTAACTCAGATAGCCATACAGTAGCATCACCTATCAACACAAGTGGAAATACCCTTAAGCCGATCGCATTTATTTCTAAATCTGGTCGTCCCAAGCTACTCATACATACACTTTTCGCTTTACTCATATGAGCATATGGATCCTCCTAAGGTAACCTAACAAATAATCCTCTAGATGTAAGCATTTGCATCAGACTGCTGGTCACCACAAAAGTATGTCTAGGAGATAGTGGAGGAACAACGATAGCATCAGTCGACCCCATAACATTATAATCAACCCTATAGTTTTCACACACATCGGGTGCTGGATGATTTTTCCCTCCTTTATCATTATCAACTTGCGAGTTCCCTTGGACATTTCTAGGCACTTCCATAGCTCCAGGAAGTTGTACACCATTTGCACCCCCTTGACCCGCTTCGGTTGGATCATTTAGTACCTTAAGATTTTGGCATCTTCCAACCATTCTTCTCAGAGTTCTTCTTAATTTAGGATCATAAGGGTTCAATGGATTACCTTGACTCAGTGTAGTTAGAATACACTAGTAATAAAACTTGTAGAAAATAAAAACAAAACAAAACATAAATCAGGAAATAATTGACTAAAGTTCAATAATGAAATTAGTCTAATCTAAAAGCCTTATTCCCTGACAGCGGCGCCAAAATTTGATACACCCAACTTACACCTCCCTAAAGATGTATAAGCGGTCGTTACCAAATAAAGAACCTAACTGAGGTTAGCATCGATCCCACAAGGAATATGGTCTAGACTTAGGCTAATTCATATTTAATTGTACTTTTTGTCAGATTTATTTCCGTAAAAAGGGGGGATTTGTAAATAAAGTAATAACTGATTTATTTGTAGTAACAAGTAACAAGTAAACATGATTCACAGTTTGTAATATAAATATGAGATGAAAACTAGTATTTATATAAAAAATAAATCCTAAACCAAGTATGAAAAGGAAGATTAGGAAAATCTGGTTTGGGCAGTATTGTCGACGGGTGGACACCCATGGCTTGTCACACGAACGACGACTTGTGGATGCCACCGTCTCTTAGGAGTTGGCCAAAGTTCCAGTAGATGTCATCAACGGTCATGACCCATGGCTCATAGTTGTAAGCACGGTTTGTCATGTTCAATCATCGTTCACTGGAAGTCATCTTCTCTGAAGTCACCCACAACTCATCAACGATGAATTGTTGAAGGACCTACGGTCTGTTATTCGCTAAGTTGTTCCAGACTTAGTCCAATTTACTAGAGTTTTCACCTACTCCAGCCATCTACGGCTCATCAAAGGGATGACAGCTGTTAGGTGGGCTCGTTTGTTGCCCATTTTCTGCACCTTTAGGCATTTTCAACACCAACTGCTCCAAACCTATTTCTTGCAAAATTAGATCAAAATACCATCACATCTTATAACAAAATGCCTAAGACTCAGGAAAAACTCCATGTATAATGCATCAAAAATACGGTGAACTCACGGCACATCACGAATCATCCGCAAAACATTCCTCTAGATGAAAAATATAGACCATTAAAGACTTATTTTATCGATGAACAAGTAGCTTTTATGGGAGAATACATCTCTGGAGCATACAAATGATGGATTATTCTTTGAGAGAGCTATAATTTCAAGGGAGTGGTATTACAGCCCAAAGTACACAAGACACTTGACATACATATACATAACATAATAGCGAAAAACAAGAAATCTCATTAGAACTAAAGAGTTTGACATATAAGAGGAAGTACATGAAAGTCATGACAAGCCATCTATTACATCAAAAGGGGTAGTCGGGACATAAACCATACACCATATACAAAGTCTAAACTAAAACATATGAAAATCAATATTAAAGTGTCATTGTCCTCGAAATATGAGGACTCACCAAATCTTCAATCTCTATGATGATCAACTAGCCACAACTTGTAGGAGAGGAATCGTCACACCCTATATTAGGGAAACAATGTAGGCACAAGTATGCATTAGTACATGTAATGTACTAAGTATGATGGTAATACAACAAAACATGAGATATGATCATAATTGGACATAATAAAAAAACATGATATGTATGACCAAGCTAGCATAATAGAAACCTATAAATAGAATCATAATCTTAAACATGGTCAATGCATCTTGAAATCATAAAGGAAGCTTCATAAAGCATTTTGAAGGTAACTTAGTTCATTTTGTGGTATATTTACTCTTAATCGACATAGACCATGTGAGCTATAACATGGAATCCAGTGTTTTGCTCCCACACCAAAAAGAGATGTCCTACTTGCCAAGGTAAGGACTATGAACTTCTAGCTTACGTGGATCCACTAGCTAAGACATTCTATAAGGGCACTTAGTTAGGGATAATGAGATTGCTACTACAGATCCGACCTCTACTAAAGGGAGAGCATCCATCTCAATGTTCTCTCGGTGCTAAGTAGAAATCCCAACGAAATAGTCATAAACATAAAATCATCATTTCCATGAAAAAGTACAATTACATTACTAATCCAATCTAGAAATATCATAGAGTAGCTCCTTAAATGATGTGTGAGAAAACCTTTCACCATTCCCGATTTCTTAAGTATGTGAGAAAACCTTTCACTATTCATGCATATGTGAGATAATGCTTTCATATGTAATCGATGCTTATCTTAAGAAACCTACATCATAATCAACCCTTTATCACAAATCATGCATAAGTTCATGAAAATACCATTCATAGATTCATAGTTTTTCATCAAATTCATGCAATTTAGGGTTCATATTAAAACTTATAGATCATGCATGAGTTCACATGGAATTATTTGAAAGACATGTAATTGAGTCTAAATCATCAAAAAAATATCATGACCAATCAATTGAATCCATACAAATATAACCCATGAGGAATTGAATGAAAACCTAATCAATTTTGGAAAATTGACTTGTATAATTGAAGAAACTTTGGGGACTCAATGGGTAAATATAACCCATTGATGATATCCCTACATAACATGATTGAAGCCCTAAGAAATGACGAAGAAAGGAAACTTGATCTTGAAGTACCCTAACTGTTTCTGATCTAGAGAGAAGATTTTTGGAGAACCTTAGAGAGAATTTAGGAATTTTGGGGAATGAAAGAGTTAGGGAACTTTCTAAGGGTGAAAGGTAGTTATAGGGCATAGATTTAGGATTTCAAACGACATAGTATAAGTATTAGATGCATAGGAAAACACCCAAATACCCCTAACTTAAAACTATCAGAGGGGTCCTTTGTCCAATATAACTTTCTACGGACCATACTGGTCGTCCGTAGAAGTTGATACTGGACTTAATACTCTGCATAGTTTTCACGAATCTATTCAATGGTATGTGTAAAGTTCCACAGACCATAGACCCAACTATAGAACTTATGAACTAAAATCCTTCCAAGTTTGAAGTCGAGTTCCATGAGATAGGTCTACAACCCATCAAAACTTCCATAAACCGCACAAGATTATATAGCCCTAAAATTCATAATTTTAACTAAGTCTGGAATACCTTTTACGATTCCTTTCCTATGAGCAATAGATCTTTCTATGGACCGTCCTGGTGGTCTGTAGTAAAAGATCAGAAACCCAAACCATAAGAACCTCAAGGCTATTTTCTATGGCTTCCTTTTACGGACCGTAGAACCTTTGACGATTTGTAAATAGGACCCGTAGACTTGGACCAGCAGTCTACAATGCAACTTTCATATTTTTGAGGTATTACAACATCTCTCCCTAGGGAATATTTTTCCTCTAATGGAACTCAAGCTTGCATGAGTAGAGTTGGAGAGAAACTAAATATACAACATGAATGCTATTTTATAAAAATACACCTACAACATGGAGAATCACTCCAAGCTAAATCATAACATAAAAAAATTAATTTTTCGTGGACATGCATACATATGGAAACATGAGAATGACTAAAACTCATGAATCCGAAAGATTTTACCATGAGGAATTAATACCTCAAGCTAGAGTAGGAGCGGATAAATAGAGATGAGGATACCCAAACATCATATTGGCTTCAGTTTACCAAGTAGCACCTTAAACTAATTGATTCCTCCTAAGAACATTTACGGAAGAACCTTCCTTGTTTTTCAACTTCTGAACTTGCCGGTCTAAAATCTGGATCAGAACCTCTTCATAATAAAGATTATTTTAACTCCCAAACCTTCAAAATGAACAATAGATGTCGGATCTCCAGCACACTTCTTCAATAAAGAGACATGGAATTCTAGATGTAACAATGCTAAATCATTAGGCAATTCAAGTTTATAACCAGTGTTGCCAATACGCCACAAAATTTTATATGGGCACACCTAACAATGACTAAGCTTTCCTTTGTTTCCAAATCTAATTACACCCTTCATGGGTGAAATTTTAAAGTAGACCCAATCATCAACATCAAATTCTAGTTCTTTTATTCTAACATCATAATAAGACTTTTGTCGACTTTGACCCCTTTTCAATCTTTTCCATAGCCTCATGCACCAACTCAGGCCCTATCAAAGTAATTTCACAAACTTCAAACCAACCTATATGAGACCTACGCCTCCTACCATAAATAGCCTCAAACGGTGCCCTCACAATGCTAGAATGATAACTATTATTATAAGCAAACTCAATCAAAGGAAAATGATCATCCCAACTACCCTTAAAATCAATCACACATGCTCTTAACATATCTTCCAAGGTATTAATGGTACACTCAACTTGTACATCGGTTCGAGGATGAAAATTCGTGCTAAGTTTTACTTGAGTACTTGGACCTTTTTGTAACGACTTCCAAAATTGAGATGTAAACTAAGTACCTCGATCAAAGATAATGGACAAAGGCACTTCATGCAACCGTAACATTTCCCTAATGTAAATCTTTGCATAATCCTCTGATAAGAATGAAGTCTTAATGGGAAGAAAGTGAGCCAATTTTTTCATCTAGTCCATAATGACCAAATTGAATCAAACTGTCGACGAGTGTGAGGTAAACCCATAATTAAGTCCATATTCAAATCTTCCTATTTCCATGTAGGAATACTAATGTTTTGAGCCAAACCACTCGGTTTTTTATGCTCAACTTTCACTTGTTGATAATTCAAATATTTACCCACACATTTTGTAATATCCTTCTTCATACAATTCCACCAATAGACTTTCCATAAATAATGGTACATCTTGGTGGCTCCTGAGTGAATAGAATACCGATAACTATGTGCTTCTATTAGAATTTGATTTCTCAACTCATCATCATTCTAAATGCATAACCGACCTTGATATCTAACGAGACCATCTCCCCCTTTAGAGAAATCTTCAATGGCTTTTTTGGAAACTGACTTCCTTAAGTCAACATATACCAGATCAAGATCTTCCTTAGCCTTCATATCCTATAAATAAGATGATTCCCAACCATTATTAACAAAAACACCACCCTCACTTGAGTGACCCAACTGAAGACCCAATTGGGACAATTTATGAACATCACAGACTAACTCTTTCTTTATCATCTTCAACATGAGCAACAATACCCATCAATAACCGACAAAGAGCATCCGTCACCACATTCGCCTTGTCGGGATGATATAGGATACTCATGTCGTAATCCTTTAAAAACTCAAGCCACCTCCTTTGGTGAAGATTGGAATATTTTTGAGTGAACACATACTGCAAACTGTTGTGGTCGTAGAACACATCTACATGAACACCATACAAGTAATGTCTCCAAATCCTTAGAGAAAACACCACCACTGCTAACTTCAAATCATGATTCAGATAATTCTTTTCATGTACTTTTAATTTCCTTGAAGCATATGCAATGAATCTCCCATGTTGCATCAAAACATAATCTAGACCAATCGTGAAGCATCATAATATACCACAAAACTACCTGATCCTTTCGGTAGTGTCAGAATAGTAGCTGAAGTGAGTCTATCCTTCAACTCTTGGAAACTCTTCTCACAAATATACGAGCATAGAAATTTCACCTTGTTTTGAGTCAATGTTTTCAAAGGTGAAGTAATAGAGGCAAATCCTTCCACAGTCATTCTATAATAATCATCCAAACCCAAGAAACTCCATATATCTGAAGCGAACAAAGGTCTAGGTCAATTCTTAACTGCCTAAGTTTTCTTAGGATCAACTTGAACACCTTCACCGGAGATAATATATCTAAGGAAAGAAATGGATCTCAACCAAAACTCACGTTTGTTAAACTTAGCATACAACTAAGGATCCTTGATAATTTGCAACACAGTTCTCAAATGCTTAACATGCTCATCGTCACTCTATGAGTAAATCAAAATATCATCAATACAGAGTTGGAAAATCCGTCTTTGGAATGTCACTCTCTTTCACCCTTAATTGGTGATAACCTGATTGGAGGTCAATCTTAGAGATATAACTCACTCCTTTGAGTTGATCAAACAATTCATCTATCATTGGAAGAGGATATTTATTCTTGATAATAACATTATTCAATTGTAGATAGTTAAAGCACATTTGGAGAGAACCATCTTTATTTTGAACAAACAACACCGAAGAACCCCATGGAGATACTTGGTTTGATAAAACCCATATCCAACAAATCTTTCAATTGACCCTTTAACTCTTTAAGTTCTATGGAGCCATACGATAAGGATGAATAGAGATAGGTTGCATACATGGGAGAAGATTAATACCAAATTATATTTCCCTTTTGGGAGAAATACCAGGAAGATCATCGAGAAACACTTCTAGAAACTCATTTGCAATCGAAATTGACTCTATAGTAGAGGTTTCATAATCTATATCCCTTCTAGAACAAAATGATTAATGCAACCATTAGATATCATTTTCCTATTAGGTAAGATATAAACTAATCTTTGGGAACATAACTTCCCCCTTCCCATGACATGATATGTTAATTCAAAACCCTGTAAGTGACCAATCAGGTCCTACAATATTGGAAGCATAACATGCATGAAGCCAATCTATCCCAAGAATAAATTCAAAATCTAACACACCAAGATCTACAAGATCAACATGAGTGACTCTATGAGAAATGGAAATGGCGCAATTTCTATAAACTCTCTTACCCACAATATCTTCACCTACGGGAGTAGAGACATGCAAGGGATTTGAAAGGATTTTAGGATCATTATCAAATCTCAATGCCACAAAGTAACAAAAGATAAGGTAGCACCAAGATCAAGTAAAACAGAAACATCAAGATGAAAGACTTTCAACATACCGGTCACCACATTCGGAGAACCCTTATGATTCTGTCGAGTCTGAAGAGCATACAATCTATTTTGCTTTGGAGCACCTAAACTATAACCACTAGGCTGAGCTTTCCTATCATCCCTTCCCTTAGAGCAAGAAATATGCAATCTCTTATCTTGTGATCAATAATTCCACACTTAAAGCAACCATCCATACCGACTAAACACTTGTCGTCATGTTTCTTGCCATATTTAGTGCAATTGGGGATAGAAGACCCATTACCACCACCTCCCTAAGGTTTAGGGTTAGACACTCTATATTTAGGGAACTTAGGAGTCGGTACATTAGTAGAACCTTGACCAAATTTTTTTTTCTGGAATTTAGGATGCCTATGTCCACTAGACCTAGAATAAGAAAAGTCACCATCAACAGTCGTTGTCCTCTTGGACTTTTTTGCCCTTTCCTTAAGCTTCTCATCTTCAATTTGTTAGGTATGTATCATCAAGCGATAAATATCCATCTCTTTGATCAACATAGTGGTACAACACTCTTTAACGACCAAATTGGACACACTCAACACAAACTTACTCATCCTTGCCCTAGAGTCGGCAACCATAGTTGGAGCATACTTAGCCAGTTAAGTAAACTTTGAGGCATACTCTGTCACACTCATATTCCCTTGTCATAGGTTAATGAAATCAAAGACTTTCACTTCTTTCACTTAAAGAGGGAAGAAATGATCAAGAAAAGCTTCCTTGAATTTCTCCAAATCAAGAGGAACCAGATACACCACCGTCTCACTCTTCCATTGCTCAGACCACACTTGAGCAACACCCTTAAGTTGATAAGCGACCAACTCCACCTTCTCAACCATAGTCAATCCCATAATACCTACTATCTTGTATACCTCATCAATGAACTCTTGAGGATCCTCATAAACCTTAGACCCATGAAATTCCAGAGGGTATATCCTAGTGAAATTCCTTACCCTTGCAGCTATCGTACCCATATATGGGTTCATGAGAGCATTACCTCTCTATTGTCTTGGGCCATCATTGGTTGAGCCAATACTTGGAAAGTGGCTTGGAATTCAATGTGAGTAACCTGCTCGGCAAAAGGATCATTTGGAACTTGAAGAACCTAAGGATCAACATTTTTGTTACCCACATTCCTTCTCACATAAGCTCTTCGAGGGGTCATATCTTAAAAAGGATAAAACACGATTAAAGAAAAGGATATTTATAGAGATATTCTCTATGGCACGACTTTAGAGTAATGAAAGAAGTGGAGTTTCCTAAATGCTTTGTAGCCTCCTATTTATAAATGTGGTGCACTTCACATTCATAAACAAGACTCTACTCAACATGGCTTGTTAGACTTCCCCAGACCTTTTTCTAAAACCTTGTTCTCTGAATACCAAGTTTGTAACTACCCAAGTACACCCTAGAGGTGACATGGTATATAAGACCCCGAGAGGCCCTACACAAACCACATGACATACATATACTCACCATAATAGAGAAAAGCAAGAAATCTTATAAGAAGTAAAGAGTTTGACATGTAAGAGGAAGTACATCAACATCTTAAAAAGTAATCTGTTACAACAAAAGGAGTGGTCGAGACATAAATCATACACCATATACAAAGTTTGAAAATAAAACATATGGAAATCAATAAAAGTGTCATTGTCCTCGAAGTATGAGGACTATGCAAGTTTTCAATCTCGATGATGATCAACTAGCCACAAACGGTAAGAGAGGGATTGTCACACCCTATATTAGGGAAATAATGTAGGCACAAGTATGCAGTAGTACATGAAATGTACTAAGTATGAGGGGAATTCAATAAATTATGAGACATACTATAAGGGAACATAATCGAAATCATGATATGCATGACCAAGCTAGCATAGTAGAAACCTTTAAATAGAATCATAATCATAAACATGGTCAATGAATTTTGAAATCATAAAACATTTTAAAGGTAACTTAGTTCATTTTGTGGGATATTAATCTAAACCGACATAAACCATGCCGGCTATAACATAGAATCTGGTGTCTTGCTCCTACACCAAAAAGAGATGTCCTACTTTCCAAGGTAAAGACCATGAACTTCTAGCTTATGTGGATCCACTAGCTATGACATCCTATAAGGGTTGGTAGTTAGGGACAAAGAGATTGTTACTAGAGACTCAACCTTTACTAATGGGAGATCCTCCATCTTAATGTCCCTTCGGTGCTAAGAAGAAATCCAAATGGAATAGTGATAAACATAAAATCATCATCATTCAGGGAAAATTACAATTATGTTACTATTCCAAACTAGAAATATCATAGAGTAGCTCCTTAAACCATGTGTGAGAAAACCTTTCACCATTCATAATTTCTTTAGTATGTGAGAGAATCTTTCATAATTAATCGATGCTTATCTTAAGCAACCTAGATAATAATCAATCCTTTATCACAAATCATGCATAATTTCATGAAAATATCATTGATAGATTCATAGCTTTTCTTCAAATTCATGTTATATAGGGTTTATAGTCAAACATGCATGGGTTCACATGGAACTAGTTGAAAAACATGTAATTAAGTCTCAATTGTCTAAATAAGATCATGATCAATCAATTGATTCTATACAAATAGAACCCATGAGGAATCGAATGAAAACCTAATCAATTTGGGAAATTGAACTGGATAATTGAAGAAACTTTGGGGACTTAATAGGTGAATGGAACCCATTGACGATCTCCCTACATACCATGATTGAAGCCCTAAGAAATGAATAAAGGAGACTTCATCTTGAAGAACCCTAGCTTATTCTTTCTTGATTGAGATAGAAGATTTTTGGAGAGAACCTTGGAGAGAATTTAGGAATTCAGGGGAATGAAAGAGTTGGGGAGATTTCTAAGGATGAAGGTTAGTTATACATCTTAGATTTAGGAGTAAAACGTCATAGTATAGGTATTAAATGCATAGGAAAATACCCAACTACCCCTAAATTATAACTTTCTATGGACCGTATTGGTCGTCCGTATAACTCGATACTGGGACTTAAAACTTTGAATAGTTTTCACAAGTCTATTCTACGATCTGTCTAAAGTTCCACGGTCTGTAGACCCAATCGTAGAAACTATGAAAAAATATCCTTCCAAGTTTAAAATCAAGTTCCAAGAGTCAAGTCTACGACCCATCAAAACTTCCACAACATGTACAACCTTTCGTAGACCCAAAAGTTATAATTTTAACTAAGTGTTGAACACCTTCTATGACTCCTTTCATACAGGCCGTAGAAATTTCTATGGTCCGTAGGAAAACTTCAGAAAGCCAAACCATATGATCCTCAAGTCCCTTTTCTACGGCTCCCTTATACATATCATAAAACCTTCTACAATCCATAAACATGACTCGTAGACTTGGACCAACAGTCTATAATGCAGCTTTCCTTTTTCCGAGGTGTTAAAGTAGGCATAGGGGTTGTCTTGGTCTCAAAAACTAGTCAACATTATCTTGTGTTATCCAAACTCAAGTTTCCTTGCACCAACAATATGGTTGAATATGAGGCTTGCATCTTAGGGCTCTTGCTGTCTATTGATTTGGATGTTTATGAATATTAGTGATTAGAGATTGAGATTTTTAATCCATTGGGTGCATGGAGATTAGGCCATTAAGAATCAAAAGTTCTTATCGTACATAGACTGCATACAAGGGTTGTGTAAAAGGTTTATTAAGGTATAATTCAAACATGTTCAACAAACCCATAATGAGTTCACAAATGCCCTAGCCACCGTATCATATATGATTCAACATCCAAATAAGAATCACATTGATCATATTGCCAATCATATATATACATAATCAACATTCATACTGCTTTCACATCAAAGAAGAGCTAGATGGAAAACCTTGGTATAATGATATTCGAGGAAACTTGATGAATGATAATTATGTGGTGAACACAACAAGTATATAGAAACGTACAATTTGGAGGTCAGCAAATCAATTATTTCTATGTGTATAATTTCCTATATATAAGGACTCTAGATCCAGGTTTACTGAGGTGCGTTGATGTTAGGAATCATCTGATCTAGTTGATTAAATACACGCGGGAACATACGACTCTCACATGAATTGATTTACCATGGAAAAGAAGATATTAAGATTGATAAATTTTTGGTTGACCTTAGAGAGAGATTGTATTTGTTGTTTATAGAAATGCCATCAGTGCTACTTATGCAAATATGATCCAAGTTCCTCCCAAAAAAATCCACGTTACTTTCTCTCCTTGTCCATTTGTAGCTTGAGGTATGGATGACATTGGTCCTATTGAACTAACATCATCCAATGGGCATAAGTTCATCATTGTTTCAGTCAGCTATTTCAATAAATAGATCAAACTCACATCTCAGAAATATATCATAAAGAAGGTCATAAATGATTTCATCCAGAATTTTAACACTGCCAATTTGGAGTTCCTTAGTTGATTTTTATAAATAATGGCAGTAACATTAACAGTGATCTGATGAACGAAACATGTGAGAGATTCAAGATAAAAAAATTAGAATTTTATAGAATACATGCCAAAGATGAATGGAGCAATAGAGGCTACAAATATGAACATCAAGATACTATGCAAGATCAATGATAACTACATGCACTGGCACACAAAGTTACCTTTTGCATTGTTAGGATATCATATAATAACTAAAACTTCTACTTGGGATGCACTTTATCTTCTGGTCTATAAAGTTGTGATACCCACCAAAGTGGAGATATCATCTAAGGATCATATAGGAAGTACAATTGAGCAATGTTGAATGGGTACAAAACATGTTCGAGCGGTTGGCACTAATCGACGAAAGGGGAATTAATGTAGTTTGTCATGGTCATTTATATTATAATAGAATTATCATAGCTCTTAACAAGAAGGTTATACTGAGACACTTTCACCCGTGCAACTGATTTAGAAGCAAATATTTCTAAATCAAGATGAAGAAAATGATAAGTTCTCACTAAATTAGCAAGGTCCCTATATGGTCCATAGAGTTCTGACAAGAGGAGCTTTCATACTAATAAAATAGATTTCGAAGTTTTGCCCAAATCTATCAATTTAGATGTTGTTAAGAAATATTAAAGTGCAGATTCATGCTCTTTTTCTTTGTAATTGAAACTATATTTGACCTAATTCCATATAAGAGGGATATGCAGACGCTTCTATAGATCTCGGTCTTATTATAACAAAATTTCACACTTTCCCTTTTTGAGCAATGTAACTAATCAATTTTTTTGGGTGGTCCTCATAATTTTCAGTTAGTTGCATCCAGAATAGGTAGCCCCCCTATTGGATGTTGTGATGTCTCAAAATGTGTCACAATTATCGATTCAATAAAATTTTATGATAACATTCTATTTTTTTTAAAGAAAACGTTTCAAAACATTATTTAAAATTTACTTTTGTCTTTAGTCCAAAACAAATGCCCGAACAAAGTCTATTTATTCGTAATGCCCATCAAGAATGAAGCACACCCCTGAAAGGGGAGACATACATCAACTCCCCTCTTTTATAAACTAATGACTTTTATTTGAATGCCGGGAGGACATGTACATATTCAAAAAGTAGTCTCCATATTGATAACACTAAACTATTTTCATAATTAATGTTTAGGAGGTTGTATGCAAAAACAATACCCAACTTTATTAGTATGGATCGAACCACAAGATTGATAGAAATGATTACACTTTATTCAATCATCAATTCTTACAAATTAGGCATGTTACATGATCACAATCAAATCACTTCATATATAATAAAAATTCACCCCAACGAAAAGTACAAACAATGTCCCCAAAGCTTAAGTGTAGAAAGAAGGATCAGAAACACTCCATGTACAATATGAGTGGAAACATTATCTTGGGGGAACAAAATCATAATCTGGGTCGATGTCAAACCCAACTGAAGATGGAATCGTCAGTTCCATGGATAGGTCAAGCTTGCTTGATAGAGATACCACTTCCCAGATGTCTAGAACTATCATCATGTGATGGTATGAAAAGTGGGGAATTCCACCACTGGATTGACTTGGCTCGATATAACCCTTTGTTGGGCTACCACATTCCTAGGATGCTCCACATCTTTAATCTCTCTAGACTCGGAATTCAGAGACTCATTTTCCTCTAAACACCAATAATCTGGTGGGCTAGCTACTTGGTTTGGGGATTCATAAACCTTAGCTAGCAAATTAAGATCTAGATCTTGAACTGGGTCATGAGACTTTGGGCCCATTGTTCTATTCAACCAAGAAACCTCTCCTTCTACAGTAGCCACCCTTGCACAAAGGCCACTCACTCAGTTAACCACTAGATTTATAACTAACTTGACCACTTTCCTCATAAATGATTGTATGGCTTTTGCCAATTTCATCAATTGAGCATTGTGATCATGAGCCATATGTTCCAACTTAATTATGCCTTGTGTTGAGGGTATGAGGGATATGTTATGTTGCAGGGCAATTGTGAAACACTCAGATCTGATTAAAACGGCTCGATAGCAGGGGAAACTAGTTTTCTCTTCTTACAAATAAGTGCATCCTTATTTCTTTAGGATGACAAGTCAATCATACGCTCTATTCAAAGAGCTCCATTAACCCCTTGAAGATGAGGACGTTAGGCTCACCTACATAAACAAATGATAAGCATGGGAAATGACATAGACATTGTATTTTGCCTAGACTTTTGTTTGAACTGCTCGGTTATTAACTCTCCCTAATTGATATGCAAACCTTTTAGTATGTGGGCAATTATAATAGCTTCTTCAATGGACACTTAAGATCATTTCTTGGAGGGAATAATCCTTGTGCAAAAAGTATTAAGCCAAATTCTTGCTTCAAATGAAAGATCCACTCAAGCTATTTCTCCCTTATTAGGTCCCTATAAAGGGGCACATTTAACAATGAGCTCGGCCACCCAAGCATACCGTTCATTTTTAGTCAAATCATTTGGGCAAACCCTACACCCTGATGTATCTATGCAACTTCAACATTTCTTGAACGTAGATCCTAGCATAATCTTTAGTAAAAAATAAGGTTTTCATGGAAAGAAAATGAGTTGACTTAGTCATTCGATCCACAACAACCCAAATAAAATCATTTTGTCAATGAGTACGAGGTAAACCTATAATGAAGTTCATATTTAAATCTTCCCACTTCCAAGTAGGGATGCTAATGTCTTGAGCTAAACCTCCCAGTTTTTGATTCTCAACTTTCAGTTTTTGACAATTAGGACACTTAGCCACAAATTCTGTGATATCCTTTTTCATTACGTTCCACCAATAGACCTCCCGCATATAATGGTATATCTTGGTGGCTCCCAGGTGAATATAATACTGAGAACTATGAGCGTTTGATAAAATTGGCTACCTCAACTAATCAACATTTGAAACACATAACCGACCTTAGTAACAAAGCATACCATCTCCCCCTTAGATAGAAGCCTTAATGGGTTTCTTGGAAACTTCTTTCTTCAACTTAACCATAGTCGGGTCAAGATATTGCTTAGCTTTCACATTCAAAATAAGAGACGATTTTGAGCCATTTTGAACAATGATGCCGCCATCCTCTGAGTCAACCAAACAAATACCCAATTGAGCTAGTCTATGAACATAACAAAATAATATCTTTTTACAATCCTCAAAGTGAGCCTCACTACTCATTGATAGTCGACTAAGAGCATTGGAAACCACATTTGCCTTATCTGGATGATAGAGAATGTTCATATCATAATCTTTCAATAATTCAAGCCACCTAGTATGGTGAAGATTCAAATTCTTTTGCTTAAACACATATTGCAATATCTTATTATCGGTGAACACATCCACATGAATACCATAGAGATAATGTCTCCAAATTTTCAAAGAAAACTTACCATCGCTAACTCCAAATTATGAGTCAGATAATTCTTTACATGCACCTTTATTTTCCTCAAAGTATAAGCAATGAAATTACCATATTTCATCAACACACAACAAAGACCAATCTTTGAAGCATCACAATAAACCACAAACCCATTGGATCCTTCCGGTAATGTCAAAACTGGGGCTGAAGTGAGTCTATCCATTAATTCTTGAAAAAAAAATTCACAAGTTTCCAACCATTGAAATTTCACCTTTTTCTGAGTCAATGAATTCAAAGGAGAATTAATAGAGGAAAATCCTCCCACAAATCTTCTATAGTAACAGACCTAATCCAAGAAACTTTGAATGTTTGAAGGGGAAAGAGGTCTAGGCCAATAGGGATAAGGGAAGTAACAAACTTTAAAACAAACTCACTATTGTCAAACTTAACATGCAATTGACTATCCTTGAGGATTTGCAAAACTATCCTTAGGTGATCAACATGTCCATCCTCACTCCGTGAGTAAATCAAAGTATCATCAATGATAATCACAAACATGTCTAGGTATTGCTTGAACACTCAATTCATAAGATCCATGAAGGTTGTTGGGGTATTAGTCAAACCAAATGACATCACCAAGAATTCATAGTGACCATACCAAGTTCAAAAAACCATCTTCGGAATGCCATTTCCCTTAACTTCAATTAGTGATACCCCAATCAAAGATCAATATTTGAGAAGAAACTAGAACCTTGGAGTTGATTAAAGGAGTCATCTATCCTTGAAATAGGATATTTATTCTTTATCCTGACCTTATTCAATTGCCAATAGTCAAGACATTCCATTCTTTCGAACAAACAACACTAGAGAACTCCATGGTGATGTAACATCTCGCATGTAGAAATGACTAAAAAGAGTTTAAAATATGAAAATATTGATTTTTGGAAAGTATAAGGAAATCTGGAAATTTTGTCTAAGTTAAGAAAGTGAGTTTTGACCATTTTTAAATGGACATAACTCCTATATCAGAAGAATTTAGGAGAATATATTGATATGGTTGGAAATCCCTTGGAGATACCTTTCCAACGCCACCAAGTTTGTGAAATTCGGACATCATATGAGCGAGATATGCCTTCCAGAAGTTGGGTTGTTGGATTGAGGAAAGGCTCAATCCAAATTTAGGGAAAGGCAAAGTAGTCTTTTCTCTAATTAATTTCCGAATTCATTTTTAGGGATTTATAGGGGTAAAAAGCATATTTTGGTCAGATTAGAAAATTATATTCACGCTTAGTGCTTGGAGAAAAGAGCAAGGAAGAAAGAAAGGGCGAAAAGCCAAGATTCCGTCAAGCTTGCGTATGGAATTCGTCGGGGGTGATCCCTATTAAGGGATGTGAGATTTATTTCGTGTTGGGTTAGTTCACCCACACACTAACTTGTTTCAATTCAGCGAAATTGCAGTTGTTTGAATGTTTAAAAAGTGAAGTTCTTGAAGAACATTGTTGAATTCTTGTGGGTTGAGAGTTGAATGCCTAGTGTTGAATTGATTCATGTTTCCGGGTTGTTTTGCGAGTTAGATTGGTTGTATATTGAGGGTACAATTGATGGTTGTATATTGAGGGTACAATTGATCCTAGGGGTTTGGGGAAAGTATCATGGAAGTTTGGAGGGTTTAGAGATGAAAAATAAAGGAGAAAAGTCGAGAACACCTGGGTACAGGGGTTGTGGCGTCGCGCATCTCAATGCACCCCAAAATGTTCTCTGAGGTTTGGACTCTAGCGTGTCACACCAGCCAGAGTGCCCCACCCAGCTCTCTGAGGTTTGGGGCCTGGCGCCCCACACCTCTCAGAGCGCCAGGGACGCCAGTTCTCCCCATTTGTTCCCCACCATCTCGTACGTGTTCCTAAGTGATGTACCTATGTTTCCTAGTCGATTATAACATTATAAAATGCATATAAACATCATGAAATAATCCATAAATATGAGATCATGAACCTTGAATCCATAATCAAATTCAAGGAAAGTTAAGATCAAAGTCAAGAGAAGTAAGAGTCAAGTTAAGATGTGTCCTTAGAGTTTTCCAAAAGTCTTTTCCAAATGTTTTAAATTTGTTTTAAGACTTAAAGGTCAAGTTGAGTAAAGAGTAAAGAGTAAAGTTTGAAGTTCATTTCTTCAGAAGTATATGGGGACTAAGTATTCCCAAAGAGATTTAAAATATTTTCACATTTAAATAAGAACGAAAACTGAGATTTCCAAAGAGCCTACGGTCTAGTTTATTAGAAAAGAGTAATCGCTTTCTAAATGAAGCAAGAAGGGAAACTTTGATTTTCAAGATAGCCGTTGAGCTAAGTTCATTTGAGAACTAATCTCAAATCACAGAGGAAATATGTTTTAACAAAACATAAGAGCCACTACATTTTTGGGAGTAGTATTGAGCACCAAATTGGGGGAGCATTCAAAGAACCCACAGCCCCCATAGAACTATGTAGCCATCATGAGTAGAAGAGGTTCATACTTGTTAGATGAATCCTTTTCAAATTAGACTAGTGGATCCATTGGGCAATTCAGATTATGTACCTTTGACCGGGTATAGAATGCTCTGGCAGTGTGAGGTTGATCGATGTATCATCACTATAGCTCTAATGTGATGGTTGTCGGTTAGAGAAACACCCACAACAGTTATTGTATTTCTATATACATCAGTTCATTTGTATTTCTACATACATCTCATATTTATTGTATCTTTGCATACACACAGAGTTTATAGCATGTTTTAAACAAATTTTCTTTATACTACACTTGTTTTAAATTGCTTTATATTGAAATGAGTCAGTCACGTTGAGTTGAGTGAGCCAGGTAAGTTATTCAATTTCTTTCAGATTCCTTTTAGCCTATGTGTGGTTTAGCTTTCCAACTCGCATACTTGTACATTTAATGTACATCGCCAGTTGGCCTGCATCTTATTATGATGCAGACGCAGGTAACCAGGATCAACATCCAGCACCTTGTTGATCCAGTTGAGCAGCTTAGAGTCAGTGGTGAGCCTCCTTACATTCCGTATGTTATGGGGTTTGTCCCAACATCCATCTCAGTATTTTGAGGCTTTATAGACAGTCAGATAGTTATTAATTCAGATGTCTTTCTTTATCTTTCAGATGTTGTTTAAGACTTAAGTGCCATTTTGGCTAACTTATTATTCTTTAAGTTATTATTTGAGACTATTTCATTGAGTTAAGTTTTCCACTGAGTTAAGTAAGCCAGGCCAAGGGTTCGATTGGGGCTAGAAATTGTCTCTGAGTGCCAGTCCCGCCCAGGGTGTAGGCTTGGGGCGTGATAAACTTGGTATCAGAGCACAAAGTTCAAGAGTCCTAGGGAGTCTATGAAGTCGTGACTATAGAGTCCTAGTTATCGGTGTGAAGCGCGCTACATCTATAATTAGGAGGCTGGAACATATAGGAAATTCTTCACTTCCTTCATATCCATCTTGTGCGTTAGAGTTTAATCTCTAAAAGTTTCCCTCTAATTCATGCTTGCGCGTGTTTCAGATAATCATGCCTCCACGAAGAGCAGTCAGAGGTTGTCTAGCTAGGAGGAATGTCGAGGAACAAGAGTTACCCAATGCACCTGAAGTGTAACCTCAAGGGGAAGTTACCAATGCTGAGTTCCGTGAGGCTATAAGGATGCTCAGTCAAGTTGTGACTAATCAAGCTGGGTAGCAAAGAGGAGCTCGACAAGAAGAGGATGGAACTTCAAGGATTCGTGAGTTCTTGAGGATGAACCCTCCAAGTTTCACTGGTTCGAGCACTACTGAGGATCCGGAGAACTTCATTGAGGAGTTGAAGAAGGTATTTGAGGTGATGCATATTGCTGATACTGCAAGAGTTGAGCTAGCTGCGTATCAGATGAAGAATGTTGCTAGGACTTGGTTTGATTAGTGGAAAGGAGGTAGAGTTGAGGATGCACCACCTGCGAGTTGGGCATGTTTTGAAGAGGCTTTCTTGGGGAGTTTCTTTCCCCGGGAACTGAAAGTGGCCAAGGTACGTGAGTTCCTCACACTTAAGCAAGATCCTTTGAGTGTGCATGAGTATGGGTTGAAGTTTACCCAACTGTCTCGCTATGCTCCTGAAATGGTTGTGGACATGAGGGGTAGGATGAGTTTGTTTGTTGCTGGTTTGGGCTGTCTATCAAGCAAAAAGGGCTGCGCAACAATGCTTATTGGGGACATGGACATCTCGAGGTTGATGGTCTATGTGCAGCAGGTAGAGGAAGAGAAGCTGAGGAATAGAAAGGAGTTCAAAAATAAGAGAGCTAAGACAGGGAATGAGTCTGGGCAACAGAAGAGTAATGCAAACCGGTTGTCTTTCCAACAGAAATAGAAGGGACTTGTTCCATCAACTGCTAGTGCACCTGCACCTAATAACAAGAATGAGTACTATGATAAAAATTCCAGAGTTAAACCTACCTATTCACAGGGTAGTGTGGCGCAACGGGGTAGCAAGCCTTTTGCCTGCGCCAATTGTGGTGGGAACCATTCAGGTATTTGTCGTGAGGCTCCACTGGTTGTTTCAAGTGTGGTCAGAGTGGACATTTCATGCGAGAATATCCAAAGAACAGGCAGGGTAAGGGGGGGGGGGCAATAGAGCCCAGTCTTCTTCAGTTGCTCCACCAGACAAGGTTGCACCGAGATGAGCTATTTATGGTACTGGCGGAGGAGCAAATCGTCTCTATAAAATCACTAGTCGCTAAGAGCAAGAGAACTCCCCAGATGTTGTCACTGGTATGATCAAAGTCTTTACTTTTGATGTTTATACTTTGCTAAACCCAAGAGCAAGTTTGTCTTTTGCAACTCTTTATGTTGCAAATAAGTTTGAAATTCTTCCTAAGAAACTTAGTGAACCATTAACTGTTTCCACATCTGTTGGTGAGTCTATTCTAGCAGAAAGAGTTTATCGTGATTATCCCATTTTCATCAATCACAAAGGTACCATGGCTGATTTAATTGAGTTAGACATGGTAGACTTTGATGTCATTCTTGGTATGGACTGACTTCATGCCTGTTATGCCTCCATAGATTGTAGAACTTGAGTTGTCAAGTTTCAGATTCCTAATGAGCCAGTTATAGAGTGGAGTAGTAGTTCAGCAATGCCTAAGGGTCGTTTCATTTCGTACCTTAAGGCAAGAAAGTTAGTTTCAAAGGGTTGTATCTATCACTTAGTCCAAGTTAATGAATCAAGTGCTGAGGTACCTCCCATTCAGTCAGTTCCTCTAGTAAGAGAGTTTCCAGAAGTTTTTTCTGATGATCTACCCGAAGTCCCTCCCGAGAGAGAAATAGACTTCGGCATAGACATCATTCCAGATACTCGTCTTATCTCTATTTTTCCATACAAAATGACACTAGCAGAGTGGAAATAGCAGTTAAAAGATCTATTAGATAAGGGTTTCATTTGATCAAGTGTCTCACCTTAGGGTGCTCCGGTCTTGTTTGTGAGAAAGAAAGATGGTTCCCTTAGAATGTGTATAGATTACCGTCAATTAAATAAGGTTACCCTCAAGAATAAGTATCCTCTTCCAAGGATAGATGATTTATTTGATTAGCTTCAGGGTGCCACCTATTTTTCAAAAATTCCTCAAATCAGGCTACCATCAGTTGAAAGTTAGGGAATGTGACATTCCAATGACAGCATTCAGGACTAGATATGGTCATTATGAGTTCTTGGTCATGTCCTTTGGTTTGACCAATGCACCAACAACATTCATGGATCTTATGAACAGGGTCTTCAAACCTTATTTATATATGTTTGTTATCGTCTTCATTGATGACATACTAATCTATTCAAGGAATGAAGAAGGTCATGCTAGTTATCTCAGACTAGTTTTTTAGACCTTGAAGGATAGAGAGTTGTATGCCAAGTTCTCTAAGTGTGAGTTTTGGCTTGAGTTTGTGGCATTCTTGGGCCATATTATTTTCAATGATGGTATTAGAGTTGATACTCAGAAAATTGAGGCAGTGCAAAATTGTCCTAGACCCACATCTCCAACTGATATTAGGAGTTTCTTGGGCTTGACTGGCTATTTTAGGAGATTTGTTGAGGGTTTCTCGTCCATTTCGTCTCCTTTGACGAAGTTGACTAAGAAAACAGTGAAGTTTCAATGGTCTGAAGCTTGTGAGAAAAGTTTTTAGGAGTTGAAGAAGAGGTTGACTAGTGCCCCAGTTTTGACCTTACCAGAGGGTACTCAAGGTTTCGTGGTGTAATGTGATGGATCCAGAGTTGGTTTGGGTTGTGTGTTAATGCAGAATGGCAAGGTGATAGCTTATGCCTCTAGACAGTTAAAGGTTCATGAGAAGAATTATCCAACCCATGACTCAGAGTTGGCTGATGTAGTTTTCGCCTTGAAGATTTAGAGACACTGCTTGTATGGTGTTCATGTTGATATATTCACTGATCACAAGAGCTTGCAATATGTGTTCACTTAGAAGGAGCTTAATCTCAGACAAAGGAGGTGGTTGGAATTACTCAAGGATTATGACATGAGTATTCTTTACCACCGAGGTAAGGATAATTTGGTTGCTGATGCTTTAAGCAGGTTATATATAGGTAGTACCACCCATGTTGAGGAAGAAAAGAGGGAGTTAGCCAAAGATGTGCACAGACTTGCACACCTGGGAGTCAGACTTATGGATTCCACAGAAGGAGGAATAGTGGTGACGAACGGGGCAGAATCATCACTAGTGTCAGAAGTTAAGGAAAAGCAAGACCAAGACCCTATTTTGCTTGACTTGAAGGTGAATGTTCAAAAGCAAAGAGTATTAGCTTTTGAATAAGGGGGAGATGGTGTGTTGAAATACCAAGGTAGATTGTGTGTACCAATGGTGGATAAACTCCAAGAGAGAATCATGGCGGAAGTTCATAGCTCCAGATACTCCATCCATCCGGGTTCCACCAAAATGTACCGTGATTTGAGAGAAGTATATTGGTGGAATGGTATGAAGGACATTGCTGAATTTGTTGCTAAGTGTCCAAATTGCCAACAAATGAAGTAGAGCATCAAAAAACCTGGTGGTTTGGCTCAAAATATAGAACTTCCAGAATGAAAGTGGGAGATGATTAATATGGACTGTATCATAGGGTTACCAAGGTCTCATAGGCAACATGATTCTATTTGGGTGATTGTCGACAGAATGACAAAATCAGCCCACTTTTTACCGATGAAGACTACCAACTCAGCAGAAGATTATGCTAAGTTGTATATTCAGGAGGTGGTAAGACTTCATGGATTTCCAGTCTCCATTATCTCAGATAGAGGTGCACAATTTACTGCACAATTATAGAAATCTTTTCAGAAAGGTTTAGGGTCAAAGGTGAACTTGAGTACTGTCGTTCATCCTCAGACAGATGGACAAGCAGAGCGTACTATTCAAAAATTAGAAGATATTTTGAGGGCTTGTGTGATTGATTTCAAAGGTAATTGGGATGATCACCTACCTCTCATTGAATTCTCTTACAACAGTTATTATTTTAGCATCCAGATGGCTCTATATGAAGCTCTTTGTGGGAGAAGATACAGATCTCCTATTGGATGGTTTGAAGTTGGGGAAGCAGGGTTGATAGGACCAGATTTATTTCAACAAGCCATGGAGAAGGTGAAGGTGATTCAGGAGAGGTTGAAAACGGCTTAGAGTCGTCACAAATCCTACACATATGTTAGGAGAAGACCACTAGATTTTGAAGTAGATGATTGGGTGTATTTGAAGGCTTCACCCATAAAGGGTGTGATGAGGTTTGGTAAGAAAGGGAAACTTAGTCCCTGATATATTGGACCTTATTGCATAGTTAAAAGGATTGGCAATGTATCTTATGAGTTGGAGCTACCATAAGAGTTAGCAGCGGTGCGTCCGGTATTTCACATCTCTATGTTGAAGAAGTGCATGGGAGATCCTTCATTGATAGTGCAAACTGAAAATATTGAGATTAAGGATAATTTATCTTATGAGGAGATTCCAGTTCAGATTTTAGATTGCCAAGTCCGTAAGTTGAGAACAAAAGAAGTTGCATCAGTCAAAGTCCTTTGGAGGAACCATTTTGTTGAAGAAGCTACTTGGGAAGCTGAAGAGGGTATGAAGAAGAGATATCCACATCTCTTTGAATTCGGAGAAAATTCAGATCAAGGTACTTATACTCTTCTTAGTACTAGCTAAATTGTGAGTATACATGTTGTAACTTGCTTTTGCTTGTTGAGTATTGAGCTTGATGTTTCTACCCTTAGCTTAGTGAAATAAAGCTCGTTCGAGGATGAATGTTCCCAAGGGAGAGATATTGTAACATCTCGCACCTAGAAATGACTATAAAGTGAGTTTTGGCCATTTTCAAATGGCCATAACTCCTAGCTCAGGAAGACTTAGGAGCATATCTTGATATGGTTGGAAATCTCTTGGAGAGAAATTTCCAACGCCACTGAGTTTGCGAAATTCCGACATCTTATGAGCGAGATATGCCTTTCGGAAGTTAGGCTGTTAGATTGAGGAAAGGCTCAATCCGGATTTAGGGAAAGGCAAAGTAGTCTTTTCTCTAATAAATTTCCTAATTCATTTTTAGGGATTTATTGGGGTAAAAAGCTTATTTTTGTCAGATTAAAAAATTATATTCACGCTTAGGGATTGGAGGAAAGAGCAAGAAAGAAAGAAAGGGAGAAAAGCCAAGATTCCATCAAGCTTGTGAGTGGAATTCTCGGGGGTGATCCCTATTAAGGTATGTGAGATTTCTTTCGTGTTGGGTTAGTTTACCCACACACTAACTTGTTTCAATTCAGCGAAATTGGAGTTGTTTGAATGTTAAGAAAGTGAAGTTCTTGAAGAACATTGTTGAATTCTTGTGGGTTGATTGTTGAATGCCTAGTATTGAATTGATTCATGTTTCCAGGTTGTTTTGTGAGTTAGATTGGCTGTATATTGAGGGTACAATTGATCCTAGGGGTTTGGGGAAAGTATCATGGAAGTTTGGTGGGTTTAGAGATGAAAAACAAAGGAGAAAAGTCGAGAACACCTGGGTACAGGGGTTGGGGTGTCGAGCCTCTCAGTGCGCCCCAAAATGTTCTCTGAGGTTTGGCCTCTGGCACATTGCCCCAGCCAAAGTGCCCCACCCATCTCTCTGAAGTATGGGGCCTGGCGCCCACGCCTCTCAGAGCGCCAGGGACGCCAGTTCTCACCATTTGTTCCCCACCTTCTCGTACTTGTTCCTAAGTGTTGTACCTATGTTTCCTAGTCGATTCTAACATTCTAAAGTACATCTAAACATCATGAAATCATCCATAAACATGAGATCATGAACCTTGAATCCATAATCCAATTCAAGGAAAGTTAAGATCAAAGTCAAGAGAAGTAAGAGTCAAGTCAAGATGAGTCCGTAGAGTTTTCCAAAAGTCTTTTCCAAATGTTTTAACTTTGTTTTAAGATTTAAAGTTCAAGTTTAGTAAAGTGTAAAGAGTAAAGTTTGAAGTTCATTTCTTCAAAAGTATATGGGGACTAAGTGTTCCCAAAGAGATTTAACATATTTTCACATTTAAATAAGAACGGAAACTGAGATTTCCAAAGAGCCTTCAGGCTAGTTTTTTAGAAAAGAGTAATCGCTTTCTAAATGAAGCAAGAAGGGAAACTTTGATTTCCAAGATAGCCTTTGGGGTAAGTTCTTTTGAGCACTAATCTCAAATCACGGAGGAAATATGTTTTAAAGAAACATAAGAGCCAATACATTTTTGGGAGTAGTATTGAGCACCGAATTGGGGTGCGTTCAAAGAACCCACAACCCCCATAGAACCATGTAGCCATCATGGGTAGAAGAGGTTCATACCTTTTAGATGAATCCTTTTCAAATTAGACTAGTGGATCTATTAGGCAATTCAGATTCTGTACCTTTGGCCGGGTATAGAATGTTCTGGCAGCGTGAGGTTGATCGCTGTATCATCACTATAGCTCTTATGTGATGGTTGTCGGTTAGAGAAACTCCCACAACAGTTATTGTATTTCTATATACATCAGTTCATTTGTATTTCTACATACATCTCAGATTTATTGTATCTTGCATACACACAGAGTTTATAGCATGTTTTAAATAATCTTTCTTTATATTGCACTTGCTTTAAATTGCTTTATATTGAAATGAGTCAGTCAGGTTGAGTTGAGTGAGCCAGGTAAGTTATTCATTTTCTTTCAGATTCCTTCTAGCCTATGTGTGGTTTAGCTTTCCAACTCGCATACTTGTACATTTAATGTACTGATGCCAGTTGGCTTGCATCTTATTATGATCCAGACGCAGGTAACCAGGATCAGCATTCAACACCTCGTTGATCCAATTGAGCAGGTCAAAGTCAGTTGTGAGCCTCTTTGCATTCTGGAGGACTCTTTTATTCGTTTTCAGTCTCTTATTTATTAGGATGTTGTGGGGTTTGTCCTAACATCCATCTCAGTATTATAGAGGCTTCATAGACAGTTAGATAGTTATTAGTTCAGATGTCTTTCCTTATCTTTCAGATGTTGTTTAAGACATAAGTGCCATTTTGGCCAACTTATTATTCTTTAAGTTATTATTTGAGACTGTTTCATTGTGTTAAGTCTTCCGCTGAGTTAAGTAAGCTAGGCCAAAGGTTCGCTTGGGGCCAGAAATGGTCTTTGAGTGCCAGTCCCATCCAGAGTGTTGGCTCGGAGCATGACAGGTGAGATACTCGATGTAATGAAACCCTAATCCAACAAATCTTTCAACTTATCCTTTAATTCTTTAAGTTTTGCCAGAGCAATATGTTGAGGAGAAATATAGATAGGTTGTGTATTGGGAAGAAGATCAATACCTAGTCCATCCCCCTTTAGGGAAGAACACCTGGAAGATCATACACTTCAAGAAACTTATTAACAGTGGAACTAACCTTAGAGTAGGGTCTTCAGAATCGGTATGTCTAACCCGAACAAGATGATAGATACATCCTTTAGAGATCATTTTCCTAACCTTTAGGCAAAAGATAAATTGACCTATAGGCTTTGAATTTCCACCCTTCTATTCTATAATAGATTCGTTCGGAACCTTAAATGTGACTAATCAGTTTCGATAATTTATGAGAGCATAACAAGAATAAAGCCAATCCATCCCAAGAATGACATCAAAATCTATCATGTATAGCTCACTAGATCAACTGGAGTGACTCTATGAGAAACTTTAACTAGGCAATATCTATAGTCTCCTCTAACAACAATAGAATCACCAACAAGAGTAGAGACTGAAAAAGGTTTCTAAATGTCACGACCCAAGCCTATACCTCGGAAGCGACACGGTGTACAAGACTTTGAAAAGTCTCATAACATTCATAACATTCGATACAAGGAAAATGGTATGGAATTAAAACTTTTCTTTAAATACATACAATCTAAAAACCATTCAAACATTTGAAACAACGGAAGTCTATTGTCTCATATGGCCATCTAAAACAATATCTTGGAACAAAAGTAGGGTCACGGCCCTTTACAATCGAAGATCTAACAAATGTGTATTACATGAGAGAAAATAAACATCTAAACACTTTTCCTCTATTTATGAGGACATACCACTTAGTCTTGGAAGAATCTCAATCCAAGCTTCAACTAGAGAGAAAGAAAATCACTTGTCGGAACCTACACTTATAGTAAAATAAGTGAAATATGGGCTAGCACTAAAAAATGTACTAAGTATGATGACCATGCAAAAACATGCTTAAAACGAATATTTTATTTGAAAGCTATGCTTTTATGCCAATTTGAGAAAACTTCATGAACATAAGTATAAGAGGAATAATATACAAACATAACCAAAATATAAGTCATTTCTTCACATTAGAACATAATCATCAATAGAAGACATTTCATTACATTAATATTTCACCTCAAGCAACCCTAAGCCATACCTTGTGCAATGTATGAATAGCGTCCCATACCACCATACACACTAGATACCACATTGAGGCCACCAAAAGTGAACTTACCATTCATCCTTTCCATCTTTACACAATACCCATACATAAGAGACATAAACATTTCATAAGTCCTGACAAGGGAAAGCAACTCATAATACAACCCAAGTATAACATACATCATTACATTAGACATTCAAGTCAATATTCTTCATTAGCTTCATTAAGAGCACTTTCATTCATTAGTCATTAAGACATTAGAGAACTCACTATGACCCTCTCAAAGCCTACTCGTGCAATGCATGGATTGCATCCCATACTACCACCCACACTTCATAGAACTTCTCAATAAACCGTAATGCACATCTCACATGATGGGAATAGGCATTAACCGACATAGACCATGAGAGCTAGCCATGGAATCTGGTGTCATATAGCCTCATATCATAAAGAGGTGGTCTACTTGAGTAAGGTAGGACCGGTAATATTTTAGCGTAGGTCAAAACCACTAGCTAATATCCTATGTGGGAACATAGTTATGGGATAGGAAGATGTTCATTGGAACCCTAGCCTATCATTGGGAGAGTTTCCATCTTACCATATCCACTCGGTGCTTAGCCTCCATTCCCATAGAGTAGTTCATTTTCATTAACATTATTGTACTTGAGAGGGCTACGAACATTAGGCCTACCGGCCCAAAGTTCATTACTCAATAAAGGGCCAACACTATTAGGTCTACCGATTTAGGGTACATTAAGGATAGCTCATTCACTTTCCAAGAAGGGTGCCATCAACATTGGGTCTACCGATACAAAGTTCATCATTTTACACATGAAAGGGCTACCAACACTAGGTCTACCGATTCAAGGTTTATCATCACATTAGTTTCAAGACTCATCATGAGTGGCTACCAACACTAGGTCTATCAGTTCAAGACATAGCATAGTATACTTCATCATTCATTTATAGAAGGAATGCCATTGACCTATCGATTCATTTTCATCAAGTCAAGACACATTCAATATACAAGAAGAGGATGCCTAAGCCTACCAATTCAAGATACAACATTCAAGGTGAAATTCATCAATACAAGAAAGTGATGCTTTAAGCCTACCAATTCAAGATACAACATTCAAGGTGAAATTCATCAATACAAGAAAGTGATGCTTTAAGCCTACCAATTCAAGATACATTAATCCATATTACTTTCATTCATACAAGAAAATGATGCATAATCCTACCAATTCAAGATATACATTATCAAGAAGAAGCTTTCACATTCCATCATCAACATTCATAAGTTTCAAATTGAGAAATAGCCTTTCAATAATAACATAATTACATTCAAAACAAGATCATATCACCTTCACTAGATTCAGATTCATATACAAGACATCATGATAATACTCAATTCCTCATACTATGCCTTTCAAGGCCATGAATCTCAAATCACCATCACACCAACAAGGCATGGATACTGATACAATTCAATAACCTAAAGCAGTTGATACAAATTCCATCCACATGCTTTCATAATCAATAAGCCCACTTCATAAAGGCACAATTAAGGAAATTGAGAAATTTCATGGGTTCATAGAGTATTTTCATTATAAATCATCAATCAAACACTAATTCAATCATAATTTGTTATTAATAACCATTTGAAAACGTTTGAAGAAGGAACCCCTGAGTTAGAGTAAAACCCTAGGTTTTTGAGAAACTTGAAAACTTTGAAATCTAACTTTAAATGGACTCAAGGGGTGGAAGCTACCCCTAGATGAAGGATCACCATTCTTTGCTTTTGAATCCCCAAGAAATTTGAGGAAGAACACCTTGAATCCACAAACCCTAACTCACACTTCTTCTTCTTCTTTTTTGGGAACTTCTAGAGAATTTTTGAAAGGAGGAACTCTTTTGATTTGATTTGGGTTTTGGAGAAATAACGAGTAAATGAATTGTTTTAAGACTTAAAACTATATATACTAGTGATATAAAACAATTAAAAATAACTCCACTTTCTGATTAATTAAAACAAAATTACTTAAAAACCCCCAATTTGGGCAGCCCTATCAGGGACCACGCCCATGTAAACGGTTTGTCTAGGGTACCACGGCTCATGGTGGTTCCCGTGGTCCTTTAACCAGTGTGCCCCTCCAACATGCCAAGCCCTCAAGGGCCTAAGGCAAGTCCACAAGACCTCCCATGATCTGTGGTCAAGACCACGAGTCGTGGTGATGGTCATGGTCATGGAGGCAGTGTCAAGGCTTTTATGCCTTGCCCTCTCAATTGTCTAAGTGGACTTCATGACCATCTAGACGAAACTTCAAGGGCACCACGGCTCGTGGTGGTGCCCATGGTCTTTGAGGTAGTAGCTCCCTCAACTTTGCACAACTCCCACAAGGCCAAAGGGACTTCACGGACCGTGGTCAAGACCACTGGTCGTGAACCCTGGCAGTGCTTGGTCAAGGGTTGGGCAGCCTTGGCTTTTGGCGAGGCTTTGCTTCCCCTTTCATTGGCATATGCCCTTGCACCCCATACAAAACCTAAAAAAGGTCCTTCAATTACGGAGTCTAACACGTACCTTGACGTTGACCCTCACGATTAGGCTCTAGTTCATCCTACCATTTTCCGAGTCATTACATTATCCCCCCCCCCCCCCACTTAGGAACATTTGTCCTCGAATGACACTTTAAACATATTAAGGGATAACGACTCAAGACTAGAAGCCCATCATGCATGACACATCAATATAATGCACAAAATCATAGGAGGAAACATCAACTCCACATCAATAAGCTCAATGCAACACAAGGAAGTTGGAACTACATCTACAAACTCATTATGAACTAAAACATCAACATTTCTCATTTTGTTGGAGGAATTTCCTTCTCCAACTCACATCATGCTCATTACATCATCATGAGGCAATTTATGTAAGTTTTCTCAACAACACATTTAAGCATGCTCATCAATTCAACTCATGAAGTAATTAGGAAACTCTATATAGATGCACATCAACATGAGGAACGCATAAATCAAAATCTCATTTTCTCATATAAACATAAATTTCATCAAAACAAGCATAACATAAGGATATCATGGAAGCACATTTTCACACATGACTCTGAAACATGAAACAAGCTAAACGGAACTCTTGGTCTCAAACTTGAATAAGAATAGAAGGAAAGATATAAGGATATTGGAACTCTCCACAATCTTTCTATTTAACATACTATCCCCTACTTAGGAGTAAACCCAACTAAGGCTAACCTGAAAACAACATAGGAATCTCAATACAACATTCACAATCTATAAGAAACTATCATATACCAGTGCTTTTAAACTAGGAAGGTCCTCATTAAGCAACTATTTGCTCACAAACAACCTTACCAACACCACTCAAGGTCTCATACGAGTCTACCACACCGGACTCCTCAAACTCACTACACCTCTTAAGGTGGAATTTCAAGCAATCCTAACTCATAAACATCAAGGATACTCAACGACTTTACTATTTTAGCACATTATCTCCCCTTGGGAGCAAGCCTATACAAAATCTTTACAACATCACCTCTTTCAACATACCAGAAAACTCATCATGACTAAGTCGGGTTCTACCATCAACTAAACATAACCATAAAGAACTCATTCATACTAAAGCCAACATCACAATCTATCACCTCAAATCTAACAAGTAACATAGCAATAACTGGCATCACAACCAATCTTTTGCCCTCACTCCTTCTAGCATAAGCCTTTCGAGTGGTCATGCACTAAAGACCATCAAATAAAGAATAAGAGAGAGACATTATAGAGTTTAACTCTATGGCATGACTTGAAGAATGAAGAAATGAGAATTTTCTAACATCCAATAACCTCTTATTCATAAATGTGGCGCGCTTCACACTATGAACAAGACTCTACAAGACGTGGTTTGAGACATCCTAATAACATTCCAAAATCTTGTGCTCTGATAGCATTTTTTTCACGACCCGAGCCTATACCCAAGAAGCGACACGGCGTACAAGACTTTGAAAAGTCTCATACAAGACTCATATCATTCATAACATTAGATATAAGGAAAATGGTACGGAATTAAAACTTTTCTTTAAATCCATACAATCTAAAAACCATTAAAACATTTAAGACAACGGAAGTCTATTGTCTCACATGGCCATCAAAAATAGTATCTTGAAACAAAAGTAGGGTCACGACCCTTTAAAATCGAAGATCTAACATAAGTCTATTACATGAAAGAAAAGAAACATCTAAACACTTGTCCTCTATCTATGAGGAGATACCACTTAGTCTTGGAGGAATCTCAATCCACGCTTCAACTAGAGAGAAATCAACTCACTTGCCGGAACCTACACTTTAGTAAAATAAGAGAAATATGGGTTAGCACACAAAAATGTACTAAGTATGATGGCTATGCAAAAACATGCTTAAAACGGACATTTTATTTGAAAGTCATGCTTTTATGCCAATTTGAGAAAACTTCATGAACATAAGTATAAGAGGCATAATATACAAACATAACCAACATACAAGTCATGTCTTCACGTTAGAGCATAATCATCAATAGAAGACATTTCATTACATTAATATATCACCTCAAGCAACCCTAAGCCATACCTTGTGCAATGTATGAATAGCGTCCCATACCACCATACACACTAGATACCACATTAAGGCCACCAAAAGTGAACTTACCATTCATCCTTTCCATCTTTACACAATACCCATACATAAGAGACATAAACATTTCATAAGTCCTGACAAGGGAAAGCAACTCATAATACAGCCCAAGTATAGCATGCATCATTACATTAGACATTCAAGTCAATATTCTTCATTAGCTTCATTAAGAGCACTTTCATTCATTAGTCATTAAGACATTAGAGAACTCACTATGACCCTCTCAAAGCCTATTCGTGCAATGCATGGATTGCATCCCATACTACCACCCACACTTCATAGAACTTCTCAATAAACCGTAATGCACATCTCACATGATGGGAATAATCATTAACCGACATAGACCATGAGAGCTAGCCATGGAATCTGGTGTCATATAGCCTCATATCATAAAGAGGTGGTCTACTTGAGTAAGGTAGGACCGGTAATATTTTAGCGTAGGTCAAAACCACTAGCTAATATCCTATGTGGGAACATAGTTATGGGATAGGAAGATGTTCATTGGAACCCTAGCCTATCATTGGGAGAGTTTCCATCTTACCATATCCACTCGGTGCTTAGCCTCCATTCCCATAGAGTAGTTCATTTTCATTAACATTATTGTACTTTACAGGGCTACCAACATTAGGCCTACCGGCCCAAAGTTCATTACATAATAAAGGGCAAACATTATTAGGTCTACCGATTTAAGGTACATTAAGGATAGTGCATTGACTTTCCAAGAAAGGTGCCATCAATATTGGGTCTACCGAAACAAGGTTCATCATTTCATACAGGAAAGGGCTACCAACACTAGGTCTACTGATTCAAGGTTTATCATTACATTAGTTTCTAGACTCATCACGAAGGGCTACCAAAACTAGGTCTATCGATTCAAGATATAGCTTAGAATACTTTATCATTCATTTATGAAAGGAATGCCACTGGCCTATAGATTCATATTCATCAAGTCAAAACACATTCAATATATAAGAAGAGGATGCCTAAGCCTACCAATTCAAGATACAACATTCAAGGTGACATTCATCAATACAAGAAAAGGATGCTTTAAGCCTACCAATTCAAGATACAACAATCTACATTACTTTCATTCATACAAGAAAAGAATGCATAAGCCTACCAATTCAAGATATACATTATCTTGAAAAAACCTTCACATTCCACCATCAACATTCATAAGTGTCAAATTGATAAATATCCTTTTAGTAACAAAACAATAACATTCAAGTCAAGATCATATCACCTTCATTAGATTCACATTCATATACAAGACATCATGATAATACTCAATTCCTCATACTATACCCTTTAAGCCATGAATCTCAAATCACTAAAACCCCAAATAAATTCAATAACCTAAATAAATTTAGAAAAATTCCATTCACATGCTTTCATAATCAACAAACCCACTTCATATAGGCACAATTTAGGAAATTGAGAAATTTCATGGGTTCATAGAGTATTTTCATCATAAATCATCAGTAAAAAACTAATTCAATCATAATTGGTCATTAATAACCATTTGAAAGTGTTTGAAGAAGGAACCCATGAGTTAGAGTAAAACCCTAGGTTTTTGAGAAACTTGACAATTTTGAAATCGAACTTTGAATGGACTCTAGGGTGGAAGCTACCCCTAGATGAAGCATCACCATACCTTTCTTGTGAGACCCAAAGAAATTTGAGTAAGAACACCTTGAATCCACAAATCCTAGCTCCCACTTGTTCTTCTTCTTCTTTGGGAACTTCTAGAGAGATTATTTTTGAAAGGAGGAACTCTTTTGATTTGATTTGGATTTTGGGTAATTAAGGAGTAAATGAATTGTTTTAAGAATTAAAACTATATATACTAATGATATAAAACATTTAAAAACAACTCCGCTTAATGGTTAATTAAAATGAAATTACTTAAAAAACCCCAACTTGGGCAGCCCCGTCAGGGGCCACGCCCATCTAAACGTACCACGGCTCGTGGTGGTTCCCGTGGTCCCTTGAACAGTGTGCCCCTCCAACTTGCCAAGCCTCAAGGGCCTAAGGCAAGTCCACAAGACCTCCCACGATCTGTGGTCAAGACCACGAGTCGTGATGATGGTCGTGGTCATGGAGGCAGTGTCAAGGCTTATATGCCTTGCCCTCTCAAGTGTCTAAGTAGACTTCATGACCATCTATACGAAACTTCAAGGGCACCACGGCTCATGGTGGTGCCCGTGGTCTTTGAGGCAGTAGCTCCCTCAACTTTGCACTACTCCCACAATGCCAAAGGGACTTCACGGACCATGGTATAGACCACTGGTCGTGAAGGTGGTCGTGAACCCTGGCAGTGCTTGGTTAAGGGTTGGGCAGCCTTGGCTTTTAGCGAGGCTTTGCCTCCCCTTTCCTTGGTACATGCCCTTGCACCCCATACAAAACCTAAAAAAGGTCCTTCAATTACGGAGTCTAACATGTACCTTGATGTGGACCCTCACGATTAGGCTCTAGTTCATCCTACCATTTTCCGAGTCGTTACACTAAATAATTTTGGGACTGACATTACACTTCATGTTCATATAAGGAGTCGCTAAAGACAATATAGCACCTGGATCAAGAAATTCATAAGCATTAAGCTGAAAGACTCGCAACATATCCATCACCACATCTGGAAAACACTCATTGTCCTTTTGATTCTGAAGAACATAGAATCTATTCTGACAAGGAGCACCACTACAACCACAAAAAACACTAGGCTGAACCTGACGACCATCCTTACCCTTACTAGAATGAGAAGGGCAATCTCTAAATCTGTGACCCATCTTTCCACAACAAAAGCATTAACCTTAACTAGCTAAGCATTCTCCCAGATGGTTCTTACCATACCTTTTACAAGCGGGGAAATTCTGACCACTAGGAGTACCACTTTGAGGCGCTGGGGTAGGAACCCTATCCTTGTTGAACTTTTTAACTAGAGCACTATATTAATTCAGGAAGGAGAACTTTTGCCAAAACAGAGAACATCCATGTCCACTAGACCTAGAGTGAGAAATCACCACCATCCGTCCTTATCCTTTTTAAATTTCTAACCTTTTCTTTAGATTTTCTATTTGTTGGGCATGAGTCAATAACCTTGAGCTATACATTTGTTTGATCAACATGGTGGTTCTACATTCTTTGACCATCAATTTTGACACACCCAAAACAAACTTACTCATTCATGCCCTAGATTCTACAACAATTGTCAGAGCATAATTGGACAATTGAGTGAACTTTAATGAATACTCCTTCACACTCATGTTCCCTTGACTTAGATTTATGAACTCTTTCACATTAGCTTCCCTCATCTTAAGGTGAAAGAACTGATCAAGAAATGCCTCTTCAAACTTGTTCTAATCCTAGGGACCCACATCCAAAGCCCTTTCTTCATTCCATTGATCATACCAAACTTTAGCAACCCCTTTCAATTGTTAAGTGGCCAAATCCACCTTTCTACTGGAGTTACTCCCATAATTTCCATAATCTTATAGATTTCTTCAATGAACACTTGTAGATGCTCATCCATTTTAACCTATAAAATTCAGGAGGATTCAACTTTGTGAAGTCTCTAACCCTTTGTTGTCGTCATACCCACTATTGAGTTCATGGGAGTTATAAACACCCTATTAGCTTGAGCATTCATGGCTTGGACCAATACTTGGAAAGTAGCCCTATACTTAACATGTGAGACTTTATCGGCCAATGAATTAATTGGAACTTGAGGAACTTTGGATTCCACATTGTCATTCATGTTACTTCTCAATGGATCTCTTCTTGGAGGCATTATATGAAAAGACATAAAACAATAGTTAGGAAGAAGACCCTTATAGAGTTCAATTCTATCGCAAGACTTTAAAGTAATGAAAGAAGTGTAGCTTCCTAGAACATATTATAGCCTCCTATTCATAAATGTGGCGTATTCATAAATTTGGTGCGCTTCACACTTATGAACATGATTCTACTCGTTATGGCTTGTCATACTCCTAGAATCTTTAAAACCTGATGCTCTAAATACCAAGTTTTATGACCAAAACTACCTCATAGACGTGATGTGTTGAATAGGATCCAAGAGACCCTAAACAAGACACTTTCCATAAACATGACACAAAGATGAACAATAAAAGAGAATAAAGCATGAAAGTGAAATATAAGTCTCAACATCAACCTCATAAGCGATACCAAAATCAGAGAACAACATCCTCACGAGCGGAAACATACTAAGTCTGACAATAAGCCTCTATAGAATAGAAGTGACTAGGATGAACCCCTAGCTCATGAAAGAAGCCTGAAACTGAAATAACTACAATAGACAAGAAACTCATAATGTGTGATCATGCCCTCGAACCATGAGGACTGACCATAAGCTAAAAAAAATTGAATCAATCCGCTAGCCACATCCTTATGAAGGAAATTCAGACCCTATATTACAAAAAAATATAGGCGCAAGAGATGTATGAGTCAGTACTTTGAATGTACCGAATATGGGGAAATGCATAAAATAAACATGAACATGATAATACATGACTAAATGAAAAACACCAACCAGGTAAAATTAGTTCATAAATCATGAAAAGGTCAATGCAATATAAGAGTCATAATATATGTATAAAAAATAAGCTAAATGAGAAATCATATATTTTGTGGGTTATTTATCGTTAACCGACATATACCATCGTAGCTATAACATGGAATCCCGTGTCTTGCTCCCACACTAAAAAGAGATTGTCCTACTTGCCAAGGTAAGGACCTTATACTTAAGTTTAGGGAATGTGTAGAATTTGAAAATTAAATTAAATTACAGAACTTAGATATAGCATCAAAATGACATATTTTAGGTGTTAGATGGATAGGAAAATACCAAAACAACCTTAATAACTCTCTGACCAACCTTACGAACCCACCTACGGACTATAGGTCCTTCTACAGATCGTCCTGGTGGTCTATAAGTCAAGATACTGAAAGTACAAAAATCCAGGTCAAATCGACGAGCCACTTCCATGGTCCATACACCTCTATGGGTTGTAAGATCTTCTTGTACAGCCTAAAAATAAAAAATATTTTACCAAGTCTGGAACTCTCCTATGGACCACTTCCTACGAGTCGTAGGTCCTCCTACAGATCATCGTGTTGGTCCATGGAAAAAGTTCATAAGCTTTGAAAATCCAACTTCTAGGCTTCCTTTCCACGAGTGCCTTATGTGGACGGTAAGACCTTTTATGGTCTATAGGAAGGCTCGTATTACCTGCACTAGTAGCCAAATTTGCAATTGTCTTTCCCAACTTAACTTACTGAATTTTGAGGTGTTACAATATGGCATTTTAAAGAATATTCCACCTTTTTGTGTGTTCTTGACTCTATTAACTTATAAATTTCATTGGTATATTCTTTATCACATGGTACAAACAAGGTCATTAGTAGGTGAGCGCGAGGCTCTTGCACCAACAATTTAGGTCCAACTAGGGTTTGAGATAGACATCGACCTATATGCTAAGGTAAGGCACGAGGTGTGGTGCTTTCTTGGGGATAACAAAGGGCACCATCACCAGAGCTTGATGTTAAGATTTAAGAGATATAACATCACCCATAATACGTGAGGAGAGACCAGCCTCCGATAAGATTTGTAGACACACAAATTCTTTAGGATACCATGGTTAGAATCCTAGGCAATTTGGAGGGTTTGTTGTAGGTAAGGACGTTGCCTAGTGTTTTGAGTGCTCCTCAAGAGATGATGCACAAATATACGCTCAATTAGCGGTTTGGGGTGCTCAAATTCTAAAAGTGTAGCTTGCTATTACTGAGGCTCCCTATCTAGAGGTTTTTCTAGAGGTGGTTGTGCTCAACCTATTGTAGCTAGACCATTTATGTATTATGATGAGCAAAAGATGGTCAATTTATTTATCAGGTTGGGTCCTCGAAGGTTTTTTGGTGCTACAGGAAAGGATGCTCATATGTTTCTAGTGAGTTGTAAGGAGAGGTTACATAACTTCAGTTTAGTAGAGTCGCACAAGGTAGATTATACTATATTCCAGATAGAGGGGCCAATTAAGCAATGGTGGAGAGCATATATTAATTTTAGGCCAGCTGAGCCACCTCCAATGACTTGGGCTCAGTTCTCAAAGGCTTTATTGGAGAAGCATGTGCCTTACAATATAAGATAGAGGTTACAAGATGAGTTCATATATAGTCAAACAATTAACCCAACAATTTTAAAATTTTGTGTCAACTTCAAACAATCATATCTCTCACCGAAAAATGCATTAGGTGGCCCATGATCAATTAAATTAAAGGTATGTGGGTCTATCACGACCCAGGGGTACCCCTTAGACGTAACATGGCGTACTTGAATATAAGATAATAGAAAATACAGGAAAATTTAAACCTTTTGCAATCGAAGTCATTTTTCATAAAATCAAGCGGTAGTATTTCAATACTATTTTCTCAAACCATCTAATACACTTTAGATGGAACTCTTGGAACACAACCCATACAATAGTTTAAAACATAAATAAATGACATAAAAGAACAATGGGTTTTCCTCGAAGCTATGAGCACTCACCGAATCTTCAACTCTTTGTGCACCTTAGAAACCTAGCCTCCAAAGCAACTAAATCTCCAAAACCCTACATTTGATTAGAATGTAGGCAATATACGTTAGTACAAAATGTACCAAGTATGAAAGCTAGCACAATATCATAAAAGCATCTCAAATGATTAGTCAACATGAGACATAAGAATAAGAGATAATAACATAGTCATCGCATAATCATCATATAAACATAAGTCAACATAAGACATAGTTAATGAGCATAAGAGATAGGTCATAATCATAATAAGCCAAGTATTCAACATAAACATCATATAAGCATAATTGATTCTTAGTCATCTCTACCATAATAGAACCATTCTCAGGTAACTTCAAAAGAATACATGTGCAAAGCATGAATACCATCCCATAATACCACCCAAACCAAGTATCCCTTATTGGTCATCTCAATCATAGCCTATATATATAGTCAACTCTTAAGATCTTCTTACCATAAGGGAACCATACTTCTAAGTAACTTCAAAGCACACTTGTGCAATGTATGAAAGGCACCACATACTACCCTTTACACTAAGTATAACCTTGAAGTCATCATACTCATATTTACCCTACTTTGGTCTCATTACTAGCTTACTTCACATAGACAAGGGAACTATCGCCTTAGTAAATCATATCATGTCAAGGAAGGCAACTATAGCACAATCCTATCTAAGCATACATCATATAAGAGCAAACATCTCATGAGTTGCCATGCATGAACAAGACCCCATAATCCTACTCATGCTAAGTTAGACACTTAGGGTCATCATTCACGTTCATCATCTCTTAACATCATAAAGACAAGGGTAATCACCTCTTAGTCATGCATGAAGTGGAGAGGTATCTAGACCTACTATCCACACTAATCATGCTCATATTAATGAATGCAAGGGGGAGTCACCTCAAGGCATAAATGTTTAGTTCATCATGAAAGACAAGAGAGGTCACCTCAAGCCACACATATCATGGAATCATAAAAATAAGGGTATTCATCTCTAGTCATACATATCAATGAATCATAGATATTCGCCTCCATGTTCATTAGTAGAGGAATTTAGGTATTAGACTCTATATCCATTTTAATGTGTAATGTAGGTATTCGCCTCCACATCAAAATATAGGGACCATAGGTAATCGCCTCCATGATCAACATAAGGCTAATGGGTAATCACCGCTTTCCTTGGGAGTCATACATACATAAACGGTAATCACCTCTCACTCCCCATACTTAACTAATTAGGAGTAAGGGAACTCACCACACATTCCTATCATGTAAAGGTCATTTAGGGGAATAACCACAAGCCTCATCACATCTTAAAGTCCAAGGACTTAAATTCATTTTAGGTGAGAAAACCTTTCAACCTAGAATCATTCTATGTGAGGGAACCTTTCATGTCATATTATGACCATACATATTGTCATGTGTAGAATTCTACATTAGACATGGATACAGGCATAACTCAACTGATTCTATCACTTTGTGCACTTACGCACTCATAATGTAGCTTAGGTAGGTATAGGCCTTCTACCACAATTCTATGCTTTAATCTTCTATTCTCACATATAGACTTTACTCTCAAAGCCTTAACATTTATAGTTCATCATATTGGATTTACCTTCAAACCCTAGTGATCAACATTCATGACTACAAGCCTTACATTCAAGCTTTAGTTCTAGCAACCTTTATTCATACCTAATTTTCAAGGTATTCTAGTCATATTCATCATTACTAGGTGATTCAAGTCATAATGGATCATAAAGGTTCAATTCTAACATTACATGTCGAGATTCATCATATGAAATAGAGTCTAGATTCAATTCATTATTATATGATCCTATCTTTGATTAATTACTACACATGACATTGATTTAGGAAGATCACCTATGAACCTTCAACTTTGCCTCTAATGGCATTAACCCACAAAGATCACATTCATCAATTTAGATTAGGCTTTACCATAGAAATCACATGAATTCATCATAATATCACTAAACAAAGCTTAATCAATCATAATTAGGAATTATCCACTAGATTGGAATCATACCCAAACCCTACCCACAATGTAAGCACAACACTAGCTAGAATTGGTTTTTTGACTTCTTAATTGGGGGAAAACTAAGGGGCCTCTATGGGGGAACAACTCATAGATGAATAAGCTAAACATACCTCTTTTCAAAGACCTAAACAAAGCTTGAACAAATAGTGAATTTCGACCCTAGTTGCTGCCCTCTTTCCTTCTCCTCCTCCTCTTCTTCTTCTTCTTCTTCTTCACTTCTAGAGAGAGGATTTTTTGGAGAGTATTTTGGGGGTTATTAGATGAATGAGTTAATGACTTAGTTTATGGTCTTATTATGTATTTATAGGTGATTATTTAACTAATTAACCGACCTCCCTAAGCCCTAACTAATTACTAACTTAACCCCTAAACACTTGACTTAAAACTAAAAGACCAAAAACTGCTTGCACCTACGCCCACTCATCCACGGAGCGTGGATGGGTCTACTGCCCGTACTGGCAGGTTGTGGATAGGTACTGGAGGCTCAACTTTGCAGGCCAACCCAAGCCTTGACCCACGACCCCAACCTACGGGGCGTGGGTCCACCTACGGCCAGTAGGTTGCCAGGCATAGGCTGCTGCCAAAAAACAGCTATTTGGGCTGTCTTAAGGTCCTCCTCAAGGACCCCTTGGGTGGTCCTTGGGGGGTCGTACCTTGACGCCCTAACCCTTAAACCTCCATTCTAAGTACGGGAACCCTTTTTATGAGTTTTAACCCTCATACAACACTCCAAAACTCTTACAAAAAGCTCTAGAACTCACTAGTTCAACTTCCTAGCTACCGGGGTGTTACAATATCTGCCCCTTGGGATCATTCATCCTCGAATGACGATTCTAAACACTTCTTAAAGACATAACTCTAAACTTGCAGCCCACCATGCATGCACTATACCTAAATGCACACAACCAAGGAAGAAAACTTCAATTCAAAATTAAACTCATTCAATGCAACACAAGGGAGTAGGAACTACATCTACCAACCCAAAATGCATTAAATTATATATTTTACTCAATTTCAAGGAGGAAATAACATCTCGTAACTAAAACATGCTCAATACACCCTCATGGAGCCTAAATGCAATTTACTTCCAAAAAGCATTTATTCAAGGAGGAATCTCTCAACTCCATAATTAAGGCATGCTCATAATTTCATCTCATGAAGTCTATATGCAAATTCACTAAAATGCATTACAACATGAGGAAAATAATGCATATAAGTCATTTCTAACAAGACTTAAGCATTTTCATGAACATGCATATTAAGAAGTTATGGCAACACACAAATCACACATAGCTTCATATAAAAGCAAATCAAGAGGAACTTAAAATCTCAAGATCTTAAGTGTTAAAGGAGGAATACAAGGAAGGAGGATGAGGATATTGGGACTTCTCATTGGCCCTAGGCCTCCAAGTAGCACCCTCAACTAAACCCTTAAAAGATTACTCCTACAACTTCATGGAACAACTCTTTTGTTCTTCTATTTCTTAACTTGCCGGTCTACGACTTCTACCGGTACGTCTAATTTAGAGAGGTTCTCTTTAAGAAACTAACTCACAAGCAACCTCACTAACACCACTCAAGGTGAGAATTTCAAGCAAACCTAATTCATAAACATCAAGGGTACTCAACGACCTTGCTATCTAAGCACATTATCTCCCCATTGGGAGCAAGCCTATACAAACCCTTTTTATGCATCATTCCTTTCAATTCTAAGGTTGGAGTAAGTCATCACTAAGCTTTCACATCCATTACACAAGGTGATTCTAACCCATGGTGAATTACCCTTCTACCCTTCTTAGAAAAGTTTATTCACTCAACCCTTTTAGGCATTATTTAAACACCCTATTCAACCAATCTATCAACAAATCTCAAAACTCATCATGGCTAAGTCAGGTTCTACCAACAACTAAACCTAACATCACAATCACCACACTATCTCCCCCTTGGGAGTAAACCTACACAATTTCTTCTAAACAATTTTCATAACATAAGGGCAACAATGAAGCATCATACATACTAAAGACAACATCATAGTCCAACATAACAAGTCACCAACGACAAGAAATCCGGAAATTTACTAAAGTATAAAACAATACCGAAAGGGACATGAGGAGATCACTCTTGATCTTCTCTAGATTGGAGAGTTTAAGATATATTCTTTCTTAGAGCCTTGACACCCAAACCAAGTGGACCGGAGGAAGGGTAGGGTTGGGACCTACAATGACTATCGTTTTCATTTCTAGCAATCTTAAGGCAATGCCTTATCTTGTGGCCCAACTCACCACAACCAAAAGAAACATTAGAGCCCGCTAAACATTCACCCTCATTCCTCCTATCACACTTACTACATCCCGGTAATAAAATCTCACTACCTTCTTCTTGAGACTTGGAGTTAGACACCCTCTTTTGGTTGAACTTAGGAGTACTTGAGGGACCTTGCCCGGGGAACTTTTATCTAAACTTAGGGCGACCATGTCCATTGGATTCATCATCCAAGGGCTCATCATCATCCAATCTAGACCTCTTTTTCTCCTTAGATTATTTCTTAAGTTTTGACTCTTCCATTCGTTGGGCAAAAACCATAAGATGTGAGATATCCATATCATCTATAAGCATTGCCACACGACATTCATTTTCTACTAATTTAGATACTCCCATCAGGAATTGGTTCATATCAGCCCTTGAATTCTCCACTAAAATTGGAGAATACTTAGATAGTTGAGTAAACTTTAGGGAATAATCTTGAACACTCATGCTACCTTGCCTAAGGTTGATAAACTCTTGCATCTTAGACCCCCTCAACTCTAGGGGAAATAACTTATCAAGGAATGCTTTCTTGAACACTTCCCAATCTATGGGACTCGCTTCTATCGGCCTATTCCTCTTTCATTGAGTATACCACACTTGGGCAACATCCTTCAATTGATAAGAGGTTAGATTTGATTTCTCTATAGAAGTCACCCACATAACATCAACTACCTTATACACCTCATCCACAAACTCTTGGGGATCCTCTCCCACATTGGAACCAAGAAACACAGGAGGACTCATCCTCACAAAATCCCTCAACATAAAAGCCATAGTGCTCACATTAGGGTTCACATGGCCCCAACTTCCCTATTGACTTGAGCCGTCAAGGCTTGAGTCAATGTTTGGAGAGCCAGCCTTATTTCCACATTTGTCATAGCCCCCTCATCATTAGGAGCTTGAGGAACTTGAGGCTCTTGGGAACCTTGGGGAGGAACCTCTTGCTCCTCATTTCCTTCCTCATTTCTCCTAGCATTAGCCTTTGTATTAGTCATACCCTAAACAAACATAGGGCATGGATTAGAAGAAGGGCCTACTAAAGCCAAACTCTATGGCACGACTTTGAGAATGAAGAAGTGAAGTTTCCTAATCATCCAATAGCCTCATATTCATAAATATGGCGCGCTTCATATTTATGAACAAGACTCTACTAGACGTGGTTTGAGACAATCGTAGAACCATTCTAAAACCTTGTGCTCTGATTACCAAGTTTGTCACGACCCAAGAATACCCCCTAGATGTAACATGGCGTACTTAACCCCGAAGGGGTCGCATACAAACCCTTAGCATATCCTGAACATAAGATAATAGAAAATACGGGAAAATTTAAAACTTTTACAATCAAAGTCATTTTTCATAAAATCAAGCGGAAGTCTTTTAATACTTTTGTCTCAAACCATCTAATACACTTTAGATTGAACTCTTGGGACACAACCCATACTATAGTGTAAAACATAAAGAAATGACATAAAGGAACAATGGGTTTGTCCTCAAAGCTATGAGGACTCACCAAATATTTAACTCTTCTTGCACCTTAGAAACCTAGCCTCCAAAGCAACTCAATCTCCAAAACCCTACATTTGATTAGAATGTAGGCAATATGCGTTAGTACAAAATGCACCAAGTATGAAAGCTAGCACAATATCATAAAAGCATCTCAAATGGTTAGTTAACATGAGACATAAACATAAGAGATAATAACATAATCATAGAATAATTATCATAGTCATAGCATAATCATCATATAAACATAAGTCAACATAAGACATAGTTAATGAGCATAGGAGATAGGTCAAAATCATAATAAGCCAAGTATCCATAATAAACATCATATAAGCATAATTGATTCTTAGTCATCTCTACCATAATAGAACTATTCTCAAGTAACTTCAAAAGCATACAAGTGCAAAGCAGGAATAGCATCCCATAATACCACCCAAACCAAGTATCCCTTTTTGGTCATCTTAATCATAGCCCAAATACATGGTCAACTCTTAAGCTCTTCTTACCATAAGGGAACCATACTCCTAAGTAACCTCAAAGCACACTTGTGCAATGTATGAAAGGCATCCCATACTTACCTTCAAACTAAGTATAACCTTGAAGTCATCATACTCATATTTACCCTACTTTGGTCTCATTACTAGCTTACTTCACATAGACAAGGGAACTATCACCTTAGTCAATCATATCATGTCAAGGAAGGCAACTATAGCACAATCCTACCTAAGCATACATCATATAAGAGAAAACATCTCATGAGTAACGTTAAGGCAAGCTTGTTCCATGCATGAACAAAACCCCATAATCCTACCCATGCTAAGCGAGACACTTAGGTTCATCATTCACATTCATTATGCTTTAACATCATAAAGATAGTGGTAATCACCTCTTAGTCATGCATGAAGTAGAGAGGTATCTAGATCTACTATCCACACTAATCATTCCCATATTCATGAATGCAAGGGGGAGTCACCTCAAGGTATAAACGTTTAGTTCATCGCGAAGGACAAGGGAGGTCACCTCAAGCCACACATATCATGGAATCATAAAGACAAGGGTATTCACCTCTAGTCATACATATCAATGAATCATAGGTATTCATCTCCATGTTCATTAGTAGAGGAATATAGGTATTCACCTCCATATTTATTTTTAGGTGATATAGGTATTCGCCTCCATATCCATTTTAATGTGTAATGTAGGTATTCGCCTCCACATCAACACATAGGGATCATATGTAATTGACTCCATGATCAACATAAAGGCTAATGGGTAATCACCGCTTGCCTTGGGAGTTATACATACATAAAGGGTAATCACCTCACACTCCCCATACTTAACTAATTAGGAGTAAAGGAACTCACCACACATTCCTATCATGTAAAGGTCATTTATAGGAAATACCACAAGCCTCATCACATCTTAGAGTCCAAGGACTTAGATTGATTTTAGGTGAGAAAATCTTTCAACGTAGAATCATTTTGTGTGAGGGAACCTTTCATGTCATATCATGATCATGCATAATGTCAGGTCTAGAATTCCACATTAGACATGGATACTAGCATAACTCATGTGATTCTATCACTTTGTGGACTTACACACTCATAATATAGATTAGGTAGGTATAGGCCTTCTACCACAATTCTATGCTTTAATATTCTAATCTCACCTATAGAATTTACTATCAAAGCCTTAACATTCATAGTTCATCATATTGGATTTACCTTCAAACCCTAGTGATTAACATTCATGACTACAAGCCTTACATTCAAGCTTTACTTCTTGCAACCTTTATTATTACCTAGTTTTCAAGGTATTCAAATCATATTAATCATTACTAGGTGATTCTAGTCATAATTGATCATAAAGGTTCAATTCTAACTTTACATGTCGAGATTCATCATATGCAATATAGTCTAGATTCAATTCATTATTATATGATCCTATATATGATCAATTACTACACATGACATTTATTTAGGAAGATCACCTATGAACCTTCAACTTTGCCTCTATTGGCATTAACCCACAAAGATTACATTCATCAATGTAGATTAGGCTTTACCATAGAAATCACATAAACTCATCATAATATTACTAAACAAAGCTTAATCAATCATAAGTAGGTATTATCCACTAGATTGGAATCATACTCAAACCCTACCCACAATGTAAGCACAACACTAGCTAGAATTGGTTTTTTGACTTCTTAATTGGGGGAAAACTAAGGGGCCTCTATGGGGGAACAACCCATAGATGAATAAGCTAAACATACCTCTTTTCAAAGCCCTAAACAAAGCTTGAACAAATACTGAATTTCGACCCTAGTTGCTGCCCTCTTTCCTTCTCTTCTTTTTTTTCTTCTTCACTTCTAGAGAGAGGATTTTTTGGAGAGTATTTTGGGGGTTCTTAGATGAATGAGTTAATGACTTAGTTTAGGGTCTTATTAGGTATTTATAGGTGATTATTTAACTAATTAACCGACCTCCCTAAGCACTAACTAATTACTAACTAACCCCTAAACACTTGACTTAAAACTAAAAGACCAAAAATTGCTTGCACCTACGCCCACCCATCCACGAACCGTGGATGGGTCTACTGCCTGTACTGGTAAGTCGTAGATAGGTACTGGAGTCTAAAATTTTCAGGCCAACCCAAGCCTTGTCCCACGACCCCAACCTATGGTGTGTGGGTCCACCTACGGCCAGCAGGTGGCCATGTGTAGGTTGCTGCCAAAAAATAGCTTTTTGGTCTATCTTGAGGTCCTCCTCAAGGATCCCTTGGTTGGTCCTTGGGGGGTCGTACCTTGACACCATAACCCCTAAAATTCCATGCTAAGTACGGGAACTCTTTTTATGAGTTTTAAATTTTCATACAACACTCCAAAACTCTTACGAAAAGCTCTAGAATTCACTGGTTCAACTTCTTAGTTTTCGGGGTGTTACTGGGTCCTCTTTCAAACTCCACCAAGTTTGCCTAATTCCTAGCTCAAAGTAATAATTTGTTCCCTTTTTAGTGAAGCCCTGTCGGGCAGGGACACATTACGACCCACTAGATGGGCCATGAAGCCCCTCTTTAAGTTACCTCGCTAGTTTTAAGTCAGGGTCGTATAGGTCTTCCCCTTATGTGTTTGGTACTTAAACTATGTCATTTTACTTCGTCTAAGCCTAATTAATTAGTCCAAACCTACCTAAAATATCCAATTTCCTAAAATCATCAGACTTAGAAAGAAAAGAAGAGAAAGAGGCGACAATTTTCTCTCCATAACAAGTAGAGCTCTCCGTCAAGTTCAGCCTAGAAATCCAAAGGATTTATTCGCAGTTTTCTTCACCAGGTATGTGGGTATTTAGTAAGGGTTTCATTAACCCTTATTCCCAAAACATCATACTACTTTTTTGGTTATTATGGTTTTATGAAATTAGACTTCTTTCCTAACTATGCAGATTCTTTACAAAATTGATTCTTGTGATAACTACTCAATTCTATACTTATTTAAATGAGTTTTCATAAATTCTTATGGAGATTTGAAAGGAAAAGAACTTAGCCTGTAATTGTAGTGTTTTCACATGAATTGGCTCTTCTCCATAATTTAGCTCAAGGTGTTAGTATTTAGTTTTAAACAGAATTAGTCCATTTTCTGTCCACAACTTTCTCAGCAATTATTTTCAGACTAGTTTAGTTCTGTCTCATGAATCAGGACCACATTTTAAAGTGAGCTACTAGTATTCAGTTTGGGAGTAATGTTTAGCACCAAGTTTGACTAGGGTTCAACGTAACCTCAAGTCCTAGAACTATGTGTTGTTGCAGGTTTATAAGTCCCCTCCGTTGGGCATCAATTTTAGTGATCACACCACAGTCATGCCTTTATACCCTAGCAAGGTATATTGGGTCATCCTGATGGGGCATATTAATCGGACTCCACGTTTAGCTTACGTAGTTTATTTCTTTTAATAGACTCTCCCATAGTATTAGCTTCAATAAGGTACTTCAGGCCCGTAGTTGTATTCATTTTCAGCTTTTTAGCATGCTTCCAGTTTACTCTTGCATTCTAGTTGTGATGCATTATTGTATCTTGGGCCTATGTACTTTAGTTCAATTCAGTTTACTTACTTGACCAATATTTTTAGCATGTTTATATATTCAATCAGCTTTGTATATCTCTCATGCTCAGTGCATCTGAAGTACTAATGCATACTCTATGTTGCATCCTATTATGATGGAGGCTCAGGTTCTCAAGTTCAGCCACGTGATTAGCTCATACTGGCACCACATCAGTAATAGTCAGGGTGAGTCCTCATCATTCGAGGACGTTTATTTTGTTTTTTGGTTTAGTTAGTTCATTGTTAGTTTAAACATTTTAGATTTAGCTGGGGACTTGTCCCAACAGCTCATTCGTATTAGAGGCTTTCATACAAAGAGCCAAACTCAGTTGATTTGGGTTGTTCTACTTTGAACTTAGTTATTTCCTTCAGATATTCTCAGTTGAATTCCTTTAGATTATATTCATTATTCAGTTATACTTCCGCTTGGTTAGAGTTATTTCTGCATGCTTGTGTATGCCATATTAAGGATTAGCTTGGGGTTACTTGTAACCCTAGGTCTCGTGTTACGTCTAGGGGCTAGCCTTAGGGTTACTTGTAACCCTAGGTCTCGTGTTACGTCTAGGGGCTAGCCTTGGGGTGTGACAGATTATGTCGATAGAGCACAAGCGGGCGCACCAATTTGTTAGAGTGTTTACCTTACTACTCTAGTTGGTGACAAAGCAGCTAGTATTATTAGGGTCTAAATTTCTTCTGGTTGTTGATTATGCACAGACTAGTGAGGCCTCATTGTTAGGGTGGTTTAGTTGGCCCAATTTTGAGGAAGTATTTTTCTCGTTGAGGTTACCCTCAATATTCTTTGACTAGAAGGCCCGTTAAAGCAACACTATAGATAACACCATATGCTTATGCAAGTACTAGTGGTTAGAGCAGCCAAGTTTAGGTTAATCTTTACAACATCCAGTAGAGAGTGATACGATTGTTAGTCTGGTTCAGTTGAGTTATCTCATCGGGATGCATCTAGTAGAGAGTGATACGAGTGTTTGTTTTTATATATTTTCCTTTTCCAACTAATTCGCTTCATCTCTTTGTAGAGTCTCATGTGTTAGAACATTATATGCTATCATTGTTTCTCCATTTCCCTTTATCCATTGATGTTCTACCTCTACATGTAGTCTTACTAATGTTAATTAAATCAAAATATCTTTTATGAAAGTATCTCTTCTATTCAATGTGATTCTCTTGAAATGCATGTGATGGACGTTATACATGTGAGATACACATGAATTTATTTTTTATTAAATTATTATTATTATTTTCATAAACGACACATTAGTAGACTTGAAATTTCTTTTAGATGTGAGCAAAAACGTGTTCTAAATGTAATACATGTGATATTTCACATGTATTTGTTTTTATCTGGAATGGTAATTATTTTGTTTGTAAACGGCACAAAACTAGGTATGAAATTATCTATACAAGTCTCAAAAAAAACAAAAGTATAGTCCTCTTCTAATATTAGAAGAGCTCTTATAAATGCTGATGAATTGCTGATATATTTTCGTATTCCTTCTCACACAAAATTTAAAATAATAAGATACACTGTAATTTTACATCATTTTGCTTAGTCTTCAAAGCATGTTGAGTTTTGTTCTTTTAAAATCACCTACAACACAAGCATATACAAAGAGAAATTATATAACATCTACAGTTCTTATTTGTTCCAACTCTTGCCTTAACAAAAAAATTAAAAATATCCATGTATACCTAGACATGAAGATTTTCCTTTTTCCTGTTTCCATACCTCTTTTAGATGCCTCTCTTTAAAGTATCCGTTTGTATCTGTCCATTTTTTTTTTCTTGTATTTTTTTTCTTTTACTTTTGTTATCCCACCAAAACCTTTTATTGCATCTCATGCTGCTCTTCATTAAATGAATCTCTTTTATTAAAAGATGCCTTTTCTGAAAAGGACATTCTTGAAACACGTGATTGAATGCTATACATGAAGTATCTCACATGACATAGACCCATCAAATTTTTAACTCTTTCTATGTTTGTTCTTCTGTATTTTCTTTTTACCAATGACACACTACATCTCTATACCATATCTCCTGCTAATTTGTTACAAAATGTATTTCCAGTAGTACACAGGATGTATCACACACACACACACACATATATATATACATATACACACACTCATCCATTTATTGAGGGTCTTTCAAAAACAGCCTCTCTGCTTCTATGAGGTAGTGGTAAGGTCTGTGTACATTCTACCCTTTCCAGACTACAGTTGTGGAATTACACTGGATATATTATTGTTGCTATTTTTGTACTCAGCTATATCATACCTCAAATATCTACTTATTCCTCTTTATATTCAATTGTTAAATACTAAAATTTTCGCCACTATATACATGATCATCACTGTATTACTTAATGCATCTTTGTATTTATCATTATCGCTTTTTCCATTGTGATACCAACTTTCTCTCAAAAATTTCTCATCTAAGCCAAAAATCAATAATCATTGATAAAATCCACCACAAATCACCAAACATATTCAATCCTTTCTGAGCCAAGGTCCCTCGTTCAACAAAGTTAAGAAAGTTGTTGTACATCACATTATTGTCAATCTTAAATATAAGTGTTTTTGTCCATATGCAAGAAGATAATATATCCATCGAAGAGGAGTAGTTCAAGTGTGCATATGAAGTTCGTGTGATACTAGTAGATTATGGCAAAAAGTTTGTTATTGAGGTGATTGATTTGCTAAAGTCTTGTTTATAAAATGTTACATCTCTAAAACAAATTCTTTGATTTAACTTAATTCTATCTAATTTTCTTAAAATTAATTTCCTTGTTTAAGGATTATAAGTTCTCTATAATATCTTAAGAGATATCACCTTTATATTCCTATGATTTTAGTAAATGAATCATCTCACTGACAAACTTTTTGTCATTATCTACCAGCATTACACAAACTTCTTGAATAATATCACAAAGTAGGTATCCTTGTCATACTAATTCTCACTATTACAAGATTGTGTTTATTTCAAAGCTATTGTACGCTATCTACGTCCGGATCAACATTCTAGCTTCATCCATGTTATCATTTTGTCTTTTAATACTCTAGATAGTTTTGATTTAGTGAACAATTGTACTATCTTTTAAAAGGTCTTGTACAGGTGGAATTGGGGTTTGAGTATTGGCTAACTTTCGCACTTTATGTCATTTATTAATGAAAGTTGGGGGCGGAATCCATCGGGGGCCACCTAAAGTTGGCATCATTTTTTACTTAGATACCTTAACTAGGCTTTGTTCATAGTAAACACCTCATATCAGGTTTCTCTATGTCATTTTGACACTTTCCGCTGACTTGGCATAGTGTGTGTATTGCACACATTTTAAGCGCGTAAAAAGCTTAAATTTTGCATTTTTTTATTTCTTCTTCTTCATTCTCTCTCATTCCCACACTTTCTTCACCATCCCCCACCATATATCCAACCTTCCTTTCCATTGTCATTTCAGAATGTAGCACATGAATTTTCATAAAATTAAGACAGTGATTATAAATGGTAAGATGAAGAAAATATCATACAAATGTTATTCAAAAATATGTAGCCTCAGTAACTTGCAATCTAATTTTGAAATATTAAAGGCATTTAAGTTATTCTCATAATTTTTTTAGCTCTGTATTTGAAGCTATAGAAACTTGATTCAAGCCTGTTGTTTCTTGTTCTTCGGCTTCAATTGTGGCACATAAGCTTTTCCTCAATATTCAAATTTTGAAATCCTCACTTTTCATTTTCTAAAGCTTTTGGTTTTTCATTTTTGTTGGTCTATAAGCTATGGAGATAGTCGAAGAAAAAAAAAAAGAAACAGTAGATTTAACGAAAGGGATGGTGATAGTGATTATGGTATCTAGGTTATGACTTATGAGTAAAAGCTTGCAATCCAACTTAATGTTAATTTTGATGATTATGCTAGTTGGATTTGAAGGAAAAGGATTGAGCTATATTGGAGGCATTCAAATAAGGGGTTTTGGCATTCTCTGTAATTGAGTTTTGAGTTTCTTTATCTGGAGGATCAGGGGTTGATTTTTCTAAGCCAGAGGTTGGCCCCCCGTCGTCTCCATTGGAATAGCAAGGGAGAAATATCCGTTAGTTTCTAACGGGTTATATTTTTACGGAGAGATTTCTTGCAGTATGATAAAATTGGTTCATGTCTAGTTGGATTTGAAGGAAAAGATAGTGGTAGTGATAATGTTAAATTTGAAGAAGATGGTTCTGGCTGTAGTATAGACGGAGACGGTGAGAAGATAGAGGTGTTGCAATTTTTAAAATATTTTTAATTATTAAAATGTAATTTTTATAATTTATTAACTAAGTAGTTTTAAACATACTTTTTATTCATAATACATCTTTTCATAATTATTTATGATATATTTGCCACGTGTCTTCATTTAATTCATTACTTAGACACATCATCGGCGAGTGCGTTACACTCTCCTTACTATTATTGTTGATTGTAAAAAAGGTGTCCAAGTGACGTGGTAGGATCCGACATGAGGTGTCTAAAATGAACAAAGCCTAGTTGAGGTGTCTAAGTGAAAGTTGGTGCAAACTTTAGGTAGCCATTGATGGGTTCCACCAAAGTTGGGTATCTACCACATTTCCTTACTTCTTTAATATTTTATTGTGTGTTGTGTTGAATGGATGGTTATATTACCAATAAAAGGCTTAAGGTAGGTGTCATCATGACCTTGCATTTTGGATCGTGATAATCTCACATGAATTTAAGCTCATCTATTTTAAAGTGTGTTATGTTGGATTCACTAAATGAAGATTTTGAAGAATGACAAGTAAAAAACTAATGCATGGAACAAGTTGACTCAACACAATCTTAAATACCTAGTACAAACAAAACTAGGAGTTGGAAAAGATGCAGATGGTGGGGAACTCTGAATCACACGAGGAAAAGGAACCACTATAACTTTAGTGAGCTAGATACAAAGAAGGAAAGGTTTTTTGATATATAAATAGAGCAAGGTTTTCTATAAAGAAACTTGTGCACTTACATAGAGAGATACGAGCAGAACATAATCTTATTATGAGAGAGTTCTAATTGAAGATTTGTTAAAATGTTGCGAAGAAACACAACTGAAGAGTTTTATTCTGTTTGTTTTTGAGTCCTTTGTTAAGTTGTCGTAATTGTTTGTTGTGAATTTTAGTGTAGTTGGATCTTCAAGTTGGGGAAACTTGAAGATCTGGGAGAACATAAACCTGGGGATTTGTGTTCTGAGTATACGAATTAGTGTTTATAATTTCTTAGGTTACATTAGTTTGTAATCATTTGTAGTTTGAAGCTTTTGAGTTAATAAAGGTTTAAAATTGAAATTGCTGGGCAATTACAAACGCTCTTACTTTGAACTACTAAACATTCTATGGATCAGATAGCTTATACACGATCCTTAGAAGAATTACGGAGGTCATAATTCCAACAATTGGTATCAAAGTGGGTAATCTTAATCGAGAGTCTAACTCAAGGTAAGATCGCTATGAATTATGCACCTCCTCTTAGACACAGTCAAAGACAACATATCAATAGGCCACCTTTATTTAATGGGCAATACTACTCATGGTGGAAGGCAAGGATACAAGACTTAATTTAGGTTGAATACTATGAACTATGCATCAGATTTACCGATGGACTTTTGATGTCTACAATCAAGGACAACGAAGGAAAGGACATTCCTAAACCTAAGGCTCAATATGGAGAAACTGACTACAAGATGCTAGGAAATAATGCCAAGGCTAAATTCATTCTCGTATGTGGACTCGGACTTGACGAGTTCAACCACATCGCTGGATGTACCACTACTAAACAAATATGGGATACACTTCTAAATGTACATGAAGGTACTACTCAAGTTTGAAAGTTCAGAATCGCTAGACTTTGCACTAACAATGAGTCCTACAAGATGGAGAATGGAGAATCACTTCAGGATATGATCACTAGATTCACCACAGTGGTAAACAAATTAATATCCTTGGGAAAAATATACACTACAGAGGAACATGTAGATAAGATTTTTCGAACTCTACCTAGATCATGGGAATGCCTAAATCATGGAAAATCAAAGTTACTGTAGTAAGAGAGGCCAAAGACTTAACAAATATGACCTTAGATGATCTTGTAGGGAATCTAAAGACATATTAGATGAATGTCGAAAGTGTAAAAAAAAGTGAAGGAAATAAAGATAAGAGTCTTGCTCTCAAGGCAACTAATGAGAATGATGAATCTGATATAGATAATGAGGATATAGCCTTGATAAGTAGAAATTTCAAGAAAGGTATGAAATGTGGAAAGAAACTTTCTCCTATCAAGGAGAAGAGCACAAAAAGGATCAGAACGATGGATGTTATAAATGTGGTAAAACTGACCATCAAGTCAAGGATTGTCCTATGTGTGAAGTTGAGTGGAAAAAATAAAGGATTGAAAAGGAGAAAAGAGAACCCACAAACAAAAGGAAAAGTAAAAAAATAAAAAAAATAATCAAGCTATGTATGTTGGCTGGGGAATAGGTTCAGACAACTTTGAGGATCATGATGACATTGCACTGATGCCCATAAAGGATTCAGAACCTAAATCTGATTCTGACACTGAGGAAGAGAAGGTAAATATTTCTGATCTCAAAGATAAGATCAAACTATTTTCAATGAAAAATTACGAAAAAGGGCCAAAAACACCCCTAGACTATAGGAAAAGGTTTAAAAATACCCTTCATCCATCTTTTAGTCTAACAATACCCTTCTATTCACCTTTTTGGCTCACTTATATCATTGAAACTAACAATTCTCTCTTTATTCTTTTTTAAAAAAAATATTTATTATTTGTCATACTCCTAGTGGGTAATATAAAGATCCCACCTTAATTAGATTATTTTCCATCATTTATCCAAATCAAAGCAATATACCTCTTCAAGACCCCAATTTTTTATTTAAAATATCTTGTAGTTTTTTATTATTTATTTATTTTTTGATCCAACTCCTCTCCATTTATTACTCTCCATTTTCTCAAAATTTTACCAAGATTGAAGACTCGTGATATAAGAAAAAATTAATGGCTAAGATTTAATTAATCAAATTAAGATTCTAAACATGATATAGATAATTAATATTTATAAACAAATTTATTATGTCATAATTATAACAATATATTATCTTATCCATAAATACATTACACAATTTTTTCTCTATTTTCCCTACTTTACTTTTCCCTGTGGCTACGATCATCCATATGCTTTTGTTTTTTTTAATGAGTTAGTCTTTTAAGTAAAATTGTTTGTGGAACTTTTTCTTTGAAAATTATTTATCACATATTAGCAAAATAATTAAGTTAACAATTTATTTTTATTTTAAAAAGGAAGATAGATATTGCTTAGCATTTATGAATAACATAATATGTTGCTATAATTGTGACATTATTAATATTTTTATAATATATTAACTATCTAAAACAAACTTTTTTTTTTTTTAGAGTAGATACAAAAAATACTAGATTTAAAAGAAAAAAGAAATTGGGGTCTTGAATAGGTATATATATATATATATATATATATATATATATATATATATATATATATATATATTATTTGAATAAATTATGGAGGGGAAAATTAATAGAGATGCCATTTTTATTTTATACAATAACAAAATGACACATAATAAATATTTTTTTTTTAAAAAACGTTGGTTGTTAGTCATAAAGGTATAAGTTAGTCAAAAAGGTGAATGAAAGGGTATAAGTGAGCCAAAAAGGTGAATGGAAGGGTATTTTTAGATCAAAAAATGATGAAATGTATTTTTAGACATTTTCCTATTGTTCAAGGGTAGTTTTGGCCCTTTTTAAAAAAAGAAATTATTATCTTTAATTCTCACTAGCATAATTACCATACAGGAACTGAGCAGGGACAAGGATCAGTTGGTAGCTTCTGTGACTATTCTAATGTTTGAGTACATTGATCTTGAAAAACTCAATACCAAGTTAAAAGAAAAGAACAAAGCTCTGCTTCAAAATACTCATCAACTTGATTCTTGTAACCTGTTGCTCAAAACTGAAATTTTAAAATTAAATGTCATTGGCAAGGAAAAATATGAGGAGAGTGATCAACCCATGTGTGAATAGGATGTCAAAAGACTTAAAGACGAATTATTTTCAGGGAAAAAAGTCTAGGAGAATGAATTTTGAATTAGCTTAAATCAAATATGAGCTTGAACAAGCAAATAAATGGACTAAGTCTTCCATGATTGTAACCCATATGGGAACTAACACCCATAACATAAAAGCTGGAATAGTTTTTAATAATCAAACTATGAATGGGACTCCTAGAGTCTACACACTTTGTGGTAACATGGGTCACTCTAGAAACACCTATCTACTACCAAAAATATTAAAATTAACACTTATCATAGGAATATATATGTACTAAAGAACAAAAAGCCTAACTGGGTATACAAGGATCTTATTCACCCTTTTGATCAAAATAAAGGACCCAAGTTAATTTAGGTTCCAAATTCTAACCCTTGAATTTTTTAGGAAAAGGTGAGAGGAAGCAAGCAAAACTGGTATATGGATAGCGCTTGCTCATGGCACATGACTGGAGATAAATCAAATTTCCTCTCACTTAAAGAAAGAAAAGGTGGAATGGAAGCATTTGGCAGTGGACAAAAAGGCCAGACTAAAGGCATTGAAAATATAGGTAAGACTAATGAACACTCAATCGAAAATGTGTATCATGTTGTAGGCTTAATCACAACTTGCTAAGTATATCATAACTTTGTGATAAAGGAAACAAGGTAATTTTCTCTTCCACAAGAGTTGAAGTAATAAATCTTGAAACAAAGGAAACTTTCTTAACTAGACAAAGATATAAGCAGGTATATATTGTAGATACTACAAAGGTACCTGCTGAAAATCTTATATGCCTAATAGTAATGGAAAGAGATCCTTTACTATGGTATAAACGCCTAGGTCATGTGAGTCACGTACAATTAAACAAACTTATTTCTAAAGACTTAGTAATAGGACTTCCAAAAATTAAGTTTAAAGAATATGGTATTTGTGAAGCATGTACTCGAGGAAAACAGGTAAAATCATCTTCCAAATCTAAACAGGTGGTAAGATCAACTAGGTCCTTAGAACTAGTGCACATAAATCTATGCGGACCTATGAGAGTAAAGAGTAAAGATCGAAAAAGGTATTTGTTTGTGCTAATAGATGACTATACAAGATACACTTGGACACATTTTCTTGCTTCAAAGGGAGATGCATTTGAAGCCTTCTTCACACTAATAAGAAAAGTTCAATAGAAACTTGATAAACAATTAGTAACTACATGGAACTGAATTTGAGAATTCTAATTTTTTTCAATATTGTCAATTTCATGGGGTTGACCACAATTTCTACTCCCAAGACTCCTTAACAAATTGGAGTAAAAGAAAGAAAAAATAGAACCCTTCATGAAATGGCTAGAACTATGATGATTGCTAACAATATAACTACTCAATTCTGGGCTAAAGCTATGAATATTGCATTCTATACTATAAATAGATGTATTCTAGATCCATGTTATATAAAACTCCCTATGAATTATAAATGCAATTTTGAAAAGAAGAGGAGTTCTCACATTGTTCACTTTTGCATTTTTGAGTTTTTACATTCTAGAACATTGTTTGTATATTTTTAAGTAGATATTTAGAGATTGTGAGATTTTTAGCTTAAATTTCAGCATTTGGGATATGCAGATCATTGCCAAATCAGATAGAAAACTTCATTAGTAATGATTTCTTGTTTCTCACTATGCTTGGCTAAAACCCCTATAATTGGGGGTATGATTATGTAGTTGAATGCACTAATTAGCTAATGAGTGTTGTTAGTTATTGATTTTATTGTTGTTTTGAAGTTGGTTTAATTCATTGTTCTTTGTTACAATTAAAGAATTGTAGTTGCAAATGCAATTCTAGTTTAGTACTCTATACTTTCTTGAGAAAGATGTATTAGAGTTGAACTATTAGTTCATGATTGTATTGATTGCATCTTTAAGAATCTAGCTTAAGAAAGTGGGTTTGATTGCATTCTTCAAATTTTGCTTGAAAAAGTGAATTAATTAAGGAATTGGGTTGTTCGATTGTGTTTGGCTTGTTCAGGTTTGAAATAACTCACTTGATTCACAATAATTGATTGAGAAATGGCTATTGCACTCAAAATCTAGCCTACCCACCGAGATTCAACATGTTTGAGTAACTAGTAATCATACACTATGCGAAATTAACATTAAATTTATCACACTCCCAAGGATCTCTCTCGATTTGTTTACTTCCTATTTTGGTAGTCGTAATTTGGTTACCCAAATCCCCCATATTAATAATAAAAAAAATTGATTTACTTTAACGTTGTGAAACCTCTACTTCTACAAATGATTATGACACAATTTTACTTCTTAATCAAATTCCTTATTGTATCACTCCCTGTGGCATCGACCCCAACTCTTAGTTGGGTTTATATTGAATGAAGTGTAGTTGAGCGTTATCACAAAATGGTGCCGTTGTCGGGGAGTGGTATTTAGAATTCTTTTATTGAAGTTTAGTTGTGAACTAATTTTGTTATAGTTGAATTGTCTTATTTGCTTTCTTTGTTGGCTGCTCTAAAACAAGTGATGAGATGAGTGTTAATGGGAGTAAATCCAACCAACTTGAGAACAACGATGACATTGGAAATTTGCATAATGTCAAAGAGGATCCTTTGGAAAGTGCGGGTGCTATTTGATTGCCTCCTAGCATGGGTAATGCGGTGTTTCATGTGACTGACACAATATTGCAGTTGTGGCTAATGAAGGGTCTCTTTAGAGGACTTGTTCATGAGGATCCTCATGACCATATCCGAAACTTCGTGGATGTGTATAGGTCGTTCTCTTTCAAGAACATCACGCCAGAGTCAGTATGACTTCGTTTGTTTCCCTTTTCTCTAATGGGGGAAGCAGCGAAGTGGTTGACCGAACTACCAAGGGATTCAATCACTTCTTGGGAGGAGCTCACCGATGAATTTTATGAAAGATTTTTCCCTCATTCGAAGATGGTCAAGTTGAGGGATAGTATTCAGAACTTCAAGCGTATTGATGATGAGCCTATCCATGAGACATGGTTGAGGTTCTAAAAGTTATTGCTTCGATGTCCAACTCATGGGTTATTGGACAATGTGTTATTGCAATATTTTTACCGGAGCCTTGACACGGTCAACAAAGGTGTTGTAGACTAGCTCATTCGAGGTGGAATCATGAGAAAACCATTTGACATAGCATCAGCCCTTGATGAGATGACAAAAATCAATCTTGCATGGTACACAAGAGAAGATCTGGTGTCTCATTTGAATTTTGGGATGACAAAGGAACAACTGGAAAAGAACTAAGAGCGAGATGAAACATTGCCAAAATGATGACCCAAATGGACCTATTGACAAAACATGTCACGGGAAGTGGTTCCAAGGCTGTGAATGTGGTCGAAATTAATAGTGTAGTAAATCCTAATGAAGCACACTTTGAGGCCGTGTACAATGAAGAAGTATAGTTCTTGGCAAATTAGGTAGGGGGTTCTCATTCGAACTATCCAAGGTCGGGTGTGAATCAAGGTTGGAACAAGGATCACGATGATGGTTGAAGATACCAAGATAGGCAATGGCATGACCGTGGTACAAACTGGAGAGATTGGGGTGGCAACAAAGATCGCTATGTGCCTTCCCATGAGCGTCAAATGCCAAAAGAGCCAAAGGCTGATCCTGAAAATTTCTGCACCGAAGATATGCTTGCTCATATTCTAAAAAAAGTGGAAGGATCGAACAAGGTGTTAAAGGAAATAAAAGATGACGTCTCTTCTTTGAACCAAATGGTTATATCACTCTCAGTGTCTATTAAGCAATTGGAAACACAGATGGGCCAGATCTCGACTCATTTAAATCCAAGGCCAAAAGGGGGTCTACCAAGTGATACCACGGTTAACCCAAAGAATGAAGCTTGAAAGTATCTATTCATCGTTCCACAACATTAAATAAGGTGCTTCTTGAGAGGAAACTCAAGTTTTAGTTTATGTTATTTGATTAACGGTTGTTGGATATGCAGGTATAAAATTTGACGTTTGGGAGAAATAGGCAATTGGGCGAGCTCAGAACCCACTAAGCAAATCGCTGAGAGGTTGGTGAATCACCGAGAGGTTCGGCGATTTTGAAATAGATCACCTTTTTGACCAACCAAATGGTTGGAGGTCTAGTAACTTCGACGGGAAAAATTTCATTCGGCATATCGCCAAGTGGATCGGCGACATAAGTGTTCATCATCGACGGAGGCGCGAACTGAAGGGTCAAAAGGTTTTCAATCATTTTAAATGCAAAACCTCTCCTTATTTTGGATTTTTAGACTCTTTCACTATCTTAACTTCATTTTAGATCTTAGTCTTACTAAATTTTTACGTGGGTATTGTTGTGTGTTTCGAATCCATTACTTTGTTTTTTTTTGTTTTTCCCTCATCATTCATTTGTCTACTTCTGAGGTTAGTGAGCTGAATTAAATTTGATTTCATGTCATAATTTTAGCATGCCTATGCGTAGTTATTGAATCTATCATATATTTTTGTGTGCCTAATTGGTTTAGAATTTTCGGTTGTTAATCAAACATTTTAGATATCATGTTTAGCCAATCGTAGTTTGAATTTCGTGTTTAAATTGCTTAAAAATTACGGCTTTGTAGGTATGAATGTTGGGCTCTCTGTGGGTTAAGTTTGAGGAACCCGGATTGCACTAAACAACTTAATTTTCCCAATGATAAATTGGGTGACGTCGTTCTCAGGTGAAAAAGTCATTGTTTGGTCAATTCTAGGTAATTTGGGGGAAGTCTGAGTACCCCAGGGTTGATAATTATGTTGGCTAGGGGTGAATTGCATAGATGGAGCTTTAATTTAGTTATCGTTGATTGCGCGTTGAAAATTGGGTGTCGGGGGTACAAATCTGGCACGAGAGGCCATTAGTAAGCTCGCCAAATGACTCAACGGTTTGTCAACTGATTCCTTTCATCGCCTTTTTTCCTTGAAATATAATTGTTAGGTTCTATAAGATTCGGCGATATGCATGTGCTCGCTGAGTTGACTCGATGACTCATTGAATGCCTTTGTTCTCACCCTTTTGAAGCCCAATTTTTGGTATTTACTCTATAAAATTCGGTGAGTAACCTTTGCATAGCAGATCAAGTTTGGTGACTCGCTGAATGACCTTTTTCATCGTTGTTTTATGCTGAATTTTTGACATCTTAATCTGTAATATTTGGCGAGCTTTTTAAGGCTCACCAAATGAGTTCGGCAACTCGCCGAGTTGATCGGCGTGTTTTTCTGCATTTTGTAGCCATGATTGATTCATTAACCCTTTGCAACCGCATTTATTTGATTTGTGTTGTTTTGCAAATTTGGCTGGACCAAAAGTTCCTGGAAAGGGTCCACCACCTCAGAAGAGAGTGAAAGGGGTGGTTAATGAAACAGAGGTTGCTCCTCCAAGACCAACAGGACCAAACCTTCCTCCAACATGGGGGAAAGGTATATAAAATGGCAAAAAACCTACGGAGCCAAGTTCAAGCAGTTCCAACTCTGACAGCATGGGTGTCTACTCCACCCACCTCACTACTTCTGAGTCTGAAAGTAGGGAAGATCCTTGGTCTAAGACACCAGTCTAAGAGTCCGAACCAGCTGACGATCAAACCCTCAAGTGGAGACGAGCTGAGTTGCACTCCAAAGTGTTGCATGATTCGGAAAGAGTCCCAACACTCCTGAATCCTCAACCACCTCCATTAAAGAAATCAACCTAGGCACCAAAAGTGCCCCTGCCCCAAGCACCTTCTCCACGCTCGATGAACAGGTTTAGGCTACTGGTTTGAGAACAATTCTGGAGGAGAAGAGGTTGTCAATTAATGGGGTAGTTGACAGGTATCCTGTTGTGTCGGACATGATTTGTTTCCACAAATTCGAGCAGTTTACATAACCCCGAGGACCATATGTACCTTTTTGGGTTTGGGAATTTTATGACGGATACGGGAAACTGATCCAAAGAAAAGGAGAAGGTCAATTCTTCAGCACCAGTTGATTATATTATGGTGCGGGGTAAGAAGGTCAAGTGCAGCAGAAATACATACATGAGGTGTTGGGCTGCATAGTCCAGACAATCCAGTTCTTGGTGGACAATATCTAGAAGAAGACTGTCGATGATTTTAAAGGGTGGTTAGACCCCTTAATCTCCGATATCATACCTCTGTAGATTCAGCTAGGGGTCCAGATTGAAAAGAAAGACATGCACAACGCTGCTAGATATTGGTTCGGGTTAATCAACAGCACACTTATGCCCTCACAAAATGAGCCTATCCTCTGTCACCCAAAGGCAACTCTGTTGGGGAGTATCTTTGAATGGGACAGACTGAATCCTGGGTTGATTATAGAGAAAGAGATGGCCATAAGAGCCAAGAAGATCCATAACTCACTACCATTCCCGGTGCTTATCATAGAGTTGTGCCGACGAGCTAGAGTGCCATTTGTGGCAAAGACAGATAAGGAAGTGACTCTCACTTCCTCTAATGACATCTAAAGGATCAAGGCAGAGTACACTAGAGATGAGGCTAAGTGGAGGAGGATAGCCCCGGTGGACACATCCCTTGTTGTAGATTTAGAGACCTTGGAGACAAATTTTACTCCTTCCGCTTAGGCCGGTGAGCCATCAGGTACACCTAGTTCTTCCACTCCTACTACTTCTATTATTGTTGCTGATGTATATCGACCCCCCATTGACACAATCCATTCTATATAAGATGGGCCATCTAGCCTATTCAGCCGATGTGCGTGCCTCCCGGGTTGAGGCAGTTGTCCCAGGGTTAATTGAGCAAGCTATTGTTACTGCCCTTTCCCCATCTGGGATAAGTTGTGAGAGCAGAGAGATTTGATTACGACGCATGACCTAGCATTGGACACCCTCACAGTTGGAGTTGAGGCGTGTGAGTAGAGAGGTCGACAGTAGGAGCATATGACAGCCTTGAAGGCTGATGTTGTTGTGTTGAGGCGTGATATGAATCAACTAAAGTCCACTAATATTTCGATGCTCTCGGTCAATGTGGACATTCTTGTGGGTCCTAGTTCAGATTTTCCAACTATTTCTAAGATTCTTCCAACTATTGTAACCACAGATGTTGCTATAGCTGATAATGGTGAGGAGTCGGATGCACCAGAGACTGATGATGAAGAGTTGGAGACTCAAGAGGAAGCGGTTTATGAGGAGTTGGAGGACCTTGTGGGTGATCTGGTCCAGGTAGCTACAGAGGCCTTACTACGGGACACATCGATGATTAGCCTAGTGTATTGTAGCCCAATCTTAGAGGAGAGTCAGCCACTGATGCCGCGATTGAGAGAGCTCCAGATGTGCAACGTTCGCCTCGAGATTAGCTTGACATGGGGATCTTGACTCTCTTTCTACTCTATTTTTGAGACATTTGTTTTATTTTACATTGAGGACACTGTCTAGTTTTTGTTTGGTAGGGTGAGGATATCTTTATACTTGTCCCCTTGGATTGTATTTGTTTTATTTTGGATTTTTTTGAATGATTTTGTGTTCTACTACTTTTGGTTGTGTCCGAAACTTCTTGTTTATTATGGAAAAATTTGTGAATGTTGGTTTTTAATCCTATTGATCCATCTTCTAATTTCTTAATTTGTGAATGTTGTGGATGTTCTCATGTGTATTTGAGCATCGATTGCGATCAATATCAATGACTTGAATTGTGCTCTTGATTGAATGATATGTTTGTGCAAGTGTAATGAGGAAAATTTGAGTTGCATAAGTCATGTGTGAAGTCTTAGCATCTCATGTGACTAGTCGATAGTCGAAGATAGTCTTGTGATGATCATTGCACGCGAGCTTAACTTGTAGAGTTATGATCGATGATTGTGTTGAATGCCTTGTGTGGTGAGGTTTTCTTGAAATATGTGCTTGGTGCTACCTAGAACTTGCCCCGTTATAACAATCGACTAGCATTGGTGAATGAAAGAAATGATCTTAGGCATAAATATTTTAGAGTGAACCCAATTGCTATGATACCTCTTTGAGACCACCTTGTGAGAGTGTGAACCTAATTTGGCACCATTTGAGCCTAACCTTTCCTTTGGATGAAACATGAACACATTTAGACCTTTTCCCTCCCCACCTAAAACCTTCATGAAGCCTTGGTCCGTTTGAATAGCCAACTTAAGCCAAAAGCCTAAGTTTGGGTGTGATGAAAAATGAGGAAAGCAATTAAGTAGGAAGTTCTTGAAATTCACCCTTGAAGAATTTTGTTGAAAAATATGGAACCCCTCCATATAAAAAATGAGAGAAACAAAGAAAATCAAAAGAAAAAAATTGAAAAAGAATTTTGCATTTTGTGCATTGGTGGAAAGAAAAGGGGTATCCAATGAGCCATACAAAAAAAATTGTGCTTGAAAATACTTAGGTTGAAATGTGGAAATGAAAAGAGTGAAAGAAAAGGAGAAGAAGTGAAATGCAAGCCATGCTTCATGAAGGTAGAAGTCACTAGGACAAATGATCATACCTTTACCCTCAGCCCTGCTACAAGCCTTGAAATACCTTGGTGATCTTGCATAAGCCGAGTGATATGTTGATTAGAAAATATGGGCAAACCTATGGGTAAAATCTTGCATGTGTTTATCTTTAAGAGTGAGAGTTGATTTTGATTCTTTAAGATATAATCTTTGATAAGCTTAGTGAGAGCATGAAATCACTCTTGATGTGAGGGCATTCGCATACTCTTGATGAACTTGAATTCGAATTTGAAGTGAGCATTGTGAGCTTGACCTCTATCTGATGATGTCTAGTCACAATTTGAAACTTCTAGTGCACAATTGAACATTTCATGGGTAGATTGAACCTCGTTTTCATTCATGTTGAGTCTGAAGTTGAACTATTTGTAGACATCCTTGTTAACCTAATCGATCTTCTGTTTTACTTGAGGAAAAGTAAAAGTTAAGTTGGGGGTGTTGATGAGTCGGGGATTTCGACTCATTTAAGGCTTAATATCCAAGGATTTAGTGTCCTCAATGCCTATTTTATGCTCATAATTGAAGTTTAAATGGTTATATGCAGCAATGAATGCTGGAGAATGAGTCAAGGACATTACGAGACAAATAGGAGAGAAAAGATGAAAAAGTTGAAGGAAAGCAAAGCTGGTATTCACCAAAGTAACTCAGCGAGTCGCTGAGTGGACCTTCAGCTCGCCTAAAGTTCTAGCATGCCAGCCCATGGACAAAACCAACTTGGCGAGTAGACAAGTGATTTGGTGACAGGCCGAAAGGATCGACGATGCCGACCCAGCTCACCGAAGATTACAAAGAGATTGGGTGAAAAGCCACACCAAAAGTCGAGAAGTGGAGCACTCGACGAATCACAAACCAATCGGCGAGCCCGACTTACTTCACCAAGTTGACTCCGTGCTGAAATTTTGGGAACGTATAAATGCAATTTTGAAAAGAAGAGAAGGAGTTTCCACATTGTTCTCTTCTGCATTTTTGATTTTTTACATTCTAGAACATTGTTTTTAAATTTTTGAGTAGAGATTTAGAGATTATGATATTTTTAGCTTAAATTTCAACATTTGGGAATTGCAGATCGTTTTTAAATCAAATGGAAAACTTCGTTGGTAACCATTTCTTGATTTTCACTATCTTTGGCTAAAACCTCTATTCTTGGGGGTGTGATTATGTAGTTGAATGCACTAATTAGCTAATGGGTGTTGTTAGTTACTGATTGTATTGTTGTTTATAAATGAGTTCAATTAATTGTTCTTTTATTAATTGAGGAATTGTAGTTGCAAATGCAATTCTTGTTTAGTACTCTATACTTGCTTGAGAAATAAATATTAGAGTTGAACTATTAGTTGATGATTGTATTGATTGCATCTTTAAGAATCTAGCTTGAGAAAGTGGGTTTGATTGCATTTTTATAAATTCAGCTTGAAAAAGTGAATTAATTAAGGAATTGGATTGTTCGGTTGTGTTTTGCTTGTTGAGGTTAGAAAGAACTCACCTCATTCGCAATAGTTGATTGAAAAATTACTATTGCACTCAAAACCTAACCTACCCACCAAGACTCGACACATTTGAGTAACTAGTAATTACTCATTACGCGAAATTAGCATTCAACTTATCACAATCCCAAGGATCTCTCTCTAATTGCTTACTTCCCATTTTAGTAGTCATAAATTGGTCACCCAAATCCCCCTTTTTTAATCATCGAAACTTTGTGATTTACTTTAATAACAGCAAAACCTCTACTGCTACAAATGATTAGGACACAATTTTACTTCTTAATTAAATTCCCTAATGTATAACTCCCTGTGGGATCGACCCCAACTCTTAGTTGGGTTTATACTTATTAGCGACCGCCTACACTTAGAATTGGATGAAGTGTATTTAAGTGTTATCACTGAGTTACCATGGTATATTGATATTATAAATGATTAATCTCAATTCAATATATGGATGAGCCTTTTTAATTCAAACAGGGCCATATAGAGTGATAAAGGAGATGGGTCCAGAGAATAAAGTGAAGTAGGTGTTGGATAGTTGCCATGTCTCTCCATATGGGGCCATTATGGAGGTATGAACATGACTTATAAAGTGCTACAATAGGATTGAGACTATTTCAAGGAGGCATGAGATGCCTTTGAACAATGTTCTAGAGGTGGAGATATTTGATGTGTGGGAAATTGACTTCATAGATCCCTTTTAACATTCCAATGGTAACTAATACATCCTTTTTTCTGTAGACTATTTTCAAAGTGGGTTTAGGTTATGTCTCTTCCTACTAATGATTCAAAAGTAGTTATCAAATTATTAAAGAAACACTTATTCACTTCTTTCATATATCCAAGGGAGATAATTAGTGATGGATGGTCTCACTTTGTAAATAGTAGAGTGAAGAATGTGTAGACAAAGTATGAGATAAAGCACAAGGTGGACACAACATATCACCCACAGAGTAGTAGCCAAGTAGGGGCATGGTCGGTCCGGGCCCCGAGGCTTCCAGTGTGAGTTTGTGCCATTAGGCATTTTAGCTTTTAATCTTAAACCAAGGTTTAACTTTGGTCAACATTCTTGGTAAACATGCTTGGATGGAAATTCATCACCGCAGTTAGCTTCTGAAATATCAAGTTTGATCTATAATGACCTTTCATGCGATTCTCGAGGCTTTCAATCTCATTCTTAACTAGCAATTAGTTATGTTAATGTTGAAAATAAATTTATTCGTCTTTCAATAAGAGAATTATTCATAAAACTTTTAAGTTTAAAAATGATACTCAAATCCACCTATAAGGACCAACTCTGCTTCGTCTAGCAAAGGTAATAATTAATATATAATATTTTGAAGTGTTATTATGATTAAATTTATATGTGCTATTAATAAGAAAATGATAATATTTTACAGACTCAAAGGTGAGTTATATTTTATATTTGGACTATATTAACTTCATTGATTGAGGATAAAATGGTGGATTCAAGTTTTATCGCATCCAAGGGGTAAGATATCACTAAAGTCTTGATGCACCATGATGATAAGATTTTGGATTCAAATCCCATTATACTTTGGCCTAACACACCTCTATATGGATAAGACATCAGGTTAAAGTCTCCCTACAATATATTGGTGATACAATGATGATTGAACAAATCGATATACTCTTGATAAAAATATTTTGAAGCTCGTCTCATTGAGTATGATCTATTCGTTGAAATGAATGTGATAGCAATAGATTAAAAATTTGAAAGATGACAAGATAATTTTATGGTTCATACTATGAATATGGACATGAAGGGACAAAATAATAATAGTCATCGTTGTGGTAATTATAATTCAAATTACATTATGAGTTCTCAAAATGATCCTTCAAAGAGTGAAGGCAATTTATGTCATCAAATTTGGTATGAAAGGTATTGGGCACACGGTTGTTGTACGACCTACTATGATCTTATAAATCTATCAAAATAAAGAAATATAAAGTGGTGGTGCACTTGACCTTTCAAAATTGATGTTGAGGTGTGTCATATGAATACGATAAATTTTCAAAACATAACAATGAATTTCTAATGAAAATTATGAAGCATGTATATATTATTATGGTCAATTTCTTGAACAGAATGTGACTTGTGATAAACATCGTGAATGCTTATCTATTTTTGAAAGTGAATGTGTCAAGAGTTGATGAAAATTATGAATAATGATGTGCTCATTGGATAAATGTCACAACTCACCTCTACGGGATGTTTGAGAGAAATAAAATTATCTTAGTATAAATGGTTATTGATAAAGTACTTTAGTACATCACAAATATTATGGTGTATTTTATTATAAACTATCAAAATGAAAAAAAGAATAAAATAATTCTTGCCGGTCAGATTGTGGTCATGACCAAAAATGAAAATGATTGGTTACAAAAATTTATCATTGGATATGTATTTCTGTACGTCAAAATACTTTACCAAATAATAAAAAGGGGGAGGAGATACTAATGGAAAAAGTAAATCAAGAAATAAGTTTTGCCGTTAATGATTTTGACCATTGTAATGATGATATACATTTTCCTTATAGGAGATGTACAACACATGGATAATGTTATGAAATATGTAGTAGCATTCAATGTTAATTGTGAATTTGGTGAGCTAATGTGCTACTAGCCAAAGAAAATAAAATTGCTCATGATATTGAAATTGTAGTAAGACTCGGAAGAAACTTTTTAAGTTTCAAAGGAATAGTCAATGAAAAAAAATTATATTGAGACTATAGAATATGAGAAGATTAGAGATCTACATATCACTACAATCAAAGTGGGATAAATATGTATGTGAAAGATTAGCATTATTTCATATTGTTTCCGCTACATAAATATGAGAATTATGATGGAATCACATGCAAAAGTAAATCAGAAGTTAACTAAAACAATATTGGCAGGACCAGTTGACTATCCCAGTTCAAATATGATGAGAAAGTAATTGAAAATTCGTGTGGTTACATATTGAAGAAATAATAAATTCTTCAAGAATTCTCTTGTGTTTTTTTATCTCATGAAAAAATTATCAAGTACTAGTTAAGGTTGAGATTATATCCCCTGAATTTTTTAAATGTATGAAAAGGTAAATATGAACCTGTTCACCCACCCTATAGATCATTTACTTTTCATGCCCCATGTTTTGCAAAAACGGATTTGTGTGCAACTACTTGACCACTCGTTTAGGTTTTTATTTGATGAGTCCACGATTTGGACTCATTTAGGGCTTTATTTGGATAGATTATGTGTCCTTAAATGCTTGTTTTGTACCAATAACTGATGTAAAACCCTTGATTTCCAGGTATTTGGATTGAGGAACAAAGCATGGACACTAATTTGCAACAAGGAATGAAGTGAGCTGAAAGAACGAAGAAATGAAGGCCTCCTGATCGCTGAGTCCCCTTGGCGAGTCGCCTAATGGCCTCTTGACCGCCTAAAGTTCCAGTGTGCCAAGCCCTAAAGGAGAAAATCAAGTTGGCGATAGAAAGCAGGAATCGGCATGTCACCGAGTGGTTCCGCGATGCAGTGTTGGATCGTCCAAAGTTACAAAACTTGAGGATGTTGAAGGCCAAAAGAAAAAGGTGATGGAATTGACCAAAGGGCGGATTGGCGATCCTGACTTACTGTGCCAAATGGTCGTTCACAGCATATTTTTGGCTACTATAAATACATTTTCAAACATTATGTTTAGTATCAAATTTTATTCTGAACATTCATTAGAGTAATTTTTTAGTTTGAGCTCTGAGTTTTGACACAAACTTTTCCTTAGCTTTGAAGAATTGTTGTTTTCCATTTTTGAGAAATCAGAAGTGGATCTTTGAGATTCTTCAAATTGGACCTTTGTAAAGATTAATTAATCTTACCCAGTTGATGGAAACACAATTTGGTAACGATTTCTATCTTTTTATGATGTCTAGCTAAAACCCCAATTCTTGAGGTGTGATTATGGGCAGATTTAGCATATGGGTATTGCTAATTATTAGTTTAAAAGTTGTTTAGAAGTGATTTCAATCAGTAATTTTGGTTAAAATTAAAGGATTGTAGTTACAAATACAGTTCTACCTTCGTGTTTTTGGCTTGCTCGAGATGGAGATTTTAAAACCAAGATTACTGAATTGATGGTCTGTGGGTATTGGGTTCTCATGGATTCAGCTCGAGAGAATGAATCCTAAATCCTTTTCCACACATTTAACTCGAGAGAGTGAATGGACTAAAGCGTAGGTTGTTCTTAATTGCTTGCTTGTTGGTGTTCGAGAGAAACCAACTTGATTCGGAGTAAATTGTTTGAGAGAAAGTTTAACCCCACTAAAGTCTAGTTTATTCACTGATTTACAGCTATTTACTAACAGTTGCAATTACCCATTTGTCTATATTAGCCTATAATCGAATCACATCCCAAGAACCCGTCTCATTGTTTGTTAATTCGTGTTATTTGTTGTTGTTGTAGCTGATAGTTAAAACCAAAACCCCCTTATTTGACACTTGTGTCACTCCCTTAATGTGAATCATGCTTTTATTTGTAAATGTCTATTCCTATGATTTACTTGAAAATATTCATACTTTGCTATTGAATCTTAAACATGTACCACTCCCTGTGGGATTTGACCCCAACTCATTTAGTTGGGTTATTATACTGACTAGCGATCGTTGACGGTTAGAATTTGATTAAGTGTCCTTGAAACGTTAATCATTATTCTAAAAGAAGAGTCGCTACCTAACGAATTAAAGGCGTGCTAGGGCATTTAACTAACCTAACTAAAATTAATCTAACTTAGGTCAGCGAAACAAGTAATTCCGGTAAGGGTTCAAGTTACCTCGAGAGGAAGATGTTAAGCACCCCTCAAGGTCCACAAATGAGGGTACCGACCATATCTCATATCATTTATGTGGGGGTTAACATGTGGCAAACAAGGTCTACTCTATTATTAATTAAAATATGCTAAGTGATAAGATAGATACAAATTGAAAGCATTTAATACAAATAATTAACATAAAACAACTAAAAAGGATAAGCGATGAGACAAAAAATACACAAGTAGATAGGAGAAAAACATTATTTATTAATTCACTACCCCAAATAAAAAAATGAAAGGGAAAGGGATAACGAAAACTCAACTAACTTATACTTCTCGAATCCGCGCTCAGCTTATTAATTGGGAGACAAATCAAAGTTTGTCATTTTTTTGCTCGAGTCACCTTAAATCATTTCCGACAAGACCTAACTACCTCTACCCCCACTCCATATGCATGACCAACTTCCTAAACTGTCTCTTGCGTCCAAACTTAATGTCCAAGAGTCATTGGAATTCTATTAAGGTAAGTTTTAGACATAAACAAAATATAGGTTACCTAGTTAGGCCCCTAAGTGTCAAGCAAAACAAGTAGGACTATCATTTAGCACGTAAGTCTCATATTGGCCTCTTAATTAGGTTATTAATATGCTTGAAAACACAAATAGTTGTGAAATGATCATGCTAGAGTGTGTGCACAAACAAATGGACATTATAACAATTAATTTTAAATAGGCAGAAATATTATAAGGAGGCGGAGGTTGACTTAATTCAGTAATTAATATGAAACTTCGGACCTCCACCTTATAGCATAATCTTGAAATGTCTCACTCGGCTTCTTCTTCAAGATCTAAATATAAAACCAATCTAGTGCATGTTCAACCTTGAATCCAAATCTTTCCATAAAATCAAAATCCATATCTACCCATTTGAACCATTTTCGAGAATCCTGCTTAATATACCATGATAGAGCCTTACCTGTGAGACTTCTCATGAACAACTTCACTCTAATGTGCTTATTTTTTCCAACTCCTACAAATTTATCACAATACATGCGTAAACTAGCCTTGGGATCTCCAATTTCGTTGAACAGTTAAAACTTTCGGGGTTTGTACCCCCAAGTAGCTCAACATCTAGGTGCATGCATCATAACTTAAACCACAAAATCTTTTTCTCCCCTCTGCATGTTGCATCCTATTAGTGAAGTTTTCTAGCTTCTAAGATGTGGATTGTATCAGCAAATCATTTTGAAAGGATTTTGATTCATGATATTGATAGTAAATAAGGCGCTTTCAAAATATATAGGATTAATGTTGTGATTCCCAGAAGCATGTGCATAAGGTGTGTTGGTAGCGGATACTGAAGGTATGTATTGAGCATAAGAATTACTTTGGGAGGTATGATGAGAAATTTGAATGATAAGAAAAAATTGGATGTTGGGTGTTTGTGGGAGGCATATTAGTGGAGTTCGATTTATTTAGAGGATGAGAGGTAGGATGGGTTGGTAGAGGATGACTTGGACAAGAGGTCTGATTCATTGTAGAATGGTCATCTATGTCTTCCTCAAATGGGTTATTGAGATATAGTGAAAATTTGGCCAAATCGCACATATTAGCCACTTCTCTTCTAGCTTAATGATTTTTCGTTCCAGTCTTAAAACCAAATCATTAGAGTGATTCCCCCCTTCAGAAGTCCCAGGGAATTCTCTTGGAATGATCACACCAATTCTTTCAGTGATGCTATTGTTATAAACCATCTTAGCTTTTCCTTTATGATTTGGACTTGGAGGAAGAGGAGGAGGATGCCCTTTTGATCGAGTGTGGTAGGCCAGAGTTCACAAATCAACCTTTTAGGAATAGGAAAACAAATAAAATAAATAGAAAAGTAAAGTTAGAAAGTTAGAACAGTATTATCATAATAACACATTGTTTGAAGTAAATTCCCTAAATACAAAGGACCTCGTTGAGCCAAAGGTAGGCCTAAGACGACAAATAAGTGATACACAATAATTAATTGGAGCCATATTTTTCCAATTTGGAGTTTAGAGTCAGAGAAGATAAAAAAAACAAAACTTTTTTATTTGTTGTATAAAATTCAAGTATTACATCATAATTAAAAATGGAAACTAGAAACAAACTAAAGGGAAAAAAAGTAGCATGGGAAAGTAAGACTAAAAAAGAAAATATATTCGGTGGTGTTGATCTCCAATGTTGGGAATAATATGCTCTCTCAAACTCGGAGGGTTATCACCCTTTTCCACCTTCGTATTATAGTGTCAACTTGTGGGATGTTTGGCCCAAAGTTATACTCGTAATGGCCCATATGAGATTGCAAGGGTATCATTTGGATTTGTCCTAATTGACGAAGGACTCGGGGTGCATATGGTTGAACGCTTGATAAGCTCAATGAAGTAAAGCTCATTACCTCTTATTATGGATGACAAGGCTTCAACCAATAATACTTCCACTGGATTTGATAACTAGAAAGCTCTTTCAAATACATGAATCAATCTTCCACTCCTATAGGAGAATAAAAAAATGTCATCCTTTTGGGGTGACTAAAAATTTTGTTCCCCATAACGCTCAGAATATCTACCAAGTCGTCCCTCTTGTAAAAGTGATCAATGGCCCATAGTTGCAATAAAAGATTGCATCCTTCAAAATATCTCTTACTCTTGACGCATGCTGACAATTCCCTTATCATCTCTGCTAGTATCATGTGCACTATAGTCTTTGTAGGATTTAGCCTTCCTCGAACTCACATGCGGACCACTAATGAACGCTCTGCTACTCAAGGTAGTGTTGATTTTTCCTTCCTTTATAGGAAAAACTAATGAACCCAGTAGTGCGATGGCGAAAGCATTCAGATGATATTTTTCCCCATTTTTTTAACAAAGCAGGCAAATACATTATTGAAATTTTTATGATTGTCTTCATCACAAAAACGTGAATGTAGAAATTCTAGCGAAATCCATCCAGAATCTAAACAAGTTAATTGTAGATTGCATTTCAATCCCAGACTCTTTAAGCACTTCTTCGGTGATTACTTGTAAGGTACAATCATTTGACACTCTCTATAGACAAGGTCAAGAAACCCACCAACTTTTTCAGTTGTCGATGTTAGTTCAAAATCTCTAAATTTGAAGACCAATCTTGCAGGGTCCCAAAATTTCAGCAAGTCCATGATCAAGTACCGATCTAGAGAAACAAATAGGAGGAATGTCAAGCCACCCAATAGTTTGTGAAATTCCAATTCACGGTCCTTCTTAATACTCTTCCACCAATTTTTCAAAAGATGACTTACTTTTACAATCATTTGCATGTTCTCAAAGCTAGGAGAGGCCATTACTCTACAAACAAAACAACAAATGAATTATAAACTTCATTTTGGCATAACTTGGCTTAAATTAGTTATTCTGATCACGTTGTCACATAATATGTGATTTTTTTAAAGGGTGTTGGGGCCCTTTAGACAATATGGTGGCTACTAATAGTGTGGATTTACACCAAGGGTCAAACGACCTAGGTTTTATGTATGTATGACTTAATCAAGGGTGGATATCTCTATCTTAAGGTTTCTAAGAGTTGAATAGACAATTCTATACGAGAAGGCACATGGTTCCATGGTAGTAAGACTATCTGCTTCTGCCATGCATAAGCCATCTCTCTAATATAGAGTGTTTGAAGAGAATTTTGTGAGAGATGCAAAGGAATGACATCACGTAAAAAGATAGGTTCTCAATTGGGGGGAAGTATGAACAGAATGCTAGTTTATCAAAGTGGTAACCATTAGCAATGAAAAGTAGTAGCACATAAATAGTTTAAGAAAAGCGGGAAATAAATAAATAAATACAAAAATAAAGACAAATAGAAATACATAAAGGATAGGGGAAGGATTTGACATTTAAGGCGAGGAAATAAGCAAATTGTTAAAACATACAAAAATGTGATTGCAAAAAAATGAAATCAATTAAGTAAGGAAGGGGAAAGTGATAATCATGAAGATAAAAAAAATAAGGAAAAAGGAAGAGGATTCAACATGGAATAAAACAAACAAAATAAAAGGGAAACAAATAAACATGTAAATAAATAAGGAAAGCAAATAAGACTTAGACATTGTATTAGCAAAGCAAATAAGGTAATAAACAAATAACACCAAGAAATAAATAAATCCCACATAAAGCATGGAACACGCAATGGTAAGAATCTAGGTTATATCCCCAACAGAGTCGACATGTTGTTGCATCCCATTTTTCAGAAAAAAAACGGGTTTGTGTGCAATGAGTTAACCACTCTTTTAGAATTTTGTTTTAAAAAAAGAGTCACCACCTAACGAATTAAAGGAGCGTTAGGGCATCTAACTAATCTAACATTAATCTAATTAAGGTCAGCGAAACCAGTGATTCAAGTAAGGGTTCAAGTTACCTCGAGAGGAAGGTGTTAAGCACCCCTCAAGGTCCATAAATGTGGGTTCCAATCATATCTCATATCATTTATATGGGAGTTAACATGTCGCAAACAAGGTCTACTTTATTATTAATCAAAATATGCTAAGTGATAAGATAGGTACAAATTGAAAGCATTTAATATGAATAATTAACATAAAACAACTAAAAATAATAAGCGAGGAGACATAAAATACACAAGTAAATAGGAGAAAAACAGTATTTATTAATTAACTACTCTAAATAAATACAAGAACAAAAATGAAAGGGAAATGGATAAGGGATAACGAAAACTCAACTAACTCAGACTTATGGGATCCGCGCTCGGCTTATTAATCGGGAGACAAATCAGAGTTTGTCATTTTTTGCTCGAGTCACCTAACATCATTTCTGACAAGCCTAATTACCCCTACCCCCATTTCCATATGCATGACCAACGTCCAAAAATGTGCCTTGCATCCCAACTTAATGTCCAATAGTCATTGGGCTTCAATTAAGGTAAGTTATAGACATAAACAAAATATAGGTTACCTAGTTAGGCCCTAAGCGTCAAGCAAAACAAGCAGGATTAGCATTTAGTACATAAGTCTAATATTGACATCTAAATTAGGTTATTAACATGCTTGAAAACATAAATAGTTATGAAAGGATCATGCTAGAGTGTGTGCACAAACAAACGGGAATTATAACAATTAATTTTAAACGGCAGAAATATTATATGGAGGCAAAGGTTGATTTAATTTAGTAACTAATCTGAAACAGAGCATATTTTAAATCATAGAACGCATAAAATAATTTATTAGTTGATTTTAAGTGGTAAAGAAAGTTATTCACGATATCAAATTTATTTTATTTAGCAGGATTTAATCAGAAGCAAATCAATATTTAAACAGTTCAGATTTTAATCAAAATTATTACTATGCAGGCATATTAGATGGGCAGGAGAATGAATTATGAGCATGCTGAAATTAACTAATTAATTATAAGAGGCAGAGGAAACAATTAGGTGCAGGACTGAACATATGGACAATAATTAATCAAAATCAGATTATTTTAATAATCTTTTAACTTGTTTTAAAATGTTGATATCAAACGCTATAACGATATGATAGTTAGGATACGGAAGTGATTAAATCCAAATAGAAAACTTAATAAAAAAGAGCCTATTCTTATTAAATTTTAAATCTCTTGAGCTGGTTTCTTATTAACATGATGAGAATAATGATCAGGTCCAAAATATGATATCTAACTCATATAACGAATTGAAAATAAATACAAAGACATATAAACAAATGTCTAAGTGGTTTAACATGTTGTGTTATTTTAGACATAGTTTTCCATGCAGCAGACATACTAGAAACATTCATAAAAATCTTATACACATGATTACTAGGCAAATAAACATTTTGATTAAAGTAGACTATTAAGAACTTTTAATTTTATTCGTTTTAATACACTAAAAGTTGGTTGTTAAATTAGGTTAGACAAGGAAATATCAATGTAACAAGTCATACATTTATTTTATTAATATATTTTAATAAGTGTGTTAAACAATTTTATTAATTTATTCTTATAGGCAGTTAGGGCAATACAAAGCATGTTATCCAACTAAAAAGAACTAGCAATAACGATTAGACCATTTTTTGATATACAAATAAAGTCAAGTAATAAGCTGATTTTATATTAATCACATCTACGGCGATGAAATTGATAAACATGAATAAAAGCAATCACACTCATATAGGCATGCTTTCTCACACAAATAAATTACGACAAATAAAACAATTAGCACGTGTATCCCCTCCCCCTTAGGCAGTCCCCAAATTAATATTATATATAGAGACCAGTGTTAAAGTAGTGTAACACCTTGGTCTTAGAAAGGGCTAAATTAGAAAGAACTAAAATTAGAGTTGTACAAGTTACCCTTCAAATTCTTAGTTTTGAGTCAACTTCAAACAACTATGACTTTTAACACAGAATGAGTTAGGTGGCTCATGAGGTATCAAATCGAAGGTCTTCGAGTCCTCTTTCCAACGCCACCGAGTTTGCTAAAATTTGAGTTCGCATGAATTTATGCCCATTTTAGTGCAACCTCTCTAGCTAGAGCCTTTTCATCACTTTTATGAAGGGGCATTTTAGTCTTTTCCTTACCCATTGAGCCCATACGTTTTGGATAATCTAAATAGGGGTCTAAGCTGATTGAAATCAGTTTTCATCTTCTCAAAAATACTTAAGCAAGCTAGGGCAAAGTTCAAGAGGAGAAATGAGGAGGTTTCAAGAACTCTTCAAGGTTTTGCGAAAATAGCCAAGAACTTGGCTCTTTCGAGGTATGTGAGGTTTCTCATAGTGATGGATTTGTTCATCCTCACGCCAAGTATGTTTTTCGTTCAGTAAATTGTACATGAAATTATTTATATATAGGTTCTTGAGGAAATTCTTGAAGTTTTGCTTTATTCTTTGTCAATGGAGTCATGTTGAGTTCTTGAGGTGAGTCTTTTGCGAGTGAGTGTTGTTATTGATGGATTTTATGTGGGTTTCCTTAAAAATATTTGGGGTTTACGAAAATTCATGAAATTGGGAAATGAAATTGCCTTGGGTATGAATTGAATCTAGTATGGGAGAGAAAGAAAAGATTGGATAAAAATATGCGCCTAGGTCCGCGTCGCAGAGGTATTTAGAAGTTTCAGTACCCGGATAATCATCCCCTCTCTGCGCCGAGAAGAGGATACTGAGTGCTCTGTCTCAAAAATATTTCCGCAACTAAATCCATTTCCGCATCGCGCCAATGGTCTTCAAAATGTGTCTTCGTTATCTTCTTATTTCTAACTATCTAAGTCTTCATTAATCATTTAGAGATCCTATATCCAAATCATAACTCTTAAACTCACATTTCAAATCAAGTAAAGTTAAGCGGAAAGTTCAAAAGGTTCAATTTCATAAACACTTAAGAGTTTCAAATGTTATTTATATATCTATATATATACTTATGTACCTATGTTGATTATTGAACTTGAAATATAAGTTCATACGTGCATGTTTTCATGTTGTAAACTTGTCTCATGTTTTCATGTTGTAAACTTGTCTCATGTTTTGTAAAGTATTTCAATAAATTAAGAAGTACATTCCTTGTAATGGGTAAATTGAGCATAAAGTTATATCAAATATTTTGGGAGTAGTATCGAACACCGAGTTGAGTTAGAGTCTCTTATAATTCGGAAGTCCCATAGAACTACGTAGCCAACTTAGGATAGGAGAGCATTGATTCGTCATGTGACTTCTAACTACCTCTGAGATGGGCAATTAGATGGTTCCATAGTCACAATATCATCCTATATACCCCGGTAAAGTATAGGATTACCCTGGCAACGTGAGGCGAAACACTGTATCATTTCTAGGTTCATGGTAATTAATGGTTGTTGGTTAGAGAAACTCCCCACAAGTAAAGTATTTTATTTTTATGTTGTTTTCACAGTATATTATGTTGTAATGTTTAAATGGTTTTCATTCCATATTCATGTATTGATCCAGTTATTTTATTTTCAGCCATTCTAGCCAGTAAGTTGTTTCCTCTAACCTTATCACTTACCAGTACATTCAATGTGATGACATCATTCGAACTGCATCATTTTATGATGCAGATACAAGTACTTAGAATCATCAATAGGCGCTTCGTTGAGATCACTATCCACTTGCAAACATACTTTGGTGAGGTCTCCTTGCTTTGAGGAGACTCCATTTTATTTTATTTAGTAGTTTTGGAGGTCTCGCGGGTCTTGTCCCAACATCTATTTTACGTCGTTAGATCGAGGATTTATAGACAGACTAAATTAGATGTTTCCAGTATTTTCTCAAAATGTTTTGTTTAACCCATGATTCATGTTAAGTATTTTGTAGGACAATATTGTTAAGACTTTCTTAAATGTCTAATGGTTTACCTATTTAAGCTTCCGCATATTGTTAAATGTCATGTAGTCAGGCCAAGGGTTCACTTGGGGATCAAAAATAGTTCTCGAGTGCCAATCACATCCAGGGTATAGGCTCGGGGCTTGATAAACTTGGTATCAGAGCCTAGAGTTCAAGAGTCCTAGAGTTTCTATGAAGTTGTGTTTGTAGAGTCTTATTTATCGGTGTGAAGTGTTCCACATCTATAATAAGGAGGCTACAACATTTAGGAAACACTTTACTTTCTTCTACGCCTTTTTCCTGTGATAGAGTTCAACTCTATAAAAGTTTCTTTCTAATTCGTGCTTGCGCATATCTTTTAGATTATGCCTCCACGAAGAGTTGTTTAAGGATAACCCGCTAGGAGGAATGTTGATCCTCATGATCAAGAGATTCCTAATACATCGAAAGTACAACCGTCTTATGGAAATGTCACCAATACTGAGTTCATGAATGCAATTTAGATATTGACTCAAGTGGTAACAGCACAGGTTGGTCGCCAAGGAGCCGGACATCAAGATTGGAATGATGCATCTAGAGTTTGAGAATTTCTGAGAATGAGTCCCCCGGAGTTCACTAGGTCAAAACTCAGGATCTAGAAAATTATGTAGATGAACTTCAGAAGGTGTTTAAGGTCATACATGTTGTTGATACTGAGCGTATGGAGTTGGTTGCTTATCGGATTAAGGGAATTGCTAGGATATGGTTTGATCAGTGGAAGAAGAACATGGTCGAAGGGCCATCGCAATTGACTTGGGTTGTGTTTAAAGATGCCTTCTTAGGGCGCTTCTTTACCCACGAGCGAAGGGAAGAGAAGGTAAGAGAATTTTTTAATCGAAATAGGAATCCATGAGTGTGCAAGTGTACAGCCTCAAGGTCACTCAACTATCCCGCTTATCGAGCAAGGAATGTAAGGCAGCTATGATGATAGGAAACATGGACATAGCCAGGCTTATGATTCATGTGCAACAGGTTGAGGAAGACAAGTTGAAGGACAAGGAAGAGTTCAGTAGAAAGAGGACTAAGACAACAGGGCATGAGTCCAGCTAGCAGAATAATAGGAATATGAACTGATCATCTTTTCAGCAGAGGTCATCTGTACCTGCTCCATTGTTAGCTAATGCGCCTGCACCAAGGAACCAGAATGATTACAGGAATCAAAAATCCCAAAATTTCAGAGTCCAAGGTTCTCACTCACAGGGCAGTGCAGCACAAGGGTCCCTCGTAACCCACTCTACGGTAAGTGTGGTAAGCTTCATCCAGGAGAATGTTGTGTTGGTATGGATCTTTGCTACAAGTGTGGGAGGACGGGCCACTTTTCTAAGAAGTGCCCCAATAGTAGGCAGGGAAATGGGGGCAATAAAGCCTAATCTTCTTCAGCAGCCCCAACAAAAAGAAATGTTCAAAGAGTAACTGCTTCAAAACACGCGGGGTGCAAACCGTCTGTAAGCTATAGCTAGTTGCCAGGATCAGGAGAACTCACCAGATGTTGTCACGGGTATGCTTAAAGTCTTCACTTATGATGTTTATGCCTTGCTTGATCACGGTGCAAATTTTTCATTTGTAACTCTGTATGTAGCAATGAAGTTTGGCATTTCCCTCGAACAACTTCTTGAACCTTTTAGTATTTCCACAACGGTTGGTGATTCTATTCTAGCGGAAATAGTCTATCATGATTGTACAATCTTTTTCAATCACAAGGATATCATGGCTGATTTAGTTGAGCTAGATATGGTGGATTTTGATGTTATTCTAGGTATGGACTGGCTTCCTTCTTGTTATGCCTCAGTTGATTGAAGAACTCCAGTAATCAAGTTCCAGTTTCCTAATGATCCAGTTATAAGAGTGGAAGAGTAGCTCAACGGTGCCTAAGGGTTGATTCATTTCATCCCATAAGGCCAGGAAGTTAGTTTCCAAGGGGTGCATCTATTACTTAGTCCAAGTTAATGACTCTAGTGTTGAGACATTGTCTATTCAGTCAGTTCCAGTTGTGAGCGAGTTTCCAAAAGTCTTTCGAGATGATCTTCCTAGAGTCCCTCCTGAGAGAGAAATTGACTTTGGTATAGATATCCTTCGTGATACTCAACATATATTTATTCCGCCATATAGAATGGCTCCAACTAAGTTAAAAAATCTAAAAAAACAGTTGAAAGATCTCATTGATAAAGGTTTTATTTGACCTAATGTCTCACATTAGGGAGCTCTGGTCTTATTTGTGAGGAAGAAAGATGGTTCTCTCAAAATGTGTATTAATTATCATCAATTGAACAAGGTCACTATCAAGAATAAGTATCCACTTCCGAGAATTTATGATCTTTTTTATCAAATTCAGGGTGACACATGTTTTTCTAAGATAGACCTTAGATCTGGCTATCATCAGTTGAGAGTAAGACAGAGTGAGATCCCTAAGACAGTATTCAGGACCCGTTATGGTCATTATGAGTTTTTTGTTATGTCTTTTGGCTTGACCAATGCTCATGCAGCGTTCATAGACATCATGAATAGAATGTTTAAGACTTATCTTGACATGTTTGTTATCGTGTTTATTGATGACATTCTTATTTATTCAAGGAATAAGGACGATCATGCTAGTCATCTCAGAGTAGTTCTCTAAACTTTCAAGGATAGAGAGTTGTACGCTAAATTTTCCAAGTGTGATTTTTGGCTTGAGTTTGTGGTATTCTTAGGCCACATTATTTCTGGTGATGGGATTCAAATTGATAATCAAAAGATTGAAGTAGTGCAGAATTGTCCCAGACCCACATCTCTAACTTATATAAGGAGTTTCTTAGGATTGGCCAGTTATTATAGAAGGTTTGTCGAGGGGTTCTCATATATTTCATCCCCGTTAACATAGTTGACTCAGACGACACTGAAGTTTCAATGGTCTGAAGCTTGTGAGAAAAGTTTCAGGAATTGAAAACCTAGTTGACTACTGACCCAGTGTTGACCCTACCGGAGGGTACGCAAGGCTTTGTTGTGTAATGTGATGCATCCAGAGTTGGAATTGGTTGTGTATTGATGCAAAATGGCAAATGTATAACTTATTCCTCCAGACAACTTAAGATTCATGAGAAGAATTACCCGACTCATGATGTGTTCACCGATCACAAGAGTCTCCGGTATGTTTTTAGTCAGAAAGAAGTTAACCTCAACAGAGCAGGTGGTTAGAGTTACTCAAGGATTATGACATGAGTATCCTCTATCAGTCAGGTAAGGCTAATGTTGTTGTTGATGCTTTGAGCATGTTGTCTATGGGTAGTACTGCCCATGTTGAGGAAGGCAAGAAATAATTGGCCAAAGATGTGCACAGACTTGCACGATTGGGAGTCCAGTTGTTGGATTCCAATGAAGGCGGAGTGGTGGTGATGAATAGGGCTGAATCATCACTAGTGTCTGAGCTAAAGGGGAAACAAGATCAAGACCCTGTTTTCTTGAATTAAAGGAAAATGTTCATAAGAAAAAGGTGATGGCTTTTGAGCAAGGTGGAGATGGTGTATTGAGATATCAAGGTAAACTGTGTGTACCTAGGGTGGATGAACTCCAAGAGAGGATCATGGAAGAAGCTCATAGCTCCAGATATTCAATCCATCTTGGTTCCACAAAGATGTATCGTGACTTGAGGGAAGTATATTGGAGGAGTAGTATGAAGATGTGTATTGTAGAGTTCGTTGCTAAGTGTCTGAATTATCAACAAGTTTAATAGAACCAAAGACCTGGTAGTATGGCTCAGAATATAGAAATTCTACAATGGAAGTGAGAGATGATCAATATGAATTTCATCGCTGGTTTGTCGCGATCTTACAGGCAACATGATTCGATTTGGGTGATTGTAGATCGGATGACTAAATCAGCCCATTTATTTCAAGTAAAGACTACCTATTAAGGAGAAGATTATACCAGATTATATATTCAAGAGATATTCAGACTTCATAGGGTTCTTGTGTCTATCATTTCAGATAAAGGTTAATAAATAACTGCATAATTTTTGAAGTCTTTCCAGAAGGGGATGGGTTCGAAGGTAAACTTGTGTATTGCTTTCCATCTTTAGACTGGTGGCCAAGCAGAGAGCACAATTCACACTTAAGAGGATATTTTGAGGGCATGTGTGTTCGATTTCAAGGATAATTGGGATGATCACTTACCTCTCATAGAGTTTTTTTACAATAATAGTTATCACTCTAGAATCCAGGTGGCTCCATATTAGGCTCTTTATAGGCGAACATGTAGATCTCATATTGGATGGTTTGATGTTGGTGAAGATAGGTTGATAGGACCAGACTTGGTTCATCAAGTTATGAAAAAAGTTAAGATCATTCAAGAAAGGTTGAAAATAGCACAAAGTTGTCAGAATTCCTATACAAATGTTAGGAGAAGAGACTTGGAGTTTGAGGTAGATGATTAGGTTTACTTAAAGGTTTCACCTATCAAGGGTGTTATGAGATTTGGCAAGAATGGGAAACTTAGTCCCCGGTATATTTGTCAATCCCCGAAGCTACCTCCAGGATGCGGACACGGGACCTAGGATCACGAGTGACCCCAAGCTAACCCTGTTGGCATATCATAAGCATACTAAAGTAAACTGAATCAATAAATACTATGTGTAATCTAATCATGAGATAATCTGAAATGATGGGGAATACCCATATACTAAATCTGAATATATGAAAACTGAGAGTTTGAATACAACTGAAGAGTGAAACTTAAATACTAAAACTGATTCTAACTATGTCTGAAAATAGCATCTAACTGACTAGAAATTCTGGGACGTGCCCCAACTAATTCTAGCAAATACTGAAAACTAAAGACTGAAAGCAAAGGAAGATAATCATGTAACTCGTCCTCAAAGAATGAGGACTCACCACTGATGCTGATGAACTGGAGATTGGGAGCCAATCTATGCGTGATCTGGAAGTTGAGAACGTGAAGATACATCACGAGAAGATGTAGAGCAGAGTATGCGTCAATAATTGAAAGGTACTGAGCATGCAGGATAGAGTAAAGCGGAACAATAATCATAACTGAATCAAAGCATAAATACTGAGCAATGATAAGAGAAAAGCATCATTGTACTAAGAATACTGAACATGAAATAATTGAATGCAATGAATGATCAAATTTATAACATGCTGGGACTGAAATCTGACTGTAATTGATAACATGGTCAATGCAATAGAATCTGACTGAACTATGGGAGCTACTAATAATCGACATAAAACGATATGAGCTAAATGTGGAGTCCGATATATATGCCCCATCGAGAGGACCCAATATACCCTTCCAGAGGTATAGAGGCATGGCTAGCGTGATCACTAAAATGTAATTCCCAACATAAGGGACTTAACCTACGAGGTACGTATATCTGGGACTTGAGGGTGACTAATCCTAGTCCACTCGGTATTAATCTACTCCCATTTGAATATGAAATTAATAATTTATGACTGGATTTATGTAATACTGGATAGCTCAAAATACTGGCATGCAACTGAGAATGCAACTTTAATATACTGATAATGAAACATTCGAAAATTGAGGCATGTATGTATATATCTGAAATAACTTACCAAGTATGTGTAATTCATGAAAGAATCTACACAAAACGATACCAAATTCAGGACAATCTGATTTGGATCATTCTAACAACTAAAACCCAATAATTTCCAACATTAATGAAACCCTAGGTCTAGATAATACTAAGGGAATCAAGAATCTGACTGAATTCTAGGGACCTAATGGGTGCAAAGGAACCCACTAGTGAAATCCCATATACCTGGTGACGAATTTCACGAAGAAATCTTTCGATTTTAGGGCTGGAACTAATGAAAATCTTGTTGCGTTTTGGAAAGCTTTGGTCGACTCTTTCTCATATATGGTTCTAAGTTTGATGATTTTTTGATGAATAATAGATTAGGGTAATTTCTAATTAGTTTACTAGGCTAAAACTGACCAAAACCACATAGTTTAGGGGTTAAACAATGTAGTTTAGGGGTCTAACGCATAAGGAAGGGACCAAACGACCCCTGACTTAAAATCTGCTGAAGCCACCTACGGCCGGATAGACGATTTGTACACGAATTCACGATCCATCCTGTCAGTCCGTCGATCATCTTCAAAGGATGGGTTATGAGGGGTCCTGAGGATCTCGACCTATGGACTGATTGACTGTCCATCGACTGATCCACGAACCATCCTATCTAACCATTGATCGACTTCAGCGACCAGTTTCTGAGGGTTTTTACATACGAACGAATCAATGATTCGTGGACTGATCCATAATCCATCCTATCCGACCATGGGTCATACCTTAGAATGGTTTTTTTCTGAGTTTTTGGGGAGGGTTGCAGGTGGCCATCCACGGACCCCAAGAACGGGTCGTGGGTCACCTTACGGTCCGTGGGTTACACCTGAAATTTTTGGAAATCTATTGGTTTGGTTTGTTTTCAGATACGGGGTGTTACATTATCTCCCCCTTAGGAACATTCATCCTCGAATGAGGACTAGACTAGCGGGAGATAGAGGGAAAAAGCTGCAAACCCTAACACTAAACACAGGAAACTGATTTCTGACTAAACTATGTTCCAAGAACATGCAAATATGCTGAAAATGCAAGTATAAATTGAAGGAACATGATACTAAGACTGAATCTGCGTATGAATGACTGAAAAACTGAAGAGGAACTATTACCTCAACCTGGAATGGAATCGGAAGGAAAGAGATGAGGATACTTAGCCTTCATGGTTGTTTCTGTTTCCCAAGTAGCTCTCTCTAAGGACTGACTCCTCTACAAACTCTTAACTGAAGCGACTTCTTTGTTTCTCAACCTTCAAACCTGATGATCAAGGATTTCAACTGATACCTCTTCATAAGTAAGACTATCCTTCACAACCACACTTTCTAAAGGTAAAATAGATACCGGATCACCCACACACTTCTTCAACAATGAAATGTGAAAAAGTCGAATGCACTACTGCTAGTTCTATCGACAACTTTAACTCGTAAGCCACTTTACCAAATCTTTTCAAAATATTGTAAGGGCCTACATATCTAGGACTGAGCTTCCCTTTCTTGCCAAATCTCATCACCCCGTTTATCGGTGATACTTTCAGGACAATCCAATCATCAACTTGGAACTCTAATTCCCTTCTCCTTATATCTACATAGGACTTCTAAAGACTCTAGGCTATCTTAAGTCTATTTCAATGAGTTGCACTTTATCCATAGCATCATGAACTGAATCCGGCCCTATCAAGGTTGCTTCACCTACTTCTAACCAACCAACTGGAGATTAATATCTATGCCCATACAATGCCTTAAAGGGGCCATCTGAATACTGGAATGATAGCTATTATTGTAGGCAAACTCTATAAGAGGAAGGTGATCATCCCAACCACCCTTGAAATTGATCACGCAAGCTTTCAACATGTCCTCTAAGGTCTGAATGGTACGCTCTTCCTAGCCATCCGTCTGTGGATGAAATGTTGCGTTAAGATTAACCTGAGTACCAAGACCTTTCTAAAATTGCTTCCAAAAATAAGAGGTAAACTGAGGACCTCTATATGTGATGATAGACAAAGGAACTACATGCAACCTGACTATCTCATTAATTTAAAGCTTGGTGTAGTCCTCCACCGAATTTGTAGTCTTAAATGCCAAAAAGCTACACACTTAGTGACCCTATCAACTATCACCCAAATGGAGTCATATTGTCTACGAGTATAAGGTAATCCTATAATGAAGTCCATGTTGATCACTTCCCACTTCCAAGTAGGAATGTTGATCTATTGAGTCATACCTCCTGGCAATTTGGGCACTTAGCCACAAAATATTCTATATCCCTCTCCATGACATTCCACCGAAAGACTTCCCGTAGATCACGGTACATCTTAGTGGCGCTTGGATGAATTGAATATTTGGAACTATGGGCTTCTGCAAGAATCTGTTGCCTCAACTCACCTACCTTAGGAAAACATAATCGAACTGATAGCAAATCACACCATCTCCCCGTTGGGAGAAAACATCAACTCTCTGTTGATGGACTGCACCCTTTAGTTGAATTAATATCGGATCACTATCTTTCTTTTCGTTAAACTCTGCTACCAATGAAGATTCTGGCCCATTCTGAACTGTTACACCACCATCTGATATGCTCAAAAGATGAACTCCTAAATGAGCAAGTCTGTGAACATCTTTTACTAGTTTCTTTCTTTCTTCCTCAACATGTGCTACACTACCCATAGATAGTCTACTAAGAACATCTGCTACTACATTGGCCTTACCAGGATGGTAATGCACACTCATATCGTAATGCTTAACGAACTCAAACCATCTCCTCTGGCAAAGATTCAACTCTTTTTGGGTGAACACATATTGAAAGGCTCTTATGGTTTGTGAACTTATTGTGAACTTATCTACATGGACACCATACAAGTAATGTCTTCAAATCTTAAGGGCAAACGCCACTGCTACTAGCTCGAGGTCATGAGTTGGATAGTTCTTCTCATGCACCTTAAGTTGTCTAGAAGCATAAGATATAACTTTACCTCGCTGCATCAACACACAACCTAGGCTGACTCTGGATACATCACAATATATAACATAATTGTGTGACCCCTCTGGTAGAGTCAAAACAGGAGTTGTAGTCTACCTAGTTTTCAGTTTTGCAAAGCTTTTCCCACAATCATTTGACCACTGAAACTTAACCTTTTTCTACGTCAACTTAGTTAATGGAGAGGCTATGGATGAAAATCCTTCCATGAACCTTCTGTAGTAACCAGCCAAACCCAAGAAACTTTTGATATCTGTAGGAGAGGTAGGTCTGGGCCATTGTTTCACTGCTTCTATTTTCTGAGAATCCACTCGAATCCCTTCGCTAGACACTATATGCCCAAGGAAATCAACTTACTGCAACCAAAACTCACATTTGCTAAACTTTGTGAATAACTGGTGATCTTTGAGAGTTTGCAGGACAACCATCAAATGATTCACATGTTCTTCTTCATTCCTAGAGTAACTGAGAGTATCGTTAATAAAGACGATAACGAACAAGTCCAAATATTGCTTGAACACTTTGTTCATCATGTCCATGAAAGCTGCAAGAGCATTGGTTAGTCCAAATGACATAACTACAAATTCATAATGACCATACCAAGTTCTGAAGGCTATTTTTGGGATGTCACTATCTCTGACTCTAAGCTGATAATAACCAGATATGAGGTCTATCTTTGAGAAATGGCTAGCACCCTGAAGTTGCTCAAACAAGTCATCAATACTAGGGATAGGATACTTATTTTTTATTGTGACCTAGTTCAACTGCCTATAGTCAATGCACATTCTGAGAGAACCATATTTTTTCTTCACGAACAACACTGGTTCATCCCATGGGGAAATACTTGGTCTGATGATGCCCTTATCTAGAAGGTCTTTCAACTGCACTTTCAATTCCTTAAGCTCAGCTAGAGCCATTTTGTAAGGATGAACAAAACTAGGCTGGGTATCTAGAAGGAGATCAATTCCAAAGTTGATTTCCCTTTCGGGAGGAACTCCGGGAAGATCTTTTGGAAACACTTCTGGGAACTCATTAACTACTGGAACTGACTCAAGAGTTGAGGTTTTGGAGCTTGAATCCTTGACATGAACTAGATGATAGAGATACCCTTAGAGATCATCTTTATAGCTTTAAGGTAAGAAAGAATCGACCCATAGGCGCTAAGCTACTACCCTTCCATTCTAAGATTAGTCTGTCTAGAAACTGGAAACGAACTATCCTAGTTATGAGGCATAACAGGAATGTAACCAATTCATGCCTAGAATGGCATCAAAGTCTACCATTTCTAAATCTACAAGATTTGATGAGGTGACTTTCAGAGAAACTGTGACAGGGACATTTTTGTATACCCATCTAGCTATAACTGGGTCACCGACTGGAGTAGAGACTGGTAAGGGTTCTGAGAGAGTTTCTGGACCGACACCGAAGGTTATTGCTATATAAAGAGTTAAAAAAAAGACAAAGTAGCCCCTGTTGTCTTTCCACTGAGTGAACCTTATGTGAGCCACATCTTTAAGCTGGTAGGATGCCAATTCCACCCTATCATTACCAGTCACTTGCTTCACTCCAAAGATTTTCTTAACCTCATCAATGAAGTTATATGGGCCCTCACCAACTTATGACCCTAAAAAATCAGGTAGATTCATCCTTACAAAAGCTTGAACTCTAGTTTCCACAGATCCACCATTTCTATTAGTAGAAACTGGAACCTGCTGATTGTTCTGGTTGGTCATACTCTAAGCCAAAAGCTGAAACACATTCTGAAACTCTGTGTTTGAAACCTTATTATCTGGGACTAGAGGAACTGTGTTAGCATTGCATGCATTAGCATTCCATGTGTAAGCTCTACGAGGAGGCATGATCTTAAGCATATAACGACGGATTAGAAATGAGAAGTTGGATCATACCTTACGCATAACAAGAGTAGCAACGAAAGTGAAGTTTACTTAAAACACTTCATAACCTCCCTCTCATTAGAAGTGGTGCACTTCACACCCATGAAAATAATTCTACTTAGTGCGGCTTTCAGACATCCTAGGACTCTTGAACCAAAAGCTCTGATACCAAGTTTGTCACGCCCTGAAGTTATCCCCAGGACGTGAACAAGGGACCTAGGATCACGAGTGACCCCAAGCTAACCCTACTGGCATATCATAAGCATACTAAAGTAAACTTAATCAATAAATACTGTAGGGAAGCTAATCATGAGATAATCTGAAATGATGGGGTATACCCATATAATAAATCTCATATGAAAACTGAGAGTTTGAATAAAACTAAAAAGTCAAACTTAAATACTAAAGCTGATTCTAACTATGTCTGAAAATAGCCTCTAACTGACTAGAAGTGTTGGGACATTCCCCAGCTAAGTCTAGAAAATACTGAAAACTAAAGACTGAAAGCAAAGAAAGATAATCATGTCACTCGTCCTCGAAGAATGAGGACTTACCATTGATACTGCTGAACTGGAGATCGGGAACTGATCTATGCGTGATTTGGAAGCTGAGAACCTGAGCCTACATCATAAGAAGATGTAGCGTAGAGTATGCGTTAGTACATGAAAGGTACTGAGCATACAGGATAGAGTAAAACTAAACAATAATCATAACTGAATCAAACCGTAAATATTGAGCAATGATAAAAGATAAACATGGTGTTGTACTGAGAATATTGAACATGAAATAACTGAATGCAATGACCAAGTTTATAATATGTTGGGACTGAAATCTGACTGTAACTGATAACATGGTCAATGCAATAGAATCTGACTGAACTGTGGGAGCTACTAATAACCGACATAAAACCACATGAGCTAAATGTGGAGTCTGATGTATATGCTACATCAAGAGGACCCAATATACCCTTTCAGAGGTATAAAGGCATGACTAGTGTGATCACTAAAATGTAATTCCCAGCAGAGGGGACTTAACCTACGGGGCACATAGTTCTGGGACTTGAGGGTGACTGACCCTAGTCCACTCGGTATTAAGCTACTCCCATTTGAATATGTAATTGTCACGCTCCAAACTCGAGGGGCGCAACTGACTCCTAATGCCAAAACTCAAGCCCGAGCCGACCCTTCTAAACCATTTGCTACTACCGCATAGCAGCCACACGCAATCAAGAAAACAAACAAGTATATCTCGACTTAAAACTAAGCCCTCGGCTGGCAAGGCACCTATCAACTGATCTATAAAGAAACAGCTACTCCCAGGAGATCATATAAACAAATAGCCAACAAGCACAGAAGTCTTGATTGGGCTGTCGAGTCCACCATGATATCTATACCAAAACTAAAAGCAGGTATATATCAATACAATACATCAAACAACTCACAAGCTTCAGTAAACCAACAACATAGGCCAGTATGGCCATAACGTAGCTATACACCCCACACACTAGTCTGCAAGCCTCTAAGAGTAGTAAAGATTAGCGGGACAACGCCCCAACCTACCCATAAAGATATATATAACAAAAGGTAAAGAAATCTCCCAACTCTGGCAGCTCCGGAGGAAAAGGGATAGCCAACCGTATAAAAGTCAATCCTGCTACTGAGGAGGTCTACTCGATCGTCTTTCAGGACTTGCATGCATCAATGCAGTACCCCCAAGGTAATGGGGCGTCAGAACAAAATAATGTACAGAGTATGAAAGGCAATAGACTATGAGGAGGTATCCTCATATACTGGAATAATCTGATAAATAAATCAAGGATAAGATAAGTGTACTGACCTGCTCTTAAATCTAAACGTATCAAAAATAATAAAGAAACAACCTAACCAAGCCCCCATAAGCTCAGCAGGTACAAACAGCATACAAGACCACCTACTCAAGCCCCCATAAGCCTGGAAGGTGCCAATCAGCCTATATACCCCTATCGGTAGTCCCCTAGACCCGTAGGCAATCACATAGCCCTTTTAGGCATTAATATAGCCCCGTAAGCAGCACATAGCTCTCTTAGGCATCAACATAGCTTATAGACAACTCATAGCCCACTTAGGCAACAACATGGCCCTGTAGGAAACACATAGACTTCTTAGGCATCAATATAGCCTTGTAGGCAACTCATAGCCCTTCTAGGCATCAATATAGCCTTGTAGGCAACTCATAGCCCTTTTAGGCATCCATATAGCCCTATAGGCAGAACATAGCCCTTCTAGGCATAAATCACATTCCTGCAGCTAACCACAATAGGCCCAAGGGAAACAATAACAATCCAATTGCTAAAAGCGAGCAATTTAGTTATAAGCAACCTATACAAATAGCCTCTAAGTCGTGTCCAACATAGGGACGCTACTAACTAAATAAGAATCTCGACAAGGGAGGACTATATCAACTCAAGAAGCCAATAATCAACAATAATGGCTACAAGTGTAACAAGGATAACAACCCAATTACATTGCTCCTAAGCTTTAAGGAAACATGTTGTAAGTAGGGTATAGCCTTAACATACCTTTTTTGCTTCTACTTGAATTATGTTATCATCCATGTATAATATAGTAATTTTAGATGTGTTGAATGAATGTGATCCTTGATCCTTGAAGGGTAAATTATGATGATGTTGTTGTGTTGATTGAAAGGATATTCTCATGAACACATAATGTGGAAGGTTTTCTCACATGATGATGATTCTAAGGTTTAAAGGCTATTTCACCTATTGAATCTATGAGCTATGTTATGAATTATGTTGGATCGAGTGTCAAGGCACTTTTCCAAAAATATGAACTTAAGTCAAGACTTAATATGTACTCCATGGGAATTATGCTTAGCATCGAGTGGATATTGACTATGAGATGGAAACCTTTTTGTGAGAAAGGTCGGGTTTCTAGAACCAATCTCTTGAGATGAAAACCTTTCCGCGAGAAAGTTTGGGTTTTTAGTAACAATCTCCTTATCCCATAAACTATGTGCCCCCATAGGTCTTTAGCTAGTGGATCCACCTAAAAGCTATTATGATGATCGTCTTACCGTAGGTAAGTAGGACAACCCTTTTTTATGTGGGTAACACCGGATTCCATGTTAAGCTAACATTGTCTATGTCGGTTAAAGCTTATTCCCATTATGAACAAGAAGATGAATTATGAACTATGGTTACTCAAGAAGCTTTACTTAGCATAGGTAGGATTATAGGGTCTTATTCATGCATTGCACAAGTAGACTTTGAGAGTACTTATGGTATGTTTTTCATACGGTATAATGATCTATATAATGAACATGATTATGACTTATGCATTTCCTTTTTCCTTCAAGATGATGCTTTAACTTAATAAATTGCATGCATTCAACTAAAATGTCCCTTTTTGCATGTTTTCAAGGTTTTAATGCATGGCTATCATAATTGGTGCATTTTTGTACTAATCCACATTTTCCTACATTTTTCCCAAGTGTAGGGTCTGATTCTTAAGGTGGTCACCATTCGATTCGAGCTTGGATTTGACTATTCTCCTTGCTTTTGGTGAGTCCTCATGATTCGAGGATGGGAGATTCACTTTGAGTTTCATTTTAGTATTTCATTTTCAAACTATGTTGTATGGGTTATGTCCCTTTTCATTTGGACTATTGTAATAGATGGCTAATTGAGACAAGTCTAGACTTTCGCTTTGCTTTTATGAAATCTTCTTAAGACTTGAAATGCATTTTTACTCTTATTGTTCTAATGATTTATGTTATGATATGCTAAGTGGCTTACATGGTTCCTTTAGGGGCATTACGTGTCTTATTTCGTCTAGGGGGTACCCTTGGGTAGTGATAAACTTGGTATTAGAGCACAAGGTTTAGAATGATTCTAGGATGATGTCTCATAAGCCATGTCTAGTAGAGTCTTGTTCATGAGTGTGAAGCGTACCACATTTATGAATGAGAGGCTATAAGATGTTAGGATATTTCACTTCTTTCATTGCTCTTAAGTCGTGCCTTAGAGTTTAACTCTATAAAATTCCCTCTCATAGTCTTTCTTTTGTGTCTTCAGGATATAAATACGTGAAGGGCTAACGCTAAAAGAATGGAGGGTGGCGATGTGAATAAGGAAGCTCTTCAAGGTAATCAAGATCCTCAAGTTAACCAAGCTCCAGTTGATCCCATGGATGAGAATGTGACCCAGACGAAGTTTAGATCTACTATCCAAATGTTGACCCAATCCATGACGGCTCAAGCTCAAGCCGTGACAACTCAAGCCCAAGCCATGACTACCCAAGCCAATAGAGATGTTGGGACTCATGTGAACCCTAATATGAATTATGTGGCTTCTAGATTGAGTGATTTTGCAAGAATGAACTCTCTCGTGTTTCTTGGTTCCAAAGTGGGAGAGGATCCTTAAGAATTTGTGGAAGAGGTTTATAAAATAATTGATGTCATGGGGGTGACTTCGGTAGGGAAAGTGGAGTTAGCCGCTTACCAATTGAAGAGTGTGGCTCAAGTATGGTATACTCAATGGAAGAATAATAGGTTGGTAGGAGCGGGTCCAATAGAGTGGGAAGTGTTCAAATCGGCGTTCTTTGATAGGTTATTTCCCCAAGAGTTGAGGGAAGCTAAGGTGGAAGAATTCATTAACCTTCGTCAAGGAGGTATGAGTGTTCAAGAATATTATCTAAAGTTTACTCAATTATCCAAGTATGCTCCGGCTATGGTGGCGGATTCAACAGATATGATGAGTAGGTATATGACGGGTGTGTCCAAATTAGTAAGAAAAGAATGTCGTACGACAATGCTTCTTCATGATATGGATATCTCACGTCTTATGGTATATGCCCAACAAATGAAAGATGAGAAACTCCAAGACAAGAATAAGGAGGTGAAAAGAGCTAGAACCGGTGATGGGAATTTATCCAATGCTAAGTTCAATGGGCAAGGTCAACCAACATTCAAGCAGAGGTTCTCCAACCAAGGTTTCTCAAATGCTTCTCCAAGGGTCAATAAGGATAGGGTGTCCAACTCTATACCTCAAGGAGGTAATAGTGGTGGTTCTTATGTGAATAGGTCTAATTGAGTAAAATGTGGGAAGAGTCATGATGGTAAGTGCTTAGCTGGAACGGATGTATGTTTTGGGTGTGGTAAGAGTGGTCATCAATTGAGAAATTGCCTAACACTTACGACTAACGGGAAGGAAGGCAAGCAAGCTCCTCCAAGCGGCTCAAACTCCAATGCTCAAAAGCAAAGCCTTTTTTATGCTCTTCGATCCCGAGATGACTAAGAGAGCTCTCCAGATGTGGTGACCGATAGGTTAAAAGTCTTTTCTATTGATGTATATGCCTTGTTAGATCACGATGCTACTTTGTCCTTTGTGACACCTTTAGTGGTCATGAAGTTTGAAATACTCCCCGAAGTGTTATTAGAGCTTTTTTTGGTTTCTACCCCGATTGGTGATTCCGTAGTGGCTAGGAAAGTTTATAGAACTTGTCCCATTTCCTTGTCTCATAGGGTTACTTTGGTGGATTTGGTGGAGTTAGACATGTTGGATTGTGATATGATTTTGGGTATGGATTGATTGCATGCATGTTATGCCTCTATCGATTGTAGGATTTGGGTGATTAAATTCTAATTTCCAAATGAACCTATTTTAGAGTGGAAAGGGGGGAATTCTATCCCTAGAGGTCAATTTGTTTCTTGTCTTAAAGCTAGGAAAATGATCTCCAAAGGGTGCATTTACCATCTTGTTAGGGTGAAGGATGTGGAGTCCAAAACCCCCTCTCTAGAGTCAGTTCCGGTAGTGAATGAGTTCCCAGAGTTTTCCCTGATGATTTGCCCGGTATTCCTCCCGAGCGGGAAATAGATTTTGGTATTGACCTTTTACCGAATAGGCAACCTATCTCCATTCCTTCCTATAGAATGGCTTTGGCGGAGTCAAAAGAGTTGAAAGAGCAACTAAAGGGCTTGTTAAATAAGGGCTTCATCCGACCGAGTTTCTCTCCATGGGGTGCTCCGGCGTTGTTTGTTAGAAAGAAGGATGGGTCTCTTAGAATGTGCATCGATTATCATCAATTGAATAAAGTAACCACTAAGAATAAATATCCCCTTCCGAGAATTGATAACTTGTTTGATCAACTTCAAGGGGCAAGATATTTCTCCAAAATTGACCTTCGTTCGGGTTATCACCAATTAAGGGTGAGAGGGGTTGATATTCCCAAGACGGCCTTTAGGACCCGGTATGGTCACTATGAATTTGTGGTTATGTAATTTGGGTTGACAAATGTCCTGACGACATTTATGGATTTGATGAATAGGGTGTTTAGTCAATACCTTGATATGTTTGTGACTGTGTTTATCGATGATATTTTGATCTATTCAAGGAGTGAGAATGAACACATGGACCATTTGAGAATTGTGTTACAAGTTCTTAAGGACCAACAACTTTTTGCAAAGTTTAGCAAGTGTGAATTTTGGTTAAGGTCTGTAGCTTTCCTTGGTCATATTATGTCAAGCAAGGGTATTGAGGTGGATACGAAGAAGACAGATGCGGTCAAGAGTTGGCCTAGACTCTAACTCCTTCCAACATTAGAAGTTTTTTGGGTTTGGCCTGTTACTATAGGAGGTTTATTGAGGGGTTTTCCTCCATTTCTTCTCCATTGACGACTTTGACTCAAAAGAAAGCTAAGTTTGAGTGGTCGGAGGCTTGTGAGAAAAACTTTCAAGAGTTGAAAGATAGACTTACATCTACTCCGGTGTTGACCTTACCAAAAGGTACGGATGGTTTTGTGGTATATTGCGCCGCCTCTAGAGTGGGGTTGGGTGTGTTCTCATGCAAAATGGTAAGGTGATTGCCTATGCTTCAAGCCAACTTAAAGTGCATGAGAAAAATTATCCGACCCATGATCTTGAATTAACGGCGGTGGTGTTTGCCTTGAAAATATGGAGACACTACTTGTATAGGGTCCATGTGGATATTTTCACCGATCACAAGAGTCTTCAATATGTGTTTAGTCAAAAGGACTTGAATCTCCGACAAAGAAGGTGGTTAGAACTTTTGAAGGACTATGACATGAGTGTCCTTTACCACCCCGGCAAAGCTAATGTTGTAGTGGATGATGCACTTAGTAGATTATACATGGGTAGTGTGGCTCATGTAGAGGATAAAAAGAAAGAATTGGTTCGTGACGTGCATAGATTGGCCCGACTAGGTGTCCAACTAGTGGATTCCACCAAGGGTGGTGTCATGGTTCATAATGGGTCTGAATTGTCCTTTGTGGTGGATGTGAAGGCTAAGTAAATCCTTGATCCTATATTAGTTGAGTTGAAAGAGTCAGTACTCAAGAACTCCATTGAGGCCTTCTCCCAAGGGGGAGATGGGATGCTTAGGTACTAAGATCGATTATGTGTTCCAGATTTTGATGGTTTGGGGGATTAAATTCTAGAGAAAGCTCATAGTTCTCAATATTCTATTCATCCGGGAGCCACCAAGATGTACTGTGATCTATGGGAAGTCTATTGGTGGAATGGTATGAAGAGAGATATTGTGGGATTTGTAGCCAAATGTCCTAATTGTCAACAAGTTAAGGTTGAGTATCAAAGTCCGAGAGGCTTGTCAGAAAATATCCCTATTTCCACTTGGAAGTGAGAAGATGTGAATATGGACTTTATTGTGGGTTTGCCTCGCACTCGAAGGCAACATGATTCTATTTGGGTCATTATAGATAGAATGACCAAATTAGCCCATTTTATTCCCATTAATGTTTCTCATTCGGCGAAGGACTATGCCAAGTTGTATATAAATAATATAGTGAAGTTGCATGGGTTCCTTTATCTATTATTTTGAATCGGGGTACTCAATTTACTTCACACTTTTGGAAGTCATTCCAAAAAAGGACTGGTACTAAGGTGAAGCTTATCACAACTTTCACCCTCAAAAGGATGGTCAAGCGGAATGCACCATTCAGACTCTAGAGGACATGTTGAGGGCATTTGTTATAGATTTCAAAGGTAATTGGGATGACCACTTGCCATTAATAGAGTTTGCCTACAATAATAGTCACCACTCAAGTATCGGTATGGCTCCTTTTGAAGCCTTGTATGGTAGGAGATGTAGATCTCCGATTGGTTGGTTCGAGGTAGGTGATAAATATTGCTCTTATTATTCCCGAATCAGTTTATGAAGCTATTGAGAAAGTTCAGCTCATTAGAGAGAGGTTGAGAACGGCTCAAAGTAGACAAAAGTCTTATGCCGATGTGAGAAGAAGAGATCTAGAATTTGAAATTAATGATTGAGTCTATTTGAAAATCTCACCCATGAAGGGTGTGATGAGTTTTGGCAAGAAAGCGAAACTTAGTCCCCGGTATGCAGGCCCATATCAAATTTTGAAGCGTATTGGGAAAGTTGCCTATGAGTTGGATTTGCCAAACGAGTTGGCCCCGGTTCACCCGGTATTTCATGTTTCTATGCTTAAAAAGTTTATTGGAGATCCAGTGTACATTATTCCCCTAGAAGGGTTGGGAGTTGATGAAAGTCTTTCATATGAAGAAGTTTCGGTAGAAATCCTAGACCGGCAAGTCAAGAGATTGAGAAACTAAGAAATAGCTTCCATTAAGGTTTTATGGAGGAATCATCTAGTTGAGAGTGCTACTTGGGAAGCCGAGGCTGATATAAAGTCCCGATATCCTCATCTCTTTCCTTTTACTCATATTCAAGTTTGAGGTAAGTAGTTCCTCTTGAATTTTAGTGTTTTGGGAGTCAATTGTGTTATATGAGCTTTCCATGATTTCCTTATGCTATGCATGTTCTTGATGAAATTCATGTTTAGTAAGAAAATAAGTTTTCATGATTTATTTTTCTCCTGTTGTTGTGCATTTAATATAAGTTGCCTATTTGACTTCATGAGATGAGTTGATGAACATGCTTTAGTATGCTTTTGAGAGTAATTGCATATTGGCCCCATGATATTGTGTTGACCATGATTTTAGGTGGAGAAGGTAGTTCCTCCTATGAATATGAGAAATATTGAGTTTCATGCATAATGGGTTGTTAGATGTAGTTCATACTTCCTTTTGTTGTATTGACTATGTTTTAGATGGAATTGAAGTTTCCTCCTTTGAATTATGCATTATTATGATGTTTCATGCATGATGGGCTGCTAGTTTTGAGTCTTTAATTTCGTAAAGTGTCTAGATCGTCATTTGTGGACGAATGTCCCCAAGGAGGAGATATTGTAACACTCCAAAAATAAGTAGGCTAAACTAGAGCTTGACGTTAGGGTTACAGCCTTAAAATGTACTTCCCCGTACCTTAAAATAAGTTTTTTCGTGTTAAAACGTCAAGGTTCAAACCCCAAGGACCAACCATGGGTCCTTGAGGAATGAACCAAGAATGCACGTGGGCAATGACCCTCGAGGGGCCACTCACGCCCTATAGGCCCCCACGCCTCGTGGGTTAGGGGCCACAGATGGAGGCTGCAGAACCCTGACCCACGCTTCACTAGCACGGGTCGTGGGTCCAACCATGGTCTGTCGGTGAGGGGGTCGTGGGTGATGCCAGGAACCGTTCTTGTGAGTTAGTTAAGGGGTGTTTTGAGGTTTTACTTTTTAATTAACTATTAAGTGACATCGTTTTACACTTAATTAAACTAACTATATAAGGTTTTTAAGTCCCTAAACTAAGTCATCTAAATCATAATTTCTAAATCCCAAATCAAAATCAACTTTTCCCCCAAAACTCTCTCTCTAGAACTCCAAGGAAGATGAAGAAGAAAGGTGAAGCTAGGGTTGAAGGAACAAGATTTTTCACTCAAATTCGTTGGATTTCTTCACCAAGGTATTGTAGCTCTTCATCCATGGATAGACTTTATCCATGGAGCCCCTTCAAAACCCCTAATTTCAAAGCTAGAAATCCCAAAAGTTAGGGTTTGACTTCAATCTCATGGATTTCTTTCAAATTCGTTTTTAATGATTGAATTATGTTTTATTATGGATATAGTAATGGTTTTATATGGTTTTATGTTGAATTCTCCAAGAATCCATGAATTCCCCTATTTTCCCCAATTTGGATCTCAAAGTGTAGGTAATGATTGATGCTAGTAGAATATGATAAAATTATGCATGTAGTAATTGAACTACTTGAATTATGTTATCATCCATGTATAATGTAGTAATTCTAGATGTGTTGAATGAATGTGATCCTTGATCCTTGAAGGGTAAATTATGATGATGTTGTTGTGTTGATTGAAAGGATATTCTCATGAACACATAATGTGGAAGGTTTTCTCACATGATGATGATTCTAAGGTTTAAAGGCTATTCTCACCTATTGAATCTATGAGCTATGTTATGAATTATGTTGGATCGAGTGTCAAGGCACTCTTCCAAGAATCTGAACTTAAGTCAAGACTTAATATGTGCTCCATGGGAATTATGCTTAGCACCGAGTGGATATTGACTATGAGATGGAAACCTTTTCGTGAGAAAGGCCGGGTTTCTAGAAGCAATCTCTTGAGATGAAAACCTTTCCGTGAGAAAGTTCGGGTTTTTAGTAACAATCTCCTTATCCCATAAACTATGTGCCCTCATAGGTCTGTAGCTAGTGGATCCACCAAAAAGCTATTATGATGATGGTATTACCTTAGGCAAGTAGGACAACCCTTTTCGGTGTGGGTAACACCAAATTCCATGTTAAGCTCACATGGTCTATGTCGGTTAAGGCTTATTCCCACTATGAAAAAGAAGATGAATTATGAACTATGGTTACTCAAGAAGCTTTACTTAGCATGGGTAGGATTATGGGGTCATATTCATGCATTGCACAAGTAGACTTTGAGGGTATTTATGGTATGTTTCTCATATGGTATAATGATCTATGGTATGAACATGATTATGACTTATGAATTTCCTTTTTCGTTCAAGATGATGCTTTAACTCAATAAATTGCATGCATTCAACTAAAATGTCCCTTTTTGCATGTTTTCAAGGTTTTTATGCATGGCTATCACACTTTTTATGCATGGCTATCATACTTAGTGCATATTTGTACTAACCCATATTTTCCTACATTTTTCCCTAGTGTAGGGTCCGGTTCTTAAGGCGGTCACCATTCAGTTCGAGCTTGGATTTAACTATTCTTCTTGCTTGTGGTGAGTCCTCATGATTCAAGGGCGGGAGATTCACTTTGAATTTCATTCTAGTATTTTATTTTCAAACTATGTTGTATAGGTTGTGTCCCTTTTCATTTGAACTATTTTAATAGATGGCTAATTGAGACAAGTCTAGACTTCCACTTTGCTTTTATGAAATCTTCTTAAGACTTGAAATGTGTTTTTTCTCTTATTGTTCTAATGTTTTATTTTATGATATGCTAAGTGGCTTACATGGTGTCTTTAGGGGTATTATGTGTCTTGTTACGTCTAGGGGGTACACTTGGGTTATGACAGAAAGGGTAAGGTGTGGTGGACCTATTTTTTGGAGAAAGAAGAATGTGAGATAGGGTTTGGGTCTCTTAGGCTAAAATAGGAAAGAAATGGGCATTCGATCTTGATTGTTGGTTTAAAGTAACGAACGGTTAGGATTATATCAGGATTGTTAATCAAATTGAGATGGGTGGCTCAGATTAAAAGATGAGGTTTTTTTATAATTGAATTGAATCAGAAAGGCTATAATTGAAATAAAATTGGATTTAAGGGCTCGATTAAAATGGATTGAATAGGAATAAAAGGATATGAATTAAGTAATTTGAACAAAAGAGGCTATGATTTAAGGGAAGATTAAATGAATTTCTATTTAATTTAGGGTCTTGAACCCAATAATTCTCATTTAGAAATTTAAATATGTAGTGAATTATTCAATTGCTTCACCATTGCACAATGCACAAAGATGAGTCCCCATATAAGATTGGGTGAATGCTAGATTCTCTAATATTAGGGGGAGATAATCAACTGAAAAATAAGTTATACATAATGAATTATCATTGGTATGATCCTCGTTGAAGAGATAATTTAAGTCAATTGTCAGATGCATTTGCTGACTCTATGTTATAATCTAGTTATAAATATTCCAATGATAAATTCTAGAAGGACATAATTTATAGTATGCTTGAAGCGTGATAGATTAATCGATTCAAAAGATAAAATTTCTTGAAGAAGTAACGGAACAAATGATCAAAATGGTGATAATAATGAGACAAGTACTTTAGAAAGAGGACCATGACATAACACTTCATAAAACCTTGGCAAAGGTTCATATACTTGAGAATGATGAAAAATAAAGAGAGCTCGACAAGTTTTGTCATATTAGAATCTATATCAAATAATCGTCGACAATATCTTTAATATAATGTAGCGCTAAAAAATTATAAATGGTGACAAGGATCTTGAATTTAAATCCATCAAATGGTATGAATAGATCAATGATTGGACAATAAAATATGCACTTCAAGTATATTTTATTTCCCTTTTAAAAATGATATTTGGGACTTATAGTCCATATACCAAGATATAATGTTAGTGGGGTACAAATGAGTTATTATGGACAAATAAAATCATAAGATATAAAGTATGGTTAGTACTTTGAGGTATAAAGAGTTTTCACAGAAGTCCTGACATTATTGTATGGAGATGTGTTCTCATATGGTGGATGATATGAGGTTTCTTTCCGTATGACAATATACGAAAAACTTGAATACATATAATGAATGATTATCATGTCTAGCTAGACAATAAATATTATATGAAAATTCATGGAAGATTTTAAATGTTTTAAAGCAATTCCATTGAATAGTACCCCAATGGTTATGATATCGCTTGACATAAGGATCAACTTTGATCTCAATAAAATGGTTAGAAAGAACCATGTCATAGTGCAATTCATGCACCTATGTATCATGATATTATTATTCATGGTAAAATAATTTTATTAATGTGCATGCAAAATATTACATCACTTTTATCGGTGAAATATTAGAGTAAATTAAATATTGATACAAATTATTTATTCTGATCAATTGTAAGGTTAATTGATTATGAAATTGCAAGAAATTATGAAGTTTGATTTCAAGAAAGTTGTATGTTTTCATGTGGAAATACTGTCATATTAAATCATTTAAAAAACAATCAGTTTTATTTTCATATAAGTGAAAGTGTCCATCAGTGTTTGGTTGTTGCGTCTAACAAGTTAAACGAACAATTTATCTATACAGACTAGATCACGAACCGAGTAATTGGCAAGAATATATTTGATCGAGATTAATAACTCCACACATTCAAGAAAAAATATGACATTCCATCGAAAAGAGATAATCCAACAACATTATATGAAGACAATGATGCATATATAACTCAATTAGGAGGAGGATACATCAAAGGAGGTAAAGCAAAATTCTTAATTTTGATATATTATCTTTATTTTATAGTAACATTTGACAATTTTTATTTATATTTCAATAAAATAAATAGTAGTGATAATTAAGCGAAGCAAATGAGTGGTAAAGGGAGCAACTACTAGAGTAGGAAGATAGTGTAGGTGCACCAAAAGATGGAACCCAGATTACCCACAAAAGTCGTTTTGAGCCGTTTAAAATTGGGTCTTATCCACATCCTCCAATAGTGATGTTTACTTTCACTAGTATTACTTTATAAGATTTTCAAATTTTTTGACAAGTTTGAAAAATAACACTCTTTTTGACTCCTTTTCTCTCTCTCTCTCTCTCTCTCTCTCTCTCCTTCTGCTACTTACTGTCTGTAGTTTTATTTAATGTGTTTTTCTTGAAACTATATGGGGGGGCGGCGGGTCCTCTATCAATATCTTATTGTTGGGGTTTCAACATACTCTTCCTTCTTTGATACTCTCCTTTTTTTCCTCTTTTTTTTTTTGAACTTGAAAAGACAAGCGTTTAGAATCTGGAAACTTTTGAGAAAGATGAATGCTTCAAAGTTCATCAAATGTGTAACTGTAGGCGATGGTGCTGTTGGCAAGACCTGCATGCTCATTTGTTACACTAGTAACAAGTTCCCTACTGTGAGTTTCTTCTTTTCCTTGTTATATATGCTCAAAACTACTTCTAATCTGGGCATTCTGTTAAGGAATGACAAAAATTTCATATGGATGGTTAACAAGATGAGTGGACTCTGATAAAGCTTAAACAATCCTTTATTGTTAGCTAGCTTTTGGGGCGTGAATTAAGCGTTGGACCTAATTTAACACATTCATCAGCCTTTTTCCCCAAATCCGAATTATTGTTTTAGCGATATTTGAAGAGAGTTATTCCAGTTCTTATTTTGGGGTTTTACATGGCAGGACTATGTTCCAACTGTGTTTGACAATTTCAGTGCCAATGTAGCCGTGGATGGGAGCATTGTCAATTTGGGTTTGTGGGATACTGCAGGTACTTCAACTTTTTATGTAAATAGGTGGGGGTTTTTTTTTCTTTTACATTGGACTTATGTATTAACTTTGTGGTAAAGGTCAAGAGGATTATAGCAGGCTGAGACCACTAAGTTACAGGGGTGCAGACATTTTTGTATTAGCTTTCTCTTTAATCAGTAGGGCAAGCTATGAAAATGTTCTTAAAAAGGTACTCTTTCAAACACTTACTTTTCTATATCATTATTTCATATGGAAAAGAAAAAAGGGAAAAAGGCCTACTTATATCAACAAAAATGTTTTTTTTTTTCTGACTTTGTTGGTATATCTCTATTAGTGTCATTGCCAATGATGCAAAAGTTTAATTTAATTATAAATTGAATGCAGTGGATGCCTGAACTTCGTCGTTTTGCACCCAATGTCCCAATTGTACTTGTTGGAACTAAATTAGGTATGTCTTGAGGTGATAACTCATTTTTTTTGTATTTTACAAGCCGGTGGATATGGAGTTGATTTCCTAGTACTAAGGATTATTCGTTTCTACATTTTTGCTAGATATTCGAGAAGATAATCGCTATCTAGCAGATCATATGGGATCAAATATTATAACACCTGCCCAAGTGCGTGAATATGTTATTTTGGAATTTGCAAATGCTTTAACAGAGCTGGTACATCCATGACTCAATTGACTTGAATGCAGGGTGAAGAGCTAAGGAAACAAATCGGTGCAGCAGCTTATATAGAGTGCAGCTCTAAAACTCAACAGGTATTTTAGCTGTGCTAAATATTAACCTTCAGTCTCATTAACTATGTGTTGGCTGCTATGCAAACTTTTGCTGACACTAGTAAAGTTGAAGATATTTGCCTTTTAACTTAATTGATTTATGGCTGTCAGAATGTGAAAGCTGTTTTTGACACTGCAATCAAGGTTGTTCTTCAGCCTCCTAGGAGGAAGGAGGTAGCGAGGAAGAAAAGGCAAAGAAGCACTGGTTGTTCAATTGTGTAAGTTTTGCATTCTAACATATATAACAACTATATCCTTGTGAGTTTACCATGTGCTACATACTTGATTGCGATATGCTTTACTTGAGCGGAGTGTCTACCGAATAACTGTGCCTCTCTACCTTATTTGTAGAGATAAAGCTGTGTTACACACCACCCTCTTCAGACTCCACTTGTGGGATTAAACCGGTTACGTTGTTGTTGTTGTTCCTTATGAGTTGACCTGATTGCTTACATAGCAATACAATTTGAAACTTAGATCATGCTTCATCTAGTGTGAATCACAAGATGGAACTCTCTCCATTAGACTTTTAAACTACCAAAATGAAGGTTGTTAATCCAAAAACTCAACGGTCATTGTAAATTAGACAAATCATGGAAACAAGATATGGCCTTATGAGGTGCAAAATGTTGTTTCAATGTGAATTAAGGCTGATGCTTATCGCAAACTGACTCTGCTTGGAGGTGGTATGTTCAAATTCAATGTTTGAACTATACTATTTGCTTTACCAGGTTAAGAAGTAACTTGGGATATATGTTTCACTAAGCCATCTGAATTGGCTTAAGATTATCTGATTTTTACATATATTTTGTAAAATGCTTTTCAATTTTGTTCTGTTAGATCCAAAATGTTGAGAATGCACTGAATGTGAATCAATGTTGCTATCCATATGCTTGCTCTTTGTATTGAGGCATCTATGGCTTGCTCTCACTAATTATATAGGCACTGTGCAGGTGGTGTATAGTCGGAGTCCATATTTATTAAAGCCTTTGCATTTGCTCTGCAAATATTCTCAACTATTTGATGAAGTTATTCCGAGTTCGTAACTTTATAAATGAGAACCATACTATGTTGCTTGTTGATAGACTATTTGTACAATCTCCTAAGTCTCACTTGGTTTCAACAGCAGGGGGATCGTCTGTGGAGGCTGTGTTGCTTAGGAAAGTTTAGGATTTGGTGTTCGTGATATGTATCCTTTCCAACATGTACTGACTCAAGCTCTTCCCAGTTGTTTTTTTTTTGCGGTACTAAGCGAAAGCTGGAGCTTGCATTATTATGATATGGCTGACGAATATTGTATTGTATTGTATTACCTGTTTTGTAGCACAAAACAGGTAATACAATACTATTTGATGAAGTTATTCCGAGTTCGTAACTTTATAAATGAGAACCATACTATGTTGCTTGTTGATAGACTATTTGTACAATCTCCTAAGTCTCACTTGGTTTCAACAGCAGGGGGATCGTCTGTGGAGGCTGTGTTGCTTAGGAAAGTTTAGGATTTGGTGTTCGTGATATGTATCCTTTCCAACATGTACTGACTCAAGCTCTTCCCAGTTGTTTTTTTTTTGCGGTACTAAGCGAAAGCTGGAGCTTGCATTATTATGATATGGCTGACGAATATTGTATTGTATTGTATTACCTGTTTTGTAGCACAAACTATTTGCGGAGAAGCAGAGGGAATTGTTGATTTCCTCAAGTTATGTATTTTGAATGTGTTGATCTTGTGGATACACTGTTAACTTGGTACAAGGAATATTATCCCCAAATGCACTTTTTATCTTTTAAGATAAATCAATTTCTTTCTTTTTTTTCATTTCGAAGAGAGTTCTTTCAAAAAGACCAGAAAACAGGTCTCACATTCCGAAGTCGGTTGAACTTAAACCAGAAAAATGACTTCTAAATAAGAAGGAAGCCCCATAACTTCATGTCAAAATTATTTGAAGTACACACTCCAAAAGATTTCCAATAGGTTAAAAAATAATGAAAATTTGCAAATTGGTTTTTGAATTTTTGGAATAAACAGCAATGTGAAGTATCACAACCTATAATGGAGACACGAAATGAACGTAATAAGGAAATACACTGTTTAACAATCTTTTACGACCGGAATAAAGAAGAAATTCTGACTAATCATAACCTAATCGGAAAAGAATAGTAATTATTTTTGATTTATTGGATTTGGTTTAGAAATGTCGTCGTTCACCCATTGGCCCAATAAGGTTAGACACTCTAAAGAAATGATTTTTGAAGGGGTGTACATAGTCAAGTGGCTTAGAGCCCGTTTGGCCATGCGATATAAAATCATGATTTGAAATTATGAGATGAAATTGGTGTTTTGTTTGGTCATGCAATTTGGATCTTAAGTCTTCTTCTCCAAGTAAATTAAGTTCCAATGATCTTCAAGTCTCCTCTTCCAATTTCACCAAGGGTTTCTATCAAGATATTCACCGAATCATTCCCCACGAAACCTCAAATTCTCATTATGATGCCTAATTCTAGAGTTTTTCATGATTTTGCTTATGGGTTAAATTGATTTCAAGTTTATTCATCATGATTGATTTTATTGTACATGATTTGATCAAAATGCAATATCTTAATGTATGATGCTAGCTATATCAACATGCAGGATTTGGCTGCCCTCCATTACACTTTTCATCCATTTCGTCAAGTGCACTTCTAGATAATAGACATGTGTTTTATTTAATTTTTAAAGGTCAAGATTATAGTATATTAATAAGTATTATAACCATAGTTAAGTCAACAATTTTTTTGAAAAACTATTCTCCAAATTTGGTAAGAACAAAATATTGCCCACAAATTTTATATTCAATAAATATCATTAATTTCATCCTATATTTTCTTATTCAATTATTTAAAAGTAGAACATGAATCTAACAATATTTTTATTTAGCCTGATAAATAACGGTCTTCGAAAATATTTTGGCTTTAAATATGTTATCAAAATTCACAAAAAAAAACAAAAAAAGAACGAAGAAGATAAAAGAATATTTTTAAAAAACATATACATTTCTTTTTTTTCCTTCTTCAAACACATCAGTCACACTTTCTCCTAAACTTTAGAATTTTGATATTTCACATTTGTAATCTTGATAACATCTCCTTTTTTTTATTATTATTTTTATTTCCCTTTCTTTTATTTTATAATTTTTGTCAATATTCATAATTTTTTACCTTCTTTTTGGTTTCTCAACATAATATTTCAAGGGTAAAGTTTATTGCCACAATTTTTTTTGGTTGATTCTCATCTTAAAGATCGCATAGTTTAATACGTTTTTAGAAAAATATAAGATGAAAATAATGATATTAATGGATAGTAAATTTATGTGGAATATCTTGTTCTTACCAAATTTGGAGAATAGTTTACCAAAATTTGTTAACTTAACTATGGTTATAATACTTCTTAATATAATATAATCTTGACCTTTAAAAATTGAATAGGACACATGTCTCTCATCTAGAAGTGTACTTGACGAAATGGAGGGAAAGTGTAATGGAGGGGAGCCAAATCCCAATATGCATGCATTATGATTATAAGTTGTGGTGTACTAGTTTTTAATATAGTCCTCTCACATAGTAATTAGAACAATTTTCTCACATTGAACTTGCATTTGTCGTTCATATGACTAAGAAGACGAACCAACATTGTTACTTCAGCCATTTGTTGGCCAATTTGGTTGATAAATAAATTTGATAAAAAATAATAAATTTGGTGAATATAAATGGTAAAGTAGAAATTGATTTGAAGTAATAATAAATTATATGTTAGTGAAAATAATCATTATATGAGATGTAAATGACTTAAAAAGTAATGATATGAATTATAAGTTTTATTTGCATGTCCATACATATATTCCTATAAGACAAATAAAAATGCTTATCCCCGAGCTTGCTAGCCAAAACAAGATTCACACAGGTCATTGCCTATTTGGGATAGTCAAATGCACCTATTCTATGGAAATCATCTATGTTTTCACCTGTGATAATGCTTATAAGGCATCAAGGCACTGTCGACTAGCTAGGGGTATCTTTGGTTAATATTGGTGTGGAACATATATTTAAGAATCCAAGCTACTCTTCTTTAACTGATAAGGGGTTAGTTCAACCTCTTACATTCTAACATATTCTTACCTTGAACCTCATAGTCCAAGCCTAAGGGTTTTGTCAAACCCTTTTATTGTAAAGCAATCGTCACTCGTTGTTCAAGCAAAAACTTGAGGCTGCGGTGGTATGTTCTGATAATAAAGTGAGCACCCTCTAAGTAGTGTGTCCACTTATCTACTGCTGATAGGAGAGCCATGTACTCCTTCTCATAAGTGGATAATCCCAAGTGTTTATTAGCCAAAGCCTTGCTAAAATAGGCAATTGGTCTTCCCCCTTGCATTAGGACAACCCCAATTCCTTTAGAGCAAGCATCTATCTCCACAATAAAGGTTTTAGTAAAATCAGCCAATACCAGGACAAGATTAGAGGTCATTGCCACTTTAAGTTGTTGAAATGCCTTGTCAACTTGGTCATTCCACCTAAAACATTTTTCTTCAAAGGGTTCATAAGGGGCCTACTAATCACTCCATAACACTGAACAAACCTCCTATAATATCATGTTAGGCCTAGAAATCCCCTCAAGGCTTTCAATGATTTAGGTGTAGGCCACTTGGCCATAACTTGTATTCTTTAGGGGTCGGTAGCCACTCCTTGCCCAGTTATAATATGCCCCAAATATTCAACTTTAGATGGTCTAAAGGAGCATTTAGACAATTTTGCATATAGTTGCTCTTTCCTCAGTATTGTCAATACTTCACTGAGGTGGTGGATGTGTTCTACTATGGAAGTACTATAGACCAATATATCATCAAAGAACACAAGGAAAAATTTATTTCAAATACTTATGAAATACATGATTCATCAATGACTAAAATGTGGCAGGATCATTAGTTAACCCAAAAGGCATAACTTAAAACTCAAAGTGCCCTAAATGTGTCCTAAATGTTGTTTTGTAAATGTCCTTATCACCCATTGTTATCTGATGATACCCCGTTGGTAAATCAATCTTAGAGTAGATACAAGAACTATGCAACTCATCCATTAAGTCATAAACTAAAGGAATAAGAAATTTGTCTTTAATGGTCATAGAATTCAATGCTCTATAGTCAATGCAAAACCTCCAACTATTGTCTTTCTTTTTTACTAGGAGAACAAGGGAGAAAAATGGGGAGTGACTAGGTTGTATGATCCCATTAGACATCATATATGCCACTTGTTTCTCAATTTCATTTTTTCGAAATAAAATTATACCTGTAAGGCTAATACTGACTGGTTTGCATCTGATTTCAAGGGAATGAAGTGGTTATGATTCCTTCTACAAGGAAGTGAATTGGGCTCGGCAAACACATCCGGAAATTATTGTAGAACTGTTGCAATATCCATATGCACTCTTTATGGTTCTTGATGTATTGCAACTGAAATTGTGAATAAATGAGCCCATATGGCTTGACCCTTCTTGAGCAGTTTTTTGGCCCCATTAATAGACATACTCTTCAATTCACGTTAGTGATGTCTACCGTTGAGCTCCACTCTTTTCTCTTTGTAGGTAACCTACACTTTGTACTCAGTAAAATCTAACAATATTGGGTTGTGAGCCTTCATCCAATCTCCTCCCAAAATCATGTCGTTACCTCCCAGCCTCAGTAATTTGACTGAATCTTCAAACACAATTCCTTGTATCTTCCACTGAAACTTCTTGCAAGAATGTAACCTCATGATGTGATTGTCATCTGCCACCGTAACTCTCATGGCTCTAGCCTTTGATATGACACATCCCATCTTTTTGGCAGTCTCTAGGTCTAAAAAACTGTGGGTACTTCTTGAGTCTAACAAAATGGTCACCTTATTCCTTTTTTATTTTCCGTTGAGATGAATAGTATTAAGACCTTTAGATCCAGAGAGTGCATTGAGGCTAATGGATTCTTCCACCACTTCATAGCTCTCCTCTAGTTTTGGAATAACTCCATCTACTTCTTCTTGGTTTCCACTAGGACCTGGATCATGTTGCTCCTCTAACCTCATAAGGGCGCTAATCTATTTTGGTTTGCACTGATGACCATAGAATTATTTATCTCCATATTTATAACAGATCCCATTATTCCTCTTAGCATCTAGACCTCGACTTACTTGTCCCCCTTAGCTCACAACATTCCCCCTCCCCCCTCTATTGCTATGTTGGGAGTTGCCTTGGGTTGGAGCTCCTGTGCTCATTCCTTTTTTCGAAGAGGTTTTGCTCTTCATGTTTTTGGACATCAATGACCTTTTCCTGGTTCCTATCCTTCTCCACAGCCTAACTCATAGTGAAAGGATTAAGCATTTTCATAGTATGCCTTATGTCTTCCTTGAGGCGTTCCACAAAGAACTCCAAAAAAATTCCTCCGACATGGTGGGGTTTCTGATCGTCACCCAAGTTTTTAAGTCTTCACATCTCTCCAGATACTCATTGACTATGGCTTTTTGTTCTACCTATTTGAATTCCCCAACAAGGTTGAACTTGCTATTCTAAGCATTCTAAAATCTTTTGCACAATTCATCACAAAATTCTTGTCATCCAACCCTACCTTTTCTAAACTGGTAAGAGAAATACCATTCTTCCCTACCTTTGCTCAACTGTTAAGAGAAATACCATGCTTTATCCCTTCCACTTAGGTGAAGAACTTCCTCCTCTAACTTTTGTCATGGGTCACCAATATTATTATAGTGAAAAAATTGCTCACATCTTCGTAACCACGAACAAGGATTCGATCCTGTTGCTTCGTCAAAATAGGGAAACTCCACCTTTGAATTATAATGATAAGGTTTTTCCACTACTATTGGGTTTACAAATTGATCACCTCTTTGTATGTTGCTAGGACCATCCTCCATGGGTGCACTACCAAATATCCTGGCATGAATCCATCAGATTATCCAAATTTCTACCTAGATCATCCAACTTGGAATTAGCAGAGCTGAGTTTCTGATGTGTCTCCTCAATATGTGCTTGCAGTTATCCTTCGACTCTCCTGACATTTTCTGTCATGGCTTTAGCTCAATTTTTCGTAATATTCATCCTGCGCCATTGGTGCCAGGAATCACTCTGATACCACTTGTGATGCTAATTGTAATTGCAAGAACTAGAGAAAGAATTCACACTTTTATTGATTGAAAGTTTTAGTGTTACAAACTACAATTTGTACTCAAACTAAGTAGTCTTGAGTTGAACTCCTTCCAACAATGGTGATTATCCTATAGAAGATTTAGAAAGATATGCGAAGAAGAAGTAGAAGAAGAAGAAGAAGATTGAAGAAGAATGAGAAAGAAGAGAAATGGATTTACCAGATTTTTTCATAACTCCTCAGCCCAATCAGATCTTTTGGTGGCTTATTTAATTTGGAATTATCCCAATTGTTGTAACAGACTTCCATCTGGCCCACTAATTCTTTTAATTTGAGTCGTCTGATTAATTCTGTTAGATGCAATCTTACAAACACAACAATATCATTTCTTCTCTAATATATAACAATGCCATATAATTGAACCTTAAGAGCAATATTCCCCCTTCCCATGTCATGATAGGTTCGTTCAAAACTTTGAAGGTGACCATTTGGATCCTACAATCTATGTAAGCATAACATGCATAAAGACAATCCATCCCAAGAATTATATCAAAATCTAACATATTGATCTTGAGCATATTTATATGCCAATTACCATTTTTGATGTGCCCGACAAATTTTAGTTAAATTTAGGATTTCAAAGTGTATTAGAATAGGAAATTATTTTTCTAAACTTTATAGATAGGATCTTAGGGATATTTTTAGGATTACTTCTTCTTTTTCGTGAGCAAGAGCAAGGGATTAATAATTTGTCTTAGGTTTCAATGTTTTACTTTGTCTTTACTTTTGAATTTATAAAATCAATTGTTTTTGAGTTTTTGAATATTATGAGTAGCTAAAAGCCTTTGTTGTGGGACTGTAGCTACAGGTAATTGTCGAACATCGATTATTTTGAATTAATATTGGTTATCACTTAAATTACTTTTGTATTCTTGTTTTAGTATTTCATGTTTGATCACCATAGAGATAAACATATTGTCTATTATTGAACTCAAGAGACGAAGAAGTAGATAGAACAAAAGATACAAAAAGGTCAATCTCTCTTGCATATCACTTCTTCATATTCATGTTTGGATCTGACACCCAGACGAACTCTGAGCTTGGTTATGAAACAAGATGAAATATAAATGCTCGCCAATTGAGTTCTGTCTATCCCCTCTTACTGGTGTAGTTAGATAGCTAATTGGAGTAGGCGATTAGAGGTCAAGAGATCATGATAATAAAATCAACCCTATAAATCAGTAATTTGATAATCGTAGTTAATTCATTACATGAGATGTAATACATGAAACCTTACGCATGTTGCTGCCCTGGAATTTTCCCTCAACTGTTTAAATCACCAAAATTTAAGTTGTCATTATTAGTTACTTTCATAATTTAATTTCCGCGATGGTAATATTAAACAAAAACACAAGTTCTTGAAAACACTTTCTTTAAATTGTGAAATTAATAGAATTAATATAAATTGATCGTAAGTACTTTGGATTTGACAAATCATATCTAAAAGAGTCATTTATTACTTTTCCGACCACGTACACTAGAGTGTGCATTTGGGAGCAACAATTAATATCAATAATTTGATAATCGTATGAAATGCTTGAAAGACATATGATACATGAATTCTTAGTATGCTGCAGCCCTGGATTTTCCCAAGTAAGTTATTTTATTATTTCATTCTTGTATTCTTAGTATTCAAATACAAATTAAACTCTTTTGGCATGCTTGAATAAATAATTAGACTAGTATAATTTAGTAAAATAGTTAATCGACAAAACCTGTGGGTTTGATAACCCAGCTCTTTTAGAGCCACTATATTACTTGTGTGATCATGTACACTTGCGTATGCATTTGGACGCAACAAGGTTTTGGTGCTGCTGCTGGGGACTTAGAAATTAACTATTCTTCTAGCTTATACTCTTTCTTATTATTTATTTTAAGTTCTTTTTTTTAAAAAAATCTTTATGAACAATATTTTCCCTTTAATATTTTGGCAATATTATTGATATGGATGATTGGGATAAATAGTTAGGTGATGGGTATCCTTGTAATTATTGTGATGGACCCCACTTGGATATCGAGTGTCAAATATGTCTTATATATGGTGGTCAAAATTACCATGAGAATTGTTTTCCTAACTCTTATGCCCTCCCCCGAACCCCTATTATGATTCTTCTGTTATTTGTGATGTTGGTGGGGGTGATCAAATAGAGAATGCAAAACAAGAGGCGTAATGTGAATTCATTTAAGGAACGTAATGGCATGCTTGACAAAGTTAATTTAAAAATCATGGAACTATGATTCGAATGCATGGAACAACAATCAAATATCATGGAATTACAGTCTAAGGTTGATGCTTATCAATTACAAATTATAGGCCTAGCTAATACTCAATTAGAGAAAGAAATTGAATCCAAAAAAGGAGAAAGTTATGAAGATGCCGAGATAGTGAGTCAATCTTGGCACAAGAACAAACTTAGCTTCTAAAGTTTCAAAAGTCTATCTGTGATGGTCTGACATACATGATGATGAATAACGTTACAAGCACACATAATCCAATTCTAGGTGTAAATGATCGTTAAGAAATATATAACCTAGCAAATGATTTGGGGGTCGAATCCCACAGGGAGCGGTACGTGTTCAAATTCAATTAAGAAGTACAAATGTGATCTAACTAGATATAGGAATAGAAATTATCAGAAAATACATGAAACAAGTCAGAAGGGGTGATATCAAACGTTAGATGAGGGGTTTTTGGTTTGCAATTATCAACTACAACGCAGTCACAAACAATTTGAAATATTAATAAGGAGAGGAATTCTTGGGATGTGATCAATTATAGGAAAATTTTGATATATGGGTAATTGAAACTACTAGTAAATAGCTAAATATCAGTGGTTAGGCTAGATTATAATTGAAATAACTTTCTCTTGAACAACTATTCTGTTTTAAGTGATTTCTCTCGAACATCAACAATCATAGCAATTAAGAACAACCCATAACCTTAATATATCTTCTCTCTCGAGCAAGATGGGTAGGATTGGATTTAGGATTCACTCTCTCGAGCTGAACCCAAATCAACCCAATACCTACAAACCATAAATCAAAAGCTTTGGTTCAAAACCCTCTCTCTCTCGCAAGCTAAGAACACAAAATTAGAACTGCATTTGCAACTACAATTCATAAATTAAACCTCAGCTAATGATTAAACCCACTTCAATATAGCATTTAAACTAGTAATTAACAATACCCGTAAACTAATTCAACCAATAATCACATGATCACACCCCAAGAATTGGGATTTTAGCCAAACATCATAAAAGAGTAAAAATGGTTACCAAATCGATTAGCCATCAACGGGTAAGAGTAATTTAGTCTTTATAATGCTTCAATTTGCAGAAAATTTGAAACCCACCTACAAAATCTCCAAATTGAATCTCAAAAAGTCTTCAAGTCTACTAAGAAACTCTCAAAAATTCAAGAGAAAACCGTTCTAGACTAAAAATTCATTTAAAGCTAACTGTTTGAAATCTGATTTATAGTTGCCAAAAAAAGCCACGAAGGACCATTGAGCGATATAAGTCGGGTTCACCGAGTAGCTCAGCGAACCGCCCTTTGCTCTCTTCTATCATCTTTTTTGCATTAGCTCTCAGCATCCTTAAGTCCTGTAACTTTGGGCGATCTCTCTTTGCATCGCGAAACTGCTCGGTGAATCACCCACTGCCCCTTTCATGTCGCCAACTTGGTTTCTTCCCTCAAGGCTGGCACACTGGAACTTTAGGTCGTTAAAGTAGCCACTCGGCGACATGCTAAGTGCTCTTGGCGATCCTCAAGCTCGCCGTTCTTCACTTCTTCAGTTTGTTTTGTTCATTTTTGCCTGTTAGTGTCCTTGCTTTGCTCTTTAATCCATATATCTGAAAATCAAGGCTTTAACATCAGTTTATGGCACAAATTAAGCATTTGAGAACACTAAATCAATATAAACAAAGCCCCAAATGAGTTCAAATCTCGGACTCATCAACACCCCCAACTTAAACTTTTGTTTGTCCTCAAGTAAAACTTAAGATCAGCCGTTCAAAAAGGATGTCTCAAAAAGTACTGTATAAGACTCAACATGAATGCACGCAACACAGTTCAATTTACTCATGCAATGATCAATTATGCACTCAAAGATTCAACTTGTGACTCACCATTATCAAAGTTACTCAAGTTCACAATACTTGCTTTAAATGCAAGTTCAAGCTCAACAAAGGTGCTCAAATGTCCTCACAACAAAGATGATTCCATATTCACACACAATTTCTCAACAATGTTAAAGTTTTGGAATCACATACAACTTTCACACTCACAAAGATGAACACATGCATGACTTCACCCATAGGTTTGCCTTTATTTTCCAATCAACATTTGTTTCAGCTCACTCAAGATCACAAAGGTCTTTTCACAGCTTGTAACGGGGCTGAGTGTAAAGGTATGGTCATTTCGTCTTAGTGGCTCCTACCTTCATGAAGTGTGGTCCGAACATCACTTTTTCTCCTTTTCTTTAACATTAAATCATGCTCATAATCCACTCTATTATTCAACTTCACATGAACTACCGGATACCCCATTTATTTTTTGCAATTTACACCAATTTATTTCCCAACTGTGCTTCTTTTCTCTTTTTTTTTTACATGGAAGGGATTCATCTTTTTCAAAACCATTACTCAATGGGGAATTTCTCACACTTCTTGATTTTCCTTCTCTTTTCACCACACCCCCAACATAGGCTTTTGGCCTAAGTTGGCTATTCACACAAACCACACTTCCAAGAAAAAGATAAGGCTCAATAAGGTTCAAGCAAGGTTCACACATCTCATAAGGTTGGCCACAAAAGAGGTATATTGTCAAATTGTTTCACTCTTCAAAAGTGTTGCCTAAGATCATTTCAAGCGCTTGCATCACTTAGTCAACCAGACCAACAGGGCAAATTCTAGGTGTCATCACATGCAATGTTCAAAGTAATCTAAACACACAAGGCATTGGCACCAATATCAAACAAGACTCCACACTTTTTATCTAGTGTGCAATGTTCATCACAAGAGACTCATTCGAAATCGGCTAGTTACAACGAGATGCTAAAAGTTAACGCATTGTCTATGCAACTTCATTGACCTCATTGTAGCCGCACATTCATTTCGTTCAATTAAGAGTACTATTTAAGTCATCAGTATTGATCATAGCCAATACTTAAATTCGAATAAGAACAGCCACAATCACACACAAAAGAGGTGGAAAATCAAAGTTTTAAAATTAGGTTCAAAACCATTTCCATCAAAACAAGGGCCACAAGCTAAAACATCCACAATATTAAGATCAAAACACATATATAGATCAAAATCCAATATTCACAAACAAAATAGAATCACAAGAGGTAGGTATGGAAATACCTCACTCCGCCCACAAAAAAAAAGCAGTTGTCCTCAAATATAACAAAAGCAAAGATAACTAATAAAATCAAAAGAGAGAGAGGTAAAGATGATCATGTCTACTCAGTCGCTCCATCTTTCGGGGCATCAATGCCCGGGGTAACACTCTTAGGGTGGCCATCAGTGCCCGCTGGAGCATCAGTTAGATGCACTAGACCCAACCATAGTAGTGTCTCTCAAGGAGGCCTATCAGGCTGTCTCAGACATGGAACCCTCTAGGTCGGCCAGATCCTCATAAACAACAGCATCTCACTCCTTAAGCTGTTTCTCATCGGTCTCGACATCAAACTCAGCATTAGTAGCATCCTCCCTAATTTCATCTCTGGTGGTAGCCGGAGGTACCTCAGCACAAGCTGGAATCTCAGCACTCGGATCATCTGGGATCTCTACCGTCCCAAATAGCGAACTAAAGTTTGTGGACTTCAGATGATCCACATCCTTCCTAAGCTCAGAAACCTCAGCTTTCAAAGTCGTAACCTCAGTAGTCACACCTTGCCCTCTCTCAAAAATCATCACTCTCGCTGTAAGAGCATCAGTGGAAGCCTGGAAAGGTGTCAGCACAGCAGTGATAGCTCCCTAAATCATCCAGGGCACATCGACCTCGAGCCTGGAAGCCCGTACATTGGCAAAATGGGCTAACTGCCCATCTTGAGGAGCATGGCCTAGGTGATCGAAGGCCTGGCGGTAATAGAACCAGCAGTAGCTCTAGGGGGCTGGGAAGGAGTGGAAGTAGATGTATTTGAAGGCTCGGGTAGGAAAGGCTGCCTCTGCAAGTAAAGAATCAACATCAACTTCCGGGGATGTATCCACTAGAGCTTCTCTCATTCTATCTGACTCATCCTTCATGTACTCGGCCTCTATGCATCGGATGTCGATGGAGGATGTGGGTGTAACCTCAATATCCCTCTTCTCGTCATGAGAAACTCCATCCTGATGACATAACTCTATAATGAGTAAGGGAAATGGAAGGGACGTCTAGCACTGCTTGACCTTCATGGCCATCTCCTGTTCTATAATTAGCCCCAGATTCAACCGCTTCTTGGCAATGATAGATCTGAGACAAGCCACATTTGGGTGGCGGAGAATGGGCTTATTCTGCGATGGCATGATTGAGCTGCTAATAAATCCAAACTAGTACCGAGTTGCTATGTTCAGATCCTTCTTTTCAATAGGTGCTCCTGCTTCAATCCACCTTGGGGTGGTGTTAGAAATGAGAGGAGCTAGCCAACCTTTCAGATCATCCAGGGTATGTGAAGTGACCATACTCTGATATGCGTGCTCGATGTTTGTGGCCCTGTCAAATACTATGTTTATCTCATTGTTTTCGCATCGGACTGTCCTCCCCCAGACCACCACAGACTCTACCGGTCTGAAGGCGCTGGCCTTCTTCTTTCCTTTTGGTACCAGGTCACTATAAGTTGTATAAAACTCTTAGACCCATATAGGTATGTATGGGCCACAGGGTCTAGTGAAGATCTCAAACCTATGGTATCAGAGAGTGTCCCACATATGAGGGTATCTGTCCACCACATCATTTGTGGAAAACCACTTTTCCTCTGGATGGTCCTCAATCATTCAGATTTTAACCGGTTGAGTAACTGGGGAGGAGGACCCTGAATTGGTGGTGCTGGAACCACTATATGTGCCGAAGCTGGGACTAAATCTATAGTAGGAGGTGTTGACTCTAGGATCCTAGACGGTTGTTGAAGAGCTTTCGCATAAATCCCTACCTGTCGGGTCTGTAGCAACTGATTATCGTCAGGCTCAAAGAATGAAGCCTGAGAATAGAAGGACTCCCTATCACTATCAGAGTTGTGCTCCGGTCTCTCAACTACGGTCATTTTTACCTTGCCCTTGCCTCCCTTCGGAGGTGCTTTCTTGCTCTATGTGGAAAAAGCAACTGCTTCCTTATTAATCACAATTCCCCATCCCCCTTTTTCGGTAAGGCATACCACTCTCATCCAAGTTAGTGATAACCATATCTATAAAACATATAAAAAAGTGTTAGAAATAATTCAAGAAAATAGCAGAAATCAAATTGCAGAAACACTCGCCGAGTCACTTAGGCGAGCCAGATCAGGCTCGTTGAAAGGATCAGCTCAAAAATTCTCCAGAATCAAGTTATGTCGGCGATGTGCAAAGTCCTTTGGCGAATCATTGACACCAATCGACAAGCTTAGAGTAGCCTCCCAAATTTTACAGTGCATTTTAGGGGTTAGGGGGCTCAGAAAGGGCGATCTAAAGAACCTTTCGGCGAGCTCAGACTTCCCGCCGAAAGTTACAGACTCAACTAAGCCAAAACATGAAATTAAGAGTGATTAAAGGGGGACATTGGCGAACCGCCAAACCATTCGGCGAGATCGATGTAGCTCGCCAAACGGCCCAACATGCCAGTTTTCAACCCCATTTCCCAAAATCAAGCCCACAGCCCCCTGAAATCAAAATTGAACGCAAAAACTATGCAATAAACACTATACCCATATGACCCATGCCTTCGGGGTACTGAGACTTCCTTGATTTGGCTAAAATTAGCCATTTGATGACTTTTACTGTTCGAAATGGCGTCAAACGCTTTATCATCGGGCATATTATGTTATTTGGTACAACTCGGGGATACTTAAACTTCACCCAACTAGACCCAAAACAAAATAACTGCAACCCAACAATTTAGGACCAATTTTAATGCACAAAACACGAAAAATCATCGATTTAAGCATTTAGGCACAAGTTCAAACAAATTATGGAAAATCTGACACATAAGTCCTCGTTTAAACAATTACCCAGCATAAATCAATACACATTCACCTATTGCATTTGAGTTTAACCACTAAAGTAAAGTACGAGGTTCAAAAAACCAAGACTGTATGACAAATTGAGAATTTGAAAAGTTAGGCGACAAAGTATTCCAAATTCGGATGCGAGATCACACACAAAAAGGAAGTAAAATAGCAAAAATACGGAAAATCTAAAGTTCAAGTGAGATTGCACGGGGTTAGAAATGAGAGAATATAAAAGATTTTGAAATTTTAAACTGTTTGGCCTTTTAAAACTTTTGAGTTCGCGGCCCTTTCGACAGATTAAGTTGTCCATGCCAAACCACTCAGTGACGCGTCGAGTAGCTATTTTACCTCGCCGAGATTTACAATACTTTCCAAATAACGGACTAAAACAGATTTGCCGACCTGTTCGACGAGTCACCGATTAAGTAATTAGCCTACCGAGTTTTATAAACTTCCACCTCAGGTCTTGTGGGTCCAACAACGGTCCAAGTCTGGCTCGCCGACCTCTTCGGCAGGTCACCGACTGGAATTTTGGCTCGCCAAACTGTTTCTTTTCCAACACACTTCACTTTTCAACCTGCACAATCAATACCCGTTATTCAAAATCAAACTCAAAGCATTAAAAACTTGGGTTGCCTCCCAAGAAGCACCTTAGTTAATGTCGTGGCACGATGAAAAATAAAATCAAGCTTCATTTTTAGGGTTTGCCATTGTGTCACTAGGGAACCTCCATTGTTGTCTTGGATTCAAATGCGAAGAAATTTGACCCATTTTGGTCTCCAGCTGCTTAATAGAGACTGAGTGAGAGGTCATCGTCTGATTGAGGGTCAGACATCTTTTTTCATCTCTTTCAACACTTTATCGGACCCTTCAACTTTGTTGAGAATGCGTGAGAGAATATCATCTGTCCGGCCACCCTCAGAATCTTTGGGCTTTTGACACTCATGGGGAGGAACATACCTATCCTTTTCCCTCTCTCTTTCCTTCCAAGCGGCGATACAATCACACCATTCTCTGTCACGGTCTCTCTAGCCCTTATCTCTATTCCATCCTTGATTTCCACCCGATCTTGGGTAGTTTGTACGATAACCTCCTCTTTGATTGGCTAGGAAGTTCACTTCCTCATTGTACAACACTTCAAATTTTGCTTCATTGGGGTTTACTCCACTAACACCCACAACATTAACACTTTTTGCACCAACACCCATGACATTTTTGGCTAAGATATCTAGCTAGGTCATCATTTTAGCCATGTTTTGGTCTCTCTCTTGATCCTTTTCGATCTACTCTTTTGTCATTTTATAAGTAAGAGGAGATACTTGGTCTTCTCGAATGTACCATGTCATGTTGATCTTGGTCATGCAATCAAGGAGTTGGGACGCTATTGCATAGGATTGTTGCATTATACCACCCAGAGAAAGTTGAGCAACCACTCCCTTGTTTACCGAATCAAGGCTTCTATAGAAATATTGCAACAACACATTATCTGGAATTCCATGAGTTGGGCACTAAAGCACCAGCTTCTTAAATCTCGGCCATGTCTCATGGATTGGTTCACCTTCCAAGTGTTTGAAACCTTGGATACCATCCCTTAGAGTCATTAACTTTGATGGTGGAAATAATCTCACTTGAAATGTTGTGGTCAGCTCATCCCATGAAGTGATAGAGTCCCTCGGTAACTCAGCCAACCATTTAGTAGCTTCACCCATCAAAGAGAATGGGAACAACCTTAGACAGACCAATTATTGCGATATGTTCTTAAATGAGAACGGCCCACAAATACCACGAAGTTCCTGATATGCTCATTGGGATCCTCATAAGCCTGCCCCCAAACAATCCTTTCAATTGTAGTAGCTGAATCATTGTGCTTGTGATTTTAAAAACAACATTTCCTTTAGTTGGAAGTAAACAAATGGCACCAACACCATCCACTTGGTTTGGGTCATTAACATAATTAAGGTTCCCAATAATGTCTTGCTGGCCCACTTGGCTACCATTACTTTTGTTATGGCTCATCTCCTCCTCTGTTTAACACAAGCAATACAAAACCAAAAATTAAAATAAGTAGAAACAACTATAACTACAAAGATCACAATTCAACTTCAATAAAAGAATTTTAACCAACACCATTCCCCAGCAGCGATGCCATTTTGATGAATAATGTTTCAAGCACACATAATCCAATTCTAGGTGTAAACGATCGTTAAGCAATATATAAGCCAACAAATGAGTTGGGGTCGAATCCCACAGGGAGCGATACGTGTTCAAATTCAATTAAGAAGTACAAATGTGATCTAACTAGATATAGGAATAGAAATTATCAGAAAAGACAAGAAACAAGTCAAAAGGGGTGACATCAAATGTCAGATGAGAGGTTTTTGGTTTGCAATTATCAACTACAACGCAGTCACAAACAATTTGAAATAACAATAACGAGAGGAATTCTCAGGATGTGAATGATTATAGGTAAATTTCGATAAATGGGTAATTGAAACTACTAGTAAATAGCTAAATACCAGTGGGTAGGCTAGACAATAATTGAAATAGCTTTCTCTCGAACAACTAATCTGCTTCAAGTGATTTCTCTCGAACATCAACAAGCATAGAAATTAAGAACAACCCATAACCTTAATACATCTTCTCTCTCGATCAAAATGGGTAGGATTGGGTTTAAGATCCACTCTCTCTAGCTGAACCCAAATCAACCCAATACCTACAAACCATTAATCAAAAGATTTGGTTCAAAAACCTCTCTCTCGAGCAAGCTAAGAACACAAAATTAGAACTGCATTTGCAACTACAATTCATAAATTAAACCTCAGCTAATGATTAAACCCACTTCAATATAGCATTTAAACTAGTAATTAGCCATACCCATAAACTAATTCAACCAATAATCACATGATCATACCCCAAGAATTGGGATTTTAGCCAAACATCATAAAAGAGTAAAAATGGTTACCAAATCAATTAGCCATCAACTGGGTAAGAGTAATTTAGTCTTTATAATGCTTCAATTTGTAGAAAATTTGAAACCCACTTGCAAAATCTCCAAATTGAGTCTAAAAAAGTCTTCAAGTCTACTAAGAAACTCTCAAAAACTCAAGAGAAAATTGTTCTAGAGTAAAAATTCATCAAAAGCCAACTGTTTGAAATCTAATTCATAGTAGCCAAAAATAAGCCACGAAGGACCATTGGGCAATTTAAGTTGGGTTCACCAAGTGGTTCAGAAAACTACCCTTTGCTCTTATCTATCGCCTTTTTGCATTGGATCTCAGCATCCTCAAGTCCTGTAACTTTTAGCGATCTCTCTTTGCATCGTGGAACTGCTCGGCGAGTTGTCGGCTGCCCCTTTCCTGTTGCCAACTTGGTTTCTTCCTTCAGGGATGGCACACTGGAACTTTAGGCGGTTAAAGTAGCCAATCGGTGACACATCAAGTGCTCTTAGCGATCCTCGGGCTCGCCTTTCTTTACTTCTTTAGTTTGTTTTGTTCCTTTTTGCCTATTAGTGTCCTTGCTTTGCTCTTCAATCCATATACCTGAAAATCAAGGTTTTAACATTAGTTTTTGGCACAAATTAAGCATTTGAGGACACTAAATTTATATAAACAAAGCCCCAAATGAGTCCAAATCTCGGACTCATCACATGACAACCCAATTGATAGAAGGAAGAGTTGACCTCACATAAGAAATAGATCAATTTGGCTCAAATGTTCATGACTTTGAGACTCACTTGAACAAAAAGGTTGAGGCGTCCAATGCCCAATCACCAATTGTTGTGGATGAGCAAAAAGAGGAATTACAACCATTCAACTATACATTATTCTTTAATGTCAATGTTGAGAAAGAGTACAAAAGTGAGAATGTTGTAAATATGTTTCTTTAGAGTTGAGGCATCTTGGGACTCATTTAACAATTTTTTTTAACATTATGTTTGGATGACGACATGAAACTTGAGTCATCTAAATTAATGGAGGAGTGTATAGATGAGGAACAAGGCCCCTACATTTTAAAGTTTCTAGTCAACATAGAGAAAATGACATTCCTCACATAAGGGCCAAGAAGTGCAAGATACGACATCTATTACTGAATTCTTTAATCTTTATACCACTGCCTCGTGAGAGGAGCAGAAAAATGGTTACAATTTTAGGGTACAATTCATAACTTCAAAGTGGAAAGAAAAGTGGTGAATTTACTTGTGTCGTGTCGTGACGTTAAATTAGGCACCTATTTGTCACACCCTGAGCCTACACCCTGGACGTGGACAATACTCGAGAACCATTTTTGGAGCCCAAGCAAACCGTTAGCCTGATTAACTACTTAGCAGAAGATTTACTCAAGCAAAACGAGCTTAGAAATAGAATTGAGACATTTAAACTTAAACAAATACTCAATTCAAACGTCTAAAAATACTTAAGTTCAATAATGATAATACTCTGCAAGACATTCTCAAAACATCTCACCAAAATGGAAAGTAATGAGAGACTCCTCAACTCTAACTATCTATGGAGCCTCTAATACTAAGATAGATGTCAGGATAGAACCCTCAACAACTTAACAAAAGCAGGAAATAAATATGAAGCCTTTCGGAAAGCAAAGAGGCTCACCAAAGCTTGATGGAGTGCAACCACTATCAACGAAGCGCCTGCTAATGACCCTGGACACCTGTATCTGAATCATGAAGAGATTCAGGTTGAATGACATCAATACATTGAATGTATGAGTATGCAAAGAGAACTGAAAGCATAGATAATTGAATTGACAAGACTGGAAGATTACTTACCTCAACTCAACTCAATACAAAAGCAACAACAAATTATAAAAATGTTTAAACCTTCATAAAAAACATATACTGACTCAAGGATGTATATAAAAATACAATAATTTACTCTTTACTCTTATTTGGGAGATTTTCTAACCGACAACCATCACTATGAGCTCTGTAATGATACAGCGTCTCACTGACGCTTCTAGAACTATTCTATACCTTGCTGGGGCATAGGAAACCTCAACCAAGTGGATACACTAAGATATACTCGAAATCAATAAGGAGTCTTCTAAAAAGTACGATCCTTTACCCATGTTGGCTACATGGTTTATGAGGAATGTGAGTTGTCTAAATTCATCTTCATATCGGTATTGAATACTACTCCTAATAAAAATATATAGTCATGCTCAAATGTGTAAAACATATTGTTTCTCAATTTGAGGTAATTAGTCAAAATGTCCTCTTAAAAGAGGTAACTACTTTGAATTAATCTCTGTACTCATTACTCTTTTTAGAAATCAAAGTTTCCCTTTTTCAATATAAAAGTGTTACATTTGGAAATACTTAGTTCCCTTATATTCTTTATCATTCATGAATAAAACTCTTCTTAACACTGAATTTTGATTTCTTAGAAATTTAGTTGAAGACCATAGTTGGTTACAAAAGATCCTGAACAATAACTCAAAAAGACTTCTTGAACTTGTCTCTTAAATTCACTTTAGTTTTGAATGGATTAATACATTTGACTGGAACATGTAGAAATTATCAACGGTAAATGATGCCTTTAGGAGCTAATACAAATAAGGGAATCATAGCCACAACTTAAAGGAACATGAGATAATGAAACAAAGAAAGAATCGACCCAGAACTCTTTGGCGTACTGCTGGCATGTCACCCTAGGGCCTTAACTACTGAAGTTCAGCCTTGACTCTATCATGGCACGCCCCCCAGGCCACTCCCTAGCAACTCGATGAATTTTCAAGCTTAAATTAGGACCCCAAATTAGTTTAGAATTGAGAAATTTCTCCTAAACTCCTCTTGATTATCAAACCCAACACGAATTTATGGGAACTTTCATACAAACCCTTCGAAAACATAACTTTTAATAAAAATTCACAACACAAAAGACTTGAAACATCCCTTGTTAAAGAATTGAACTCAAAATCAAGAACTACGCAAGAGTCCTTTAGATACAATGATTTAGTGGATAAATTGATATGTATGGCATGAGGACGAAAAAGTCCAACACTGTGAGAAGCCTTACATACCTGGAAAGAACAATGTTCTTGGCGAAAATCAAAGGGAATCTTGATGAATGCTTGAAACCTAGATTTTCTGTTCTTGGAACTTGCTCTAACTCTCTCTAAGTGCTAAAGAACTTGAAAAAGTGGTATAACACTAATTAGACCCTTATTTGGGTGAATAAAAAATGTGGCTAGGCTCAGTAGTAAAAAGGAAAAGACTAAACTACCCTTTTAAAAATGAATGAGATGCCTTTAACAGAGAGGCTTCACTCAAAGGACTATAAATTTTGCTCGAAATTCAGCAAACTTTGCGGAGTTGGAAAGATGATTCAAATACCTTTAATTTAAAAGGCCATGAGATACCTAATTCTTTATGTGCAAATATATATTATTGTTTTAAGTTTACCCAAAACTAAAAACTGATGGGTGACTTGTACAAACCTCTCTTTTGCTCTTTTTGAAATATGAGTTGTGACAATATCTCCCCCTTGGGAACACTCATCCTCTAATGAGATCAAACTAAGTACAAAATGGGTGGGAAATGTCTAACAACCCAACGCAAGCACAAAATGTGCAATTAGGATAAACTCAACATATCAACTTAATGAGTATTTTACAAAGAGTTAGTACCTTGGTATGGAACTGATTTGGAAGGAAATAGGTGAGGGTATCTCTTCTTTATATCCTTCTCAGCCTCCCAAGTAGCTTTCTAAACAAATTTATTCCTCCATAAGACCCTGACTTATGCAACCTCCTTTCCCGAATAGTCTTCACTTTCTCCATGGCTTGATTAACCAAGTCTGACACTATCAACTCAACTTCTCAAACTTCAAACAACCTATTAGGAGATCTACCTCTTCTCCATATAGAGCCTCATAAGGATCCATCTGGATACTTGAGTGATAAATATTATTATATGCAAATTCTATTAGAGGCAAGTGGTCATCCCAATTACCTTTTAAATCCATGAAGCATGCCCTCAAAAGTCTTCTAGGGTTTGAATTGTGTGCTTTGCTTGTCCATTCGTCTGAGGATAAAAAGCATCAAATAGGAATTAGGAGAGAGACATATAGAGTTAAACTCTATCGCATGACTTTAGAGTGATGAAAGAAGTGCAATTTTCTTAAACGTCTTATAGCTTCATATACATAAATATGGCGTGCTTCACACTCATACTCATGAACAAGACTCTACTTGATATGGCTTATGAGAGATCCTAGGACCTTTCAAAACCTTGTGCTATGAATACCAAATTTTTCACGACCTAAAGTATACCTTAGGCGTAACATGGCGTATAGAACCTCGTGAGACCCTACACAATCCACTTAGCATACATCATATAAGATAATAGAAGTAAAGAGTTCAAAAAATAGAATTTCATATAAAAGAGTTTGAAAAAAGTGGAAGTCTAGGATAAGTCTCAAAGTCATATAACATATCATAAGGAAAGTGTTTGGGACATAACCCATACATCACATACAAAGTCCGAAACAAAATGACATAAAATTATAAAGTATATCGGTCTTCAAAACATGAGGACTCACCAATCACTTGAAGCACCCAATAGATGTCTAGCCACGAGTATGGGAGGTAGGAGCGTCAGACCCTATATTAGTAAAACATTGTAGGAATAAGTATGCATTAGTACATGGAATGTACTAAGTATGAGGAAGTATGCATAAACATGAACATGATAATATAAATGACTTAAATCGAATGGGCATGATCATAATGAAATATTAAAAGATTTTAGAGAAAAAATGGCATGAAGACCATAAAACAATATTAAATACATTAACATAAAGGGCATGAGAAGAGCTTTGAAGAAATAATAATCATTTTATGGGATATTAGTTTTAACCGAAAATAAGACCATGAGAGCTATATCATGGAATCTGGTATATCCCTTATACCAAAAGAAGGGGAAACTGCTTGCCAAGGTAGATTTCGTGCATATTATTATTTGCTAAAGTGGATCCACTAGGTAGGTCATTTAAGACAATCCTATGGGGGAATGTAGTTAGGGACTAGAGGTTGCTACTAGAGACTACTCTATTTGAGCCTCCACCGCAAAGCCCTCTCGGTGCTAAGTCTAAATCCCAACAGAATAGATAAAAGTCAAATATCAATTTAACATAAGGGAAGACCATGATCAATACCAATACACATATTTCAAGATCAAAACATAAAATAACTCTTTAAACATAATTCAACGTGGATGAGAAAACATTTTCACCAATGTGAATTCATTTGTGAGAAATACATTTCACAATCATGATCATCATAGTAAGTGAGAAAACTTTCACAATAGCATTTACACTTTCCTTTCAAAGAATTCCCAAATCATTTATAATCATTTCATAAAACATACATATCTTCACTATTTCATAATTTATGGGTTCATCATAGGATCGTAGTTGAAAAATATAATTTAGGCATGGGTCAATGAAAATTAAACTAAATATCATGGATTAACATCAATTAATGCATTAGAAGACTTAATTATCCAGAATCAATCATAATTGGAAGAAACCCACATTGATTGAATTGAAACCCTAATTGATTAATTGAAAATTGAAAATTGAAAATTGATTTGGGAAATTAAATTTTTTGGGGACCCCATAGATAAATACACACACCTTGATCCTTTAAGCCCAAGAAAATTGAGAATTTGAAGACTTGGATGGAACCCTAACTCTTCTTTGTCTTCCTTAGACTTGTATTGGGAAAATTAATTTGGTCAAGTTTAGGGAATTTAGGAGAATGAGTTGAAATGGGTAAATTGGGGGCTTAAAATGTTTATATGGGACTTAGAGTAGATGGTAAAATGACATAGTAATGGGTTAAAGCAATTAGGAAAAGAATCAAAAGCCCTTGAAAAATAATTTTCGAGCCTCACCTACGGTCCCTAGGTCCTTGTAACACCTCGTATTCGAAAAAGGTCAAATAGCAGTTTTCCAGAAGTTGCAGGTGCTAACCCACGCCGGCCAACCACAGCCCGTGGAAAGGACCACACTGTGGTCTGTGGATGGCTTTCCTGAAACTGGTCTGAGGGCCTAAGTTCCAACTTTCTGACCCCCATCGGCGGTCTACCAGAATGGGCCGTGGATCAGACCAAGGTCCGTCGACTGGGGTCCGTAGGTGGTAAGTCGGTGGTTAAGTTCAGGGGTAGGTGGGTCTTTTCTTAATTAATTAACTCTTATACTACATTATTTTACCATTCACTAAGACTCCTATATAAGCAATTCAACCCCCAAATTCAACCCATTCAATTCATTCTTACAAATTCACAAAAGAAGATCAATTCTCCTCTCTAAAATATTTCTCTCTCTAGAAACTTGAAGAAGAAGAAGAAGAAGAAGTAGGATTAAACCTAGGGTTTCAAGGCAAGTCTCCATTTTCACCATTGAAGATAAGCTTTTGGCTTTGGAAGAAGTTTAAGGCTTTTTTTCTTAATAGGTTCTTTAACTTTGAGATGAGGGAAGCCAAGGTGCTTGAGTTTATCAACCTTCTTCAAGGAAGTATGAGTGTGAGTGAATATGCTCTAAAGTTCACTCAATTGTCTAATTGTGCTCCAACAATGGTTGTCGACTCAAGGGCAAGGATTAGTAAGTTCATTTCGGGTGCATCTGAAATGGTGGTTAAAGAGTATCGTACCAGCATACTCATTAATGACATGGACATCTCTCGTCTCATGGTTCATGCACAATAAATTAAGGAGGAGAAACTCAAGGAAAAGTGTAGAAAAGTGAAGAGGGCTAAGATCAGTGATGGTAATTTCTCTCATGCAAGGTCCGATGGATATGGTCGTCCTAGATTTTGACAAAACTTTTCTGGTCAAGGTTCCTCCAATGCTCCTTCTAATTTCAACAAAGATAGGGTGTCTAACCCTAAGTCTCAAGGAGGTAATGGTAGTGGATCTTCATTGACTTTGCCTACTTTTGTTAAGTGCGGGAAGAAGCATGAGGGTAAGTGCCTAGCTGGTACGGATGGTTGCTTTAGTTGTGGTAAGAGTGGTCATAAAATGAGAGATTTCCCAATGCTTATGGATAAAGGAAGAGAGGGCAATCAAGCTCCTTCCAATGGTTCGGGTTCCAATGCTCCTAAGCAAAATCATTTCTATGCACTTCAAAGTCATGGTGAACAAGAGGGTTCTCCCGATGTGGTTATCGATATTTTGAAAGTTTTTTGACTTGATGTATATGATTTACTTGATCTCGGTGCTACCTTATCTTTTGTGACGCTATATGTGTATGAGGTTTGATGTTCTTTCGGATGTGTGATTAGAATTTTTTTCTGTCTTTACTTATGTTGGTGATTCTATTGTGGCTAAGTGGGTCTAAGTGTCCCGTTTCCTTGTCCCATAAAGTTACTCTTGTTGACTTGGTAGAGCTTGATATGCTAGATTTTGATGTTATCCTTGGGATGGATTGGCTGCACTCATGTTATGCTTCTATTGATTGTAGAACTCATGTAGTCAAGTTTCAATTTCCGAATGAGACTATCCTAGAGTGGAAGGGGGGAAATTCTATGCCTAAGGTTCAGTTTGTCTCTTGTCTTAAAGCTAGAAAGATGATTTTTAAGGGTTGCATTTACCATCTAGTTAGGGTGAGGGGTGTGGATTCCGAAACCCCTACTCTTGAGTCGGTCCCTATTGTTAATGAGTTTTCAGAAGTATTCCTAGATGATTTACCCGATATTCCTCCTGAGAGGGAAATAGACTTCGGTATTGACCTTCTCCAGATACGCAACCTATCTCTATTTCTCCTTACCATATGGCTCTAACAGAACTTAATGAGTTGAAAAAGCAATTGAAAGATTTGTTGGATAAGGGTTTCATCTGACCGAATATCTCTCCATGGGGTGCTCCAGTTTTATTTGTTAGAAAGAAGGATGGTTCCTTTCGCATGTGTATTGATTATCGTCAGTTGAACAAGGTGACCTTTAAGAATAAGTATCATCGTCCAATGATAGATGATTTATTTGACCAACTTCAAGGAGCAAGTTATTTCTCTAAGATTGACCTTAGATTGAGTTATCACCAATTGAGGGTGAAATAAGATGATATTCTAAAGATGGATTTTCAAACTCGATATGGTCATTATGAGTTTTTGGTAATGTCATTTGGGTTGACTAATGCTCCGGCAACATTTATGGATTTGATGAATAGGTTGTTTAGACAATGCCTCGACATGTTTGTGATTGTATTCATTGATGATATATTGATTTATTCAAAATGTGAGAATGAGCATATTGATCATTTGAGGATCGTGTTGCAAATTCTTAAGGACCAACAACACTTTGCAAAAGTTTAGAAAATGTGAATTTTGGCTAAGATGTGTAGCTTTCCTTGGTCATATTATTTCAACTAAGGGTATTAAGGTAGATCCTAAGAAGGCGGATACAGTTAAGAGTTGGCCTAGACCTCTAACTCCTTTGGATATTAGAAGTTTCTTAGGTTTAGCCGGTTACTATAGAAGATTTGTTGAGGGGTTCTCTTCACTTGCCTCCCATTTGATAGCTTTGACTCAAAAGAAGGCTAAGTTCATATGGTCCTAAAAGTGTGAGGAGAGTTTTAAAGAGTTAAAGGACAGACTTACTTTTGCTCCGGTGTTGACTTTACCGGAAAAGACATATGGTTTTGTTGTTTATTGTAATGCCTTAAGAATTGGGCTAGGGTGTGTACTTATGCAAAATGGGAAATTTATTGCCTATGCCTCAAGACAACTTAAGATTCATGAGAAGAACTATCCTACCCATGACCTTGAGCTAGCGGCGGTTGTTTTTGCCTTAAAGATTTGGAGGCATTATTTGTATGGAGTTCATGTAGAGATGTTTACCAACCACAAGAGTTTGTAATATGTGTTTAATCAAAAAGACCTAAATCTTCGCCAAAGAAGGTGGCTTAAGTTATTGAAAGATTATGATATGAGTGTTCTCTATCACCTAAAAAGGCGAATGTGATGGCAGATGCTCTTAGTTGGTTATATATGGGTAGTGTTGCTCACATTGAGGAAGAAAAGAAAGAGTTAGTTTGAGATATTCATAGATTGGCCCGATTGGGTGTTCGATTAGTGGACTCTACCAAGGGTGGTGTTATGGTCCATAATGGTTCAAAATCGTCCTTAGTGGCGGATGTGAAAGCCAAGCAAGGTCTTGATCTAATTTTTTTTACTTGAAAGAAGTGGTGATTAAGAAATTCATTGTGGCTTTCCCCCAAGGGGGATATGGTGTGCTTAGATATCAAGGTCGTTTATGTGTTCCAAATGTTGATGGGTTGAGGGAATAGATCTTGACAAAAGCCCATAGTTCGCAGTATTCCATTCACCTGGGAGCCACCAAGATGTACCATGATTTGCGGGAGATCTATTGGTGGAATGGGATGAAGAAGGATATTACAGAATTTGTGACTAAGTGTCCTAATTGTCAACAAGTGAAAGTTGAGCATCAGAAACCGAGAGGTTTATCCCAAAACATTAGTATTCCTACATAGAAGTGGGCAGAGGTGAATATATATATGGACTTCATTGTTGGTTTGCCTCACACCCGGTGACAACATGATTCAATTTGGGTAATAGTAGATTGGATGACGAAATTGGCTCATTTCCTTCCCGCTAAGGTTTCCTATTCGGCGGAGGACTATGCCAAGTTGTACTTAAGAGAAATGGTAAAGTTGCATGGAGTGACTTTGTCCATTATTTCCGATCGTGAAACCCAATTCACTTCTCAGTTTTGGAAGTCTTTCCAAAAGGGTCTTGGCACTAAGGTTAAGCGTAACACGACTTTTCACCCCAAACCGATGGAAAAGCGGAGTGTACCATCCAAACTTTGGAAGACATGTTAAAGGCTTGTGTGATTTATTTTAAAGGTAACTGGGATGACCGTTTACCATTGATTGAGTTTGCTTATAACAATAGTTATCACTCGAGCATTGATATGGCTCCATTTGAAGCACTATATGGCAGGAGGTGTAGATCTCCTATAGGCTGGTTTGAGGTGGGTGAAGTTTCCCTAATAGGTCCTGAATTGGTACATGAGGCCATATAGAAAGTTTGACTTATAAGAGAAAGGTTGAAAATGGCTCAAAGTCGGCAAAAGTCATATGCCGATGTAAGGAGAAGAGATCTTGAGTTTGATGTTCATGATTGGGTTTACTTTAAAATCTCACCCATGAAGGGTGTAATGAGATTTGGTAAGAAAGGAAAGCTTAGTCCCCGATAAGTAAGCCCATATCATATTTTGAGACATGTTGGTAAGGTTGCTTATGAGCTAGATTTGCCAAATGAGTTGGCATCGATGCATCTAGTTTTCCATGTCTCTATGTTGAAGTAATGTATTGGTGATCCGACATCCATTGTTTCCTTAGAAGGTTTGGGAGTTAAGGAGAATCTTTCTTATGAGGAAGTTTCGGTTGAGATTTTAGACCGGCTAGTCAAGAAGTTGAGAAATAAAGAAATAGCTTTCGTAAAAGTGTTGTGAATGAATCAGTTAGTTGAGGGTACTACTTGGGAGGCCGAGGCCGATATGATGTCCCGATATCCTCATCTCTTTCCTCCTACTCCTACTCTAGCTTGAGGTAATGAGTTCGTCTTGGTTTGTTCTTTGTTTTGGAGTCATGTGTTTTATGTGTTTCCATGATTTCCTTATGTGATGCATGTTCATGAAAAACTTGTGTTTTGAAAGGAAATGAGTTTGCATGATTGATTTTCCTCATGTTGTTTTGCATTGAGTATGGGTTGCCTATTGACTTCATGATATGAATTGATGAACATGCTTTAACTATGCTTTTTGAGAACGAATTGCATATGGGCTCCATGAGATTGTGTTGAACATGTTTTCAGGTTGGAGAAGGTAGTTCCTCCTTGAACATGAGTAATTTTGAAAATTTATGCATTTTGGGTTTCTAGATGTAGTTCCTAGTTCCTTATGATGCATTGAGTAAGTTTAGCTTGGAGTTGATGTTTCCTCCTTGATTTGTGCATTGCATGCATGATGGGTTGTTAGACTTAGTTTTACCCCTCTTATGATGTTTCGAGAACGTCCTAACTTGGAGTCGATAGTTCCTCCTTGGTTGCATGCATTTAGATGAAGTTGCATTGTAGGTTGGGTTGTTAGTTCATCTCCTACTCTTTTCGTACTGGCTTGAATCTCATTCATGGACGAATGATCCCAAATGGGAGATATTGTAACACCCCATATTCGAAAAAGGCCAAATAGCAATTTTCCAGAAGTTGCAGGTGCCGACCCATGCCGGCGACCCCCGGCTCATGGAAGGGACCATAGACTGTAGGTGTGGTCTGTGGATGGCCTGCCTGAAATTGGTCTAAAGGCCCAAAGCCACGACTTGACTAACAGACCGTTGGTCAGACTACGGTCCATGGTTGGGGTCTGTGGTCCAATGCCTCAAGTTCCAACTTTCTGACCCCCCATTGACGGTCCACCAGGATGAGCCGTGGGTCAAACCACGGTCCATCGATTGGGGTTCATAAGGTGGTAGGCCAGTGGTTAAGTTCAGTGTTAGTTGGGTCTTTTCCTAATTAATTAACTCATATACTACGTCATTTTACCCTTCACTAAGACCCTATATAAGCATTTTAACCCCCAAATTCAACCCATTCAAGTCTTTCTTCCAAATTCACAAAAGAAGATCAATTCTCCTCTCAAAAATATTTCTCTCTCAAGAAACTTAAAGAAGAAGAAGAAGGAGGATTCAACCTAGAGTTTCAAGGCAAACCACTATTTTCACCATTGAAGATAAGCTTTTATCTTTGAGGTATGATAGTTTTTATCCATAGATTCCTTCCATTCATGGAGTTCCCAAATTCCTCTATTTTCAAAGGTAGAATTCCCCAATTGAGTTAGGGTTTTCTTCAAGTATCATGGGTTCTTTTGATTATTGATTTAAATGATTGAATTATGATCTCTTATGCATGAATTGATGAAATACTATGATTTTTTGATGATTTCCCCATGAACCCATGTAATCCCCATGTTTTCAAGTTACGATCATGTGATGTGGAATTTTGATTATGAAAAAAGAGTTTTATGAAATTAAGCATGCATTGATAAGATTCGCATGAATTTATGATGAAATCCATATCTAACCCATGTTTTCTAAATGATGATGATCGAAAGTGGGTTTTGTCCTTGAAAGGGAAAATTATGGAATTATGCATGTCTTTATGAAATCTATGTAAATATTTTAAGGATGCTTTGAGAGTAAAGTATCAATGATGAATATGATGTGTTATTGAAATAATTTTTCTCATAAACACATAAAAGCATGATGTGAAAGGATTTCTCACATAATAATAATTCTAAGGTTGAAAGGTTTTCTCACCTAAATGAATCAAAGATAAGAGCTATCCTAATGAAACCTAATTTGGATTGGTTGAACGATACTTTTCCATGGATGATGATTTAGCTTGGATTGGAAAGATGACGTGCCTTTCCATGGATAATAAGAACAAATAAAAAATGATTATTCCGTGGGATTTATGCTTAGCACCGAGAGGATATTGAGATGGAAGTTCTCTCGTTAGTAGAGGTCGGGTTTCTAATAGTAATATCCTTATCCCTTACATATGTGTCCCCATAGGATGATTGTCTAGATAGACATTATCTAGTGTGTCACGCCCCAAGGCTACCCCCTTGGTGTAACACGGGACCTAGGAACACGAGTGACCCCAACCTAACCCTGTGTCTGGCATATATCATGCATACTGAGAATAACTGAATAAAACATGTACTATGCGGAAGCTAAAACAATGGATAACTAAAAGTGGGGAATACCCAACCAGTCTGAATGTATAAAACATACTAAGAGTTTGATAGTAACTGAAAGATAAACTTAATGATTCAAGCTGATTCTATTACTATGTTTGAAAAGCCTCTAACTGAGTTGAGTTATTGGGGCATGCCCCCTAGCTAACTCTAACAAAACTAAAAACTGAATAAAAAGACTAAAGTGAAGAGCATGTCTATTGTCCTCGAAGTATGAGGACTCACCATTGGATTGCTGAAATGCAAACCGAGAATTGATAAAAGTGTGATCTGAATGCTTAGTACCTGAACCTACATCATGAAACTGTGTAGCGCAAGGTATGTACGTGTCAGTACTTGGAATGTACTGAGCATGCAGGATATGGATACTAAGCTAAACAAATATATATATATATATATATATAAGCTGAACAAAGCATAACTGATCAATAATGTAAATACTGAAACATAATTGAAAAGCTAAGCTGAATGCAATGACCAAGTACTAATCATGAAAATAACATGTTGAACTTAATGCTAAAGTATATACTGAAAACCTGGTCAAATGCACTAAGAGTTTGACTGTGGGAGCTACTATTAACCGACATAAAACCAAGTGAGCTAAATGTGGAGTCCGATGTATACGCCTCATCGAGAGGAAAAAATATACCTTGCCAGAGGTATAAAGGCATGACTGGCGTGATCACTAAATCTGATGCCCAACATAAGGGACTTATAATCCTATGGGGGGAATGTAGTTCTAGGACTATAAGGGTACACTGAACCCTAGTCCAACTCGGTGCTAAGTCTACTTCCAGCTGAATATGTATATGACTGAAATGTGACGGGCTGACATGCTAACTGAGAATGCAACATTTATATACTAATAATGTAACATTCAAAATCTAAAGCTTGATTATCTGTTTAACTGACCTAGCAAGTGTAATTCATGAACTAGGAGAATCTACACAAACTAGGGTTCTGAGTTTCATACAGGAATTACGCAAACGTTCCAAGAAAACCTATTATTTCGATTAAGGATGCTACCACAACTAAATCACAACAAAAATTCAAGGTTTTAGAAACCCTAGGTCTAAACAAGATATGGAGAATCAAGGTGCTAACTAAATTCTAGGGACCTAGTGGATGAAAGAAACCCACTAGTGAAATTCCACATATCTAGTGACGAAATCTATGGAGAAATCCTTCAATTTCGGGGCTGAAACTTGAATCAAACCTTCTGGTTGTTCTTGGGAAACTAGCGCCTCTTTCTTCTTCTTTTTGCTCTAAGTTTGGATAATTTTTGGTGAATAAAGGCTCTGGGTATGTCTGACTAAGTTATTAGACTTAAATTGAGTAAAACGACGTAGTTTAAGTGTCCAACACATAGGGGAAAGGACCAAAATGACCCTGACTTAAATTTGATGAGTGTCACCTACTACAGGACTGACGGGCCGTCGTTTGACCTACCAACCATTGGTAGGGGTCGTCGGTCAAGCTCTGCATGATAGGGCTTCACTAAAGCGAGCATAACTTTTTCCTCCAAGATGGGATTTTAGCAAATTTGGCGGCATTGAAAAGAGGATTTAATTATTTTTCATTTGATAGGTCATGGGCCACCTAATTCATTTTGTGCTAAAAGATATGACCGTTTGAAGTTGATCCAACAATCATTTCCCTCCAATTGAATATTGATCCTCACCTACGGTTCGTAGGTCCAACCACGGACCGTCCGGGTCAACCATGGGTGGGGTCAGAGACCATAAACATTTGGTGCCTAACGATGAACCCCACATACAGACCGTGTGTCAGACCACGGACCATCGGTGGTTTCCGTGGTTCTTGCACTAGGTCCTGGAAAGCTGCATTTTTCTATTTTCTCAAATCCTAGGTGTTTTATAGTGGATCCACTTTAGCTCAGATTCATGGTTCTACCTTGGCAAGTAGGACAACCCTTTTCAGTGTGGGAGACACCGGGGATCATGTTATAGCTCACATGGTCTCTATGTCGATTAAGGCTAATTCCCACATTAATAAGGAACTAAGGTTACTTCAGGAAGTATCTCACATGTGTTCAAAGGTTTCAAATTATGTTAGCTTGCATTGACCATGGTTTATGATTTATGTTTTCTAACTCTTTTATATCATGTTTTAGCTTGGTCAATTGCATGTCATGAAATGAAATGTCCCTTTTTAGCATGATTTAAATGTTTTATGAGTGGCTATCATACTTGGTACACTTTTTTCTACTAACACATACTCTTGCCTACATTTCCCCCAAATGTAGGGTTCGACAGTCAGGTTTCTTAGTTTTGTGGCTAGTAATTGATTCGAGATTTCTGAGCTTTGGTGAGTCCTCATGATTCGAGGACGGATGTTCATTGTTATAGTTTCTTTCATGTATTTCACTTTTGGACATGATGTATGGGCTAGGCCCAATTTTATTCTATTGTACTAGATGGCTATGATGAGACAAGTGTTTTAGACTTCGGCTTTTCTTTTATAAAACTATTGGACTTGAAAAATGTTGTTTTACTCTTGTTGTTCTATTTCTTATGTTATGAAAGCTAAGTGGCTTGTATGGAGTCTTTTGGGGTTATATATGCCATGTTACATCTGGGGGGTACCCCTTGGTCGTGACAGTCCTTCTATGGATCGTATTGATGAATTGTAGATAGGTTTAGAAATACCATTATTTAGACCAACTTTTGAAGTAACCCATGTATGGCTCGTAGGTCTTCCTATGGTCCGTACATGCCAATCGTAGAATCCAACTTTGACCCTCAAAGTTTTACTAAGGCTGGAAGTGATCTATGAGACTTATCTACGACTCGTATAATGATTGACCAACCGTCTTGGTAAACCATAAAAAGGGTTCTAAGACTTGATTTTTGAAAATTATTTTCCCACTTCCTACGGTTACCATCTACGACATGTAGAAGCTTCTACAGTACGTAGATGAGACCTTATAAACCAGACTTCAGTTAAGAAATTTATTTTTCTCCTTTTTCCAAGTTCCGATGTGTTACACACAACTCTTTAGAAAAGTCAAAACTCTTCATAAAAGATTCAACTTTTCACAAAAGTCATAACTTTTTACTAAAGTCACAACTCTTCATTTTTCATTTAGACCTTTTAAAACCCAACACTTAATTCCAAGTTACCAAAAGAAGAAAGAATAAACAAAGAAAATTGATTTCAATTGCAATGTGACATTACTTCTCTAGAGTCTCTCAGTCCACAACTCATAATGCTACTGGAATGGTTGAATTCATTACATTTGATTCTTTAGTAAATAAAACTTTTAAATTTGTCACTATTATTTGTAGGTTTTTTCCACTATATGGGAGTCGAATTCAAATACATAAATTAAGTTTCTTAAGAAGTGTGTTTCATTGATTGAAGTTTTCTTCCTCCTATTTCAGGAAGCTTAATCTTTTATTGTGAGTCACAGTGATACATGTAAATATTGCAATTTCTTTTTGCTAATTAGGTGGTTTTTTTTAACTCCGTTAAAAATCCCAGTAATGATGATTGAAATTTGATATTCTCTTTTTCCCTTTTTATAAGCTTCTTCATATATTTTTTTGGGAAAATTGTTTGTAGGTTGTGCTACATTTGATAACACACAAGAACAAATATGTGATAACTAATACGGAACCAATGGTGAAGTTTGTTAAAAGAACTACATAAATTGATCTCTTGCTTGCCACAATTAATATATTATATTGATTATTTTAGCTTAGGTACAGACATTTTGTATGCCATTACTCTTCCTAGAGTATTAGTCTAGAGACACTTAAGGTGTGTTTGGTATGAAGGAAAACATTATCCAAAAAATGTTTTCCAATTTTCTCATTTTTGGTTGGGTTAAATGTTTTGAAAAATGATTTCCAAATCAACTCATTTTCCTCAAATTTAAGGAAAATGACTTTCTTTCAAAAATTAAGGAAAACATTTTCCAGAACTCTCCTCCAACTTCAAATTACAATTTTTTTTATTGAAAAAATCAATTTATTTTGTCATTACCCCCAAACCAGCCCCCCTCCCCCCACCCCTAACAAAAATATAACCACAACTTAAAATTTTATTTTTAAAAAATAGTTCAAATTTTAAAATTTTCAATTTTTTTAACCCCGCCCAACCCCTGACTTCCCCCTCCCCCCTACAAGAAAATTTAAAAGCCAGTTTTTTAAATTTTTTTAAAAATTTCCAATTTTTGTTTCCTTCGACCCACACATACCCCAATCCCCCTGCACAACCCCCCCAACCCCACCCTGAACCCCCAAAAATAATTAAAGCTTCTTAAAAATATTTTCAACTACTTTTTATTTTTTTATCCCCTCATCCCACCAGCCCCCTACCACCCCCTCCCAAAAAATATAATTTAAAGTTTGTTTTTAAAAAATATTTTCAATTTATATTTTTTCACCCACCCCACCCCTACCTGCAACCTCCCTACCCCCAGCCCCTACCCACCCACCCCACCCACAAAATAAAATAAAATTTAAAGTTTGTTTTTAAAAAATATTTTCAATTTAAAATTTTATTTTTTTTACCCCATCTCACCCACCCCCCCCCCCCCCCCCCCCCAAAAAATTTAAGTTTGTCTTTAAAAAATATTTTTCTACTCTAGTAAAAATAAAAGATATTTTCTTTAAAATAATTTTCATTCATAAATCAAACACTAAAAAATCTTTTCTAGAAAATATTTTTTCTACTCACCAACCAAACATAAGCAAATAAGTCAAAATCTACTTGTTTTTCAGGAAAACATTTTCTGGGAAAATATTTTCCTTCATACCAAACACACCCTTAGTCCGCTTCTTTTATCGCAAGTTGACTAATTTGTCATATTTCTTCCTTTCTTATTTTTGGGCGTAATAAGAGATCAAGTTTACTTGAAACTAACAGATGCCCAAAATACACTATAACAAAAAACATTTTTTATCGACAATAAATATGCACATTAACAAAGAGTGCTAGAGCCTTTATCGACATTAATTAATTGTCATTAGATTCAATGTTGCTATAGACTTTAGGAAAATTTATAAAGAATACTAACTGTCTTTGAAAATACATATTTAGCGGTGACTAAGCTATTACTTACCGTTAAAGATCATTTTTACTATACTGAACTCTTTCTTTTGACTTCTTTCAATTAAATATGTGGATTGTAACTTGGATACAACCCGAAAAACTATCTTTTGAAATATATGTTAAGAAACATGTCTTTTCCTTTATGATTGCTAGGAAAGTAAGGCCGTCTTTATTATTATTTGTGGATATTTGTGAGTTCAAGTGCTCATAAAATTATGATGTGAGATTTTAATATGCTATGTATCAAAATTTTGGTTTAGAGTATCCCGTTGTTAACAATTTCATTCACATGCCACCTACTGCTTGGTTGATCATTGCATTAATTCTTTGTAACTGCAAACTATAATCATAACAATAACTATGGTTCAATTCCAGATAAGTTGGGGCCGGTGATATGAAATCTAAGCAATAACAATGACTATTTTGAAACAATGAGAATAAACCTTTATGATATTAACAATGTTAGGGTCATTTTTGACATATACATGATACAACATGCTATAATAACAAAAGAGGTTGATGGAGGTCCGTAAGAAAGGAACCGAAGGTCTTCCATTTGAATTTAGTTAATTATGTTCTTATATGGATGTTATGTTACACTTTACTTGGGAGTGTTGTTGTTCGAGGTTTTTGGTCTCTTCTTTAACGGCTGATATTGCTCTTTCTAACTTCCTGAAATTTAGAAAATTTTGTTACTTCTGATCAACTATTTCTATTGAGATTTTGTTATATAGCACTTTAAGATTTCAAAGGAACGTTTTACCTTAAAAAAATGTTCTTGATAATGTAGTGTATGTATCGAAAATATGAATATTACCGAATAATCATATCTAAGTTTAATAAAAGAGTTCAATCTCGTGCGAAGCACGAGCAATGTACTTAGCTATTAAATAATTAATAATTATTAAAGTGTATGTATCAAAAATATGAATATTACCGAATGATCATATCTAAGCTTAATAAAAGAGTTCAGTCCCGTGTGAAGCACGAGTAATGTACCTAGCTATTAAATAATTAATAATTATTGTAATGTATGTATCAAAAATATGAATATTACCGAATGATCATATGTAAGCTTAATAAAAGAGTTCATAATCTACCTAGCTATTAAATAATTAATAATTAATAATTATAAGAAGAAAGAAAGATAATAAGATGAGACCCATCACTAGGGCTGCGTATCGGTCGGTTCGGTTCGGTTCAGTTCGGTTTTAATGTTTATCGGTTTGGCTTATTAGTTATCGGTTTGTAGAGATGCTAAACCGTTATAGAACCATTGAGATATTGGCATATTGGCTTATTAGTTTATCGGTTTTTGATCGTTATCGGTTTAACCGTTAAGATTTGACACAAAAAAAACATTGAAAATCACTTAGAAATAAGGTGACAAACAAAATAAACCATGCACATGAGTTTACAAGTTACATCTTGCTCAAAAGCAAATACTTTTACATTGTAGAATAATAAAGTGTTTGAGACAACAAAAATAAAAGTAGGAAACCAAACTCTAAATGGTATAAATATAATTATTTAATTTACTATCGGGTTATTGGTTAACCCGTTAAGAAAATACTTCAAACCTTTAAGAACCGATAACCCGATAAAAAAAAATCAAAATCATTATCAAAATCGTTAAATCAATAACCCAATACTGATAAACCAATAAATTTTTTTCAGTTCGAGTTATTGGTTTCGGTTGATTTTGAACAACCCTACCCGTCACCATTTTGAAAAAGCAAAAAAGGACAAATATACCCCGAACTATCGTAAATGGTATGCAAATACCCTCAATCATACTTTAGGGACATTGATGCCCTACCGTCCAAAAACTAGAGAATATATGTCATTCACTCTAACGGAAGACTAAATAGGGACACGCGGAACAATCTTATCCGTCGATCCGATATTTAATAAATGTCGAATCGGTGAATAAGATTATGACACGTGTATGTCCGTTAGTACAAATGATATATATGCTTTAATTTTTGGACGGCAGGAGCACTAATGTCACAAAAAATATGACGAAGCGTATTGCATACCATTTATGATAGTTTGAAGTTATATTTATTTATCTTTTTTTCCCTTTTAAAAAGTACTTGTGCCTCAGCCAATAACACGTGGCAGAGGCATCATTCTCGAACACCACATATATTGTTGTTTTATACGTGCGTGAAGGGACAAGACCAGAGACATGTAGAAAGAGAAGAAAAATGAATAAAGACGAAAAAAAAAGGTAAAGAGAAGTGTATATAGCAGGTGCAGTGTCGGAGGCGTATATTAGCAGCAACAAAACAAAAAGGCATCTATCTCTCTTCTTTTCTACAAGTTTCATCGGTTGCAGTTTCGTATGAGAAGAGGACTTTTCTTGTAGCGGTAATTGAATTCCTTTGTATGTTTATTCTAGAATTGTAAAGCATGCCTCAACAAATCTACTCATCTATGATGTTTGAATGTCAAGAAAGACATATGAAATGAAGTCGAGTTATTATTATTTTTTTAGAATGTTTGCTATTTGGGATGAGAAAACTATCCTTATTCCATGTTCCATGTAGTTGTAAATGTAGTTAATCAAATTCTAGTTTCACCAACACAATATAACAGAAATTTTCAAAACTATTCTGTACAATTTGGTATATGATAATACTATATTTATTAAAGCCTTTATTGCTAGGCCATACTAGTGCAAACGAAATAAGCACTTGGCATCTTAAATGTAATTCTGATTGTTTTTCACATTGCTTAAACCTTTACTAAATTTTGCTAACTTTGGCTTTTCAGTTGTTAGTGGTATGTACATCATTAAATGTGATTCTCCTGTCCTTTAGTACTTTAGAACAATTTATTCTCTGGACTTAAAATTGATTGGATCTCTTTTATTTTAACATCTAAAACGGTTTCTTAAAGGTTATGTGACACCGAGTGATTCTGGTTCTCTTTAACACCTCAGTTGTGGTATGTGGGGACACTTGAGTGCTTCACCCTCAATGTATAAGCGCATGACATCCAGAGATTCCATGAATGCTGATGTTGAAGCTGATTCAGGTGGGTCAACTCTCTTGTAACTAGCTCTCTATCTTTTTTTTAATTATATATAAAGAGGATTATTCACCAAGGTAATATTCAGTTCCTTCGATCCGTTGGGTACAACTTTCAAGAATTCTCAGTATGTGTTAGTATTCTGATTGACTGCATTTCCTATGCACCATCAATATAACTGGAATGAAAAAGGAAAAAAGAAAAACAGAGCTAGAAAAATCTCTTATCATATTTCTCTCACTTATTTTGATTCGTTCTCTAACATTCTTTGAAATTCTTGAATTTCAACTTAGATGCTCTTCAGAATGGTGTAGAGAAAGAGATGGCAAATCCCTCTTGGAAGTATTCGTGTCCACATGTACTCGTGGCAACAATAGTTGCATTTCTGTTTGGCTATCATCTTGGGTTAGTTCTGGAAATTATACTCTTTTCTCTGCAATGTTCTTTCTATAAAATTGTGCATTATCTTCGGTTAGGTCTGGAGATTATTTTCAGAGATTTTCTCCTTGATTGAAAAGAAATTGTCTCATTCCCTGTGTCTTCTGCAGGGTAGTGAATGAACCACTTGAAAGTATTTCAGTTGATCTTGGCTTCAGCGGGGATACATTGGCGGAAGGTACCTGCATTGTATTCTTTTGGAATATATGTCATTTCTTTTTTTTTTGAATTCTAAGTTTTATATTTTCCTGTGAATGAAGGTCTGGTGGTGAGTACTTGTCTGGCAGCTGCCTTTGCTGGATCCTTGATAAGTGGTTGGATTGCTGATGGAGTTGGCCGTCGTCGAGCCTTTCAGTTGTGCTCATTGCCTATGCTTATGGGTGCTTCTTTATGGTAATATCCAAATGTCCTACTATGCTTATCTCTATATCCATGGTTTGGGTGGTAAACTAAAGGTTGTTTCTCTTATCAACGAGTTTGTTGTCTTTGCTAATATAGTCTCTTTATTTGTGTTTTACTTGGAATATAGAAGGATGGCTGAATTCAGAGTCATTACTATGTGTTGAGAGAAATTGCCACACTCCTTTTTGCATTAAGATATATTTTGGGTCTTACAGGCACTTCTTCTAAGGAAGGCTGTTTTTGATAATGTTCCTGATAAAGATTTATTAGAAAGTCAGGGCACTGAAGAGTTTATGAGAAGAAAAGAGGTCCCATGATTTAGGGAAGGCCTGTGTAAAGTTACTTGGGTATCTTCTTAAGAAGGATTCTGCCTGAGAGATTTTCCTCTGACACCGCCACAATGGAAAAAAGAAAAGAGTATTTGCATTACAAGACACGTGGGAAGAAACTACTACAACTTCATTTAATGACAGTAAAGAGATAAAAGATGTCCCAGAAAGACCTATGAGCATGGTTGCGTCTATGGAAGTAGGGCAATTTGTGGCCTATTTTTCTTTTGTCCATTTTCCTCACTATCAATCTGGATAACCATAGTTCTAATGTAAAATTTTTTTGTTCATCAAATACACTATGCTCAACTCTTCATTTTGCATTCAGGTCTTCTTGGTTATGACAAATGTCTAGTTTTTCTAACGTTGTTGCACCCCCGAAGACCATATAGCTTCTATGTGGTATACACTTAAGTGTGCAGTAGTGACTTAAGAAACATGTACATGAACCATTGAGTATAATATGGGGAAAAAGGGTTATTCCTCTTACATTAAGAAGTTTCACTTTGAAGGGGAGCCTTGGCGTATTTGGTAAAGTTGTTTCCATGTAACCAGGAGGTCATGGGTTCAAGTCATTAACAGCCTCTTCCACAAATGCAGGGTAAGACTACGTACGATAGACCCTTGTGGTCCAGCCCTTCCCTGGACCCTGCACATAGTGGGAGCTTAGTGAACCAGGCTGCCCTTTTTTACATTTAAAGTTCCACATTGTAGTTTGTTTGGTTATGTGCATTTACATTCAGGTGTCTTAGTGCATATTTGTTGATTAGATGGCATGTTTACGCTAGGTAGTGATCATTATAAAGGTATTCTGGAGAAGCCTTTGTAGTTCACTTGAAAATAGATAATAGAGGTATTGATTTAATGTATGAATTTATTTCTGGCAAATTTGAATAACTGAATGTTGTGTTCTGAAATCTCAAGTATGCCTTTTTAGGTAATTAAAAATTACAGTATATAATACTATGTACATAGTTTAAAGGCTTGTTTGAGTAAGAGGGAGACTTGTTGTTGACAGGATAGCGTATGCTTGTGAGATTTGAAATCTTAGTAGTTGGTCTGGAAAACTTAAAATCACAAAAAATTTCTCCAGCACCCTTTTCTTGGGAATTGAAGTTTCTCTTCTTTTCTTTTTGTCATTTATCTTCTCGATGAAATTGCTTTTATGGAAGTTCCTGACTTTTGTTGATCTTGTTTGAGGATTTTGAAAAGATGCTTCGCTTGTCGCATTAAAAGTAACAGAATTGTGGTTTCCTTCTCATGGTTCTGGTATCAGATTTCCTATGATTCTCCTTTTTTCTTAAAGTCATTGCACTGTTACTGACAAATTTATTTTCCAGTGCAACTGCCAAAACTCTAGCAGGCATGCTTGCAGGAAGATTTTTAGTGGGATTAGGATTGGGCATGGGTCCTCCGGTTGCTTCTCTTTATGTTGCAGAGGTGAAACTACTGTTAGCTTTTGGGCCTGATGCTTGTAGTTATTTTATTCCTTCTCAAATTCTGTTATAACTCTTGATGTTGATGCAGGTTTCTCCTGCTCATGTGAGGGGTACTTACGGGAGTTTGATTCAAATAGCAACATGTCTTGGGCTGATGGCAGCTCTTGTTATTGGGATCCCCGTCAAGAATATAGTGGGTTGGTAAGATAGATAGTGTATCTAGTGGAGAAGCTTCTGTAGATGACTTGTCTCGTGTAAACAATGAAGTTGTATCTGAGCTCATTATGCGTTCTGATATGTACAGGTGGCGTGTATGTTTTTGGGTGTCTACTATTCCTGCTGCAATACTTGCACTTGCTATGATGTTTTGTGTTGAGTCCCCTCATTGGCTATATAAGGTATTCTATTTTATGGGCCTCTTGCACCTTTAAGATGATTACTCTGCAATTTGCAACCTCCGACTCATTTCTAGGTTGCTATAGCTGTCATATGTAAATATATAAATCTAATAAAGTAAATTCCTTTGCACTGAAAATTTTGCTGGCTGATTCACTAAATACCATAAGCTAAGGGATGATATTAGTAAAGACGAGGATCAATTGGCTCTATCCTGCTAGTCGATTAATTTAGTTGCTTAATTTTCTGTTATCTGCAGCGAGGAAAACTTGCTGAGGCTGAATTCGAGTTTGAGAGGCTTCTAGGAAGTTCACATGTTAAAAGTGCAATGCTAGAGCTTTCAAAGTCGGATAGAGGGGACGAAACTGAAAGTATTAAAATCTCTGAATTGCTCCATGGACGGCATTCTAGAGGTAAAGATAGTGAATTTCTGGTTTAGTTATACAGTTCCCTTATTTACAATCCCAGAGTTAATAGTTTTTTATGTTGGTGAAGTTTTGATATCTGTAACATTGCCATGAACAGAATCTTCACTGCCATAACAGAATCTTTTTTGTCTGTTCTCTTAATCCATTATAAAGATTCCAAGTCCATTGTCATTTACTTACTCCTTTTGCAGTTGTTTTTATTGGGGCAACCCTATTTGCTTTACAACAGCTATCTGGAATAAATGCTGTGTTTTATTTCTCTTCAACTGTATTTAGACGTGCGGGAGTATCCTCGAACCTGGGAAATGTTTTTATTGGGATTGCAAACTTGACAGGTACAGACTAGTGAACATCCTCGGGTTGTGTTCCTCTCTTCTATCTTCCCCTGTGTTCTTAAGTTTCTTGAAATTGGTCCAATGTCTGTAGCTGACCTTCTGTTCCTCTCCACGGTTTTCCAGGGTCAATTGTGGCCTTGGTTCTGATGGACAAATTAGGAAGGAAAGTCCTCCTTCATTGGAGCTTCTTTGGAATGGTAATGTATCTTACTTATTAAATACATGCTTGCACTGGGATCATTAATATTTGGAACGAAACTTCATGCCTAAAATATTGCATTAAGCTCAAGGAAAAATACATATTGAGATGAATCTTTCAATTTCTCTAATGTCATAATTGTTAAGCTGACAACCAGGTTGTGAGGCTTTCCAGGGAGTGTCTTCTATTTACATTCCCGTCTCGGGTTCTTAGAGGCAAGTTCAGTTACTTGTTTGTTGGAAGGATATAAAGACGGTGGAAATGAGCTAATTTGACGCAATGCTAGAATTCTTCCTAGGGGCCATGTGTTGCATTTTATAATTTAAGGCCATTCCTGGGTGCTACTTTTGTTAATACATTCAGTTACTTCTGCAGAAGAAAAAGAGAACATATGTTGCTCAATATATGAATTCATTTTCTGAAACATCCCTCTCTCCCTCATTTTATTCATACTTAGACCTTATATTGGCAAATTTAGTGATAAAGACATTTCTATTTATCTTTAGACTGTTTTTCTTACTGGATGTTATGTTCTGTACACTGCTTCCCTTCTTATTGTACTTGGATTTGATGTAATTGAGCTGAGGGTCTTTCGGAAACAGCCTCTCTACCTCCACGAGGTAGTGGTAAGGTCTGCGTACACCCTACCCTCCCCAGACCCCACCTAGTGGGATTTTACTGGGTATGTTGTTGTTGTTGTTTAGACTATTTGTAGTAGTTGGATTATCTGAAATTTGACATGTTTGGGGAATTGAATTATTTAGGCTTTGGCCATGGCCCTTCAAGTGTTTGCTTCAAGTGGGATTGCATCAAATTATGGAGCTTTTTACTTCTCTGTTGGTGGCATGCTGCTGTGAGTAGTTCCTTGACTTAAAATTCTTACATATGATTTGATTTGTACAGGTTGATGTCCAGTGCTAGAATATGGAATAGTATCTATGATGAAATCGTTACTTTGTTATAACATTTCTTATTAGCACCCACATCTAGCAGTCCAAAGGATAAACTCAATAAATCAACTTTTAATAGTAAAGTACATGTGAACTAAAAACACATTTGCACTCTTGGTTGTTTGAAAGTCGATAATCTGGGGTCATGTTTTCACCTGGTTGCACAAATTTGTATCCTTCACTCTCTTCCTAAGGACCCAACGGATGACTAGCAGCTTGTAATACCTGTAGGCTTTACTTGCAACATTACTTGCAGTCTTCTTGTCTTTTCTATGGTAGAATAGGACTGGTAACATGAAAATAATCTGAGTTTTTTTTTTCTTTCCAATTTTACCTTGTTAGTGTGATCAGATAAGTTAGCCATCCTCTTTAATTTAGTAATGGAAGCATATATTAAAATACTGAACAAGATGTATGTATCTATTTGAAACTTCGTTATGCAGGTTTGTCTTGACATTTGCTGTTGGAGCTGGTCCAGTTCCTGGTCTCCTCCTCCCAGAAATATTTCCCAGTCGAATTAGGGCTAAAGCTATGGCATTTTGTATGTCAGTTCACTGGGTAAATTAGTCTCATCAAATTCTCCATTTTTCTGTTTACAACTGGTATCCGACCTCTCTTCAGCTGATTGATTACGCCATTGTTCAATTATTGAGTTAGGGAAGTGAAGGAGTTGAAAAAAAAATGAGAGCGCAGAGGTCTAAACAACTGCTTTTCTTGATAGTCTATGGTGCTTTCTTTAGGTGGTTAACTTTTTTGTTGGACTGATGTTCTTGCGTTTGCTCGACCAACTTGGGCCACACCTATTATACTCCATATTTGGCACCTTCTGCATGATGGCCGTGGTATTTGTGAAGAGGAATGTGATGGAAACAAAGGGAAAGTCACTTCAAGAAATTGAGATTGCCCTTCTTCCACAAGAATAGAGAGTAAGTTCCCGTTTGGATTGACTTATTTTAGGTGCTTTTAAGTCAAAATAGCTTTTAAGCAGTTTTGAAGTGTTTGGATAAAGTTAAAAAAATGCTTATAAGCACTTATTTTAAAGCCAAAATAACAAAAATAAGCCAAAAGCCATAAGTTAGAAATCCTAACTTATGGCTTTTGGCTTTTAAGTCATAAGCCAAAAGCCAAAAGCCAATCCAAACAGGCCCTAAGTGTTTGGAAACTAAATAGGCTTTTAGATGTTGTCAAAATAAAAATTGATAGATACATAGTTCATTTGTGTTTTTTTTATGCGTTTTCTTCTTGAAAAAGGTGAAAATATTCATTCCCCTTAATTGTAGATAGTTCTTCTAAGAAGAAATCAATACCCAAGTGTTTTCCAGGTTTGGAAGTAAATGGAATGCGACCAGCAAATATTTCTACTTAGTCTCGTGACTCATCCTGATCGTTGTAAGTCTTCATACAATTGTTTCTGGCAGTAATAGCTTTTTCCCAGCAGCCTGCAGGATGATCTGCAAATAGAGTTCTTAAATAGAATGACTATTGGGTTGTGGTCTCTTAGCAGCTCCTAGTATTGGGCATCCCTGCCCCTATAAGATAACAATAATGTTGTTACAGTAAGGACTTGGTTTATATACCAGAAATGAGAAGTTACTTTTGTCTAAGTGTGTTTTCAGTTACTTAATTTAATGTTGTTAAACTAAGAAGGCTTAAGGTTGTATATAATATAATCTTCATCTTTTAGTTGGCAAATACAAATGTAAGTTGTGGGAGCAATCCCATTAATAATGGGATGGAGCACCATATAGGATTTGATTTATTCAAATTAATTAGATAATCTGATTGTATTGCAAGTTGATTTTACATTTTTAACCATCGATAATTGTAATGACCCTCCAGGTCATTTTTAAATTAAAGCATTCATTCCATCGTTTAGAGCGTTTCTGTAGCGACCACAAGTCATTTATGACTTGCTGGCACTGACTGTTCGGTCGCTTGGTCGTTCGTTTGGGTTTTAGGCCCGTTTCTCTGTTTTGGAGATTTTATAACTTGAAAAGTTGACTTCGGTCATAAATTTAGGTAAACGACCTCAGAATAAAATTCTAACGATTCCATCAGCTTCAAAATGGCCAAATTAAGCTAGTAGCATGGTCAACACAAGTATCGAGGCAATCGGTACAAGCTTAGGGCCATTTGACGTTTTTGCCCTTGGAATTTGGCCTATAGTTGACTTTGGTGAACCATCCTCGAAAACGTGCTCTGATACCAATTTGTCACGACCCAATTTCTTAGGTCATGATGGCGCCTACTATATGACCCACCAGTAGGCAAGCCGACCCGTATCCCGGAACTCGAAGAAATGGGATGTTAGGGTAGAAATCTAACCAATCAACCTAAAATAGTAATAACTATAACAAGAACATGCAATGAACGGGCGGAAGCGACTAGACATATATTCACAAAATGAATTTCTCCCAAAACCTGAAAGTCACAAGTACAGGGCTGCTAACAAAAAGTACAAGTCCCAAAAGTGGACTACAGAAACAAACTGGCTCAAAAGGCAAAAGACAAGCAAAAGTAAGTACAAAAGGAGACGGGCAAATCCAGAACATTGTGTGCTCATCCTCGCCTACGATCACGACTGCAGCTGGCTTGAATCAACGTCAGTAGCTAGTACTCGGACCTGCATCACGAAAATAGATGTAGAGTGTAGTATGAGTACCAAAACAATAGGTACCCAATAGGCATCATAGGCCGACTGAGCAAGATAAGCAAAAGTAAACTGAAATGCTAATAAAGGATCACAATCAAGGACAAAAGAGTAGTAAAAGTGGGTATGTACACGAGCGTACATGCAACAAAGACAAGAAATCCAACAAACTCCGCCGGGCTCCCATAAACCTGACGGGTACGCTCGCGCACAATAAAAGAAACCACCTGCACGGACCCCCATAAGCCTAGCAGATGCATTGGCAGTTGAAGTAAAAGAATGGAGCTAGAAGGTCTATCATAATATTACCAATTTTCGGACTTTAACCGAACTATTTCCAATTATATTCCAAGATCTCACTACGTCTCGGACTTTAACCGAAACATCTCCAACCTCTAAAACCTCAACCTACAAATGAGAGTAATCAAAGACTAAACTGAAGCTTCAGTAAGGAATTGAGAATGCACCACGTGCAAGCTGGACCACGGACTCGAACCGGGTACTGTAGCTAATGAGTCAACCTATATGGGTTGGACCACGGACATGAACTGGGTGATGTAGCCAAAGGTCGGGCACGGGTGGGCTGGACCACGGACTCGAACCGGGTACTGTAGCCAAAATCAAATCACAGGTAAGCTGGACCACAGACTCGAACCGGGTACTATAGCTAAGTGTGGACATAAGTAAGCTGGATCACGGACTCTAACCGGGTGCTATAGCTAAGAATCAATATCCAACCATACGTCGCGGGAAAATATCACCAAACCGTTTACCATAAATAATCATTTCAGTCCGACCCTCATATACCCCAAATCGCCAAGGAAGTATCCAAAAGTGAGTAAGCTAGACCACGGACTTTAACCGGGTATCTGTAGCCGATAGAAAAGCAAGGCATTATGGATACAAGGTCATAAGCTGAGTTACCGCCTAGCTAAGGCTTAGACTATCAGACTCAAGTCTGCTATATCAGTCTACAAGGAGCTAACCGTCCGAAACAATGTCGGAAAAAGTTCTACGGCCTAACGGCATCCGAAACCTCGCAAGTCTATGGCAACACTAGTCTAAGCCTAGGCTAAGACCAAACATACTTCAAATCATTATTATAATATACACCACAAGGTATGGATGTTCAATAATATCAAGAGTCATGCTTTCACAGTCCAATAATTTCCCAAAATAAGGTCTAAGGCATGAATTATAGAAATTTAGCATGCTCGACACCCAAACCCCTCCATACTCAAGCAAATCAATAAGTAATTGCCTAAACATGCTCAATCTCACGAGGGGAAAACCATAGCCTACCTGATAGTTGATCACACGTGCTCCAACTCACGGTACCGACGCTTTTCCCCTCCGAACGGTCTCCAAATGCTTCCACACTATCAAAAGGTTAATCACCTCGTCAATACGAATATGTTGACACTAAAATTATATTTTTCGGAGACGGATCCAAAATTGAGTCTAAAACGGGATTGTGGGACCCACAATTGGAATCCCAAAAATGAATTCGTGAAGACATCCCAATAACTTACTAAACTAATACCCCAAAATTTAGCACAAATAGATGCCTAAAACATAGCAAATCAGCCCCAACAATTAAAATCATCATTAAGTCCTAACTTAAGACTTGGTAGCCCCTTGATCATCAAATTCTAGAAAAACGAGACCCTTCCAACCCAAACAAATTATACCACGACGATCCTTGCGAAAAACTTTACAAGTTAGCCTCAAGAATGACTAAAAACGGACCTAAGATGATCAAGATCTAACCTTTCAAAGTTCAACAAAAATCCATTCTGAAAATCATTCTAGCAGTAGCTGAATTCGATGTCTTACCTCAAATGAAGCCTCCCTTCGCATTTCTGAGCTCACCACTAGATTCCCCACGAAATTCTCTTGAAATTAGCCTTTTGAATCACCTAATTTGAGCTTTAAATGGAGGAGATATCCATGTTTGAAGATGATAAAAAAAAATGGACGAAAATTGTCCTTAAATCTAGAAATTTCCAGATTTCAACTCGCTGTCACGTGGCGTCGCGTCGTTCAGCCACGTGGCGTCACATCGTTCAGTCACGTGGCTCTGCCACGTCACCACCGCGTTTGAATTCAACAACTCTTCAAACTTAAATTTTGATGTTACGGACTCATTCAGAGTTGGAAAAACACAAACCATATATGGAATCTGATTGGAAATGATATTTTGGACTCAACTGTGAAGTCGAAATTTTCATTGGAGATCGCTTCGATGAAAAGTGGGTCCCACATCTAGTATCGTTTTGAGCCAGATTCCACAACGGGCATCTAAAGCCTCGGGAAGTGAACAAAGGGTCGTTTTATACCAAAATCGATATTTCGAAGCTAACCAAGCTATCATAATTTTCATCTGAGCACGTTTTCCAGGAAGGTTGACCAAAGTCAACTATAAGCCAAATTTCAAGGGCAAAAACGTCAAATGGCCCTAAACTCGTATCGATTGTCTCGATACTCGTGTTGACCATGCTACTAGCCTAATTTGGCCATTCCGGAGTTGATGGAATCGTTAGAATTTTATTCTGAGGTCGTTTACCTGAATTTATAACCGAAGTCAACTTTTCAAGTTATAAAATCTCCAAAACAGGGAAACGGGCCTAAAACCCAAACGAATGACCAGGCGATCAAACAGTTAGTGCTAAACGATGGAATGAATGCTTTAATTTAAAAATGACCTGGAGGGTCATTATAATATGCTCTGGTACGCAACCGTCTGACATCTCTGGCCAAAATAGCAACTGGCTCCTCAATGTATCTCAAACTGTCATCCAAGTCAACTGCATCATACTGAATCACATGGGACTCAACTGGAACATACCGGCGCAACATCGAAACATGAAAAATTGGGTGAATAGCTGAAAAGGCTGGGGGCAAAGCTAACTCATATTCAACCTCCCCAATTGTCCTCAATATCTCAAAAGGACCTATATACCTGAGGCTAAGCTTGCCCCGCCTCCCTAATCTCATTACACCCTTCATGGGCGACACATGGAGGAATACTCTATCACCAACAGCAAATTTCAACTGTCGACGCCTACGGTCTGCATAACTCTGATGTCTACTCTGGGCTGTCCTGAGCCTATCCTGAATCACCCTCACATGATCTAAAGCCTCTCGCATCAAGTCTGTACCGCGCGGCCTGGGCTTTGAAGACTCAAACCAACCAACTGAAGAGCGACAACGCCTACCATATAAGGCCTCGAATGGGGCTATCTGAATACTCTAGTGGTAGCTGTTGTTGTACGCAAACTCTGCCAAAGGAAAATACTGGTCCCACTGACCCCCAAAATTCATAACACAAGCCCGCAACATGTCCTCAAGAACCTGAATCGTGCGCTCCAACTGACCATCAGTCTGCGGGTGGAAAGTTGTGCTAAGGTTAACACGGGTACCCAACTCATCCTGGAAGGTCCTCCAGAAGCTAGATGTGAACTGTGGGCCTCGGTCTGAGATGATGGAAACATGCACACCATGAAGATGAACCACCTCTCGAATGTAGATACGGGCTAACCTCTCAGCACTGTAGGAAGTATGGATAGGAATGAAGTGTGCTGACTTGGTCAATCAATCCACGATGACCCAAATACTATCAAGACCACGGGAAGTGCGGGGTAATCCTACAACAAAGTCCATGGTGATCCTCTCCCATTTCCACTCAGGAATGGGTAATCTCTGAAGCTCGCCACCAGGCCTCAAATGCTCGTCCTTAACCTGCTGACAACTCAAGCAACGCGATACATAATCCGCAATATCTCTCCTCATGTCGCTCCACCAGTAGTGCTGTCTTAAGTCCCGATACATCTTAGCTGTGCCCGGATGAATAAAATATTTGGAGTCATGGGCCTCGTTAAGAATCATCTCAATCAAACCCCCAACTCTTGGAACACAAGTCGATCACCAAATCTTAAAACCCCATCTAAATCTAAGGTAGCCAGGCCAGTGTCACCTCCTAAAACTCGATCTCGAAGTGCCACTAAGCCCTCATCCTCAAACTGACGGCTGCGAATCCGATCCAGCAGAGATGACTGAGCATCCACACAAGCTAGTACACACCGGGAATCAGAGATATCAAGCCGTATCATCCAGTTAGCTAAGGATTGGATGTCCAAAGGTAATGGTCGCTCCGTAGTAGAAAGAAAGGCTAGACTACCCATACTCGCCGCCTTCCGAATCAAGGCGTCCGCTACTACATTCGCCTTGCCCGGATGGTAGAGAATATAGAGGTCATAGTCCTTCAAGAGCTCAATCCAATGGCACTGCCTCGAATTAAGATCCCTCTGGCTCATAATGTACTGAAGGCTCCTGTGATCAATATAGATCTCGCATCGAACTCCATACAGGTAATGCCTCCAAATCTTAAGCGCAAAAACTACCGCCGCCAACTCTAAGTCATGAGTGGGGTAGTTGCGCTCGTGCGGCTTAAGCTGCCTCGACGCATAAGCAATAACGCGGCCTGCGCTGCATCGTACACAACCCAAACCAATCTTTGGATGCGTCACAATAAACAGTAAACCCTTCACCCTCAACTGGAAGAGTCAATATAGGAGCGGTGGTAAGCAACTCCTTAAGCCTCAGAAAGCTCCTCTCACACTCCTCCGACCACACAAACGGAACATTCTGGTGAGTCAACCAAGTCAAAGGCACTGCTATAGTAGAAAATTCCTCAACAAAACGCTTGTAGTAGCCTGCCAATCCGACGAAGCTACGAATCTCAGTCACAGAGGTGGGCCTAGCCCAATCATGAATGGCCTCAATCTTAGCGGGATCTACCATAATGCCATCCTTAGACACCACGTGCCCCAAGAATGTTACAGACTCAAGCCAAAACTCGCACTTTGAGAACTTGGCATAAAGTCGCTGGCCTCTCAAAGTCTGGAGCACTATCCTCAAATGCTGCTCATGCTCCTCCCGGCTCCGCGAGTATACTAGAATGTCATCTATGAAGACTATGACAAACGAATCCAAGTACAGCCTGAACACCCTAGTCATTAAGTCCATGAGCACGGCAGGGGCATTAGTCAATCCAAAAGACATCACTAGGAACTCATAGTGGCCGTAACGAGTCCTAAATGCAGTTTTAGGGACGTTCGCTGCCCTAATCCTTAACTAATAGTAGCCGAATCTCAAATCAATCTTAGAAAATACCACGACACCCTGAAGCTGGTCAAATAGATCATCAATCCTAGGCATGGGGTAACGGTTCTTCACCGTCACCTTGTTCAACTGCTTGTAGTCGATGCACAATTGCATAGTACCGTCCTTCTTTTTCACTAAGAGGACTGGGGCACCTCAAGGCGATACACTAGGCCGAATGAATCCCTTATCTAAGAGATCTTGAATCTGAACACTGAGCTCCTTGAGCTCTACGAGGGCCATACAGTACGATGGTATAGAAATGGGCTTAGTGCCCGTCTCTACTTCAATAGGAAAGTTAATGTCACGATCAGGAGGGAGACCAGGCAGATCGGTAGGAAACACATCTGTAAACTCTCGAACAATAGGTACTAAATCAACGGTAGGACCCTCCTTACTAACATCTCTAACATAAGCTAAATAAGCCAAATACCCGCTAGCCACCAACCTCTGGGACCGAACAAAAGATATCACCCCAATTGGCGTGCGACTACAAGAGCCCTGCCACACCACTGGTGGAATATCAGGCATGGCTAAAGTAACGGTCTTAGCATAGCAATCCAAGACCGCACGGTGGGGGGATAACCAATCCATACCCAAAATCAAATCAAAATCCACCATGTCAAGCAAAATGAGATCAACCCTAGTGTCTCGTCTCTGAATAGTCACCACACAAGATCTAAATACCTGACCCACTACTAAAGAATCACCTACCGGGGTCGAAACACGCAATGACTCAACCAATAGCTCTGGGCTCATACTCAATCGAGGAGCACAATAAACAGATATATAAGAATAAGTAGAGCCTGGATCAAACAAGGCGGATGCGAGCTGATGGCATAATAACACTGTACCTGTGATCACATCGTCTGAAGTCTCAGCATCTGCTCTAGCTGGAGCTGCATAAAAGTGAGTCTGGGCTCCCTACCCCGTGCATCGGCTCGCTCCACGACCTGCCTCCTCGGAGACCACCCCGTATACCCTGGTGACCACCCCTGCGGTCCTGTCCCTGGCCTCCGCCTCTAGCTGGAGGTGCTGGCGCTGGCGCATGTCTAGCTGCCTGTGGAGCGGGTAAGGCTAACCTGTGATGGGGACACTCGCGGGCCCAATGATCTAACTCCCCACACTCATAGCACCCCTGGGACTGTCGATTGAGAGTTGGAGGTCGGCTACCCCGGCCAGAAGAACCCATTTGTGAACCACCTCGGCCCTGACTCGGACCGACACTAAAACCAATATGGCTGTGCTAATCACCCTCTGATGTCTGGAGAGAGGCCTGGAAGGGATGACTAGACTGACCCGACTGAAACCTCTGCTGAGATATATCATAAGACTCTCGGGGTCTGAAACGGCGCCTATCATGGCTATCCTCCTGTCTAGCTCTCTTGCCACTGCCCCCTTGGGCCTCGTGACGAAGTTGCTCAGTAGTGCGGGTATGGTCCACTATATCCAGAAATGAGCGGCCCGCTGAGACTAAAGACTGAGTCTCAATCCGCAACTGTAGTCTCAAACCCCGAACAAAACAACGAACCCTCTCCTCCTCAGTAAGTAATATCATGGTGGCATGCCTGGAAAGCTCGTGGAATCAGGCCTCATACTCTGATATTGTCATGGAGCCCTGCTCTAATCGAGAACACTGATCTTTGATGCTCCTGGGAATAAATCGGGCCAAGAAGGCCTCTGAAAATTCTGTCCATGTGACCGATGGAGACCCAGCTGGCCTGGTCTCTAAGTATGTACACCACCACTGCCTGGCGGGACCATCTAGCTGGTAAGCGGTGAAGTCTACTCCTCTCGACTCCACTAAACTCAAAGTCTGTAGCCGCTTGCGACAAGTAAGTAAAAACTCGTGGGCATCCTCACCCACAGCCCCAGAAAACCTCGGCGGTATTAGTCTAAGGAACACCCCGAGCATCTTCTGCTCTCTAAGTCGCATGACGCCCTCCAAATCGTCAGGCTGAACAACCGGTGCCGCTGGCTGCTGAACAACCGGTGCCGCTGGTGCAGGCTGGCCCTGCGGTACTGGAGCGGCTAGAGCTGGGGCATGCTGCATACTCCTAATGGTAGCTAGTATCTGGACGAGCATCGCCTGTATACCTGGAGCTACCATAGGCTCGGGCGGTGGCTGGGCTGGTCCCGGGCCCATCGGTTGCTGCTGTGCTAGAGTTGTTGGTGGCTCTATCACCGGCTCTGAAATTTGTTCTTGGTCCTGGGCTGGTGCTATAGCTCTGGCACGACCTAGAGGTCAGCCTTTACCCCTAGCTGGGGCCCTACCACGCGTGCGAGCCATCCATGTAAAAGAGTGGAACAAGTAAGCTTTTCAGAAATCGATAAGACACACAATGCACGACAGTGATACAAAAGAGACACGTTCCTAAAGACATCTTGTAGCCTCCCGAAGATAAGTAACGGACGTCTCCGCACCGATCTGCAGGACTCTACTAGACGTTAGCTCTGTACAAGTGAGACCGACGAACCTGGTGCTCTGATACCAATTTGTCACGACCCAATTTCTCAGGTCATGATGGCGCCTACTATATGACCCACCAGTAGCCAAGCCAACCCGTATCTCGGAACTCGAAGTAATGGGATGTTAGGGTAGAAAACCAACCAATCAACCTAAAATAGTAACAAATATAACAAGAACATGCAATGAACGGGCGAAAGCGACTAGACATATATACACAAAATGAATCTCTCCCAAAACCTGAAAGTCACAAGTACAGGGCTACTAATAAAAAGTACAAGTTCCATAAGTGGACTACAGAAACAAGCTGTCTCAAAAGGCAAAAGACAAGCAAAAGTAAGTACAGAAGGAGATAGGCAAATCCAAGACATTATGTGCTCACCCTCGCCTCCGATCACGACTGTAGCTGGCTCGAATCAACATCGGTAGCTAGTACTCGGACCTGCATCACGAAAAGAGATTTAGAGTGTAGTATGAGTACCAAAACAACAGGTACCCAATAGGCATCATAGGTCGACTGAGCAAAATAAGCAAAAGTAAACTGAAATGCGAATAAAGGATCACAATCAAGGACAAAAGAGTAGTAAAAGTGGGTATGTACACGAGCGTACAAACAACAAAGACAAGAAATCTAACTAACTCCGCTGGGCTCCCATAAACTCGACGGGTACGCTCGTGCATAATAAAAGAAACCACCTGCACGGACCCCCATAAGCCCGGCAGATGCACTGGCAGATTGAAGTAAAAGAATGGAGCTAGAAGGTCTATCACAATATTACCAATTTTTGGACTTTAACCGAACTATTTCCAATTATATTCCAAGATCTCACTACGTCCCAGACTTTAACCGAAACAACTCCAACCTCCAAATCCTCAACCTACAGATGAGAGTAATCAAAGACTAAACTGAAGCTGCAGTAAGGACTTGGGAATGCACCACGTGCAAGCTAGACCACGGACTCGAATTGGGTACTGTAGCTAATGAGTCAATCTATATAGGCTGGACCACGGACTAGAATCGGGTACTGTAGCCAAAGGTCGGGCACGGGTGGGCTGGACCACGGACTCGAACCGGGTACTGTAGCCAAAATCAGATCACAGGTAAGCTGGACCACGGACTCGAACCGGATACTATAGCTAAGCGTGGACATAAGTAAGCTGGACCACAGACTCTAACCTAGTGCTATAGCTAAGAATCAATATCCAACCATACGTCGCGGGAAAATATCACCAAACCGTTTACCATAAATAATCATTTCAGTCCGACCCTCATATACCCCAAATCGCCGAGGAAGTATCCAAAAGTGAGTAAGCTAGACCACGGACTTTAACCGGGTATCTGTAGCCGATAAAAAAGCAAGGCATTATGGATACAAGGTCATAAGCTGAGTTACCGCCTAGCTAAGGCTTAGACTATCAGACTCAAGTCTGCTATATCAGTCTACAAGGAGCTAACCGTCCGAAACGACGTCGGAAAAAGTTCTACGGCCCAACGGCATCCGAAACCTCGCAAGTCTATGGCAACACTAGTCTAAGCCTAGGCTAAGACCAAACATACTTCAAATCATTATTATAATATACACCACAAGGTATGGATGTTCAATAATATCAAGAGTCATGCTTTCACAGCCCAATAATTTCCCAAAATAAGGTCTAAGACATGAATTATAGAAATTTAGCATGCTCGACACCCAAACCCCTCCATACTCAAGCAAATCAATAAGCAATTGCCTAAACATGCTCAATCTCACGAGGGGAAAACCATAGCCTACCTGAAAGTCGATCACACGTGCTCCAACTCACGGTACCGGCGCTTTTCCCCTCCGAACGGTCTCCAAATGCTTCCACACTATCAAAAGGTTAATCACCTCGTCAATACGAATATGTTGACACTAAAATTATATTTTTCGGAGACGGATCCAAAATTGGGTCTAAAACGGGATTGTGGGACCCACAATTGGAATCCCAAAAATGAATCCGTGAAGACATCCCAAATAACTTACTAAACTAATACCCCAAAATTTAGCACAAATAGATGCCTAAAACATAGCAAATCAGCCCCAACAATTAAAATCATCATTAAGTCCTAACTTAAGACTTGGCAACCCCTTGATCATCAAATTCTAGAAAAACGAGACCCTTCCAACCCAAACAAATTATACCACGACGATCCTTGCGAAAAACTCTACAAGTTAGCCTCAAGAATGACTAAAAACGGACCTAAGATGATCAAGATCTAACCTTTCAAAGTTCAGCAAAAATCCATTCCGAAAATCATTCTAGCAGTAGCTGAATTCGATGCCTTACCTCAAATGAAGCCTCCCCTCGCATTTCTGAGCTCACCACTAGATTCCCCACGAAATTCTCTTGAAATTAGCCTTTTGAATCACCTAATTTGAGCTTTAAATGGAGGAGATATCTATGTTTGAAGATGAGGAAAAAAAAATGGACGAAATCGTCATTAAATCTAGAAATTTCCAGATTTCAACACGCTGCCACGTGGCGTTGTGTCGTTCAGCCACCTGGCATCACGTGACTCTGCCACATCACCACCGCGTTAGAATTCAACAACTCTTCAAACTTAAATTTTGATGTGCCGGACTCATTCGGAGTCGGAAAAACACAAACCATATATGGAATCTGATTGGAAATATATTTCGGACTGAACGGTGATGTTGAAATTTCCATTGGAGATCGTTTCGATGAAAAGTGGGTTCCACACCCATTATCGTTTTGAGCCAGATTCCACAACGGGCATCTAAAGCCTCGGGAAGTGAACAAAGGGTCGTTTTAGACCAAAATCGATATTCCGAAGCTAACCAAGCTGTCATAATTTTCATCTGAGCACATTTTCCAGGAAGGTTGACCAAAGTCAACTATAGGTCAAATTTCAAGGGCAAAAACGTCAAATGGCCCTAAACTCGTACCGATTGCCTCGATACTCGTGTTGACCATGCTACTAGCCTAATTTGGTTATTTCGGAGCTGATGGAGTCGTCAGAATTTTATTCTGAGGTCATTTACCTGAATTTATGACCGAAGTCAACTTTTCAAGTTATAAAATCTCCAAAACAGGAAAACGGGCCTAAAACCCAAATGACCGACCAGGCGACCGAACAGTCAGTGCCAGCAAGTCATAAATGACTTGGGGTCGCTAAAGGAACGCTCTAAACGATGGAATGAATGCTTTAATTTAAAAATGACCTGGAGGGTCATTACAATAATATCTTGATTTAATTTTGTTTAAAAAAATTGAAGAAATAAACGAATCAAACCAAGAAATTATATCCTGATCTTTTTTATAATTATATATATACATTATATATAATCATGTTCACCATTACATCTTGCGGTAGAGTCATCAGTCATTACCTTGTCTTTCAATTTTATTTTTGTTTATTATTAATAATCGAACATTTTGAACTAAATTGATAGCAACCTAACAAATAAATGTATATTTCATTTGGTTTGAAGTAAATGCCTTTCAAGTATAGGGAATGGAACAAAAATACCCTTGCACCACCTTTGAGCTTCAAAATAGCCTTTCATCCATCTATATAGACCTATATTACCCTTTCATTTAACATATTCTTTAAGAATAATAATTAATTCTTTCATTGATGAAATGACAGACTTTAATCGGCTGAAATTTAAATTAACCAAAAATAATAATTTCTCTTAATCAAATTCGGATCCAACTAAATTCAATTCAACCCACTTAAAATTCTACTTAATCATATCTTAAAAATACAAGGGGAGAACCCTTCTACACAAACAATTTACTTTCTGTAATTGGCAGGCGGCTTTGGGAAACTAATGAGTCTTGGGAAAAGTATGCCTGCATTTAAATCTGTGATTTGGCAAAAAAAAAATGCTCTTCCCTTTGTGTTAGGAAACTATCTAATGGCCAAAGTTCATGTTTATACTATAGGATCATTTTTTTTTTTTTGGGTAAAATGGTCAGTTGTGGCTTAAAGAGAGGGAGGAGGGAGGTTCTCACCTTTCATTTGTGGAACCAAGTTGAGCTACTTGTATAACTAGTCTTTTTGTTCTAACACACTTCGAGTGGTCATATCGTGTTTTTTCCGAAGAGACGCCTCTCATTTGCAGAAAGTAAATTGATTTGTTTAGAAGGGTTCTCCTTTGGGTCAGTAGAATTTTAAGTGGGTCGGGTAGAATTTAGCTAGATTCGATTTTGATTAGGAGAAATTATTATTTTTGGTTAATTTAAATTTCAGTCAATTAAAGTGTAACATTCCAAAAATTTCTAAGTTAAGATCCAAACTATTCTTTAGTATTTACACGTAAGGTCGTATCAGGTGATTCTTAAATTTCTCATATGTGTAAAGGTCAATTCTTTAGTGTGGGAATGAATTTGGATACGAATTAAGGTCACTAGAATCCCCTAGCACACATTTGAGTTGAAAGTTTCTTTACCAATTAAGTTTTGATGTAAGATTCTACTTGGGTCAACTTCAAACGACCATATATCTTAGAATATAAAGAGTTAAGTGGTCCATACCCTATCCAATTAAAGGTATTTGAGTCTTCTTTATAACGCCACCAAGTTTGCTTCAATCCGAGTTTTGAGTAAAAAGTTATAACTAATTTACTAGAGACATTCTAACCTGGCAGCAGTTCCGCGATGGCTCTACATTACGGGGTGAATACGGACCTCACTGTCTGCTAGAATAAAATCCTGACTTCCAGTTCTTCTTATTTATTTTTTAAGGGTATATTTGTCCTAAAAGTCTTTAGAAAGTCATCTAAATTACCCTAAATGTGTAAAAAATTAGTTTTCTTAATCCAAACGCTCTCATTCTCTCCTAAATTCCTACGCTCAAGAACTTCAAGAAACACTAAGGTTATGGTTCATCTTTTAAGATTTTCCTTCAAGCTTCTTCAAGAAAATTGTTCTTCTAGGTATGTAAGGCTAATCATATGTTGGACTAGATCGTCCTCACGCCCTACGTCTAAAAAATTACTAGTAAGAGTTAAATCTAGGGATTTTACCCAAGTTTTCATGAACTTCGAATTGACCTTTATTCCTTGTTATTGGATTTTGATTCTTATCATTGAGATTATAGTACTTCATGTATTTTGGTTCTTGAATTGTTGTTCATGCTTATTTTATCACATGAACTCTATTTAGTTGAGAATTGTTGAAAGCCATTGCATAATTATTTTCATGCATTGACTTCTCAATTAAAGTAAATTCAAATATTTTAAGTTATAAGTTGAGAAAAGTTCATAAGGGAATACTAATGGTTCCAAATGCACTACTTTGTATCAAAAAAGTATTGGTAATTCAAGAAGAGCATAAACAATTTTAGAAAAAGTTTTAGCCAGTAAAGTAAAGATCAGTTTTCCCTAGAGAGGGCCTTTTGAGTACTAACTCAACTCATATATTAGTATGAGCATTATTGCACGTGGGAGTAGTATTGAGCATCGATTTGGGTACAAGTATTGATAACTCAAACCCCATAACCTGCGCCGCTAGCATAGATATGATCGTGTCGTTGGTTCGGGCGACTCCTCACCCAGCCTCATTGAGTGCTTTTTAAGATGGATCCATAAGTTAAGTTTTGTTGTCTACACTCTGGCAAGGTATATGATGACTCTGGCAACGTGGGCTAGACGTTGTATCATCACGAGGCTCATAGTGATGGTTGTTGGTTAGAGACTCCTCAGTAAAGTAAAGTAAAATAAAGTATATATATATATATATATATATATATATATTTCATTTTTATTGATGTCAGCTTTTTTTTTACTTAACACAATTCCATTATTTAAGCAAATTTCTGAAAATTCTTTCAAATGTTTTAGATGTTCTTCATATGTTTTAGAACATATTAGAATGTCATTTATATAGACTATTAAAAATTCTTTTTCTGAGAATATTTTATCCATTTTCCTTTGGAATATTTGTGGCGCATTTTTTAGCCCGAAAAGGATAACTAACCACTTATAATGTCCATTAGGAGTACTGAAAGCAGTTAGCTGTATGGAGTCTTCTGCTAATTTTATTTGCCAAAATCCACTTTTGCAGTCAAATTTTGAAAAATAGGTTTTTCCTTTTGCAAGGTTGATCAAATTATTTTTATTTGGGATAAAATATCCATAAAATAGGCAATTTTTATTTAGCTCTTTATAGTTTATTACCGTACGAGTTTTTCCTCTTTTTATTTCAGCATGATTTCTTACCATGAATGCTGGGCTACTATGAGGACTTTTATATCTATAAAATCATGTTTTATTAACATAATGAAAAATATCCAGCAACATTTACTTGCTATAAAAAAAAAGAGCTTGGAAGCATAAAAAGACTTTATATCATATGGATAAAGCAATCTTTGAAATGGAACAAGTATACATGCATACTAGCCATCATTATGATGCTATAATATTTTCAATACATGAAATGAAGATGTTAATAACGAATTATTTTGGTAAAAAGAATGTAGAAAATTTTCTAATTCCTCTAACAATAGCTAATAATTCCTTTTCATTTGTGGAATATCTTGTTTCTGCATCATTAAAAGTACCACTTGTGTACCTGCACATTTTATTTAAATCGGTTTGCAATAATGCTCTCCAATGATAGTCAGATGCATCAGTTTGTAAAACTAGATTATCATTGTCTTCTGGCAATCTGAGTTTTGGCAACTTGGCACATTCTTCTTTTAGACTTTTTATACACTATGTGTGTTTTGCTGTCCATTCCAGTCTATTGGATTTTCTTATTAGTTTTTGTAAAATATTCCGTTTCTTAGCTAAGTTCAGAATAAATTCACCTGCGTAATTTAAACAACCTAGAAATCTTTAAATTTCTTATTTTGTCGTTAATTTATCAGGGAATTCTACTATCTTTTTTGAAAGATGTGATTGAAGTTATTAGAAGAGAGAGTTTGAGGCAGTTTCAACATGTCAATTTTTTGACATTGAATTAAAGTTTGGAGGTATTAAAGTCCTTTAAAAAAAATTTGCAAGGTAAGCTTGCTTAAAAATATTGTAACTTTTGCATTGTTATTTGAACCTAAGTAAGAACTCTTAAAAAGATCCTCATTTTTCTATTTAATTACAAAGTATGCCCCGCCCATGCTGAATATGATGGGTCCCGCTTTCTTCTATTTGCCATAAATGTTATTAAAGTCTTACAAAAGATTTTGCAAGATAAACTTGCTTCAAAAAGTTGTATTTCTTTCTTTGTTTTTTGTACCTCAGCAAGAGCTTTAAAAAAAGTCCAATCTTTTTTATTTAATTACAAATCCTGCCCTGTAATTGAAGAATATGATGAACCTCACTTTTCTATTTGCCATAAGTATTATAAGACGTGGGCTTTGGTCCACTTCCATTTTTTCCCTCTTTCATTTGGCATAAATTTCATAGATACTTTCTCCGTTTTTATTTATTTGTCAAATATATTTAACAAATCAAGAAAAAAAAATTCTCCTATTATACCTTTAATTTATTAACATTAAAGTAATATTTTTTTAAAATGTAATGAGTAAATATGTTTAAAACTTTACCAATTAATAAGAGTAAAATGATAAACTCATTATACCAATCATTATTTTCTTAAAAGGTGTGTCAAATCAAAATTTCACAAGTCAAAAGGGTCGAAGGGAGTACATACTTCATTCGTCTTTTACTTGTCCATTATTTAAAAATAATTTTTTTATTTTTATTGTCAATTTTCATATATAAAGAATAGATTTTTTTAAAAAAATTATATTATATTTTTAGTATTAATTATTTAACCTATAAATTATTTTTTTAATGAATATATAAGTCCAAATATGACAAGTAAAAATGAGATGACATAACATATAATAAGAAGAGATGGTAGAAAGGATAAATAATAAGAAGAATCAATTATAGGAATCAAGGAAAATGTTATCCTCTTATTGGCTGAGAGTTTTCTCGAAAATCAATTCATATCCACTAATTATAATTAATAAAGTAAATAGCAAATGTTATCTTTAATTTGACTCTTATAATAATAAAATAATATAAATTAAGAAAATTAATTATTTTTTCCTGACATTATCATTATCGTTAAGTAATTCTATAAAATACTAATAATCAAGTTAAACTTCTAGATAATTCAGAGACTAAAATTAAATTAATTAGTACAGTATGCACATTTTCTTTATTTTTATCCTAATAACGAAAATTTATTAATTTGACTCTTATAATAATAAAATAATATTCTACTTGTTTATTTTAATAAATTAAGAAAATTAATTATTTTTTCCTGACTTTATTATTATCATTAAGTAATTCTACAAAATACTAATAGTCAAGTTAAACTCCTAGATAATTGAGAGTCTAAAATTAAATTAATTAGTACAGTATGCACATTTTCTTTATTTTTATCCTAATTGTTATTTAACAATGATGTATTATTAATAAATTTTAAAATATAATTAATAAAATTATTCCATAATATGTTTTTGGTAAAAAAAAACTAAAAATAAGAACTTGATGACTATTGAAAAAATGTATCATCTTTCACTAATATATAAATAGTAATACTCTATATGTGTATAAAGTGTCACTTTAAGTATCTAATGGTATAATGTTTTCATGAGTATAATAATTTATTATTTGGCAATCAACATTTATTCATGGATCGAGAGCGTATTCAATTTTTAGTATGCAATACTATGAGTATATCATTAATAATTACTTACAGTGTGTTTGTTACAATTAAAAATATTATTTTAGAAATGATTTCTAGGAAAATAAATATGTTTCTTATTTATTTTCTTGTTTTTGATAGGTTGGCAAAAATTATTATCCTAAAAGCATTTTTATATAATTTAGACAAATACTACAAGAGGTGAAGGTAGAGGGTAGGGATGTGTGTGGTGGTGAGGATGAAGATGGGGGGAGCTCCATATTATGGGGTAAAGATGAGGTGTGGTTGAAAACGGAGGAAGACATTATCAATGTAGAATATCATGTGTAACTTCTTTTTTTCATACGTCTATTATATAAATCATTTCCTCATTTTAAAAGGAAAAAAATTTATTTCCTAGAGAAAATATATTGCAAAGATTTTAACTAATCAAATATAGAAAAAATAATATTTTACATAACGAACACCACCTTACATCCATCAAATTTCTTTTCTTCAATTTCACGTAAAAACAAACTTAACAAAAAAAAAAGAATTAATACTTAATAATATTGAGCCCGTCACGGGCAATTGCTTTCTAATATATATATATATATATATATACCTCAGTATTTACTATTATTGCATTCCTACAGTAAGAGCTAGAATGATTTCCATCATGATTTATGCTATAGTTCAGTTGAGTTACTTTCAACCTTTTAGTTCAATTATTTGTTTTATTCAGCCCTATTGCATACTCGTACGTTCAATGTAATGATGTTATTCGACCTGCATCATTTTCATGATGCAGATTTAGCTACTTAGGATCATCAACAGGAGTTTCGTTGAGATCACATCATCCGCTCGTCAGCTTTTGGTGAGGCCTCCTTGCTTTTGGAGGACTCTAGTTTTATGAGTTGTTAGTAGTAGCGCTTTGAGGTGTCGTGAGTCTTGTGCCAACACCTATCTTTATACAGTAGAGACTTCATAGATAGATAACATTGGTCAGTCTTGCAGTATGCAGTTTCAGATGTTTTATTTAAAACCTTATGTTTAATACTCAGTATTTTCAGATAAGTTTGAAATTCAATGAATTGTTTTTAAACAATTCTTCACTTTTGATGCTTGTGTATGCTTGAGTTAGTCTTCTGCTTAGTAGTCAGCCAGGACAAGGGTTCGCTTGGGGACCAGCAATGGTTCTCGAGTGTTAGTCACGTCTAGGATGTAGGTTCGGGGCATGACATAAAGACTGTCCAGTCATTAATGAAAGGATTAAATATTATTCTTAAAGAATCAATTGTTAAGTGAAAGGGTAGTATAGGGGTCCATATAGGTGGATGGAAGGGTATTTTGGAGCCCAAAGGTGGAAGGAGGATATTTTTGTTCCATTCTCGATACTCGAAGGGTATTTTAGAATCTTCTCCGATAATTTAAAAATTAATTAAATCAATTTGATTTTAATCTTAATTTTTACAATAATCGATCCAAATAGATCCGACACTTATACCCTTGAAATTATACTATCTCAATTTCTATATGAGATAACTTATTACACTATTTATACAAAAATCGTGTGCTACAATAATTCTAAAAGTTAATAATATTCATTATCAAATGAAAAATAAAAATAGATTATGTGCATTCATTTGCTGACTTGCCTCTATTGCTCTGTATTTGTTACTTGGGGTTTTTCCCTAGCAGGTCTCACTGATAGCAATTTCAACTACTTTTTTTGTTTTGATTTTGTTTGTTTGGTTTTGATTTGACTTAAATTCTAAGAAAGTTGAAAAAGAAGTCTTCTAGTTCTAAACTAAAAATATGTAGAATCATGTTGGAAAAAACGCTGACTAACACAAAAATATATATGATCAAAATAATGAAAATAAAATAGGAAAGCAATGACACCAAGAATTTAAGAGAAAAATAACGGCCAAGAGTAGCAATTGATATCACTATTGTAAGAAATTTTACATTGTATAGTCACGAGTATAATATTCAAAATGACTACCACACACTCAAAAAGAATAACACTCTTTTGATTTACCACCTTACTAAAATATTGCTCACACTTATGAAATACCTCACTTTGCTCTTTAAATAATTTTTTTCTCTCAATCTTGGTGTGTTCTACAAATGAGCTAATGAGCTCCTTCTAGTTGCAAATTTCAACACCATTCACGATATGTTAAAGTTGTGCCACCGAAAGCTTTCAATTGTTGTGTTTCTCTATATTTACTGCCAACTGCAAATTTGCCGACCTTTGACATTTGCATGCAACAATTGTTGAAAATCAATAATGGGGATGGACCCCACAAATCTCCCCCTCCAGTCCCATTCACTGGAAGGAGGTATCTTCAAATATAGGCATGATGATGGAATCACATGCAAAAGTAAACTAGACATTTACCAGAATACATATCAGTTGACATAACAGGTTGACCCACTTTACTTTTAGATGCTAAAAATTGACAGTTGCCTTTGTCAATTTTGGGGAGCTACTTGTAGTTCTTACTTCGACGACTCACTAATCTAGTTATTTGCTCGCCCTTTTGCCTTGAAAGATAGTTTTCTCATTCATCTTTACTATGTGATTTTTATGTGATTATGAATAGATTTATAGGGTAGAAACGTGGAAAAAATTGATCTGAATTAAGGAAATATAAACTGTTAATAAAAATTCTTAATGTAAAGCAGATCTTTGATTTTTCCTTTCCGAATGGCATAATTAACACAATTCAAAGTAACCATTTTACTTGTTTTGACTTTCATTGTTTATCCCAAAAAATTATAGCTATTGCAAACTTATGCTCTGATGCCAGTTTGTTGGGAAACATACGAACTAACACAAAAATATATATGACAAAAATAATGGAAATAAAATGAAAAAACGATACCAAGAATTTTACATGGATACCCTTCTAAACAAGAGAAAAACCACGGCCAAGAGGAGAAACATACATCACTATAGTAATGAATTTTAAAATGTATAGTCACAAGTATAATACTCAAAATTACTACACACTCAAAAGGAATAACACTCTTTTGATTTACTACCTTACTAAAATGTCGCTCACAATCTATTTTTCTTGTATAGCCTATATAATACCTCACTTTGCTCTCTAAATGAATGTTTCTTTCTATCTTGGTGTGTTCTACAAATGAGCTAATTGATGAGCTCTTTTAATAGAAGAAATTTGAAGCTGCAAATTTCAACACCATTCATAATATGTTAAAGTTGTTCCACCGAAAGTTTTTAATTGTTGTGTTTCTCAACATTTGCTGCCAACTGCAAATTGTCCAACTTTGCCAACCTTTGACAATTGCATGCGGAAATTGTTGAAAATCAACAATGGGGCTAAACCTCACAAATCTACCCCTCCCATCCCATTCACTCGAAGGAGATATCTCCAAATATAGGTATGATGATGGAATCACATGCAACAGTAAACTAGAAGTTTACTAGAATAAATATCAGTTGACATAACCGGTTGAGCCACTTCACTTTTGTGTGCTAAAAATTGACAGTTGCCTCGGTCAATTTTGGCGAGCTACTTGTAGTTCACCGAATGACTTCGACGACTCACCGATCTGGTTATTTGCTCGCCCTTTTGCCTTGAAATTTTGACAGTTGCCCCAGTAATCTTTTCTATGAGATTTTTTATGTTATTATAAATAGATTTTTAGGGTAGAAACGTGAAAAAATGGTCTGAATTAAGAAATTAATTTTTTCTTGTATAGTCTATGGAATACCTCACTTTGCTCTCTAAATAGTTTTTCTCTTTATCTTTGTGTGTTCTACAAATAAGCTAATGAGCTCCTTTTATAGAAGAAATTTGCAACTACAAATTTCAACACCATTCACAATATGTCAAAGTTGTGCCACCGAAAGTTTTCAATTGTTCTGTTTCTCAACATTTGATGCCAACTGCAAATTTGCAACCTTTGACATTTACATGAAGCAATTGTTGAAAATCAACAATGGGGATGAACCCCACAGATCATGTGGAAAGTTAAAATTTAAAAGTTATTAAAAGGATTAATATTTTTTGTAACGATCTTAAAAGAGAAATAAGATAACAATCAGATTAAATTAATAGACTTCTTCTCCTCAAGTAAATATAAGTTCTATTATTTTTTTCTTATACAATGTAGATAGTATTTTGAAGGAAAAAATACTTTTAAAATTTGTAATTTTAAATATGTCATACTGGTTATTCAATTATCAAGCCCTTGAAATTTATAATTTTAAATATGTTATGATATTTATGTGATAATTTTTTTCTTTTTTCGTTTCATTTTAAATATTTTTTATTATCTAATTAATACAATTGGATTTACTTTTGATTTTTTTTTTGAAAGAAATTGAATACTTTTGATAGTTATGATATTTATGTGATAATAAAAACTTGTTGTCAAAGATAAACCTAAAAGTCTAAGTTGAATTACTTGCAAACTAAAAAATTATCCACGCTTCGCGTGGTGGTGAACTTCTTCAATAAGATTATTCATGATATTTTATTCATCCATTCCGAGAGTTATGAGTTCTTCTTTTATTCAAGGTCTCTTCAATTTTCCGTTGTTTTTGTTTTTATCATTACGATCAAAATTTCAATTTCTTTGTGACTTTTATTCCCATGTAATGAGATATTTATTTCTTTATGGTGGTCTAATAAAGCTGGATTTATCATACCTTGAGGGATAATTTGTTGACTCAATCCCCAGAATTCAAACCCCAGACTTCTGAGTAAGAAGGAGAAAAATACTAACATGACAACTTCTAAACACTCTGAAGTCCCTTTTAGGACATCGTCCTAAAAATGGATCTTTTAAGCACTCTAAACTCTACATATATCAAAATCATGTATTTTACCAATTTGAGAATTCTAGTCTACATGACATCGATAGTCTAATGGTAAAACCAAGTTCATAACTAACATATCCTTACTTCAACCTAGCGGCCAAAAACAACAACAAACATGTACACTCCTCTGCCAAAGTAGAAAACGAAAAGATGGCACAATAAATGCTAGTAGCACAAGTTTATTTAACTTACCTAATCTAACTAATGATCAATATTACAATTTAAGATTGTTTTTTCCCCTACCAGCGTGGACAACAAACAATTTGACTTTAAGTTTTCTATCCAAATAAGGATGAGCCTAATGTCTCAGAGGAAGCCTCTTAATTTAGTTATCTTCTCCCTCATGGCTACTTATCTTTAAAGGAAGAAAAATAATAATTTAATCATATCATATGAAAAGTATATCCACATTTCTGAAAGCATAAAGGAATATTAATATATAATAGATGTAATTAACTTGCAAAGTATTAAGTGAAAAGACATAATGTAAATAACATCAAAATTAATCGATTTCTCATAAAATTATAATGATCTTATTTTGTATATTATTTCTAATGTGATTCTAATTCTATTTTCTTCACTGGTTTTAAGTTTCTAGTTTTGAAAATACTCTTTAAACTTTGTTGTGTCGAGTTTGTGTCCCGAATCAATCGTCGGGGTTGGATGTCAGGATCGAATGTCAAAGATGAATCTTGTTTCGAAGGTTGGGTCTCGGGTTGGAGTCAGTTCCTGATTTGAAATCGAGTCTCGATTTAGATGTTGTGTCTAGATTTGGGTGTCAAAGCGGAATCAGGGTTTGGAAATCGGAAGTCGAGTGTCGATGTTAAGGTTGTATCCAATAGACAAAAATTGAGCGACTACACCAATTAATACTAATAGAAAAGTATACAATACAATTGCTCGTCACGAAAAGCTTGGCCAAAATGGTTGCACACATAAATCAGCCTTATTACATTGTTACATACATAAAGTAGGTAGCTTCATATATTTTTACATAATCAAAGCCAAGCCATGAGAAACTGAAAGTTTCTTAGTAGTGACAAGGTGAGTAACAGTAGCAAGCATATTTTGCCCAATAATATTTGTGACCCCATGGTTTGTACTTCTTACAAATACCATATTTAGCTCCATAGTAATGCTTGCAATGATAACTACATTTGTAAGAGTATTGGCAAGGTCCATTCCACTTGTCACTTTTTTTCGAACAGTATTTTCCTTCTGCCATTTGTATTTCTACAAAAATGAGAAAATTGAAAATTAATAAAAAAAATTAAACATTTTGAAAATTCATAATCTTAAACAAATCATTATATTTGGTAGCTATAAAATCATGTAGACTCACCAGTTGCAGCAACAAGGAAGAGGCAAAAGAGGAGGGAGAGAAAAGTAGTGTACTTTGCCATAGCTCTTATTTTCTGTTGATTTCTTGGTGACGAGACAAACAATTGAAATGATGGTATTTATAGTGTTGGAAACACAAGTTGTCAGCTTAATTCCATTGATTTGTTCAAGGATTACATTGGATGTTTGATTAATTAGTCATAAGAGATGGATAATTAAATTATGACACATCAAGTACAAAGAATTAGTCCAACACTTAGCATTTCTTTACTTGTAAAGAATTTGAATTGATCAAAGAGCCATTTGAGTGACAAAGTCTTCTACTAATTGATCAATTATATATCTCCACAAATTCCTTTTATGAGGTCACCACCCCTTTGTGTTAGGATAGCTCTAACAAGTGTTATTGTGTCTTATTAAAAAAGTGACAATCCATCAGAAAAGTCCTATTCAGAATGACTACTATTTTTTAAGAATAATTTTGAGTGTGTGGGAATAGCTATAGTTAGTCTACATAGCTTCAATGTGGTGCTTTTATATGGAAGTGTTGATGGTCAAATATTCTAAACTTTGTTCTTCAAAGCCAAACCAATTTACATTAGCGATTCCTATTCTACTTGGACATAATATCCTTTTCTTTTCTTTTTTTCATTTTTAAAAACAAATTTATACCACTATAGAGGTATAGCGACCTTTTATTAATAATAAAATAAAATCCTCAACGTGAATAAGTACAAGCAAAGGGATCAGTTCTGAGGTCAGGGCCAACTCTCGGGTCATAGTAAAGGACTGGGTTGGGGTCGGGTCGAATCTCAAATCTCGGGTTGGAGGTGGGTCGTGTCTCAGTTTGAGGTCGGGTATCAAGCTGGAGTCTTAGGTTGGGGTCTTTATTCGGATAGCAATGGCAAATCAGGGTTCAAAAATTGAAAATCGAGTGTCGATGTCAAGGTTGGATCAAGGTTCGGGGTCGAGGTCAAGGTCAGGTCTTAGGTCGAGGTCGAGGTTGGGTCTCAGGTCGTAGTCAGGAACGGGCTGGGCTTAAGGTCTCGTGTCTTGGATCTACGTCAAATCTCCGGTGGGGGTCAGGTATCGAGTCAAAGTCGGGGTTAGGTCTTTGGTCAGGGTCGGGGTCTCGGGTTGAGGTTTGGGTCAGGTTTCGGGTGGGGTTGAAGTCAGAATCACTACTAAAAAAACTGCCAAAAAGAGACTGACAAAAGCGTCACAGTCCGTCGCTTTTCTGGCCAAAATTGACGAAAATGCATCGCAATTATGTCTGTCTCTTTCTAGCTCGACACTTTTTCAAAAGCGACGGACCGCGTTGCATTTTTGAATTTTTTTACAAAAGTGACGGACTCCGTCACTATATTTTAATTTTTTTAAAAAAAAATTTCCAAAAGGCGACGAAGTTCGTTGCTTTTGAAGAAATTCAATTTTTGAAAATCCCAGAAAAGTGACGGACAAAAGGACCCTGTCCGTCGCTTTTCTGGAAATTATTTTTTATGCAAATCCAGAAAAGCAACGGACAAAAGGACCCTGTCTGTCGCTTTTCTGGGTTTAAAAAAAATTAAAACCCAGAAAAGCGAGGGACAAAACTATGATGTCCGTCGCTTTTTCTACAATTTTTTGCCCACTTGCAATTCAATTAAATTCAATTGATCTATACTATTCAACCCAATCAAACACACAATTATAAACAATCTACACAAAACGTAAAACAAGAAACTTAAAATAACATTCGAAAGTATCTAAATCAAAATTGAAAGACTTATAAAGTCTTTCAAAATTTGTGTCAAAATTACAAAAATTCATAAAAGTTCACTGATGTAAACTAGGGAGTGGGTCCTACACAATCATCCTCACTATCAGTACTGTAGTCATCGCTTTCCTCGGGAGCCGAAGTAGTAGTTCCACGAGCGAGGTTCATCACTTCTTTTTGGATTTAATGAACGTTCTTGCTCATGCTTTCTTGTTCAGCTACTCGTCTCCACTCCGACTCTGCCAGTGCCGCTGTAAGTTTAGCTATTTGATTGGACATAGCAGCAATCTGAACACTGTCAAGTGCCTCGGCTTGACTTGAAGATCCAATTCCTTCTAAGCCTGACTGGAGTCATCTTACATTGTTTCGAGAGCCTAGACCATAGACTCTACCCTTGTGTGTCCCCCCTACCACTTTTTCTTTCCAGATCTAGGGTGGAAAGTTCAGGTGTCATTTCAACCGAACTATCTAGATTCTCAGCAACGTAATGCTGAAACTCATTCTGTATATTAAATATAAAAATTAACATCAATATATATACATATCATAAATATATTCACGATTAATATATATTATTCATATTAAATAACTTACAAAAGTTTGTTCGGCTTTTTCCTCCACCCACACATTCGGATCCAACTCATTTTCTTTCTTCCTGACATGAGTCTTCTTGAAAACCTCTTGTGCAATAAGAGTGCGCCCCAATTCCTTTTCCTATAAATAAAAAACTGAAATTTATAACGATATATATGAATAAACTATTATTTATTTACAAGTTTGAATTAGAACTAATTACCATCTCTTTTGCAATTGTTCCAATAGACTTTACACCTTCGATGTGCAACGAGCCACCATTAAGACTATCTCTAGCCTTTTTGGCTTGGTCTGATATTGTCTTAAACTTGTCTGTGTTCCAATACTGACCCAGATCATCAAAAACATGCGGCAACATCCAATCTGGACGTTCAGCACTATCCCAAACTTTCTTAAGCCAGGCAGACAGTCTAGCGAATGCCTTCCTCTCAAATGTGGTCGAAAGGACATGAGTGTGCCTCGGCTCCCAAGTACACATAGTCTAAATAAAAAAAATTGAATAACGTTAATTAGATCGATAGTGAAAAAAAGTAAAGTACACTAAACTTAACTAAAAATTATATACCTTAAAGTTATTAAACATCGCCTGGCATATATTGTTTGGGATTTCACCCTAAGAGTGATAAGCTTGTGTATATAGTCTCCTAACACAATGTTTTAAAGCCCGGGCAACATCCTTTGCCGGATGCCACCTGCAAAAAAATATAATAAATATGTTAGTTCATGAATAATATATTAAAGTATAAGAAATAAATAAAATAAACTAACAAATAGATAACAAAAGAAACTTACGATGATCCATCCGGCTCAATCATGACTCTACCAAGTCTGTCCTTCTGGCCAGGAACTAGAGGAAGCATTTCATTTGGAGTAGCACTAGGTGTAGCTGTAGATGAGGGTGATACATCAGGATGTACATAATGCTGAGTCAATGGAGGCGCACCGGCCATAGCATCTGATTGCTTGCTACTAGAATCTCTAATCCTCATGGTAGATAATTAAGGAGATGCACCCGTGGGAGATGAAGTACCTGCCGATAAGGGTCATCCTCGATGAATAGCATGTAAAGGTAGGTCCTCATAGCGTACTGAAGGCACTGTCTATGAAGTAGAGGAAGCACCTATTGGTCGACGGTAATTAGGATAATATTGCCGAGTATCCGCCGTACCAAACGGAATAGCAAGTATATAAGTATCATGGTTGATGCGCTCTGGCACAAAAGAAATAGATCCTGCAATATCCTCAGGATCTATGGGTCTCCTAGACTTCTTATTTTTAGCCTGTTTAGTCTGGCTAACTCCAAGATGCTCGTGATGTCTATCACTGTCACCACCTGATGACATCTGTATGCAAATTTACATGTATAATATATATAAAAATCATAAATTCACTAATATTAGCAAAATACACTTACATATATATACTAGCTAGCTTTCATTCTACTAGTGTTGGCACTTATGCTTAACAAACACTATATTCCTAAATTAAAGCTTACTATCAACGCTAGATGGACACAAATCAATCTTGCAAGAATATCAATTTTGTCATCAATAGGATCAACTAGTGTTGGCAATTATGCTAAACAAACACATTATTCCTAAATTAAAGCTTAATATCAACACTAGATGGACACACATCGATCTTGCATGAAAGTTAATTTTGTCATCAATAGGATCAACTAGTGTTGGTACTTATGCTTAACAAGCACTCGATGGACACAAAAAAATTATCACAAAATTAAAGCTAAGTATCAATACTAGATGGACACAAACACATTATTGAAAACAATTGTACTTGAACTTTAGAAATTTAGAAGCACCAACCTTATCTCCTACTTTGATGAAAGAAGGAATATAGTCTTGTATCAACTTTTTTAGATGTTGAGCTTCCTCAATTGTCTAGCACGAAAAGTTCTAAAATTAGTTAAATATATATATAAAACTAATATTCTTGGATTTGAAGTTTATATTTAACTAATTTTAGAACTTTTCGTGCTAGACAATTGAGGAAGCTCAACATCTAAAAAAGTTGATACAAGACTATATTATATATATTCAAGTTTTAATAAGTTCAAGTTTTTAATTCAAGTTCATATCTAATTTCTAAACTTAATTAGTTATATATTCAAGCTAATTAGTTCCAAGTTCAAGTTCTAATTTCAAGTTTAAGTTCAACTTCAAATTCTAAGTTCACGTTCTAAGTTCAAGTTCTAAGTTTAAGTTCTAATTCTAATTTCAAGTTCAAGTTCTAATTCTAAGTTCAAGTTCTAATTTCAAGTTCAAGTCTAAGTTCAACTTCAAAATATGCTTTGTTTGGTCTAATTAAGTTCAATTAGTTCAAGATCTACAAAGTTAAAGCTTAATTAATTAATCAATACTAATTAATTAAGTTCAAATTAAGTTCAAGTTCTAGTTAATTAGTTGATCAAAATTAAGTTTATATTAATTCCTAATTAAGTTTTCAAGTTATTATAAATTAGTTAAGTTTAGTATAGTTCTAATAAATTTATATTAAGTTCAAATTAATTAAGGTCAATAAGATTTTCAAGTACTACAAAATTCTAATTAAGTTCAACTAAAATCCAAGTTCTAATAAGAATAAAAATTAAGTTCTAATAATAAATTAAAGTCAACAACATTTCAAGTTCATATTCCTAATTAAGATCAATTTATAGTAAATTCAAGTTATAATTAATTATAAGTTCTAATTAAGTTGTAATTCAAATCCCTAAAATTCCAAATTCAAACTAGCTAGTTAGTGTCCCAAATTCAAACTATTAGTCCTAAAATATCAAATATTATTCAAACTAGTCCTACATTCCAAATTCAAACTAGTCTTAAAATCACAAATTCAAAGTATACTCATAGAATTCAAAAATCAAACTAGTGCTAAAATCCCAAATTCAAACTAGTAGTAGTCTTAAAATCTCAAATATAATTAAAACTAGTCCTAAATTCCAAATTCAAACTAGTCTTAAAATCACAAATTCAATTAGTTATATATATATATATATATATATAACCTTTAAGTTCTAAAGTCAATTGTTAATTCATATTTAATTTCTAAACTTAATTATATATAAACTTCTAATCCATGAATTGGTTATATTCAAGTTTAAGTTCGTATGAAAGTTCTAAAATTAGTTAAATATAAACTTCAATTCCAAGAATATTAGTTATATATATATTCAAGTTTTAATAAGTTCAAGTTTTCAATTCAAGTTCATATCTAATTTCTAAATTTAATTAGTTATATATTCAAGCTAATTAGTTCCAAGTTCAAGTTCAAGTTAATTCTAATTAATTCAAGTTCATATCTCCAATCTATAGAATTAGTCATGTATAAACTTCTAATCCAAAAATTAGTTTATATATATATATATATATATATATATATATATATATATATTCAAGTTCTTATTCAAAAAAACCCTCTTATATTCATCACATTCAAACATTCATCCTATATATGTTATGACATTCAAACTTCATTCTATTAACAATTTACTAACTAACAATCAAATTTTTAAAAATCCCAATTCACAATCAAATTAAAGATTTTCAAATTCAAAAAAAATACTAAAATCAAGAAACCCTAATTCATTCTCTAACAAACACAATCAATCATTCAATCCAAAACACAAATTCATTCTCTAATTAAAAAAATCAAACATAAAGAATTTAAAACTAATTTAAAGAAACCATAACCTTCAATTAAAGGAGAAATTAGAGACAATGGAGAGGGTGCTAGGCGGCGGCAGCAGCAGCAACGATGACGACAGCAACGGAGGCAGCAATGGCGGCACCAATGGACTGCGTTTGGGCTCGGAGAGATTTTAGAGAGAAGGAAGAGAGAAAGGAAGAGAGAAGGAAGAATGTGGAAAAAACCCGTATGGTATCCATATATTTTAAGGAAAGCGACGGACAACGTCTCTATGTCCGTTGCTTTTTCTTTTAAATGTTTGACCAAAAATAAGAAAATAAGTTAGAAACCAATTTATTTTACAAGAAACATTTACTAGAAAAATATATTCATGGAAAACATTTTCCTTTATACCAAACACACCCCAAATTCTAAAACCTTAAAAGCGACATCTATGTTCTACAAAATAGTCATAGTGATTTCAGTACTATGACTTAGATGAATTAAAAGTGATTCTTTTATTGTTGTTTTGGCCATATTATTGTTGTTTTTGAGTAATGGATGTTGTTTACTAATGCATTTCTTTTTTATTTTACGAGATTCAAATTCGAGGACAAATTATTTTCAAAGAGAGGGGAATCAAAGCGTCCATGGTGGCATACCTCCATTAAAGATGATGAGTTCAATGAAGAGGCAATGATAGTCATTAAGTCAGTATTCAGTTATATTTAGAGGTTTCATAGGTAGATAATTAGTTATGCTTCAGTTTGACCTCCGTATCCTTTGTCAGTGATTTCCGTACTATGATTTACATCAATGAAAAGTGTTTCATTTACAAGACCTCCCTTCAAATGCTTTTAGACTGTGTTTTCGCTCATGTCTAGATATATGACATGTCTAATGCTATATTATGGGTATGATCGGACCAACAACGACATTGGGTTTTGATCTTGCATACAATCTAGGTTTGGGGCGTGATAAATACGCATGTATGTCGAGTCATGTAGTTATTATTCATTTTAGCTTAGCCTTGCAAAATACTTTACACAATAAGTATTCATATAGAAAAAATACCATAGTTCACATCAATTAATACTCATAGAAAAGCATACAATACAATTGCTCATCACGCAAATCTTGGCCAAAATGATTTACACACATAAATCAGCCTTATTACATTGTTACACACATAAATAGGTAGCTTCTTAATTATTTGTTTACATAGTCAAAGCCAAGCTATGCGACACTGAAAGTTTCTTAGTAATGGCAAGGTGAGTAGCAGTAACAAGTATATTTTGCCCAGTAATAATTGTGACCCCATGGTTTGTACTTCTTACAAATACCATATTTAGCTCCATAGTAATGCTTGCAATGATAACTACATTTGTAAGAGTATTGACAAGGTCCATTCCACTTGTCACTTTTTTTCCAACAGTATTTGCCTTCTGCCATTTGTATTTATGCAAAAATGAGAAAATTGAGAATTAATTAAATTTTCTTTTTGAAAATTCATAATCTTAAACAAATCATTATATTTAATAGGTATAGAATCATGACAACTCACCAGTTGCAGCAACAAGGAAGAGGGAAAAGAGGAGGGTGAGAAAAGTAGTGTACTTTGCCATAGCTCTTATTTTTTGTTGATTTCTTGGTGACGAAACAAACAATTGAAATGATGGTATTTATAGTGTTGGAAATTCAAGTTGTCAACTTAATTCCATTTTATTTGTTCAAGGATTAAGTTGGATGTTTGATTAATTAGTCATGAGAGATGGATAATTAAATTATGACACATCAAGTACAAGAAATTAGTCCAATACAATTATCATTTCTTTACTTGTAAAGAATTTGAATTAATCAAAGAGCCATTTCAGTGATAAAGTCTTCTACTAATTAACTGATCAATTCTATACTAATTGTTAATACATGTAATTTTAACAATTGTAGCAAAGGTTATGGACTACTAATTTTAACAATTGTAACAGGAAAACATTTTGTAGAAAATCACATGAAGGTTACTGATAAAAAATCACATGAGAAGTACCGCAAGTGCTTTTTGCACAATAGTTTCCACCTCAAATTCCACAAAGCCAAAACAAAATCCCTGTTGTTTTCATCCACCAACAATAATTAATTATAAAAATACGGAAAAACAACTATAAACTGATAAATGTATCCCCTAAAAAGCTAAAACATTGAACTGGAAAGCCTCCGTGCTTTCCCTTACAATCTATCACATGTAATTTTATCTGTGACACATAAATTAAACAATAAAGTAATATATATTGGATCCGAACTTGCTCGGGCTTTTGTATCTAATTGTTAGGTATAGACAGGGACAAAGTAGAGAATAAATTACATTTCCCATGCGCCTCACCTAAGTTGTACCACAGAGTGTGTCACGTAAGCCAAAAGGTGTATAAAATTACAAAAAAAAAATGAGTTCAGAAGATAATAGGACTTTAGATTAGTTAAGGTGTGTTTTTGAAATTTCAGTCATAGTCTAGGGATACTTTTACCTTAACCCATTAAATATTAAATAAATAATCATATCATATTACGTTATCGTCATATTATATCCTTTAAGCATATCTACAACTTTAAGTTTTAGAATTTCATTGGTTAGATTAAACTTGTAGAGTGTATACTAATTGTATCTAATCATTATCATCATGCTTAAAATATCCTTCCCTTCTAATTTTAGAATATTCTTTAACATTATAGTCGGAAAATGTGCATATATGTTGTACAAATCTTTAAAAATAAGCGAAATTAATTTGTATCTTCTATCAATGTTTTTGGGTTCATAATAAATATATACTTGAACAACTACACATTAATTAATTTAAATATTTTTATACATGTCATTATCCTACTCTTATAGAAATTTGAATAGTTCCACATTCAAAAAATCTAGGGATAATTTTAGAGACCTCCTCTAGGTTTGTCTTCATAACACTTAGTTCCCTCGTGGTTTAAGCTATTACACTAACCTCCTTTGTTTCGATTTTCTTATAACCAAACTAGTTTTAAATGATAAAAGTCCATTATGTTCCAAAAAACTGGATTATTCATCCCCCTCTGAAAAATAAAGAGAAATGTGCTCGTTCAAGCCTAAATATTATTATTAATTAAATAACATGATTGTAAGAGAAAAAAATAAGACACATTATAGTAGTGTTAAAATTTAGAATTTCTTAGAGTTCCCATTCCTCATATTATTTGAATATAAAAGTTCTAATTTCTTAGCCTAGATGTTGTAATATAATAATATTTTTAGGGAAGAAAAGTGTATTATAAAACACTGTTCGAATAATTTACTTACAAAAGGGTAAATTTGAAATATATATAATTTTTATCATTTAAAACTGGTTTGGTTACAAGAAAATCGAAATTATATGGGAGGTTAATGTCAATTGGTATATTGAATAAAACCAATTAAAATGAGCCTTTACAATACTTAGCCCAATTTTTTTTTAGTTATTGTAGTACTAATGTCTCCCTATTTCTTCATTCTAGCAATACATGAGATAATTAGAATTGGATTTAGGAGAAAAAATCTTCTAGATAATTTGCATGATGGTTTTTGTATCTTTTCTTTTTCTTTGTTCTTAGGCTTAATTTGTTAATAATAAATTGTTTTTTCATGTTAGCAGATATATTACAATATAGCTAGGATGCATATAAAATATATTTGAAAAATTGAAATGTTTAGACTCCAATGAAGAGGTGGATCGACTAGCTAGTGGTAGACATTCAACTTGGTCATAAATCTTTCATATGGAACTTATCTATTTATTATATCTTGTAAATACACAAATTCATCATATGTTTCAGGTCTGGGATAATTAGCATTAGAATCAAATCAAGGCATATCATCTTGGTTACTCTCTATAGTTAAAGTAGTGAAACACTTGTATCTTTATTGTACTTGCCCAACAGAGGGGACTACTGAACCTACGTTGGCACGTAGTTAAGGGACTGTGAGGGTACGCTGAACCCTAGTCCAACTAGGTGCTACTTCTACTCCCAACTGAATATGTATATAGCTAAATGCAACTGAAATACTGATTATCTCAAAATACTGACACACTATCTGAAAATGCAACATAAATATACTAAAAGATATGACATTCAAGTTATGAAGTACGATTCTCTAACTGATCTGCCTAGCAAGTATAATTCATGAGTATTGATAATTAATACAAGCTAGGGTTCTGAATTATATACATGGAACTATGCAAATTTTCCAAGAACATGTTATTTAATATCGTGGAACTATAGCAACTAAAGTCACAATGTATCTCCACGATTTTGGAAACCCTAGGTCTTAACAATTTATGAGAACTTGAAGAACTAAATGAATTCTAGGGATCTCTTCGGTGAAAGGAACCCATTAGTGAAATTCCTCATACCCAGTGATGAAAACTACGGAGAAATCCTTTGGCTTCCGGGGATGAACTTGGAGAAGACCTCTGCTTGTTCTTGGAAAAGCTATCACCTCTTTTCTCTTCTTTTTTGTTCTAAGTTAGACGATTTTAGGAGAATAAGGGTTCTAGCTTGTGTCTAACTAGATTATTAGTCTTAGACTAACTAAAACAACATAGTTTAAGAATTAAACGACGTATTTTAAGTACCAAACGCATAGGGGAAAAGGCCAATGCGACCCTGACTTAAAAGCTGATGAAGTGCTTTCAAGACAAGCGTCACGGGCCGTCTAGAGCACCACGGCCTGTCAAGTGGATCATGCAGATGCTCTGCCTGACATGGCTTCACTATTTCAAGCATAACTTTTTACTCCGAGCTTGGAATTAGGCAAGCTCAGTGGCATTGGAAAGATGATTCAGAGATCTTTAATTTGATAGGTAATGGGCCATATAGTTCGTTGTGTGATGAATTATATGATCGTATGAAGTTGACCCTAAACTCTAAGTCTGACAAGTCTCCTTCACGGAATACTTCACTATCACGACCCAGGGATACACCCTAGATGTAACATGGCGTATGGAACCCTAAAGGACTCTATACAAGCCACTTAGCTCTCATAACATAAGAAATAAAACAATAAGAGTAAGATAATAGTCCAAGTACAAAACATTTTATAAAATGAAAAGCGGAAGTCTAGGCTCTTTGTCTCATCATAGCCATCTATTACAATTTGAATGAAACTGTGCATAGCCCATACATCATGTCCAAAAGGAGAAATACATGAAAGAAACTAAAGCAATGAAATCCGTCCTCGAACCATGAGGACTCACCAAGCTCGGGAAAATCAAGTAAATCCAAGCTCTAGCCACGATATTGGGAACCGTGTCTATTGGACCCTACATTTGGGAAAAATGTAGGCAAGAGTATGCGTTAGTACAAAACAATGTACCAAGTATGATAGCTATGCATAAAAACATTTAAAACAGGCTAAAATGGACATTTCATTTCATGACATGCAATTGACCAAGTAAAAACGTGATATAAGAGGGTTAGAAAACATAAGTCATAAACAAGGCCAATGCAAGCTAACATCATTCTTTAAAACCCTTGAACACATATGAGATACTCCTTGAGTAACCTTAGTTCAGTTTTAGTCTTGTCGTTGGAAAATCAGCCTTAACCGACATAAAGACTATGTGAGCTATAACATAATCTCCCGGTGTCTCCCACACCGAAAATGGTTGTTCTACTTGCCTAAGGTAGAACCATAAGCTTCTAGCTTAAGTGGATCCACTAGTTAATCATCCTATGGGGGCACATAGTTTATGGGATAAGGAGATTGCTACTAGAAACCCAGACTCTACTAACGGGGGAGCTTTCATCTCAAGAGATTTCTTATAGAAACTCGGCCTCTACTAACGGGAGAGCTTCCATGTCAAATCAATATCCAATTGGTGCTAAGCATAATTCCCAAAGAATAGTCATTTCTTACTTATTCTCATTATTCATGGAAAGGTGCCCTTGGACAACCAATCCAAGCTAGTTTCTTAGGATAGCTCTTCCTCTTTGATTCAATTAGGTGAGAATAGCCTTTCAACCTAAGAATCCATATTATCTGAGAAAACCTTTCACATCATGCTAGTATGTGTTTATGATCTGAGAAAACCTTTCACATCATGCTAGTATGTGTTTATGAGAATAGCCTTTCACAACACAACATCAAACATCATCATTTGACACTTTACTCCCAAAGTACCCTTAAACATTTTCATTGATTTCATAAGATTATGCATAAACTCATACTTTGCCCTTCCAACGTTCAAAGCTTACTTTCAATCACCAAATCTAGAATTCAAGGATTAGATAGGGATTATTCATAAATTCATCTGATCTCATCACTTCATGAATTAATTCATAAAACTCCTCTTTTATAATCAACAACCCACATCATATGATCACAATTTGGAAAACATAGGGGTTTGCATGGGCTCATAAGTAAAACATCATAAAAGCATTGTAAATCATCAATTCATGCATATTAAAACATAACTCAATCATTAAGATCAATAATCAAAAGAACCCATGGTAATTGAAGAAAACCCTATCTAAGTGGGGAATTCTACCTTTGAAATAGAGGAATTTGGGGACTCCATGAATGAAAACTATTCATGGATGAAAACTACCATACCTCAAGTCCAATTGCTTATCTTCAATGGAGGAATTAGACCTTGCCTTGAAACCCTAGTTGAATCCTTCTTCTTCTTCTTTAAGTTTCTAGACAAAAAATATTTTTAGAGGATGTTTTGGTTTTCTTTTGGGAATTTGGAAGAATGAATTAAATAGGGGTAAACAGACTTATATAGGGGTCCTAGACTTAGGAAAAATGACATAGTATAGGAATTAATTAATTAGGAAAAGACCCAACTGACCTTGGAAATAACTGATAGCTGCCACAGAAGCCCCTCGACTGATGGACCAGGGATGGACCTACCGTCCGTCCTGCATGTCTGTCAGTAAGTTTAGAGAGTTTTTGCCTTGACCTATGGCCCATGGACTACGGACCGTGGACTAGCCTACGGTCTGTAGGTCCAGTCGTGGTTCATGGCCTGCACAAAATCTTAGGTGCCCCTTCCATGGGCCTACCTATGATCCGTGGTTCAAACCACGGGCCGTGGTTGGCCCTCGTGGATGGCACCTGTAAATGCTAAAATCTGGTATGGTGCTCTCTTTCGGATCTGGGGTGTTACAATATCTCTCCCTTGGGATCATTCATCCTCGAATGAGATTCTAGGCATGTCTAAATCGAAAAAGACTCAAGACTAGCAGCCCATCATGCATGCAACTCATCAAAATGCACATAATTAAGAAGGTAACATTATCTCCAAGCTAAACATACTCAATGCATCATTATGGAAGTAGGAACTACATCTAACAATCCAATATACATGAAATTTCACCATTTCTCATATTCAAGGAGGAACTACCTTCTCTAAGCTAAAAGCATGCTCAACACAATCTCACGGAGCCTTTATGCAATTCATTCTCAAAAAGCATATCTAATGCATGTTCAACAATTATCTCATGAAGTCTATAGGCAACTCATACTCAATGCACAAAAACATGAGGAAAATAATTCATATAAGCCATTTGTTTCAAAACTTAAGCTTTTTCATGAACATGCATAAATAAGGAAACCATGGAAACATATAAAACACATATGACTCCCAAAACATAGAACAAACCAAGAGGAACTCATTACCTTAAGCTAGAGTAGAAGTAGGAGGAAAAAGATAAGGATATAGGAACATCATATCGGCCTCGGCCTCCCAAGTAGCACCCTCAACTAAATGATTCCTCCATAATACCTTCACAGAATCAACTTCCTTGTTTCTCAACTTCTTGACTTGCCGGTCCAAAATCTCAACCGGAACCTCTTCATAGGAAAGATTCTCTTTAACTTCCAAACCTTCTAAGGAAACTATGGATGTCGAATCACTAACACATTTCTTGAACATAGAGACATGGAAAAACGGTGCACCAATGCCAACTCATTTGGCAAATCAAGCTCATATACAACCTTACCAACATGCCTCAAAATCTGATATGGGCCTACAAAGCGGGGACTAAGTTTTCCTTTCTTACCAAACCTCATTATACCCTTCATGGGTGAGATTTTCAAGTAAACCCAATCATGAACATCAAACTCAAGATCCGTTCTTCTAACATCGGCATATGACTTTTCCTGACTTTAAGCCGTCCTCAACCTCTCTCTAACGAGTTGAAATTTCTCAATGGCCTCATGTACCAATTCAGGACCTATTATGGAAACTTCACCCACTTCAAACAAACCTATATGAGATCTACACCTCCTACCATATAATGCCTTAAATGAAGCCATATCAATACTTGAGTGATAATTGTTATTATAGGCAAACTAAATCAATGGAAAATGGTCATCTCAATTACCCTTGAAATCAATCACACAAGATCTCAACATGTCTTCCAATGTTTGGATAGTACGCTCTGCTTGCCCATCGATTTGGGGATGATAGGATGTACTAAGCTTAACCTTAGTGCCAAGACCCTTTTGGAATGACTTTCAAAATTGAGAATTGAATTATGTACCACGATCGGAAATAATGGACAAAGGCACTCCATGTAGCCTCACCATTTCTCTTAAGTACAACTTAGCATAGTCCTTCGCCGAATAGGAAACCTTAACGGGAAGAAAATGAGCCGATTTCATCATCCGACCTACTATAACTCAAATCGAGTCATGTTGTCGTCGAGTACGTGGCAACCCTACTATGAAGTTCATATTCACATCTTTCCACTTCCAAGCAGGAATACCAATGTCTTGGGATAAACTTCTCGGTTTTTGATGCTCAACCTTAACTTGTTGGAAATTTAGAAACTTAGCCACAAATCCCGCAATATCCTTCTTCATTCCATTCCATTAATAGATCTCCCGCAAATCACAGTACATCTTGGTGGTTCTCGGGTGAATAGAATACAGAGAACTATATGCTTTTGCCAAGATCTGTTCCCTCAAGTCATCAACATCCGGAACACATAACCGATCTTGTATCTAAGCAAACCATCTTCCCCTTAGGAGAAAGCCTCAACGGACTTTTTGAGCACCGCCTCTTTCAATTCTACCAAAATTGGATCAAGACCTTGCTTAGCCTTCACATCCATCATAAAGGACGATTCAGACCTATTATGAACCACCCTTGGTAGAGTCCCCTAGTTGAAGACCTAGTTGAGCCAACCTATGAACATCTCGTACCAACTTTTTCCTTTAATTCTTAACATGGGAAATACTACCTATCGATAGTCGACTAAGAGCCTCCGCCACCACATTTGCTTTACCAAGGTGATACAGAACACTCATGTCGTAGTCCTTCAATAATTCTTTGGCGGAAATTCAAGTCCTTTTGGTTGAACACATACTGCAAGCTCTTATGATAGGTGAAAACATCAACATGAACCCCATACAAGTAATGTCTCCAAATCTTTAAGGCAAAAACAACCTCTGCTAATTTAAGGTCATGGGTAGGATAATCCTTTTCATGGATCTTAAGTTTCCTTGAAGCATAAGCAATAACTTTACCATTTTGCATAAGCACACATCCCAACCTAATTCTAGAGGCATCACAATATACCACAAAGCCATCCGTACCTTTCAGTAAGGTCAACACCAGAGTGGAAGTAAGTCTGTCTTTCAACTTTTGGAAACTTTTCTCACAAGCTTCCGACCATATGAATTAGCCTTCTTTTGAGTCAAAGTCGTCAAAGGAGAAGCAATGGAGGAAAACTCCTGAACAAATCTTCTCTAGTAACCGGCCAAACCTAAAAAGCTTTTAATATTGGAGGGAGTTAGAGGTCTACGCCAACTCTTGACCACATCCGTCTTCTTAGGATCTACCTCGATTCCCTTGCTTGATACAATATGACCAAGAAAAGCTACGGACCTTAGCCAAAATTCACATTTGCTAAACTTTGCAAAAAGTTGTTGGTCCTTATGGATTTGCAACACAATCCTCAAATGGTCAATATGCTCACTCACTTCTCGAATAGATCAAAATATCATCAATAAACACAATTACGAACATATCAAGGTATTGCCTAAACACCCTATTCATAAAATCCATAAACGCCGCCGGAGCATTAGTCAACCCAAATGTTATTACCAAAAATTCATAATGACCATACCGAGTTTGAAACAACATCTTCAGAATGTCATCTTCTTTCATCCTCAATTGGTGATAACCTAATCAAAGATCAATCTTAGAGAATTATCTTTCCCCTTGAAGATTGTCAAACAAATCATCTATTCTTAGGGGAGGATACTTATTCTTAATGGTCACCTTGTTCAATTGTCGATAATCAATACACATTTGAAGAGAACCATCTTTCTTTCTAACAAAAAAAATTGGAGAACCCCATTGAGAGATACTCGTTCGGATGTAACCCTTATCCAACAAGTCTTTCAATTCCTCTTTCAACTCTTTTAATTCTACCAGAGCCATTTTATAAGAAGGAATAGAAATAGGTTACGTATCTGGGAGAAGGTCAACACCAAAGTCTATTTTCCTCTCGGGAGAAATACTGGGTATGTCATCTGGGAACACTTTAGGAAACTCATTTACAATGGGGACCGACTCAAGAGTAGGGGTTTCAGAATCTACATCCCTCACCCTAACTAGGTGGTAAATGTAACCCTTAAAGATCATCTTTCTAGCTTTAAGACAAGAGACAAACTGGCCCTTAAGCATAGAATTTACCCCCTTCCACTCAAGGATAGGCTCATTTTGAAAATAAAACTTGACTACACGGGTTGTATAATCGATTGAAGCATAACAAGAGTGCAACCAATCCATACCAAGGATAACATCAAAGTCTAACATGTCAAGCTCTACCAAGTCAACAAGAGTATTTCTATGGGAAAAGGAAATGGGATAGTTTCTATAGACCCTCTTAGCCACAATAGAATCACCAACAGGACTAGAGTCAGAAAAAGGTTCTAACAACTCATCCGGAAGAAGATCAAACCTCATAGCCACATATGGAGTCACAAAAGACAAAGTAGCACCTGGATCAAGTAAAGCATACACATCAAGTTGAAATTTTTTTAACATACCAGTAACTACATCCGAAGAACCCTCTTGGTCACCTTTAGACTGGAGTGCATAGAATTGGTTTTTCTTGGGAGCATTGGAGCCCGAACCACTAGGAGTAGCTTGCTTGACCTATCTTCCCTTAGCCGTAAGCATTGGGAAATACCTCATGTTGTGACCACTCTTACCACAACCAAAGCAATCATTTGTGCCGGCTAGATACTTACCCTTGTGCTTCTTCCCACACTTAGCACAAGTAGACCTAGGCAATGAAGATCCACTACCATTCCCTCCTTGAGTTTTAGTGTTAGACACCTTATCTTTGTTGAATTTAGGAGGATCATTGGAGGAACCTTGACCGAAAAACCCTTGTCAAAACTTAGGATGACCTTGTCCATCAGATCTAGCATGTGAGAAATTATCATCACACGGTCCTTGCCTTTTTTGCCACCCTAGAGTTTTCCTCCTTAATTTGTTGTGCATGCACCATGAGATGAGAGATATCCATGTCACCAATTAGCATGGCGGTACGACACTCTTTAATCACCATTTCAGACACACTCGACACGAACTTACTCATCCTTTCCCTAGAATCAGCAACCATTATTGGAGCATATTTAGACAATTGAGGGAACTTTAGAGCATACTCCCTTACACTCATACTTCCTTGATGAAGGTAATGAACTCAAAAACCTTTACTTCTCTCATCTCTAGGGGAAAGAACCTATCAGGAAAAGCAGATTTAAACACTTCCCACTCTACAGGACCCGCTCCTACCGTCCTTACTTCTTTCCATTGGTTGTACCACACTTGAGCAACACCTTTCAATTGATAAGAGGACCATTCCGCCTTCTCTACCAGAGTCAATCCCATAATAGGAAGTACCATATAAACCTCATCGATAAACACTTAAAGATCTTCCTCAACTTTGGAGCCATAATATTCCGGAGGGTTCATCCTTGTAAAGTCCCTCATTCTTAAAGCTGCCATACCCATATTTGGGTTCACGGGGACTACCACCTCTCTATTGTCTTGGGCCGTCACAACTCGAGCCAACACTTGAAAAACTGATCTAAACTCCACATTTGTAAACTGTTCGGCCAAAGGATCGATCGGAGATTAAGGAGGAGCTTCTTGTTCCACATTCTCCCTCACATTCCTTCTAGTGTAAGCTCTTCGGGTAGCCATATCCTGAAGAACATAGGATAAGGATTAGGAGAGAGACTTTATGGTGTTAAACTCTATCACACAACTTAGGAGTAATGAAAATAGTGGATTTTCCTAATCATCTTGTAGCCTCTCATTCATAAATGTGGTGCGCTTCACACTCATGAACAAGACTCTACTAGACATGACTTATGAGACATCCTAGGACCATTCTAAATCTTGTGCTTGGATACCAAGTTTGTCACGACCTAGGGGTACACCCTAGATGTAACATGGCATTTAGAACCCCAAAGGACTCCATACAAGCCACTTAGCCCTCATAACATAAGAAATAGAACAATAAGAGTAAAATAATAGTCCAAGTCCAAAACAATTTATAAAACAAAAAGTGGAAGTCTAGACTATTTGTCTCATCATACCCATCTATTACAATTTGAATGAAACTGGGCCTAGCCCATACATCATGTCCAAAAGGAGAAATACATGAAAAAACTAAAACTATGAAATCCGTCCTCGAACCATGAGGACTCACAAAGCTTGAGGAAATCAAGTAAATCCAAGCTCTAGCCATGATATTGGGAACCCTGTCTGTCGGACCCTATATTTGGGAAAAAATGTAGGCAAGAGTATGCGTTAGTACAAAACAATGTACCAAGTATGATAGCTATGCAAAAAACATTTAAAACATGCTAAAAGGGACATTTCATTTCATGTTGACCAAGTAAAAACATGATATAAGTGGGTTAAAAAATAGAAGTCATAAGCAAGGCCAATGTAAGATAACATCATTCTTTAAAATCCTTGAACACATAAGACATACTCCTTGAGTAACCTTAGTTCAATTTTAGTCTTGTTATGGGAAAATTAGCCTTAACCGATATAGAGACCATGTGAGCTATAACATGATCCCACGGTGTCTCCTACACTAAAAAGGGTTGTTCTACTTGGCTAAGGTAGAACCATGAGCTTCTAGATTAAGTGGATCCACTAGATAATCATCCTATGGGGGCACATCATTTATGGTATAAAAAGATTGCTACTAGAATCCTGACCTCTACTAACGGGGGAGCTTCCATCTCAAGAGATTGATTCTAGAAACCCGACCTCTACTAACGGAAGAGCTTCCATCTCACATCAATATTTACTCGATGCTAAGCATAATTCCCATGAAATAGTCATTTCTTAGTTATTATTATTATCCATGGAAAGTTGTCCGTGGACAATCAATCCAAGCTAGTTTCATTAGGATAACTCTTAGTCTTTGATTATATTAGGTGATAATAGCCTTTCAACCTAAGAATTCATATTATGTGAGAAAAACTTTTGCATCATGCTAGTATGTGTTTATGAGAATAGCATTTCATAACACAACATCAAACATCATTATTCGGCACTTTACTCTCAAAGTACCCTTAAACCTTTTCATACATTTCATAAGATCATGCATAAACTCATGCTTTGCCCTTCCAAGGTTTGTAAGCTTACTTTGAATCACCAAATCTAAAATTCAAGGATTATATAGGGATTATTTGATAACTTCATGTGATCTCATCACTTCATGCATTAATTCATAAAACTTCTCTTTCATAATCAACAACCACATCATATGATCACAATTTGGAAAACATGGGGGTTTTCATGGGTTCATAGGGAAAATATCATAAAAGCATTGTAAATCATTAATTCATGCATATTAAACCATAATTCAATCATTAAGATCAATAATCGAAAGAACCCATGGTAATTGAAGAAAACCCTATCTAAGTGGGGAATTCTACCTTTGAAATAGAGGAGTTTGGGGACTCCATTAATGAAAGAGATTCATGGATGAAAACTACCATACCTCAAGTATAATTGATTATATTCAATGGAGTAATTGAGACCTTGCCTTGAAATCCTAGTTGAATCCTTCTTCTTCAAGTTTCTAGAGAGAGAATATTTTGAGAGGATGTTTTTGTTTTCTTTTGGGAATTTGGAAGAATGAATTAAATGGGGTGAATTTGGGGTAAAAAGACTTATATAGGGGTCCTATACTTAGGAAAAATGACATAGTATAGGAATTAAATAAATAGGAAAAGACCAAACTGACCTTGAAAATAACTGCCAGCTGCCATCGACGCCTCTTGACTGACGGACCGTGGATGTACTTACGGTCCATCTTTCATGTCCATTAGTAAGTTCAAAGAGTTTTTTCCTTGAACTATGACCCCTGGACCCACCTACGGTCTATAGGTCCAGTCGTGGTTCATGGCCTGGAAAAAATCTTAGGTGCCCCTTCCAAGGGCCTACCTACGTTCCGTGGTTCAACCCACGGGCCATAGTTGGCCTTCGTGGATGGTACCTGTAAATTCTGAAATCTACTATGGTGCACTCTTTAGGTTCTAGGGCATTATAATCATTGTTCTTGAGGAGCTTTACAAACCGTTTTGACATCCGTGGTCCTTAACTAGTGATTTTATGGGTTCAACCTCACTTAAAAGCTGACGAAGTGACTTCAATGCAGGCTTCACAGGCCGTCTAGAGCACCACAACCCGTCAAGTGGGTAGTGATGATTCTCTGCCCGATAGGGCTTCACTAAAACAAGCATAATCTTTTACTCTAGGCTCGAAACTTAGCAAACTTGATGGCGTTGGAAAGAAGAATTAAAGATCTTTAATTTGATAGGTCTTGGGCCATCAAATTCATTTTGTTCTTAATGATGTGATATTAGAAGTTTCCCCAACACTCAAGACCTGACTTGGGTGCAATCTTCTTGATTGGCTGGCTTGTACGGACCCCTAGATGGGTCATCCAAATCACCACGGGCCATCTAGGGCTCCGTCTAGGTGACCTGTCCCACAACAATCCTGAATGGTCACTCATAACATTCTTAACGGACTGTGGTCCCCTACACAGATTGTCAAGGATGCCGTGAAGGGTCAATGGTTCATTTTGGATTTTTGTACTTGCCCAAATTTCCCGTTTAGCCCTTTGTGGAAGTATGAGGTGTTACACATTCTCATAGGAACTACAGATTTGGGATTATGGTACCCTTATTCCTCCCACTTTGATTTAATTGGTTACTCAGATGCTGATTTTCTAGGTGACAAAAATGATCAAAAAAGCACCCATGGTACTTGCAAAATTCTAGGTCAACCTCTAATATTTTGGCATAGTAAGAAAAAAACACCGGTTGCCTTATCTACCATAGATTTGGAATATCTAGATATGGGAATCTTTGGTGATCAACTATTATGGATGATGCATCAATTACTTGATTATGATCTTTCGTATGAGTTTGTCCCTATTTTTTTGATAATACCAGCGCTATTAGTTTATCTAAATATACTATACATCATTTCAAGACTAAGCATACTGATATTAAGCATCATTTTATTCATGATCATGTTGAAAATGGTGATTTTTCTTTAGATTTTGTTGATTCTAAAAATCAATTGGCTGATATTTTTACAAAACCCCTGCTTGAGGAAAGATTTTGTTTTCTTCGTAATTGTCTTGGTATCTCTTCTTCATTAATATGATTTATTAACCTTTTTTTTATTTTCTTTCCTTTTTGTGTTGTTATTAATTCTCACCCTTCTTTTTCTACTTCCATAATAATTACTCTGCTTTGTCCGTCCCTCTTCTCCATAAAACCTATTCTTTTCCATCTTGTGACTCTTTAATACCTCGAATTGTCTTCTTCTAAACCCTTTTCCTTCTCATCTTCTCAATTTATCTTCTTTATTTCTACTTCTTTATTCATCCAAATCATGAAAAGAGCTCGCTCTATGGCTTCTCTGAAAAGCTTCGATCATAAATCTTTGGTCTCCCTCGAAGTAGACATCCTGTCTTTCTCTGATTCTTCAGACGACTCTTTAGTCTCTCTTTCTCCTTCATTCAAATGGAAGGCTTCTTCTGTGAAAAAGAAGGAGGATCAGAAGAAACCTCGCCATGATGCCTCTGGATCACTCTCACCTGAAGACATGCAAAAGTTTTGGGGAGTTTAACAAAAAACAAGTATGATAGCTTCAAGTCTCGACTTGTTGTTCCTGGCAGGGTATTCAATCTAAGCTAGTTGAGGGATTCCCACTGTCCAGTAGGCTCCTATCTCATGCTCAGAAGCTCTTTCTATTTTTTTAGTATATGTGGTCTTGATTTATTTGAAGAGGTTGTTCATTGTTTTATTCAAATCTTTGTATTTCTAATGGTAGTGGTGAGTTGGAAACTCGTGCTATGGGTATTTGTATTATTGTTAATGATTTCCTATTCGAGGATATTTTTGGTCCTAAGTTCTCTAGTGTAATTCAATATATGAATGGTGTCAGACATGATGACTTTGAGGTGTCCCTAGAAGGTGCTAAAATAGTTGTGGCTAAACCTGGTGCTGACTTATCTTACTTTGGTACCTTGTCCCTATGCTTTGAAAAATGCATTCTGGCCCACATCATTGCCACCACTCTTCTCTTAGGAAAGGCTCTCTAAGTAGCATCTCTACTAGAGGTATGTTCGTTCTATATTGTTTGCTAAAAAAATACTGCATCAACTGGGCGACCTGGTTCAAAGAGTATATTCTAGAAAGTGTTGAGGATTCTAATGCTTCCATGAGTCTCCCATATGAACTGCTCATCTCTAGAATTTTGGTGGATCGATTGGTTGACCTCTCCATGTTCACACATGTTGAGATCAAGGCCACTTATGATTCTCGTACTTTCTCAAGTATGGGGTATGTGCAAGTGGGTACCAAATGGGTTAAAAGGATTCTGTCAAGGCCAGGGCTCAGACTGTCAGGCCTACTAAATTATATGCAGAGTTAACTGATCTCTAGCTATAGGACATTGATGAACTCGAAACTTGCATTCTTATTGTGGAATAGGGACTGGAGACTTCCAAGATGTGGTTGAAATGGTCTTTTGTATTGAGAAGGACACTAGTGCGGATGTTGGAAAGCTGCATATTGCAATGACTGGTATAAAGCATAAGGCATCTCCATGGTCAACCAGTTAGTCAAGCAAGTTGACTCCCTCAAAGGGGAAGTTAGCTCCTCTAACACTGAACCTGTCATCTCTGTCCAGACATCCTAATCCAACCTTTCTAAGAATGTTGAGCGATCCTATAATTCCTTCTGTGGGAAGGTTATCAACAACCTAAAATACTTTTTGGGTTATTGCTAGAGCTTCTCTCTTTTGCCTATCCTTTCGCTACTCCTGGACAATATTTATGTGGGTCTGTCCCCTCTTTTATTTTTATTTGGGTTGTATATTGAAGGTACTCTACCTTTCTACGATGGTATTTTTTTATCTATTACTGCTTGTTCTGGTTAATTGTCATATTTTGTCTACTTTTTTTTTTATTATGCCAAAAGGAGAGAACCTTTCCCAACAATTTCTTAGACAAGACACAACAAAGACAGGGGAGCCATACAACCTACAGTTAGGGGGAGCTACATAATTCTCTTGGAAAATTCTGAAAGACACATATCAAGAAAGTTTCATTATCTCTTTAGGATTTATACTAAATTGTAAATAATTTGTCATCATCAAAAAGGGGGAGATAGATAGCCTCATATAATCGATTACTTTTTATAAGGAAATACTTATCCCTTATGTTGATAAATCGGAGGCAGGTAATTCATAAAGAAAGGACATCAAAGTAATACCAGAAAGGAAGAAATAAATATGCACTTACTGAAGCAACACAAGAAAGGAAAACCACCATTCAAGGGATACACAATCAAGGTCACCACAATCCTAGCATCTGACTAGGATCTGGAAGATAGAAAATCAAATCAACAAAGTATCAAGATAACACGAAGATCTTCAGGAGAAGGAAGCGAATCAAGATTACAAGAAGATATCCAAAGAAGGAAGGAATCAGTTTTCTCATGAACATATCTAATATGGACATGAATCAATTAACTAAAATCAAGGACTCAACTAAGATTCTTGATTTGAAATACCCTTGGGTTATTCCTTAAAAAGAGAAGTCCTCAAATACTATATAATCCTCTCCTAGCCTTAGTTGTGAAGCACGTATTTCACTTGAACTTGTATTATTTTCTTCTATTGCCTTTCATAAAAACATTGTATTCTTGTAATTATATAATTGAAACAAGAAAAGATAAAGAAAGATTTGAGTGTAATTTATGCAAGTAGAGGTTGCGTCAAAGTAGAAGATTTGATTTACATATCATACAGGGCTCTTAGTCATAACACTTTTTAACACCCAAGTTATCAACAAGCTCTTAAGTAAACCCTTGTAACCTAAGGGGACTGGAAGCAGGCACCACATCAGTGTTCTGAACTCGTATAAAAACTCTCTGAGTCTTTTACTTACTGCATTTACTCTTACCTTATACTATTATACTAATCTGTAGGTAAGTCAAATTTCCCACACATTAATTTGACTTAAGGGATTTTAATTCATCCCCCGCCCCCTCTTGACTTTCACCTTGTTCCACAACATCATTCCATTATCTCATCGCATTGTATTGGACTAATTTGTTGTGTCATGTAGCTTCCTTATATGTTGATTTGAGTATTATATTTTCCCTTGTGTGTTTACTTTATTCGCATCGTTATTATACAATTGGAGGCACTGATGCTGGGATGGAACATTTTGCGTGCAGGTGGAAGTGTTTCATAGTTTATTTTTAAGGCTTCTTAGTTGGTTATACTCAGTCGGTCTAACCTACTGAGTACATGTGGATTATAGTCCCCCTATACATTTTATCCTTTTTTATGTAGATCCTAGTTAGGATGAGCTTTGTTGCGATTGATTGGACCTAGTGATCCTTTCTCTTTCAAAGTTATTGTGAGATCCTTCTTTTCGGATCACCATTGGTCTCCACCTATCATTTAGAGTCTTTAATCTCCTTTCAAAGACTTGAGATGTTTTTCAGAATCTAGAAATGTATGACATGATGTTTATATTTATGCTACCAGGTTTTGGGAAATTCTTTGTTGTTTTTTTATTGGTTTTGGCCTGACTTCCCTTTGGAAGTCTCGTATGTGTTTTTCTTTCAGCTTATACATCATTTTAGGATTCTTGGGTTGTGTGCCATCATGACTTTGGATTTTCTATCTGTGACAGTAGCTACATTACTATTTGCTACCAAATGTATTCAATGTATTTTTCATTAAGAGTAACTCCTAATACAAACATAACATTTAATGTAGTGCATTAATTTTGCTGCAATATCTTTTTTAGAAGAACATTAAGAATAAGTTACACTCACTAATATCCCAATCTTCTATAATCAATGAAACTGAAATATCACAAGATGTTTTCCATGATAAAAACGGAATTCTGCTACAAAATCTTATTTCTTTATTGGTTTTATTATATCACTAACTAATACTTGTATGACATTGGTACATAATAATTCTTTTGTAACATTGTTTTTTCACTTGAATAAATTGATACAACATTGATATATATAACATTTTGATGATGAATATAGAAACACTCAAATACCTTGATACTGTAATTATCCACTAGGTCATTTTCTTAGTTATGCAATATCTTTTTACGTTTATGGATTTTTCATAGTGACCCCAAGTCATTTATGACTTACTGGGACTAATAGTTGATTGTTTATTTGGTTTTTATGCGAGTTTTTGTATTTTGGAGCTTTTGAAACTTGCACAGTTAACTTTGGTCAAAACTTTAGGTAAATAGTTTAGAATGCCATTTTGGTGTTTTTGTTAGCTCTTGATCATCGATTTTGGTCTAGTAGAACCTTAGGTTTGGGTCCCAGGCTTCCAGCTCATTTCAAACAAACTTATGGCTTTTGGCTTTAATAGAGCCTTGGGTATGGGACCCACTTTTTGTCAAGACGACCTCCATTGGCAGTTTTTGATATCTCCATTGAGTTTGGAATGAGGAATTTTGTGGGGCAATACAGTTTGAGTGTGTGCATGAGTTTTTGAACCAATCCCGAGCATAAGAGTGGAGTCTGTTAGGATTTAGATAAATTTTCTTATGCATGATGCTAGTTTTCACACCCTAAACTCGAGGGCCACAACTATCACCTGATGCCAAAAGTTAGGCCTGGGCTGACCTTGCTAAGCCACTTGCTAATGGCACATGGTAGCCACACACATGCCCCTTTCCACCGATCTACAAAGAAAACAACTACCTCTAACAGTTTATATAAAGCAATAACCATCTAGCACAAAAGCCTATTTTGGCCATCGAGGCCACCATGGTATCTAGAAAAGGATAAACGCTATGTGGGCCGTCAAAGACACCATGTCCTCTATACAGAAGCTGGAAACATGTATGTAACTAATCATATGTCAAGCATTTATTGAACATCAACCAACCACAAAGCAAAGCCAACATGTCCAATAATGTGGCTATACAACCCAATACACTAGTATACAAGCATGAATATAATACTTGGACGGGACAGGGCTCTAGCATACCTAAAATCTATAAACAACATAATAAGAAAACCTCTATGACTCTGAAATCCCTCGAAGAAATGACTGGACCAAACAGATGGATAGGCAGTTGTGCTACTTGGCATGTATGTCTGGTCTCCGCTCAAGACCTGCATTCATGAATTTAGCGCCCTCGACAAGGGGCTTCAGTACAAAATGATGCACAAAGCATGTAAGGTAAACTGAAAATAAAATATAAGTACTTAACTAAAAGGGCAGGGGTGAAACACAAGTACAATACCTTGTCTCCCCACAGTAAGACAATATAAACGCATAACAAGTAATAGCCTAACCAGTCCTCTATAATCCTGACAAGTACAAACATCACACATTCCCTGCAAGTCTTAACGAATGCAAACAATTGCTAAATACCCATATTAGCCCCTTACCAGATCCCAATGATAATCTGATCTGAACTGTCTGAATGCACATATGCGATAAATAACTGCAAGTCTTAGGCTCTGTGGTACCATACATATATGTTGCCCCGTACGTACATCCTACCCGATAGTTTGAAAGAATTGGGAGATTTTGAGAGAATTAGTTGAATGTTTTTTCTAATAAGTAGTTTTGCAAAGGCTTTTGACAGGTGAAAGGGTTTCAAAATTAGAGGGAAACATCTAAAGGGTTGGAGGTGGGGTGGGGGGACTTGGAAAGTAAATTTGCCGACTAGAAAAATGAAATAATTTAATAGAATGTCTTAATTAGTAGATTATATCAATTTTATGATATAACGATCACTCAACTATTGATAATTATCTAAAATCGTGTTTTTCTTCTTTTGTAATAAGAAGGTCACTCAAATTTGTTTATATCTCTTTAGAAGTCACCTTATTAATATTTGAACGAGCATAATATGATATGAAATATTTTGTACGGTCTTTTTCTTCTTCTTTTTTTAAATCTACACTCATCAATGACTAAACCTAGCTCTAACTTGTAACTTAAATTAACCATATTCTCTTGGAAAAAATCACGAGAAAAGCTTTAATTTTTGTTATCACCAAAACTTATGGCATAGGTATACATTTTTTTAAATAATATCAGTGGATACTTTTACCACATCTATCACTTCTTAATTGCTTATCTTTCTTTCGATGTAAGATGCCCATTTTATTAAACACAATATATTCTATTCTACCGATGCATTTATATGAATCAATATTTTCTCTTTTTAATATAACATTTAATTAATTTTTATTCATAAAAATAAATACCACTCCTATAAAATTTACAGGTTATTGCAATTTCTTAACTATACGGGTTATGGTTAGGGTTGGATCAAACATCGATTTATTGTTACGTGAATTAAAAATAGAAATAAAGTTCATGTGAGAAAAATAAAATGCATGCTTATTAAGCTTTATAGAAGTGGTAATCATTGTGTAATGACCCAACCAGTCGTACTAAGGGGAACCTCATGTGAAGTCCCAAACGTTCGGTAGTGTCATGCAAGAAGTTCTAAAATTTGAGCATGACGAATTTTGGCCTAAATTATTTTCTAGGTTGGGCTGACGTCATCTGGTCATAGAGGAAAGTCATTCTCTATGGCGACGCCACTATAGCGGGAGTGAGACATCAAATAAAATCAAGTCATCTTTTATAATCCTCCCACTTTTTGGAAGGAGGAAATAGATGAGTACTGCTCCAAAAACCCTCCAAAAGCACCTAGGGAAAGGGAGAAATGGAGGAGGGAGAATTCCAAATAAAGGAGATGTAAAATCTTCCAATTTTCCCTATTCTGGGAAAAGATTCACCAGCGGTTGATTGGCACCCAAGTAGGCTAGGTTTTCTTCCAATTTGATAGTTAGATCTACTTTTATTGCATCATATCTTGTAAGTATCCAGAGATTTCATGTCTAGGCCTTTGGGAACAAGGTCTGGATGGTTAAATATTGTTGTTATTGCTATTATGAAGGGAACATATATTGACTAGGGGTACTGATAACAACAAGGTTAAGGAGATCACAAATAGAGAACTGACTATTAGAATGCGGAAGCACAAAGAAAAGAAACAAAAAAACTAACTAAAGATATGGGAAATTCGAAGGAAAGATCCACGAATTTCCAAGGATTAGATGTTCTAAGGTCTTGAAAAGATCCAAGTAACAATGTATAGATTTATGGAAGAAATCTAACGCCTTTACTTGAGAAAATGAATCAAAATGATAGATTCGGATCTTGACCGCTTTATGAGTAACTAAAGACAATAATTAGTATGTAGAAACTAATCACCTTCTAAAGAATACCAAAAAGAAACCAAAGATATCACAAGAAGAAGATACTTTATACCTTAAACTATGAAACTAGTAAAGGTTTAAAGATAAATTCTCAAAGAACAAGTCACAAAGGTTCAAACAACTCTCTCAAATATTATTAATATCAATCTAAATTGTCTTTAATGAATAAAAAGGACCCCTATATATAGGAGAAGGGGTGAAAAACGTCCAAGACCCTAAAAGACAATTACAAGGAATCCTACTCTAGAAAGGAAATAAATTAACCTAACTAAAAACAAATTTAGTACTTCTAGGAAAGCTATGGTACTTAGGAAACCATAAATAGAATAAGGAAAATATTAATAACCTATAAATAAATAAATAAATAAGGTAAATCCCAACTAGGAAAAAAATCTTGACAATCTTGGAAAGTTTGACTAGTCTTCTCTCAAAACTTGGGCAGAAAGCAACTCTTGTTGTGGCTGATTCTTGGACTCTTCTTGACCTTATTTGCACGAAATTGGGCCTTAAAATTCCTCATCTTGGGTTTGAATTTGGGCCACCAAATAATTGTAGCATTTGGACAATTCTTCTTCCTTGGGCTTGAGCTCTTCTTCCCCAATAAGACACCTTTGGATCAGCGATTGAAGCCCATTGAACTTATCATTGAACTCTTTGGTTTGAGATCTTGTTATGGGCCTCCTTGGAGTTTCTAAAGCTTCATCCTTGTCCTTCAATGGAGTAGTGCTTCCTTGGATGCTATAATTCCCCTCTTCTTGAAGAGAATTCGTCCTCGAATTCAAATCTGCATCAAAATGGGAAAGATCAGAAACATTAAAAGTAGCACTAACTTGGAACTCACCAGGAAGATCAAGTTTATAAGCATTGTCTCTAATCCTTTCAAGGACTTTGTATGGCCCACTTCCTCTAGGTTCTAGTTTGGTCTTTCTTTTGGAAGGAAATCTTTCCTTTCTCATATGCACCCAAACCAAGTCACCAGGTTTAAAAACAACATATTTTCTGCCTTTATTCCTTCGTAATGCAACTTCCTTATTCTTCTTTTCAATTGCAAGCCTTGTTTGTTCATGAATTTTCGTCATCATATCAACCTTCTTCTTACCATCAAGATTAGCAAAATCATTAGTAGGCAAAGGCAATAAATCAAGGGGGGTAAAGGGGTGAATCCATATACAACTTCAAAAGGAGTCTTACCAGTAGAAGAATGGAAGGTCCTATTATAGGCAAATTCTACAATAGGTAAGTAATCTTCCCAACAAGTCAACTTTCCTTTCAAAACAGCCCTCAACATGTTCCCTAAAGTTTTATTAACCACTTCCGTTTGCCCATCCGTTTGTGGGTGACAAGATGTAGAAAATAGCAATTTAGTTCCCAACTTTCCCCAAAGAATTCTGCAAAAGTGACTTAAGAACTTGGCATCCATATCACTAACAATAGTTCTAGGTATTCCATGCAATTTAACCACTTCCTTTACAAACAAGTCAGCCACATGAGATGCATCATTAGTTTTTTTACATGGGATAAAACTAGCCATTTTAGAAAATCTATCCATTACCACAAATATACTATCCTTACCATACTTAGTCCTTGGCAGCCCTAATATGAAATCCATAGAAATATCAATCCAAGGGGAATTAGAAACAGGTAAAGGAGTATAAAGACCATGCGGCAATGTTCTAGACTTAGCCTGTTTACATTCAAGACAATAAGAACACACCTTTTCAACATCCTTTCTCATGCTAGGCCAAAAAAAATGTTCAGAAAGTATTTTCAGTGTTTTGGGTACACCAAAATGTCCCATTAGCCCTCCACAATGTGCTTCCCTAACAAATAGTTCACGCAACGAGCAACTAGGAACATATAGTTTATTTTCCTTAAATAGAAATTCATCTTGAAGATTAAATTTCTCAAAAGGACCTAACTTACATTCAGCAAAAATCTCACCAAAATCAGAATCATTAGCATAGAGGAACTTGATTTGGTCAAAACCCAACAACTTTGAAGTAAGAGTAGAGATCAAAACATACCTTCTTGAAAGTGCATCAACAACCACATTCTCCTTTCCTTGTTTGTAAGCAATTACATAAGGAAAAGTTTCAATAAACTCTACCCATTTAGCATGCCTACGACTAAGTTTACCTTGGCTCTTCAAGTATTTTAATGATTCATGATCAGTCTTGACCACAAATTCTCGAGGCCACAAGTAGTCTTTGCTATGTAGCTAACGCCCTTACCAAGGCATATAGCTCCTTATCATAAGTTGAGTAGTTCAATGTTGCTCCACTTAACTTTTCACTAAAGTAGGCAATTGGCTTGGAGTCTTGCATCAAAACTGCACTTATGCCCTTACCAGAGGCATCACACTCAACTTCAAAAGACTTAGAAAAATCAGGCAATTGCAAAAGAGGAGCAGAACACAATTTATCCTTCAGCAAGTTAAATGCATCATCTTGTTCCTTTCCCTATTTAAAAATCTTATCTTTTTTAATAACTTTAGTTAAAGGAGCAGCAATGGTGCTAAAGTCTCGCACAAACCTCCTATAAAAACTAGCAAGTCCATGAAAACTCCTAACTTCAGTTACACTATTAGGTTTAGGCCATTCTTTTATTGCCTTGATTTTCTCATCATCTACTTCAACTCCCTTAGAACTGACCACAAAACCTAAGAAAACCACACGATCCACACGAAAGTACACTTTTTGAGATTAGCAAATAAGCACCGATTTCTAAGAACTTCAAAAACTTGTTTTAAGTGCTCTAGGTGTTCATCATTTTGAGAAAAGATCAAGATGTCATCAAAATACACCACAATAAATTTTCCATGGAAATCTTTAAAAACATGATTCATTAGTCTCATAAAAGTGCTTGGTGCATTAGTCAAGCCAAAGGGCATAACTAACCACTCATAAAGTCCATATTTGGTCTTAAAAGCAGTTTTCCATTCATCTCCGTGATTCATACGAATCTGATGGTAACCACTCTTTAGATCAATTTTAGAAAAGATTTTGGAACCGTACAGTTGGTCCAACATGTCATCAAGACGAGGGATAGGATGGCGATACTTTACCGTTATCTTGTTGATAGCTCGACAATCTACACACATCCTCCATGTTCCATCCTTTTTGGGGACCAATAGGACTGGAACAGAGCATGGGCTCATACTCTCTCGAACAAATCCCTTTTCAAGCAATTCTTCAACTTGCCTTTGTAATTCTTTGGTCTCTTCAGGATTGCTCCTATAGGCAGGCCTATTAGGAAGTTGAGACCCACACACAAAGTCTATTTGGTGCTCAATCCCTCTCAAAGGTGGCAATCCCTTTGGACTGTCATCAGGAAAAACATCTTCAAAATTCTGCAAAAGAGAAGAAACACTATTTGGCAAAGAAGGAGTTAGTTGTTCAAAATTAATCAATACTTCTTTGTAAGTAAGTAGTATTATGGGCAGCCCCTCTCTCCTAGCATTCAAACACTCTTTGGACTTTATATAAAGACTCTCATTTTTCTTTTCCTTAGCCTCTTTTCTCTCACCAAAATATTTTATTTTTTTACTCACACCCTCTTTTACATCTTTACTTAGATCGCTGCCCTCTCTCTCTTTCTCTCGTTCGTCTCTCTTTTTTTCTATCTCTTGGCCTTTTTCTTTTCCCTCAAGCTCACTTTTAACCTCTCCCTTTTGTTTTTCCATTGTTTCCCTCAATTGTTTTTGATCTTCAAACACTTGAGAAGGAGATAATGGTGCAAGAGTATACTTCTTACCATTATGCAGAAGACTATATCTATTCTTCTCCCATGATGAGTAGTATCCCTATCATACTGCCAAGGTCGGCCAAGTAAAATATGGCATGCTTGCATTGGAACTACATCACAAAGAATTTCATCTTCATACCTACCAACATTGAATGAAATCATGCATTGTTTGTTTACTTTTACTTCTCCACAATCATTCAACCATTGGAGCCTATATGGGGTAGAGCGCTTCATGCATGCAATTCCTAGTTTATCCACCAAGTATGAACTCACCACATTTGCACAACTTTCCCCATCAATAATCATAGAATAAGTCTTCCCTTTTATCCCACACCTAGTATGAAACAAATTCTCTCTCTGCCCTTCATCACCACTGCCCGAATTGATAGTCATAATTCTCCTAACCACCCCAATTATACCATCATTAGGCAGTTCCAAATCATCTTCCTCACTTACACCTTCTCCCTCTTCTTCTTCCCCCTCACTTTTTTCACTCTCATATTCTCCATTCTCTCTAAGTAGGATGTTTCTTCTACTTGGACATTCATGCATCATATGCCCCCTTCCATGACATTTGTGACATTGAATAGAACTTGAAGGTTTAGAAGATTTAGGATTAAAGGTTTTACCTCCCTCCTCAACTTTAGCTTTACCTCTATCATCTTGAGGTTTGGAAGGAGCTTTCCCCTCTTGAGTTGACCATGGCTTCTTGGAGATAGTGTTTGGTCGACTTCTCCATGAGTTATTTTGCCGCTTTTTCTCAATTTGTTTTTCAACTTTTACAGACAAATCAACTAACTCATCTAAAGTTACATATTGTTGTATCTCTACTACATTAGCTATTTATGTATTTAAACCATTTAAAAATCTAGCTATTGTAGCCTCTTCTTCCTCCATGCAGTTAGCTTGGATCATAGCCATATCCATGCTTTTGAAGTACTCATCCACAGACATGGAGCCTTGCTTCAAGTGTTGAAGGCGAGACTGTAGATCTCTTTGGAAGTATGATGGAATAAATCACTTCCTCATTACCCTCTTCATCTCTGCCCACGTAGCAATAGGTGGTAGCTCCTCTTGCAATCTTTCCCTAGCAAGCTTTTTCCACCAAGAAGCAGTATAATCAGAAAACTCAACAACAGCAAGTTTAACTTTCTTACCCTCAGAGTAGTTATGGCAATCAAAGATGGCTTCAACTCGTCTCTCCCAATCAAGGTACAAGTCTGGATCCATTGTCCCCTTGAAAGATGGCATCTTCATCTTTATACTATTTATATTATCATCTTCTACTCTACCTCTTTGTCCCCTCCTTTCTCTTCTTTCTAGATTAAATTCAACATCAAAATCATCATTATTATATTCAGGATTTACAAAAGGGATATGGGGTACATTCCTTCTAACTTGGGGTCTAACATTATTTCGGGGTACAACATCATTCTCCCTCCTAATTGCAGCTATGGTGTCATTCTGCTCGATAATCATATCTCTCATCTCTTGAAATTGAAGGGTCCATCTCTCAAATTGCTGGTGCATAGCTTGAAGGGTGAAGTTGTTCCTTCCTTTGACCTCGGCTTCTAAATGAGCCCTTTCCTCATCACCACCTGAATTAGACATCTAAAAAATGATCAAGTATCACACTTTTAATATGGCTTTTACCCTCTTTTAAACTCACCCACACTTGCCTTTTTCCACTCAAAATAACCTTTGAACGAGAATACTTTGTAGATTTATAATTAAACCAAAACGTGTATCAAGTTCGTAGTAATAAAGTATGGAATCTTGGGGTACAAAAAGAAAGCAAAGAACTAGTCCTAGAACAAGTAGAATTTAGTTGAAACAAAACACGAATAAAAATGAACTTATTTTAGAATTATAAGAACAAGAAAAAAAATTTCCCTTATTTTTCAAGATCTAAAATCCCCTCTTCTTGCTACCTTCTTGCTTGGAAACAAATTAATGCAAAACTTGGAGAGCAAGTAATAAACTTTCTTGAATAGCAAGTAATAAGCTTTCTTGGGTACCAAGTAATCAAATTTCTTGGAGGACAAGTAATCAGATTTCTTAGAGAGCAAGTTATAATTTTTTTTTTATTCACGCTCCTGTAATTTTTTTTTTCTTTTCACGCTACAGTATTTTTTTACACTACTGTTCACGCTACATTTTTTTTTTTTGCTCTACTATAAGAAGAAATCCCAATATTTATCAAGAACAGAATCTTGATAGAACCGCTCTGATACCACTTGTTAGGACCGAAATAAGTAGGTGTTATGCGGAAACTAGCAAAGCAAACCTCGAAAGACCACTAGTAAGAAGACAAACGAGAAACACACCATAAGAGACAGATTTAACGTGGTTCGATCAATCGACCTATGTCCACAAAGGAGATGAGCAATCCACTATAAATATGAGAGTACAAAATATAGAGAGAAACAACCTCTACCAATTCCCTTGGAATACATGGGAGGTTCACACAAGTGATAACGTATCAAGCTTGTGACCATAAATTCTCCCCCTAACCAAAACTCTCAAAGCCCTTAAGACTACATTGTGAATGCTGATTAAATTAGAAGGAACAAACCTATATTTATAGAGTCCTAAAACCTTTCCTACAAGAAAAGGACTAGTCAAAATATTAAAATCTTTTCCTAAGAGGAAAACTTATTTATGGTAAGAAATCAGGACAAATAAACCCCAACAAATCTCCCCCTTAGCCTGAATTTCTGACAAAATAAATTTGTTCACCTTCTTCACATAATTTTTAGGATCTTGCATCTCTTCTCCATAATCTCCTTCATCAAATCTACGTCTCGACACAGAGAACCTCTCTGAACAATTTCTCCAACAAAGATCTTCATTACTGTCAAAAAAGTTGCGACTAGAACTACACCCACCAAGATGAACACCCATCTCTAGCATGGTTCCATCATTGAACCATGGCTCTGATACCACTTGATAACAATAAGGTTAAGGAGATCACAAATAGAGAACTGAAGATTAGAATGCGGAAGCACAAAGAAAAGAAACAAAAAAACTAACTAAAGATATGGGAAATTCGAAGGAAAGATTCACAAATTTTCAAGGATTAGATGTTCTAAGGTCTTGAAAAGATCCAAGTAACAACGTATAGATTTATGGAAGAAATCTAACACCTTTACTTGAGAAAATGAATCAAAACGATAGATTCGGATCTTGACCGCTTTATGAGTAACTAAAGACAATAATTAGTATGTAGAAACTAATCACCTTCTAAAGAATACCAAAAAGAAACCAAAGATATCACAAGAAGAAGATACTTTATACCTTAAACTATGAAACTAGTAAAGATTTAAAGATAAATTCTCAAAGAACAAGTCACAAAGGTTCAAAGAACTCTCTCAAATATTATTAATATCAATCTAAATTGTCTTTAATGAATAAAAAGGACCCCTATATATAGGAGAAGGGGTGAAAAACATCCAAGACCCTAAAAGACAATTACAAGGAATCCTACTCTAGAAAAGAAATAAAGTAACCTAACTAAAAACAAATTTAGTACTTCTAGGAAATCTATGGTACTGAGGAGACCATAAATAGAATAAGGAAAATATTAATAACCTATAAATAAATAAATAAATAAGGTAAATCCCAACTAGGAAAAGAATCTTGACAATCTTGGAAAGTTTGAATAGTCTTCTCTCAAAACTTGGGCAGAAAGCAACTCTTGTTGTGGCTGATTCTTGGACTCTTCTTGACCTTATTTGCACGAAATTGGGCCTTAAAATTCCTCATCTTGGGCTTGAATTTGGGCCACCAAATAATTGTAGCATTTGGACAATTCCTCTTCCTTGGGCTTGAGCTCTTCTTCCCCAATAAGACACCTTTGGATCAACAATTGAAACCCATTGAGCTTATCATTGAACTCCTTGGTTTGAGATCTTGTTATGGGTCTCCTTGGAGTTTCTAAAGCTTCATCCTTGTCCTTTAATGGAGTAGTGCTTCCTTGGATGCTATCAGGTACTTCTCTAGTGCTTGGTTGTTAATCTTGAATTTCCTTATTGGGACGACTTGGTGTGGATTGTAAGGCTAGGTGTTCATGAAATTTTTAGGTTATAGACATTCCGAAACATGTGGTAATAAAGGGAACCTTGTGTGTACTCATAATAGGGCTCAATATTGGGCGATTAATATATAGATGATGGTTATGTGCTTTAAGGTTTTGTATATATGCATGTTTATTGCCTATAGTTTTGTATTGTGCAATGTATGATAGGAAGAATATAAAATGAACTGGTGACTGTAACTTGTGGGTTCAAGTGGTCTTGTTCATTATACTATGTGATTATGCATTCTTGATGTGCTTGCTTGTTGGATCGGGTATCACGCCAGTACAAGATATTTTTTGTTGGCTCGAATGCCATGCATGGTATGGCTATATATGGTTGACTCAGATGTGGTGAATGGGTTAAGTTTCAATTGTATCCTATGAGAGGACAAATATTTGCTAGTAGTTCCATTAGAGGACCCAATATTGTGTTGTGATCATGTGAGTCATGTAGCTAGGTATTATTGATTTAAGTGTTATTATTTAATGTTTTTATGAATAGGTTTGCATTTGAGGATGTTGTTATATGTGGTTGACCTGTGGCTGTCGTGTCGTGGGTTGTGCATATAAATCCAGGGTGGGACTAGGAGCCCAAGTTAGGTGATGCTTGTGATGGTTGAGGGATATTAACTACACACGTATGGGCTATTTTATACAATGGTTGACTTGCCTAGTGGATTGAGATTTTGGTGACCCAGTTCTTTAGTGGTCTAAGCCATGGTTCTATTAGTTAGGTTGGTCTTGGTTGGGAGGGGGTCCTGGGTTGAGTCTTACCAAGGATGAATTGAGCTTAGGCATCGATTTCAGTTACTATTCTGGCAAAGGCTAGGGATTGTCACTAGTAATAAAAAGAGAGGACCGGTAGCCGATTGGACTAGTGATGGCGTTATAGTCAGTGTATTAATGTGGTAGATGGGTTAGGTTTCAATTGTGTATGAATGAGCTATGATAGGCACACTTGGGAAGCTTTGGGGTGGCATATTTGAGATGCTTAGACGTAGTTTTACTAGGGAAGAGCTGAGGCAAGGCAATAGAGGAGTGGCATGATGTAACTTCCTATTGCATGACTTTATCTATATTTACTTGATATTATGTGGTAGGTTCATATCGATTGATCATGTCTACAATTACATGTTGTTTGTACCGATTCTACTCTTGGTATGCCAGTAGACAAATTTTGGTTGCAGGGTCAGTGATGTTTTATAAGTATATATGACGATGATCTCCAGCAGCTTCCATGTTTCTTTTCCTTATGGTGGGAATTATGTCTTATCTTCTTGTATAAATTGTATTCATTTAGTAGCTCTTGTACCTGTTTAGACTAGTTCCTTGGGGACGATTTTTCAGTCATTTCTAAAGACTTTATTTAAAATTGTTGCTCTCATGAAGTTTTAAGGTATTAAATGAATTTCAAAGTATTTTGTTTATTTCCGTATTGCTCTTTTTAACATTGGTTGGTAAGGGTTCTCCTATCTTGGTGTTGGAGTAGGTGCTCGCACAGCCCGACGAATTGGGTCGTGACGCATTGAGAAGTTTTCCTTCTATATTCTCCAAAATTAATGTTATCAGTTTTTTATTTTGTGTGTGTGTATGTGTGTGTGTATATATATATATATATATTAAACTTGATTGTAAATATATGTATTAATAAATTTATCTGAACTTCACGTGATCAATGTGATTTTTATTGAATTTACAACATGAACTCATTTTAAATATCTGATCGTTAAATAAAAATAGAATAAGAGTAAATATCATAAAGAAATAAATCTTAATAAGCTAAACATAACTAGTAATAAATATTAATAATCTATACACATAAATTGAAATAATAAATACTTGAAAAGTTATATTATTCTACTGCAAACAACTACTACCAAATAAATAACTTATAAGATAAAGTGTTCTACTTTCTAATTTCCTTAAATCTTCCATCTATAAACCATCTGTAGATTAGACGAGTGCTAACAATCTCCTTTGATTCTCTTGTTGGGTGTAGGCTTTGGAGATGTATCATCTGCCGCATGATTGGATTCACCAACATTAGAAGCATGATTATTTGGAATGCACGAAGAAGTTAAGGGATAACCAGATTTATGAAGGGTTTGCGGATTTGTCTATAATCTGAAAACCACGGAGTGCTTCTCTTTGCATAAAACAAAATGTATGCCTACTCTACCAAAACAAGATCTTGGTGAACCCAATGAACCTATGACAAAATCAAACAAATATCAAGTTAGTTGTCATAAGCTCAAAACGTATCTAACAAAGTAAGGAAATTTTCCATACCTGCTCGTCATTAAATTTGTACCATTTATTTGGATTACAATGAATGAAGCTGTGATAGTGTCCTGAAGAGATTGAAAACCCCGAATGCACTATAACTGCGTACAAATCGTATTTCATTTCTTCCTATTGAGAAAAGGAAACAACATCATGTAACTGCTAATAAAAGATAGAATGTACATAAAACTCGAAATGCAAATACTCACATTATTGATTTTGTTGGTGTAATGAAGCATGTCCAATTCCAGCGGAAATGAAACATGATTATCCACTTTCTGAACAGCAAACCCGTCATTTTTGAATCTCTTCAAACAAAGGGTAGTAACAGAAGAGGCACGATCGATGATGAGCTGCTTCTCAAATGGCCCTTGTGTCTTGCACATTTCACAAGAAAACTCAATTTTCTCGATTTTAGTGAAAGACTCCAATGCTTCTGGTACACTGTCAACGTCCATAATCTCCAAGCTTAGGTCTATTGGAGGCTCGTGTGTGACAGATAAATGACAACAATTGCAACAACGAAGCTGTGAATTGAGAAAAATAGACTAAAAACATAAATTTCATATTTAGAAGTAGGGTCTGGAGATGATAGAGTATACACAGACCTTACCCTTTCCTTGGGAGGTAGAGATGATGTTTATGATAGACCCTCAGCTCAAGTAAAAGCATTACAAAGTAGTTCAAAAGACGTAAACAACTAGAGTAAAGAAATTAAGATAAAATATAGAGAACAAACATGTAATGCTTACCATGCTCACAAGGCGACCACCAAAGGCCTCTTTCACAATGTTGTCTTGTGGCTCTAAATTGTAACAACAACTTTCAAGCTTATTGAGAAAGCACTGTAAGAATTCATGTGCATCTTCTTGTTGATTCGGATGGAAAGAAGGCGAAAAATTTGATGATTTCCCAACGTTAAGTAATACAAAGATGTATAAGGTACATAGTTGGTACAGAGGCACAAACTACAAGTTGACAACCAAACTATAGTTAATACTACTATAAAAAATGTATCATTCATTTCACAATTGTCCTCGATGAATTTTTCTATTTTAAAAACAATTATATTACTCAAATTATCGTTTATGTACTTCATTGATGAGAATTTTATTATAACCCTTGATGTAAAATTAAAGTAAACTTTAAAAGGAAATAAATAAATGACTAAGGTTAACTATAAGTAGTTTAGAGACGGGAGCATAGGTTCGTATGAACCCACCCGGTTCCATGTGTGTTTGTGTCTAAGAAGGGGGATATATATCATGTTAAATCAACAAACAAGATATATTAAAGCATACCTCTCAAGTGGCTAAAATTTTTATTTGGTGTGACATTATCAGAGACACCAGACATAGAAAGGTCAACTATCTCTCGAATCATGCAAACTACGCAGAATCTAGTCAAGAGAGTTGCAACAAGAAATGACATGAATCAGCTAAGGTATAAAAGCCATTAAAATGAATTAAAATAAAGGGAAATTATAAGTTGATACTTACTTTCACATGGTGATACATGATCAATCGATGCAAGTAGCTGAAGCAACACCACGGTGTGCATAAAACATTGTACAACCGCATTCAAAAAGCATGTGTTGCCTAAGTTACACATGCCAACTCCCTAAAACAAGACAGTATCATAAGCACTAGATACAATAACAGTTGATTAAATAGACACAAGAAACACTTCATTTAACTTAAAAGACAAAATATTTAATATTGAAACGTAACATTCTTAAACATAGTAGAATTAGGATCTTTCTTCAATATGTATATATATCAATACAACAACAAATTCAGTGTAATCCCACAGGGATAGTATGTATGACACACCTCACACATACCTTTTGTGATAGAGAGAGATTGATTAGTAATGTATGACATCTCAATGTCTACCTAATATTAGTTAGCCCCACACTTAAAAGTGGCTATTTTGGAAATTGAAACTTTTATTATAACAGTGGCTAGCAATATTTTCAATTAACGAGCTGAAAATTGGGCCCTATCCTATCTACTTAACTAGATAGTTAATTGATTAAGATGTAATAAATATAGGCTAAAAGTATAAATTGTATCACTTGAAAGAGTTTAAAAAGTTAGCCCATGTTATTTCACTGAAAATTGTGTCACTTATAAAGAGCTTAAAAGTTTTTTGCCCGCACTATTTCACTACATAGTTGGCTGATAAAGATTTCATAATAATAGGTTAAGTTGATTAATAAAGATGTCATAAAAATAAGCTAAAATTGTAAATTGTATCACTTGGAAGAGGTTAAAAGTAGCTAAACCACGCCACTTCACTACATAGTTGAATAAATTAAGAATTGAGATGTCATAAAAATAGGCTAAATTGTAAAATTTATAGCTTAAAAGAGGTTAAAATTTGGAACCATACAACCATTTTAAAAGGCCTATGCTCAATAGGCATAGTTTCTTCATCTGCCTCTTTGAAATCCTCAGTCTCAATAAAAGAAAAAGGCACAATAGTTAAAGGAGGCCATTCGACACAATCTAAATATGAAAGCTCAGTACTATCAGAAGAAACAGTATAGCGCATTGACTCAGAATTAGATTCAACACTAATGATCAATGAATCGGGTTCAACCCGAACCGGTGACTGTTCATCCACACATGAATCCTTTTCTTTCAATTTTTTCAACTTCAATTTTTACTAATGAGAAACCGACATTGTTTTTTATGATTTCTTCGATATTCAGAGCTTTACGATCAGGTGAATTTTGTAGATTATCTGCAGTTTCTTTTTCCATTGAGATGTCAATAATAAACAACAAAATTATAGACAACTGAAGAGTGGAGGTATGAGAATTCTAGGTTTATGAAGGATTTTCGGTAGATAAAAATTATGAAAAATTCAAATAAAAGAAAATGTAAATAATGATTTTTAGGATTTTTAAGAAAAAGGGTATGCTTTGAAATGATGTAAAAAAAAACAACATATTCAATAATGGTTTTTTCTTTGAAGAAGAAACGAAGAAAACAAATGCTTTTTTTTGGTAAAGATTTGAACTATGAAGAAATTAATTGAATGTTTTTTTTTTGCTTATGAGTTTTGCGTAGGCTTTTGACAAGTAGGAGGGTTTCGAAATGGGAGAAAAACATATAAAGGGTTGGAGGTGGGGTGGAGATGGGGGTGGGGGACTTGGAAAGTAAATCTGTTAACTAGGAAAGTGATATAATTAAATAGATTGTCTAAATTAGTAGATTATCTCAATACTATGATATAACGATACTCAACTACTGGCAAATATCTAATAAATCATGTTTTTCTTCTTTTATAATAAGAAGATCACTCAACTTTGTTTATATATCTTCATAAGTCACTTTATTAATATTTGAATGAGTAGAATATGATATGAAAGTATATTTAATTAATATGATCTTTATTTTCAATCTACACTACAATAATTAATGACTCGACCTTATCCTAATTCGTAACTTAAATTAACCGTATTTACTCGGAAAAAAATATGAGGGAAATTTTAATTTTTTTTCTCACCAAACCTTATGGCATGTGTATACATGTTTGATGTAATTATCAGTGGATACTTTTTACCAAATGTACAACTTCATAACTGCTTATCTTTCTGTTAGTGTAGAGTGTCCATTTCATAGAATCCAATATATTTTATTCTATAGATGCATTTATATGAATCAATATTTTCTATTTTTATATAATTTATAATTATTTTTATTCATAAAAATAAATACTACTCCTATAAAATATATAAGTTATTGCAATTTCTTATTTATTTATGGTATCGTTAAGATTGCATTAGACTGAGGTTTATTATTTCATGGATTAAAAAAGAATAAAGTTCATGTGAACAAAACAAATTTCATGCTTATTAATTTGAGGAAAAATAGAGGTGGTAATCACTGATAATTTTCTATCTATGTTCTCTTAAATTAACATTATCATGTTTTTCATTGGCATAATTACTTTATCAAGGTTTGTTAATTTTTCTAAAGTATTGAGCATTGTTATTTTGTGTTTGAGTTTATAATTTTTAGGACCCTCAACTATTTAATTCTCGTCTCTCTCTGTCACACACATCGTAATATATATATATATATATATATATTAAATTTGATTATAAATATATATAATTAATAAATTAACAGAAAGAAAATTGAGCTCCAGTTTAAAGATTTGTCTATGTATTTGACCTAGTTGAATTCTCTCTCTCACACATCATCCATAAAATTTGATTTGATTTGATTTTTTCATAAATTATTTAGTAAGATTAAAAATATAACCTAATTATTTAATACGATTGTAAATTTACTACTCTTTGATAAATGTATTGCCCATGTATCTCTATTAAAATTTATAGAAATATCATTTTTATTGCATATGCTGCGAATACATGATATAATTGAACCTAGAAGAGTAATTATTGATTTTAATAAAAAGTCAAACTTATCAAATTTGTGATGGATTATATAAAGTGCATATGAAAGTATAGTAAGGTTGGAAAATCATGCAATGCAATGAATTTTACTAAGACAATTCATAACAATATCGAAAGGACTACTTATCTTAAAAAAAATTAATGGTCATGCTCTTAATTGAAATTTTGATTAATTTTACTCCATGTTATCCTTATTCTATGTTTATTAAGATCGTAACAGGCACTTCCATTCGAAGTAGTTAGACAAGGGAATCTCATTGAGTTCTTGGTTTTTTATGCTTAGATGTTTCTAACTCGACTTATTTGATTACTACAAGGATGAACCTAATCCGAAATATGATTATATAAATCACAAAAGAAATTATATATTAAATCGATCACATGAATATTAGTTATAGTATGAATTATCCAAAAAGAAATCCTCCCAATAGTATTTTCCATTTATCCCCCTTTGTTCCCAGTCTTTATCTAATGGTTATGTTAGACACATAAACATTCATTGATAATTAAGTTATAAGATTCTTTCAAAATGAGCTAAGAGAAAATTTCTTTTTTTTAATTAAAGAAATAATTGAAAAATAAAACAACAAGCTCAAAATGAATAATAACCCTACTTTTGTGAAGATAGATAATGTTCTCAGTTGACCCTCAGTTGAATGACCAATGACATATTTCTGATTTTACTTTCTATCATAGAAATTAAAATTTATGACTACAATAATAGACCCAAAAAGGTAACAAGAAAAACACTATTTTCTACTTAAAACAATAAGGATTATTCCATAGAAAAATATTTGCATATAGAAAAAATATACAACTTCATGAATAAAACTTTGACAATAAATTTCAAAAAAATAGAAATTATAGAATAAATAAATATTCACGTCATTCGGTCTGAATGCTACATGAAGAACATAAGCCAGATGATGGAACGGGAAGACCTAGGATGTAGAAGATTTATATATATATCCACCCATGTGGTACTTCATTCTATTATATACATAAGATTCATATGTATAGATATCATCATCTCTCTCATAGCTCATAAATCAATCAAGTCATAGGGACGTCAGAATCTATCAAATTTGATCAACTATTAATGAGTAATCCTGATGTAGGTGGATTTGGTCAGGGAGATGCATAGAAAGTACTTTAAAATGTATAACGTGTCCAAAGACTTTTGTTCTTCTTGACATTTGGTATTTTAGTCTGTCCTCCTCCTTTTAGGTGCTTTATGGGGATCCTTCCTCCCAAAAGGGGGTTAAATGCATCATCATGCTCCACCTCGTGGTCCATGTCATCCGAGGGAACCCCTGCTTGCGTGAGAAGCATAGGAATAGGAATAAAACCAAGGAGGTAAGGGAATTTTTTAGTACCGCGGTAGAAGTCCTTCAAATCCCCAAACCCTTTATAAATGTGGTATCCCCACAACTTCTTCGTGCATTCCAAATAACCATGCTTTCGATGTTGGTGAATCCAATGATGCTACATATGAGACATCTTCAAAGCCTGAACTTAACAAGATTCAGGATGATGAATCAAAAGAGACTGCTAACACCCATTTAGTCTACCAACGATTTACAAATGGATGATTTAAGGAAATTAGAAATTAGATTGCTTTAACTTATAAGTTATTTGTTTTTCCTATTTCTCTGTAATAGTTATTTATAGTAGATTACTACAACATTTAAGTAATTATTATTTTATCTTATATGTAGTAGTTGTTGCTATAAGGAGGTTATTCCTCTACTTTCTCTTTTAGTTGTAGTAGAAAGTTATTTCCTTGTTTTTAGATGGGTGGTAATCCACTAGTGTTGTATTTAGTGTACTTGAATTCAATGAAATATTATGCAGAAAATTATAAGTTTTTAAATAATTCAAACTCAAGAGATTGCAGTTTATCGAACCAGCACTATAGGTCGTAGGAAGAAAACATTTTGATTTATAGTTCAACAGATTGGTTTATATGATTGGCTGTTTGGTTATAATGGATGGTGGTGGTTGTAGTTGTTATAATCATGGTTAGTTGATTATTGTAATACACAAATTGTTGTGGTTAGGTTATTGGGCTAGCGCCTCTAGGTACGTTTGTTTGCCTTGGTTATTTGTTTCCTTTATCTTATCTCCTTTATTTCTGCTTACTTGTTTGGCATATTTTCTCTTTTGCAGTTGCATGTAATGTATAGTCCTTCTTTACCTACTATTTTTTTAACTTTATCTTTGGAGCTCATTCAACTTATGACTACTAATTAGCATTTGTTTGTAGGACCTTTTGACAGAGTCAATTTTGAGATTTTCGGTGCAGGTCCCACATTCCTATTTTGATTGCCTGGTATTTAGCTTTCCTTTTATTATTTCATCTTTTCTTGATTTTGTAGGAGTTGTGGGCTTAGTGTGAGTGTTGGGATCCCTAGGCTTGTAGCTTCGCTTGTGATGTGGATGACCTTGTTTACCCTTGTTAGTATTGATTCTTGGTGGGATTAGACAAGGTTGGACATTAGGTTCTTAGATTATGTTGTACCGCCTCATAGTAAGAATTTTCTCCCTATAGGGCTAGTATTAGGTTGTTCTCCTTGTGCTGGTCTTGTGATCTTGGTGGCTTGTCATAGCCGTGGGTTGGTCCTAGTTATGTTGTGTTAGGGATTGAAGTGTTATGATTGGGGTAGGGTGTTGTCACAACCCAGGGGTACACCCTAGATGTAACATGACGTATAAAACCCCGAAGGACTCCATACAAACTACTTAGCTCTCATAACATAAGAAATAGAAAAATAAGAGTTAAAACAATAGTCCAAGTCCAATAGTTTTTATAAAGAAAAGTAGATGTCTAAAACACTTGTCTCATCATTGCCATCTATTACAATAGAATTAAATTGGGCCTAGCCCATACATCATGTCCAAAAGAGAAATACATGAAAAGGAACTAAAACAATGAAAGTGTATCCTTGAAGCATGAGGACTCACCAAAGCTCAGAAATATCTCAAGTCAACCTCTGGCCATGAAACTGATGACCTTGACTGTCGGACCAAACATTTGGGGAAAATGTAGGCAAGAGTATGCGTTAGTACAAAACAATGTACCAAGTATGATAGCCATGCATAAAACATTTAAACCATGCTAAAAGGGATATTTCATTTCATTACATGCAATTGACCAAACTAAAACATGATATAAGAGGGTTAGAAATCATAAGACATAAAACCATGGTCAATACAAGCTAACATTATCTTTGAAACCTTTGAACTCATAAGTGATACTTCTTGAAGTAGCCTTAGTTCATTATTTAAGTTATTATGGGATTAAGCCTTAACCGACATAGAGACCAAGTGAGTTATAACATGATCGTCCAGTCTCTCCCACAACAAAAAGGGTTGTTCTAATTTCCTAAGTAAAACCATGAACTTCTAGCTTAAGTGGACCCACTAGCTAATCTTCCTATAGGGGCACGTAGTTTAAGGGATAAGGATATTGTTACTAGAAACCCGACATCTACTAACGTGAGGGATTCCATCTCAAAAAATTGTTTCTAGAAACCCGGCCTCTACTAATGTGAGAGCTTCCATCTCATATCAATATCCACATGGTGCTAAGCATAAATCCCACAGAGTAGTTATTAAGTCTTGACTTAACTTATCATTAAGAGACACGGGTAATCACCTCTTATCTTATCATAGAATAGACCATGCGTGAGAAAACCTTTCACTATCCATGATCACTTTTAATCTTGGATTCAATTAGGTGAGAAAGCCCTTCAACCTAAGAACCCTTATTATGTGAGAAAGCCTTTCACATCATGCTAGTTTGTGTTTATGAGAATGCCCTTTCAACAACACAACAACAACATCATCATTGGTACTTTACTCTCAAAGAACCCTTAAAACAATTGCATAGATTTCATAAGAAAATGCATAAGTTCATAATTTACCTCATGAGGTTCAAAACCCACTCTACATGATCACTACTTTGAAAACATAGGTTAGATATGGATTTCATCATAAATTCATGTAAAGCTAGCTATACATGCTTAATTTCATAAAACTCTCCCTTTACATTCAAAATCCCACATCACATGATTCATAATTTAAAAATATGGGGGTTTAATGGATTAATAGGGGAAACATCATAAAAATCATGGAAATTCATCAATTCATGTATAATAGAACATAATTCAATCATTTAAATCAACTTTGAAGAGAAACAATGGGAATTGAAGAAAACCCTAACAAATTTGGAATTTCTACCTTTTGGAATTGGAGAATTTGGGGAACTCCATGGATGAAAGGAATCCATGGACGAAAACTATCTTACCTCAAGTCCAAATGCTTATCTTCAATGGAGGAATTGAGACCTTGACTTGAAACCCTAGATGAATCCTTCTTCTTCTTCAAGTTTCTAGAGAGAGAACATTTTGGAGAGGAGAATTGATCTTCTTTTGTAATTTTGGAAGAATGAAGTGAATGAGTTGAATTTGGCGGTTAAAATGCTTATATAGGGATCTTAATGAAGGGTAAAACAACGTATCATAGGAGTTAATTAATTAGGAAAAGACCCAATTACCCCTGACCTTAACTGCCAAACCCTGATCCACGACTCAATACTTAGGACCGTGGACAGGCCAATGGTCCTGCCTGTACACTCGTCATTGAGTTCAGATAGTTTTGGCTTGACCCACAATTCTTGGACCACAGACTCTGGGCCCAACAATGGTCCGTAGGTTCATTCGTAGTGCATGGCCTTGGTAGCTTATTGGTGACTTTTTCACGGGCCCACCTATGGTCCTGGTTCAATCCACGGTTGTGGCTAGCTTGTGTGGATAGCACCTATAAGTCCTGAAATTTCTTTTAGTTTTCCTCTTTCGAATCTGGGGTGTTACAATATCCCCTCCTTGGGATCATTCGCCCACGAATAAGATTCTAGGCATATCTTAAACGAGAAGACTCAAGAATGGTAGCCCATCATGCATACTACTCATCAAAATACACATAATCAAGGAGGAAACATTGACTGCAAGATAAACATACTCAATGCATCATATGGAAGTAGGAATTACATCTAGCAACCCAATATGCATAAAATTTCAACATTTATCATATTCAAGGAGGAACTACCTTCTCCAACTTAAAAGCATTCTCAACATCCTCTCATGGATCCTTTATGCAATTCAAACTCAATAGCATAGCTAATGCATGTTCAACAAATCATCTCATGAAGTCTATAGGCAACTCATACTCAATGAACAACAACATGAGGAAAATCAAACAAATTGACTCAGTTTCTGAAAAACTTAACTTTTCATGAACATGCATAAATAAGGAAATCATGGAAACACTTAAATCACACATGACTACAAAACAAGGAACAAACCAGTAGGAACTCATTACCTTAAGCTAGAGTAGGAGTATAAGGAAAAAGATGAGGATATCAGGACATCAAATAGGCCTCAGCCTCCCAAGTAGCACCTTCAACTAAATGATTTCTCTATAACACTTTCACGGAAGAAACTTCCTTGTTCCTCAACTTCTTGACTTGCCGGTTTAAAATCTCAACTGAAACCTTTTCATAAGAAAGGTTCTCTTTAACTTCCAAACCCTCTAAGGAAACTATAGATGTCGAATCACCAACACATTTCTTCAATATAGAGACATGGAAAACTGGATGCATCGATGCTAACTTATTTGTCAAATCAAGCTCATAAGCAACCTTACCAACATATCTCAAAATTTGATATGGGCGTACAAAACGGGGACTAATCTTCCCTTTATTACCAAATCTTATCACACCCTTCATGGGTGAGATTTTCAAATAAACCCAATCATCAATATCAAACTCAAGATCTCTTCTTCTAACATCAGCATATGACTTTTCTCGACTTGAGCCGTTCTCAACCTTTCTCTAATTAGCTGAACCTTCTCTATGGCCTCATGTACCAATTCGGGACCTATTAGGTAAACTACACCCACCTCAAACCATCCTATAGGAGATCTACACCTCCTACCATATAGTGCCTCGAATGGAGCCATATCAATACTCGAGTGATAACTATTATAATAGGCAAACTCAATCAATGGCAAATGGTCATCCCATTTTCCCTTAAAATCAATGACACAAGCTCTCAATATGTATAACAAATTTTGAGTAGTACGCTCTTCTTGTCCATTTTTTTAGGGATAAAAGACCGTACTAAGCTTAACACGAGTACCAAGGCCCTTTTGGAAAGACTTCCAAAAGTGAGAAGTGAATTGAGTACCACGATCGGAAATAATGGACAAAGGCACTCCATGCAACTTTACCATTTCACTCAAGTACATCTTGGCATAGTCCTCCACTGAATAAGAAACCTTGATGGGAAGGAAATGAGCCAATTTCGTCATCCAATCTACTATCACCCAAATTGAATCATGTTGTCACTGGGTGCGAGCAAACCAACAATAAAGTCCGTGTTCAAATCTTCCCATTTCCAAGTAGGAATGTTAATATCTTGGGACAAACCTCCCGGTTTTTGGTGCTCAACCTTTACTTGTTGGCAATTTGGACACTTAGCCAAAAATCCCGCAATATCATTCTTCATCCCATTCCACCAATAGACTATCCATAAATCACAGTACATCTTGGTAGCTTTCGGGTGATTGGAATACCATGAATTATGGGCTTCTCTCAAGATTTGTTCCCTTAAGTCATCCACATTCGGAACACATAAACGGCCTTGACATCTAACTACTCCATCTCCCCCTTGGGAGAAAGCCTCAACGGATTTCTTAAGTAGTGCTTATTTCAAGTCTACCAAAATTGGATCAATACATTGCTTAGCTTTCACATCCGCCACAAAATACGATTCGGAACAATTGTTAACCATAACACCACCCTTGGTGGAATCCATTAACTGAACACCCAATTGTGCCAATTGTCACTACCCAAGCCTAGACCCTGGACGTGGCCGATACTCGAGAACCATTACTGGTCCCTAAGCGAACCCTCATCCTAGTTGACTATAAGCTGAAGACTAACTTAAGCATGCAAAAGCTTAAAACTGAATAAAATTAATCAAAACTTAAATACAAAGCTTTAACTCAAAAGAACACTCTGAATAATTTAATATATCCAACTTGCCCCAAAATGAGCAACTTAAGTCTTTAAAACATTTAACAAATCAATGAACAGACTTCTGAAACTCTATTGTCTATCTATGAAGCCTCTAACTGACAAAGATGGAAGTCGGGACAAAACCCACGACATCCTAACAACTGATATAACTAAAAAGTAAATGAAATCCTTCGAAAGCAAGGAGGTTCACCATAGTTAACTCAAACTCCATGTGGTATCAACGAAGGTCCTGTTGATGATCCCAAATACCTGAATCTGCATCATGAAAGGATGCAGGCCAAATGGCTAAGTACATGGAATGTACGAGCATATAAGGGGAATTTTAAAGTATAACATAATCTTGAAACTTGATAAAAAGGGAAAAATACTTACCTCTTCTCAAACTTACTCAATTCAAGGAATACTCAAGGATACTCAAAACTACTTAAACTTACTCAACTCAGAAGTACTCAAGGATAAGATACTCAACTGGGTAATAAGGTTCTCAACTCAGTGAAACTCAACAATAAGGTACTCGACCCAGTGAAGCAAAATTCAACTCAAGATACACAACTCGAAGGTACTTAACTCAAGATACTCAACTCATGATACTCAAGGATAAATCAATAGTAAAAGATGCAACATATATGCAAAGCTGCAAACTGTAGATAACAACTCAATGTATTTGAAAAATACAGTAATACTTAATGTGTATATAAAAATTCAATATAACTCTATGAGAGTTTCTCTAATCGATAACCACCACTATAAGCCCTAGTGATGATACAACGTTTTGCCCACGCTGCCAGAACTGTCCTATACTTTGATGTCATATAGAATGCCTTAACTAAGTGGATCCACTAGTCTATGCTAAAAAGCACTAAGGAATCATCTAAAAAGTGTGATCCTTTCTACCCATGATGGCTACATGGTTTATGGAGACTTGAGTTATTATGAACTCACATTTCCATATTGGTGCTCAATACTACTCCCAAAAATATACTTAGCTCATATATTTTTAAAACAAAACTCTTTCTTTGGTTTGAGATAATTACTCAAAACTTAGCTTAAAAGCTCTCTTGGAAATCGGTGTTTCTTTTCTTGTTCAAATGTGAAAACATTTTAAATCTTGGGAATACTTAGTTCCTGTATAATCTTTGAAGAAATGAACATTACTCTTACTTTTTACTTAACTCAAAGTTGTGTGAACTTCAAGGCATATTCCCTCAAACTCATACTTCCTTGACAAAGGTTGATGAACTCAAGCACCTTTGCTTCCCTCATCTCAAGGGGAAATAACCTATCAAGAAAAGCAGATTTAAACCTTTCCCACTCTATGGGACCCGCTTCCACTGGTCTTGCTTCTTTTCATTGGTTGAACCTAATTTGAGCAACACCTTTGAGTTGATAAGCGGCCAATTCTGCCTTCTTTACCGGAGTCACTCCCATGATAGCAAGTACCTTATAGACCTCATCAATAAAATCTCAAGAATCCTCCTAAACTTTGGGATAACGAGGACTACCACCTCTCTATTGGCTTGGGCCATCATGACTAAAGCCAACACTTGAAAAGCCGACCTAAACTCTGTATTTGTTACATTTTCATCCAAAGGATCTATCGGAGCTTGAGGAGAAGCTCCTAGGTCTACATTGTCTCTCTCATTCCTTCTAGCATGAGTCCTTCAAGTAGTCATACCATGTATACCATCGGTTAAGGATTAAGAGAAAGACCTTATAGAGTTAGAATCTATCGCACGACTTTAGAGTAATGAATGAAGTGGAGTTTTCTAATCATCTTGTAGCTTTTCATTCATGAATATGGCGTGCTTCACATTCATGAATAAGACTCTACTAGACGTGCCTTATGAGACATCCTAGGACCAGTCTAAATCTTGTGCTCTGATTATCAAGTTTGTCATGACCCAGGGGTACACCCTAGGTGTAACATGGCATATAGAACCCCAAAGGACTCCATACAAGCCACTTAGCTCTTATAACATAAGAAATAGAACAATAAGAGTAAAAAAATAGTCCAAGTCCCATAGTTCTTATAAAGAAAAATGGAGGTCTAAAACACTTGTCTCATCATAGCCATCCATTACAATATAATGAAATTGGTCCTAGCCTAAACATCATCTACAAAAGAGAAATACCTGAAAAAGGAACTAAAACAATGAAAGTCCATCCTCGAAGCATGAGGAATCACCAAAGCTTGGAAATATCTCAAGTCAATCTCTAGCCATGAAACTGATGACTCTGATTGTCGGACCCAACATTTGGGAAAAATGTAGGCAAGAGTATGCATTAGTACAAAACAATGTACCAATTATGATAGCCATGCATAAAACATTTAAAACATGCTAAAAGAGATATTTAATTTCATGACATGCAATTGACCAAATTAAAACATTATATAAGAGGGTTAGAAATCATACGACATAAAACCATGGTCAATGCAAGCTAACATCATCTTTGAAACCTTTGAACTCATATGTGATACTTTATGAAGTAACCTTAGTTCGTTATTCATGTTATTATGGGAATAATCCTTAACCGACATAGAGACCATGTGAGCTATAACATCATCCACCGGTGTCTCCTACACCGAAAAGGGTTGTTCTACTTGCCTAAGGTAGAACCATGAACTTCTAGCTTAAATGGATCCACTAGCTAATCATCCTATGGGGGCACTCAGTTTAGGGGATAAGGAGATTGTTACTAGAAACCTGACCTCTACTAACGTGAGGGCTTCCATCTCATATCCATATCCACTCGGTGCTAAGCATAAATCCCACGGAGTAATTATTAAGTCTTGACTCAACTAATCATTAAGAGACATGGGTAATCACCTGTTGTGTTATCAAAGGATAGCTCCTTAGGCCATGCGTGAGAAAAACTTTCACCATCCATGATCACTTTTAATGTTTGATTCAATTAGGTGAGAAATCTTTTCAACCTAAGAACTCTTATTATGTGAGAAAGCTTGTCACATCATGATAGTATGTGTTTATGAGAATGTCCTTTCAACAATACAACAACAACATCATCATTGGTACTTTATTCTCAAAGCACCCTTAAAACAATTTCATAGATTTCATACGAAAATGCATATGTTCATGATTTACCTCTTGAGGTTCAAAACCTACTCTACATCATCACTACTTTGAAAAAATAGGTTAGATATGGATTTCATCAAAAAATCATTTAAAGCTAGCAATATATGCTTCATTTCACAAAACTCTCCCTTTACATTCAAAATCCCACATCACATGATTCATAACTTGAAAACATGGGGGTTTCATGGGTTCATAGGGTAAACATCATAAAAATCATGGAAATTCATCAATGCATGCTAATAGAACATAATTCAATCATTTAAATCAACTTCGAAGAGAACCCATGGCTATTGAAGAAAACCCTAACAAATAGGGAATTTCTACATTTTGAAATTGTAGAATTTGGGGAACTCTATGGATGAAAAGAATCCATGGACGAAAATTATCATATGTCAAGTCCAAATGCTTATCTTCAATGGAGGAATTGAAACCTTGACTTGAAACCCTAGATGAATCCTTCTTCTTAATCAAGTTTCTAGAGAGATTATTTTTGGAGAGGAGAATTGATCTTCTTTGGTGATTTTGGAAGAATGAAGTGAATGAGTTGAAATTGGGGTTAAGATTCTTATATATGGGCCTTAATGAAGGGTAAATGACATAGTGTACGAGTTAATTAATTAGGAAAAGACCCAACTACCCCTAACCTTAACTATTGAACCCTGACCTATGACTCATTACTGACGGACCGTGGATAGACCAGTGGTACGTCCTACACACTCTTCTGTGAGTTCAAGGAGTTTTGGCCTGACCTACGGTTCCTGGACCACAGACCGTGGACCCACCAATGGTCCGTGGGTCCAGTCGTGATCCATGGCCTTGGCAGCTTATTGGTGACCTTTCCACGGGCCCACCTACGGTCCATGGTTCAACCCACGATCGTGACTGGTCTTCATGGATGGAACCTGTAAGTCCTGAAATTTTGCTAGGTTTCCCTCTTACGAATTCGAGGTGTTACATGTGTTGTCCCTTGAGTTTCTTCCCCTTTCTATTGATTTAAAATATCTTCTTGATCGCTTTACTTATTTTTTAGCAGTAATCGTGTTGTATCCTTATTGATATTATGATTATATTGTTAGGCTTGAGGCCATGTGTGTGGACTCATTCGATCCCAAGTAGTTTACACCTTAATAAAGTAGTTTGGCTGCATGTGTATTTTTTTTTTGAATTGGAGTGCCTTGGTAGGATGCTGGTAATGACATGCATTGCATTATTTGTTCATTCTCACAGATTTCTGTATGATGCTGGTGCATGCATTGACATATTTATCTTTCATGCTGAAATATTATTTTACTCAGCTTTATTCTAAATTTTTTTTATCAGGCATTGCACTACCTTGGTTACTTGATTTCTAGTTTTTGAGATTATGAGGCGTTAGGGACGTGCTCCTTTCCTACTTGAGATATTAGAGGCATCTGGGATGTGCTCAGTTGTCACTTGACTACCCGACATCTTGACTCCCTCTCTTGCATAATTTTGGACTTACTTACACCTTCGAGTTACTTTTACTAGCTGTACTGGGAGTTAATTTGTTGGATGCGCGGTCCTGAAATGCATGAGATCCTCTTCGGAGTCAACACGCCCCTAGGTCACTCTTGCTAGACGGATTATGCCCCTGGGAGTGGACTGACTAGCTGGGCAACCTAGATTGATTTTCACTCTTGCTAGCTAGGCTGGGAATTGATTGGAGTCTTATGGTTATGGTTTCGGATGGTCACTGATGATTCTACTACTCACACTGCATTCATATGAATTGGCTATCACCAGTATACTTGTTTGCTTATTGCAACATCCGGATTATGGGGGATGGTTGGGTTATTTTTGTTATTTGTATCTTCCTGGCTTATGGGGGCTGGTTGGGTTATTTTTGTTCGTTGTACCTTCCTGGCTTATGGGTTCCAATTAGGTTATTGTTTGCCTATATTATGTTTTATGTATTTTCATAATGTTAGCTTATAGGTTTTGACCATAGTATTGTGGTTGTTGGCCCTCCTAGCCCTAGGTAGTTGATTTGGTATCTTATTTGCTTACGAACAGGTTCATGGCTTGCGTTCCCAGTACGTTCTCAACTCAGCTTCTTACTCTTTGTACCCCATGTCAATTATTTTGCATGTCTACTTTGTTATTTCCTCTTTAGTTGCTTGTGTTTTTTCTCTCCTTATTACTTATTTATGTTTGTGTTATCTTTTCAGCTAGTCAGTAGTTGCCTGCTGAGTATCATTTTTTGTAATCATACAACACTAATGTTCCCTGTATATCCTATTTCTACTTATAGCTACTGATTTGGATTCGTGCAGAGCAGCTTGGAGTTTGGTGACTAGGGTGAGCTCTTGGCATTCAAAGTTGCTAGTTTCTGTCTAGTTTTGGCTAGGCTAAGACTTTATATTGCACTTTGAGACAACCTATACTTATCTTGTATTTGTAAAATCCTTGTACTCTTTGCTTTGGATTAGATACCCCACTGCTGGCTCATACTAGGTCTTGGGGTGGTTTCTGTTTTGTATTTCTATTAATTCCTTTTTCTGCGCCTGTTTTAAGCTTTATGCTTCTTGTTGTTGGATTCCGCTTGGTAGTCCATTTATTATGAATCCGGACTAAGGGTTAGGCTTACCTACTTTTTGGGTATAGTAGGTGCCATCATGACCTGAAAAATCAGGTTGTGATAGAATATATTGGATTCTGTGAAATGGACATTCTATATTTTAAGAAAGATAAGCAATTATGAAGCGATACATATCGTAAAAGTATCCACTGATATTTACATCAAATAAGTATACGTTTGCCATAATTTTTTGTGACCAAAAAATTATAGTTTCCATCATGATGTTTCCCGAGCAAATAGGGTCAATTTAAGTTACGAATTTGGATTAGGTTGAGTGATTGATTATTGCAGTGTAGATTGATAAACGAAAGATTATATTGATTAATATGTTTTCAAATCATATTTTGCTTATTCAAATATTTATAGGGTGACTTCTGAAGAGATATAAACAAAGTTGAGTGACCTTCTTATTATAAAAAGAAGAAGAAACACTACTTTAATATATAATTATCAGTAGTTGAGTGAATGTTATATCATAGACTTGAGATAATCTTCAAATTTAAGCAATCTATTTAATTATATCACTTTCCTAGTTGGCAAATTTAATTTTCAACCCGCCCCATCTCCATCCCACCTCCAACCCTTTATAGTTTTCCCTCCCATTTCGATACCCTCCTACCTGTCAAAAGCCTCTACAAAACTCCTAAGGATAAAAAAATTCAACTAATTCTTCAAAGGTCAATTTTAACCAAGAAAAACACAAAATTTAATTTTTTTTTCATTTCATCTTTAAAGAAAAAACATTTATTGAATCTATTATTTTCTCATCATTTCAAAGCATACCCTTTTCTTAAAAATCCTAAAACGTCATTCTTTACATTTTCTTTTATTAGAATTTTTCATAAATATTTATCTACTGAAAATCCTTCATAAATCTAGAGTTCTCATACTTCCATTCTTGATTTCTCTCTAGCTTTTTTTTGACATCTCAATGGAAAAATCAACTGCGAAGAATCTACGAAATTCACCTGATCCTGGAACTCTAAAAACCAAAGAGATAAAAAAAACAATGTCAAATCTTTTTTAGTAGAAGTTTAAGTGGAAGAAAAATTGAAAGAAAAGGATTCAATTTTGAAAAAATGGTCACCGGTTCGGGTTGAACTTGATTCATTGATCATTAGTTTTCACTCTAATTTTGAGTCAATGTACTATATTGTTTCTTCTAATAGTAGTGGGCTTTCATATTAAGAATGTGCCGAATGGCCTCCTTTAATAGTTGTGTCTGTGTAACGACCCAAACCGTATTTTGTGAAACTAATTTGTTCGAGCCTGTGCCATCCCTCCATAGCAGGAATAATCCTACCACAGTTGCGCCGCCACAGTGGTATGGGAGTCTCCATGGTGGGATAGTCAGAAACAAAATTGAAAGATCTGAATTCTTATTTTCCCCTTCCTCCCTGAAGTACTAAAATAGACGAGGGTCACCCTAAAAACTCTCAAAAGTCTTCTCTAGGCTTAGTGAAGAAGGAGAGGAGGAATTCTAATGCAAGAAAGGCTACAACCCACGGCTTCCAGGCTTTCCTTCATTGTTTCGATGTCCAAAATTCAGGAATCGTGATATAATCCTCATAAAACTGCTTGATGCCCAGGTACGTTAGGTTTTATTTATTAAGTAGTAGATAACTCGTTCCCACTGCGTAATATATTGAAAGTCGATAGGAGATTTCATGTTTAGGTCTTCGAGCATGAAATTGGAAGGATAGTAAGTGTGGTACATGTGGTTGAACTAGTGTATACTGTATGTGTGGACATATCTTATGAATTAAGGGGTAGCTGATGGTTTGATATTTTGTCAGTGTTATATATGCATGTTAACTGCTTCATTGTATTCATGTATGTATGTGAATAGGAGAAGATGAAATGAATCTAATAAAATGACTATTTATGATCAACTGCATGCAACGAACCTATTACCTGATTGTACAATACAAATGTGTAAATCATTTATTATGGTTTTGATTGTGTTTGTGATTGTGGTTAATTAGATCGGGTGTCACCTTCAGACACATAATTGGATTGGGTGTCACATTTTGATACCTAATTAGATCGAGTGCTACATTCTGACACATTATTGGATCAGGTATCACGTTCACACATTATTAGATCGGGTGTCATGTTCCAACACACTAACAACTTGGGAATGGGATCCATGAGAGGACCATTGTTTACTGATTATTTGTGAATGAATCTGATTTCCTTTGACTTAACTGAGAAATTGACATAATTGTGAATGATGATGCCCATCCAGTGTAATAATAGATATGAAAGAAACAGAAGTCTTATTGTTACTAGTTTCCATATAGTAATGGTGTTATTTGTGCTGGTATATTGTGGTTGTTAAATGTGTTATGTATCCCCAATATAATGAGGTGTGACAGTAAGAGGCATAGTAGCAGGAGTGGTGATGAATGACTAGGATTTACTCGAGGAAGGGGGTTTGTATCAAAGTGGTTAGTGAGCCTTGTTATGGTATACTATATGTTCAAGGGCCAGATTGTTGTAGTGGAGAATCTTAGGCGTGCATTAAGTTGGTTGTCTTGGTTGGGGACGATATGTGTTTTGGAAACTCTTCTATGTGTGATAGAAAGGTTAGGCTTAATTGAAATCAGAGTCTATAGCGATGCAAATAGAATGCCAACACTGTGTTGTTCCTTATTTGTTGTTAAGACATAGAATATGGTCAGAGTGTAGGTACCAACGTTGGCTGGGGTATTTTCCTTATAGCACATTTTCTTGTAGTTGATTTCTTTATATTAGTTGGTGGGTATCGGGTTGACCGATGATGTCTACTAGTATGTATTACTTATACTGATACTACTTTGTTATTCCACTTGGCATAGTTTGGTTGCATGGTCACTCATGTTTCATAGGAGAAAATGAAGACAATCTCCACCAACTTCTACTTTCCTTCCCTATGGTGGGATTTGTGTCATAATATTATTCTTTTTACATGATGTGTCTTTAGTAGCTCTAGTACATGTTTAGGCTAGACCCCTAGGGTTGTTAATTATTCAAGAAATTCAATCTTGGTTTTGTTTTAACTTTGTATCTTGTAAGCTTTATGAACTTTCCTCTTTATCTCCTATCTTCTTAATTTTTCCACATGATGAAATAGTTTAGGGACTAAATGTTCTCCTATGTATGTGTTAGACTAGGTGCCCGCACGACCCGATAGATTGGGTCGTAAAAATTGATATCAGAACCCAGGTTACTGATCTCCTAGTACAAGAGAAAATGTGGAATAAACTCTTGCAGATTGGTGTGTTGACGTTCACATCTAATCTTCATGAAGCTATGAAGCATTCTAGGAAGTTTTTTTTATTTATTCTCTCTGTTCGTGCGATTTGTCTCTTGGGGTGTAGGTTGAGTCCAATTGGTATCTCCGAATTTCAATTGGTATCTCAACAAAGTGAACTGGATATTGTAGTCATGGCTGAAGGGACGCAAACAAGGGAAATTAGAACTGAGAAGGTTCCAATTGGTATCTGGACTTAAGGGCTGGGAAATGCATGGATGATCAGCTAAGCTTTATCCATGAAGCGATACAAGTTAATAATTTTGACTTGCTTGTGTAATGTAGCATGGATTTTTTTGATTATATGCATAGTATCGCCTGAAAAACTGCAAGTGAGTGAAGTTTACTTTCCTGAATGATATGATGTGCCTACGAGTTTGATGTTTCCAAAATCAGTGTCTATGAGTGGTATGCACTTGCCGAAATACTTGAATATCACAAGAGGTATGATTTCTTGAGTCTCTATGAACTTGTGGATAGAAAAGATTTATGTTTAGTGGGGCGTAATGGTGTGATGATGACCCATAATGTTATTAATAGGAATATTCTTGGGGTGTGCATGTTTTTTATGCCAAGATAATGGGAAAATCTGGTGCATATGTAGTGCTGGGATCGATCTTGGGGTATACTCTGTCGAATTCAACTATGGGAGTTGGGTTCTGGCTAAATTATGACCCTGGGTCAATAAAGAACTCTAGGAACGGGGAGAATTCCCAGGAAATTGTTTCCTGGGAACTGACCCCATTAGGGCCGCATGGGCGGGATGATCTCGCCATAGCGGGACAGGGTGAGAATGAATCTCTGCCCTGTCTCCCATGTTTCCCCTTTGTTGAACCAATTGACTCTGAATCGTATATTCACTAATTTTCGCATTCAAATGAGTGTTCAATAGTAGAATAGTGAATTATAAGAATCAAGATATGACCTTGATGTCCTTCTACATCCTACATATCAGACGGTCCCTCTCGATATTCTTCTTCTCATATTGCAACTAGCAGCGGAGCATCTCGACCTTAAGAGTGGTAGAGGATAGAACTGGAGCTGAGGTGCTAGCATAGGTACCTCCCAATCTTCTCATAATGGTAGCCAGGTCCTCCTCCATACGATCGCCTAATAGTGGGAGTTGAGACTAGGTAGGTGGGGTGTTATCGGCCTCATCATCTTCTTCCCCCTCATCATTCACCTCTGCCGCTGCTATGCTACTTCCGATCCCACTCAACTTTTTCTTCTTCTTTTCTTTGGAATAAAGCCACCTGATCAGGAGAGGATGGAAAGGGGGGTCCATGGGTAACATCTTGTTAGTATCTAGCAGTGGCATCCGCGGCTGCTTGCACATCGCTGTCACCAACCTCGGTAGGAAGAATGCCTTTGTGTTGCCTCGGTAGAACATATTCCACTCGGACACTATTTGTGCCTCCATGTTCAACCTAATCCCAAGCATTATGCAAGCCACCACAACATCATAAAAATAAGTAATATCAGTGCGATTGGCCAATGGGCGGGTCTTCCAAGCTACCAAATTCAGCAACCTCTTGGCAACGGCGGACCAGTAAGTGCTGGTGATGCCCTTTGTAATAGACCCGATCCTGACACTCATCCTCAACTAACATATTTCATAAGCAAATAAGATCCATATCCCTCAGTCTCGTCTCATACTTAATATTAAAGGCATCCGACACCTAAAGCATTACAAACTGAGTGCTCATAGGAAAATTCCACTCCTCTGATGTGGATGGCAGGGTGAGGGTCATCTCAGCGGACATTTAGAAGGAGGGCATAAAACTCTCTTACTCAACTTGAGTGCGCTCCAAGGTGAGCCTCTACTAGTGATCCCCAATCGAACTCCATTAGCCAGGCAGGGAAGGTGGGAGCCTTCTCAACTTAGCCTAGAAAGTTAAAACTCCTCTCGTACAAAAATTTAGTGCTCTGATAGTCATGATGCCTCTCCCGACTTGCAGCATCAAGAAACTGGACAAAGGGCAAGTTCTGTTTGTTGAATTCAGTCATTGTTGATCAAACTGCAATTTGATAATGTGCATATTAGGACTCAGCATATATCGGTAACCCCAAGTAAAAAGGAAAGGATAATAAATTCTTCTCGCTAAAGTGGCTGGGAGGCCACTGGTTTGCGACCTCTCGTCATGGCGGCCAGGATCCCGCCATGGTAATTCCGGTACAATAGCAACAAGGCCGTCATGGTGACCTTCATCTGGGTCGAAGCTTCAAGGGTTCATTCATGGCGCCCCTTTGCCCAAAAAAAACTATGTTATCACTAAATTTTGTCAGATCAACATTTCAAAAGTACCCTAATACCTAATTATGCAAAGATTCTAGCATTTAACCTCCTAAATGTTGCCCAAATCTAAGTTGTCAATCAAGAATACTATTCAACTTCGCCCACCCATTACAGAACATTTCGACCCTACTTTCCCATAATTCTTACGCTCAGAATGTTGTGGAGACATTATAAACGTACGAGAAGTGTCCATGCTATGTTTACTGCATCAAATCAAGCAACCCATTTGAAATTTTGAAAAACTATGCCAAGGCCATTCTACTCAATCGATTCTTATCATGCAATCATTGTTAAGCAATTAATGAAGCAATTAGAGTAGGGAGTGAGATTATTATTGACGTCTGAAACAAAGTGATTGAGAAAGTTTTGGGAGTTTGAGGGTAAGTATTAGAGGAAATAGGGAGAACCCATTTCTCTCCCCCTCTTAACTAACCCCAAAATTCTGCCATAGCTGGATCAGTTTGGAAAAAAGATATATATATATATATATTGTTCATCTTATGTCTTATTTTTTCTAGTTAAGCCCTTGAAGAAGGTCCTTTTTGTGCTTAAGTCTCGGGTATGCGGTCATTCATAGTTCCATGATAAGTTAATCCGTTTTTTCTAGTTCAACCTACTTCTCTGCTTAGCATTCAGGGACAAATAAGGGGTAAATTGGTATCTATTGAAATGACTCGAACTATATTTAATGAAGCTAAGTTGTCTGTACCTGTACCATCATGCCATAGTGGGAATAATCCCTCCACAACGGGATAGGAGCCACCAGGGTAGAATAGTAAGAAATCAAATTGAAAGATGTGAATTCTAATTTTTCTCCTTCCTCCCTTAAGTGCTAAAGTAGACGAGGGTCACCCTAAATACCCTCAAAAGGCTACTTCAGGCTTGGGGAGGAAGGAGAGGAGGAATCCTAACGCAAGAAAGGCTATAACCTACGGATTCTAGGCCTGCCTCCATTGTTTCATTGTCTGGAAGTCAGGAATCGTGCTATAATCCTTATATAGAAGCTTGGAGCCTAGGTAGGCTATATTTTCTTTATTGAGTAGTTGATAACTCATTCCCGCTGCCTAATATATTGTAAGTCGATGAGAGATTTAATGTTAAGTGTTTTGGGCACGAAGTTGAGAGGATAATAAGTGTAGTCCCTGTGGTTGAGCTAGTGTGTAGTGTGTGGCTGGACTTATCCTGTGAATTTAGAGGTAGGTGTTGGTTTGATTTTGTGTCTGTATTATATATGCATGTTAACTACTTTATTATATTCATGCACGTTTGTGAATAGGGAAAGATGAAACGAGTCTAATAAAATGACTAATTGTGATCCACTGCATATAATGAACTTGTTACCTGATTGTACGATACAAATGTGTAAATCATTCATTGTGATGTTGATTGTGTTTGTGATTGTGGTTGATTGGATCAGGTGTCATGTTCCAACTCATAATTGGACTGAGTATCATGTTATGACACATAGTTGGATCTGTTTTCACATTCCAACACATTATTAGATCAAGTGTCACATTTCATCACACTAACAACTTGGGTGTGGGTTCTATGAGAGGACCATTGTTGATTGCTTAAAGTGAATGAATATGATATCCTGTGCCATAATTGAGAAATTGAAAAAATTATGATTGATCATGCCCATCTTGTGTAATAATGGATGTGAGAGAACCAGAAGTATGAATGTTACTAGTTTCGTATGGAGATGATGTTATTTGCGTGGCTATATTATGGATGTTAAATGTGTTATGTATCTCCGATATGAGGAGGTGTGAGAGTAAGAGGCAAAGTAGTGGTAATGGTAATGGATGACTAGAATTTACTTTGGGAAGGGGGTTCGTATTAGAGTGGTTAGTGAGCCTTGTTGTGGTATACTCTATGGTCAAGGGCCGGATTGTTGTGGTGGAGAATCGTAGGCGTGTAGTAAGTTGGTTGGCCGAGTAGGGGGTGATGTATGTTTCAGAAACTCCTCTATGTGTAATATAAAGGTTAGGCCTTAATCTAAATCAGAGCCAGTAGTGATGAAAATAAAAGGCCATTTCTATGTTTTCCCTAGTTGTGGTTAAGACAAAAAAGGTGGTTTTAGTGTAGGTGCAAAGGTTGGCTGGGGTATTTTCCTTATATCATGTTTTCTTCTGGTTGATTTCATTAAATCAGGTGGTGGGTATAGGGTTGAACAATGATGTCTAATTATATGTGTTGTTTGTAGTGATACTACTCTTGCTATGCACCTTGGTATAGGCTGGTTGTATGGTCAGTGATGTTTCATAGGAGAAGACGAAGACGATCTCCAACGGCTTCTACTTTCCTTCCCTATGGTGAGAGCTGTGTCATAATATTATTATTTTTACATAGATGTGTCTTTAGTAGCTCTTGTACCTATTTAGGCTAGATCTCCGGGGCTGTTAATTATTCAAGCAATTCAATCTTGGTTTTGTTGTAACTCAGGATCTTGCAAACTTTATGAACTTTCTGTTTTATCTTTTATCATCTTAATTTTTTCTCAAGATGAAATAGTTTAGGAACTAACGGTTCTCCTCTATATTAGGTGCCTGCACAACGCGATGGGTTGGTTCGTGACAAATTGGTATCACAACCCAAGTTACCAATCTCCCAATACAAGAGCAAATGTGGATGATTGAGCTTATGGCCCCTTTTATTTTAAATTGCAAAATGATTTGGACCCCTTCCGATTTTTTTTGAATTTTTCACACATTTTCACCACCCTTTATCTACTCTTGAATGTGGCTATTCTTTTGCAAAAATTTGAGTCTCAGTTCCAATCAATACTGATGACTTGAATAGTGCTCTCAATCAAACGAACATGAATGCGCGGCTACGATGAGGCCAAATGAAGTTGCATAGACAATATGTGAACTCTTTGCATCTCGTTATGACTAGCCTTGTATCAAATTGATTCTCTTGTGATGATCATTGCACACTAGCGAAAGTGTGTAGTCTTGTTTAAATTATAGTGTCAATGCCTAGTGTGATGAGCTTACATGTGAACTATGCATGCTAGATCCTAGAATTTGCCCCGTTGGTCCGGTCAACTAAGTGATGCTATTTCTTGATATGATGTTAGGCAACTTATATGAGTGTGAGCCAATTTGAGATATACCTCTTTTGTGACTTATCATGTGAGTGTGTGAATCACTTTTGAACACCCTTTGAGCATTTCCCTTTTCTTTGGAAGAAACTTGATGAAAACTAGACCTTTCTTAATCCATCACCAATAATCCTCATGAAGTTGTGGTTAGTTGCATAGTCAACTTAGGGCAGCAGCCTAAGTTGGGGGATGTGTTGAAAACAAAAGGGCAAGTCAAAAAGTGCAAGGAAAGTCTCCTCTTACCCATGATTTTGAGAAAAATGGAACCCCTACATATAAAAAAAAAAGAGAAAAGAAAAGATAGAAAAGAAAAATAAAAAGAATGAAAAAGAAGGTTGTGGAATAAAGTACAAAGAAATTGGGTTTTCTAACAATTCATGGAAGCGAATAATAGGATGACCTATTAAGCACTAATGAAAAAGATGAAAGAAAAAGGAAAGGAAGTGTTGAGAGCACCACATTTCATGAGGATGTAAGTCACTAAGCCTAAATGACCACACATTTACACTCAGCCCTATTACAAGCCTTGTAAAGACCTTTTTGATCTTGAGTGAGCTGAAACAAATGTTGATTGGAAAATATGGGAAAACCTATGGGTGAAATTATGTATTATGTTCTTCTTTGTGAGTGTGAGCGTTGCATCTGATTCCAAAGCTTTAAACTGTGAAACCATTGTGTGATTATGGAATCATTCTTTGTGTGAGGGCATTTGAACACTATAGTTGAGCTTGAACTTGCATTTGAAGAAAGTATTGTGAGCATGAGATTCGTTGATATTGGTGAGTCACAACTTGAATCTTTGAGTACACATTTGATCTTTGCATAAGTGAATTTAGGCTTGTGTAGCATTGTTCGAGACACCCTTTCTGAACGATTGAACTTGAGTTTACTTGAGGACAAGCAAAAGTTTAAGTTGGGGCTATTGATGAGTCTACAAATTGGACTCATTCAGGGTTATATTTTAATAGATATTGTGTCCTCAAATGCTTATTTTATCTCAATATCTGATGAAAACCCTTAAGTTTTAGGTATTTGAAGTCTGAAGTAAAGCATGGACACTAAGTCACAAAAAGGCTGAAAAGAACGAAAAAATGAAGGTCTGAGGATCACCGAGTCCACTTGGCGAGTCGCCGAAGGGTCTTACTTCGCCTTTGTTCCAGTGTGCTGAGCCCGGAAGAAAAGGATCAAGTCGGCGGAAATAGGAAGCAGTCGGCGTATCGCCGAGTAGATTTGTGAAGAAGTACCATGCAACCCAATGAACCAGAGCACGACAATGCTAAAGGATAATGCAAGACGGAGACGAACTACACCAAAGGGCGAATCACTGAGTTGATCGGCGATTTCGACTAACGACGCCGAACGATCCATTGCAGCATAAATCTGTGATAACTATAAATACTAGTTAGAGTTTTAGTTTTAGAAGGGAACAATTATTATAATTTTCACTTAGAGTTGAACAATTGTGATAATTTTCATATAGAATAGTACTTTTTGAGGGTTTTGAAGACTTGAAGAAAAAGAGGGTTTCATCTCCAAGGATTTGGTCTTGGGTCTCTGGGATTATTCATTCTTGGCATGTAACAAGACTTAAATCTTCATACCCATTTGAATGCAAGCTCATATAGGTATAAATTTCTATCTCTTGATGTGTGGCTAAAAACCCCAATTCTTGGGGTATGATTTAGTGAATATGGGTTAAGATAATTGTTGGGCCTTACTTGTTGATAGTTTAATCGTAGTTTAATTGTGATTTTGTTTAGTGGTTGTGGATGAATTTAATGTATTTGTAGTTGCAAATACAAGTTTATTTATGTGTTTTTGGCTTGCTCGAGAGAGATGTCGTAAAACTAAGACAACTAGATTGATGGCCAGTGTGAGTGCGCCGACATGAGGTTCAGCTCGAGAGAGTGAACCCTAGTCCCATGTCAACACACGCAGCTCGAGATAGTGAGTGGGTTAAGGCGTAGGCTGGTATTCATGCGGCAAGTGGGTATCCGAGAGGAACGCATTTGAAACGGGGTAAGTTGCTCGAGAGAGAGCTTATCCCTCTTAAAGCTTAGCCTAGTCACAACTACTCTATGAATCTTCTATTGAAAACATGTACCCAATAATTTAGCTTCACCCATATTCCCGTCACATCCCAAGGATCCCCTCTCATTGCTTAGAAACCCTTGTTTATTTTGCTATTTTTTTACTTACTAGTGACAAGCCCCCCCCCCCCCCCCCCCTCACATTGTTAATTGACACGTTTGTGTCCCCCCTTTAATTTGTAATGTTTTTACTCGTTCATATCTTTAGCTACGACTAGTTAGAACTAAATTTTATTTTTCTAAAAATTCTCAAAATGACTCTCTTGGGACGATCCCAACCCTTGGTTGGGTTACTAACCTATTGTACGATTGTAGACACTTGCATCGGAAGTTATGACTTGATTACGGAAACATCAATTAATACAACTTTTTAAGTATTTATTATTTCAGTTTCTGTGTTTAGATTATTAACCTTTATTACTAGTTATGTTTAGATTATTAATATTTATATCTTACGGAATTTACTCTTTTTCTATTTTTATTTATTGATCAGATATTTAAAAACATTCATGTCGTAAATTCAATGACAATCATTTTGACCATGCGAAGTGTGGATAAGTTTATATATGTATATATATATACACACACACACCTGATAAAAATAATTTCGAAGAAATAGAAAGAAAGCTTATCAATGTGTCACCACTCAATCCTCCGAGCCATACGAGTACCTACTCTAACACCTAGATATGAGACCCCTTACCAATCAATGTTAAAATGGCCAATCCGAAAATTAAAAAACTGAAAAATTCATTTAATATGTTAAAACTCCAGGAGAGCAACAATTTTTAAATAAAGCCTTTATAAATGACTGAAAACCCTCTCCAAGGAACAACTCTAAACAGGTAGAAGAGCTACTAAATAAATACAGTTTATAAAAGAAGATAAGTCATAACTCTCACCATAAGGGGAAGAAACATGGAAATTGTTGGAGATCATCGTCATTTGTACTTTTGAAACATCACTGAACCTGCATCCAAACTATGCCAAGTTTCATAACAAGAATAGAATCGGTACAAACAACACACCAATAGGCCTTATCGGTCGACCCAAATCTACCACAAAATATCAAGTAAGTAGATAAAAAGTCATGCAAAAGGAATTTACACCACACCACTCATTTATTCCCTTGCCTCAACCCTTCCCGAGTAAAACTACTACCAAGCACCTCATATATGCCACTCCAACGCTTCCTAAGCCTACCTCTCATGTAACATTGATATACAATCGAAACCTAACCCATCTACCACATTAATGACATTGACTATCATGTCATCACTAGTCTAACCGACTATCAGTCCTCTCTTATATTACTCATGTCAAAACCCTAGACCTTGCCAGAATAGAAACTAAAATCGGTACCTTAGCTCAAGTTATCCTTGGTAAGACTCAACCAAGGACCCCTTACCAAGCAAGACGACCCCGACTAATAGAACCATGGATTAGACCACTAAAGAACTAGGTCCCATAAACTCAATCCACTAGGCAAGGCAACTATTATATAGAATAGCCGATAAGTCTGCAATTAGTAATAATCCTTACTATCTCTCAACCATCAGAGGAATCACCTAACCTAGGCTCCTACTCCCAACCCTAGATTTATATGCACAATCCTCAACACCACAACGATAGGTCAACCACATGTAATAATAGCCTCAAACCCCAAGGCTCCAGTCATAAAAATATGAAACAATAACACTTGAATCAATAATGCATAGCTACATGTCTCACATGATCACCAATATCAAGTTCTCTCATGTAACCGCTACCGCATATTGGTCCTCTCATGGGACACAATCAAAACATAGCATATCCACAACATCCGAGCAAACCATATATTATCCGAGCCAACCAACAATATCGTGTACTGGTGTAGTATCTGAGTCAACCAATAAGTACATCAAGCATGCATCATCACATAGCACAATGAACAAGACCACTTGAACCCACAAGTTACAATGACCCGTTCATTTCACACACTTCCTATCAGTCATTGAACAATATGGTACTACAAGCAATAAACATGCATATATACATAGCACGCAATCATACAACCATCACCTTCTATTTATGGTCAAATATTGAGCCTTATTATGAGTACACACAAGTTTCCCTTGATTACCATGAGTTTTGGAATTGGCTATAACCTAGAAATTTCATGAACACCTAGCCTTATAATCCAATCAGCCGCTGATGAACTTGTCCTAGAATACGACTCCAGAGAATCTTCCTTTAGTTAACTGCATGCAAAATCCGTAGACTTTCCCTCCTTTATGTGGAATTATCCCTCCTCCATTGCTCCCTTTCCCCGAGTGGTTTTAGAAGATTTTTGGAGAAGCCCTTGTCAGTTTCCTCCTTCCAAAAGGTGGGAGGAAAATAAAAGATGACACATTAATTAGGTTACTAATTTTATTTGACATCTCGCTATAGTGGGACTCAGAACGCTAAAGTGGTGTCACCATAGCGAATGAATTTTTACTATGAGGATATGACATCACCCCAGCCCAAAAAAAAATAGGCCAAAATTCGTCATGCTCAAATTTAAGAAATTCTTGCAACATACTACCAAACTTTGGGACTTCACACAAGGTGCCCTTTAGTAATGACGGGTAAGGTCATTACACAGTGATTACAACTTTTATTTTTTTCTAAAGATTAATAAGCATGCATTTTATTTTGTTCATAGGAACATTATTTCTAGTTTTAATCCACATAACAATAAACCAATGTTTGATCCAACCCTAGCCATAACCCATATAGTTAAGAAGCTGCAATAACTTTTGGATTTTATAGGAGTAGTATTGATTTTTATGAATAAAAATTGATTAAAAGTTATATTAAAAAGAGAAAATATTGATTCATATAAATGCATCGGTAGAATAGAATATATTGTATTCTATAAAATGGATAGTTTACATTAAAAGAAATATAAGCAATTAAGAAGCGATACATCTAGTAAAAGTATCCATGGATATTACATTAAAAACTATACATATGCCTTAAGTTTTGGTGAGAACAACAATTAAAGCTTTGCTCATGATTTTTTCCGAGCGAATAGGGTTAACATAAGTTATGAGTTAGGGTTAGGTCTGTTGGGAAAACTACTACTATATTGATATTATATTGGAATTATAAAGTAATAAATAACTTATCACAAACATTTTGTGATGGCAAGACATTGCCTTCAAAGCGATTTCGGCTCGACTCCGGTGCAAATCGTTGTAGTCGGTCTCTCCCCAAGGTTCCACAGTTACCCTCAAACATGTGCACTCATGGTTGAGAGTTTGGAGGTTGCTCAAAACCAATTGCCCAAAATATATTCTAAGAATATGATGAAAGGAGAGAAATGGTTTCTTTTCTTTTGTTATTGGTTGTGTTAGCATTCACAAAGGCACTACTTATATAGGAAATTTCTATAGGAGTTATTGTAGAGTCAAGAATTAATTTTGATAACGTATTGTGAATGTTAATGGCATTAAAAACCATTACATCACATTCTACGGAAACTCATGTTCTATTTTGGAACGGAAAATTTATTCTCTTTGTAACATATTTTAGTTTGTGTTCTTTGCATTACAATAAATGAATAAGTGAGAATTAATATCAAAATCCCCACCTAATGCAAAGACAAAGGGTAAGAACAAATTTTGGACAAAAGGAAGAAACATGTACATAAGTGTCAATATCTTTCGATTTGAATTGACACGTAGTGATATGAGGCAACAACTTAATATACACAAAGTGAAGTACTCTTGAATTGAGTTGATATAAATCGAGACCCCCATAACACATCCTATATCCTTACATTTAAGCAACCTCCGCGATACAAAGTTCTTTTATGGTCATACACACACACTTTGGGTTTTATGACTGCTCTAGAAAGACGACCCAAGTCTTTCATAAAAGCAGACCACACATTTACACTCACGTAGGTGATTCCATCAAGTCTATCTCAAATAGACCACCTTAAGGCTATAAAATCATTAAGAGCAAAATAAGCTCAATCTTATAAAACACTAAATCACGCCATAGGGATAGAAAATGTGGTGTATATTGAGGCCTAATAGGTCCACCACATTACCTCAATCAATGGGCTTTAGCCCCATCCCCCTCGACGTTTCAAGGATTATTTTCCTTGTCAAGCCCTTGGTCATAAGATCCGCCAAATTTCTTTCGGACCTTACATATTCCAAGGAAATAACACCCAGTTTCAACAATTGTTTAGCTGCACCAGGTATGATGCTAATATGTCTCTTTTTCCATTATACACACTATTTTTGGCAATTTCAATTGTTGCCTGTGAGTCACAATGAAGAGAGACCGATGAAGCTTTTCTTCCCCACAATGGCATATTCGCCAAAAGATTTCTCAGACACTCAGCTTCCTTCCCTGCCAACTTAAGAGCAATGAATTTTGATTCCATGGTAGAACGTGCTATACAAGTCTGTTTGGAAGACTTCCATGAAATAGCACTTGCACCCAAAGTAAACACATAGCCACTAGTGGAGCTAACTTCATCATTGTCAGTTACCCAGTTTGCATTAGAAAACCCCTTCTAAAACAGCAGGAAATTTGTTAAAATGCAAACACCGATTCATAGTACCTCTCAAATACCTTAGCAAGCGATGAAGAGAATTCCAGTGTTCACTACTAGGATTATGAATATATCTACTCAATCTTCTAACAGCATAAGCTATATCAGGCTGATTATAGTTCATGAGAAACATTACACTCCCAATTATTTTAGCATATTCAGTTTGAGAAACACTAGATTCTTTATTCTTCCTCAAGTGTATACTAGGATCATAAGCAATTCTCATTGGAATTACATCAAAACAATAAAATGTTTTCAATATCTTTTCAATGTAATGAGACTGACACAAAGAGAAACTAATAGAAGTTCTTTTGATTTTAACTCCCAAAATCACATCTGCTTCACCAAGGTCTTTCATCTCAAATTTAGAAGACAAAAATATTATTAGTCTCATTAATAACATTTACAGTAGGACCAAAGATTAACATGTCATCTACATATTAACATATAATCACACAATCTGAACCTATTATCTTAGAATAAACACAGGTATCTGATGAATTTACAACAAAGTCATTATCCGCTAATGTGATATTAAATTTTTTATATCATTGCTTAGGTGCTTGTTTTAGTCCATACAAGGACTTTCTCAATTTGCATACTTTATCCTCTTGTCCTGGAACCACAAAACCCTCAGGTTGAGTCATATAGATCTCTTTTTCTAAATCACCATTTAGAAATGCAGTTTTGACATCCTTTGGATGTACCACTAAATCATGAATAACGGCTAAAGCAATAAGAGTCCTAATGGTTGATATTTTAGTCACATGAGAATATTTATCAAAGTAATCAACACCTTTCTTTTGGTTAAAACCCCTAATCACAAGTATAGCCTTATATTTATCAATTGTACCATCACGTCTCAATTTCTTCTTAAATATCCACTTGCTACTTATGGGTTTACAACCCTTAGACACATCATACATGTCCCAAGTATGATTAGAAACTATAGAGTCTAATTCACTTTTAATAGCCTCTTTCCAAAATATAACATCTATTGGTCTCACTGCTTCATCATAAGTCTTAGGGTCTTCTTCTATTAAATAGATAGACACTAATTTATCATTTAAAATATTACTATCAAAATTTTTAGTTAAGAAAGTAGTGATAAAATCTGGACCAATCATGACCAAAACTTATCTTAGTTCTACTTCTTTTACTCCTTTAGAGTTCATTCTCATGCTCCTTAGAAATAACATTAGAAGAAGTCACAACATGAGAATTATTTGACATAAATGCAGAAGCATTATTTTGCACATCACTCGACATATTATTTTTCAAAGGAAAAATATGCTAAAAAAATATTGCATCTCTAGATTCACAAATAGAATGATCACTTAGAGACATAAATCTCTATGCAACACTATTTTGAGCATAATCAATAAAGACAGTATCAGAAGTCTTAGAACCAACATTTACTCGTTTAAAATCAGGTAGACCACCCTTAGCCAAACACCCCCACACTTTCAGAAATTTCAACTTAGGAGCAAACACTTTCCACAAATCATATGAGGTCTTATCTAAATTCTTATGAGGGACTCTATTAAGAATATATCTTGCAGACAAGACTGCTTCTCCCCAGATATTGTCAAATAGACCAGAGCTTAAAAACATAGAATTCATCATTTCTTTAGGGGTTCTATTTTTCCGTTCGGCTACACCATTTTGCTAGAAGTATAGAGAGCACTAACCTCATGTATAATACCATTTTTCTCATAAAAATCTTCTAGAGTGTTAGTACTATATTCACCGCCCCTATTAGAACTAAATCTCTTGATTTTTCTATCTAATTGATTTTCCACTTCTACTTTGAATTTCAAAAACATTCTTTCAACTTCATCTTTAGACTTAAGAAGATATGCCTTAGTGTATCTAGAAAATTCATCAATAAAAGTAGTATAACACTTTTTTCCACCTTTGCTAACAGTGTTCTTGAAATCTGCTAAATCTGAATGTATTAGTTCAAGTAATTCGGTCTTTCTACTAATAATAGATTTGAAAGGTTTCTTGTCATGCTTTGCTTCTACAGACACAAGACATTTAGAAAAATCATCAGTTTTGATCAGAGGAATTAATTCCATTTTTATAAGTCTTTTAATAGAAGCAATATTAACATGACCTAGTCTACCATGCCACAAATTAATAGACTTAACAAATAAGCAGAATTTGAAACACTTGCATTATTGATAATTTGTTGACCAATGTTCAATACAAATAATCCTCCACTAAGATATCCCTTCCCAACAAAGTCTCCTTTGCAAGAAATAATTATTTTATCAGCTTCAAAAACTAGTTTAAGGCCAATTTTGTTGAGAAGTGCTCCGAAAACTAAGTTTCAACGCAGGGAGGTAACATACATAACATTGTTCAAGGATAGAGTTATTTCAGAAGTTAATTTAAGTAAAACTTTTCCTTTACCCCTAACTCCAGCAGAAGCGGAGTTACCCACGTAAACACATTCTCCATTAGTAGACTCCTCAAAGTCATGGAATTTTCTTTTCTTGGTACAGAAATACCTTAAAGCGCCTGTGTCTAGCACCCAGTCAGTTTTGTTAGCCACCAGAATTGCCTCAACGACTACAACGACAATCACTTCATTACCCTCAGCAAGATGAGCTTGGACATCATTTTGTCCTTCCTGCTTTTAGTCCTGCCCCTTTCTTTGATAGCACTTGGCAACCCTATTACCATGTTTTCCACAGATAAAACAAGGGGCCTTAGATTTTTGAATTTGGCTCTCCGACTTGTTAAATTGATTTTTCTTCTTCACGTGTTCCTTCTCCAAGACTTTCTTTTGTTTGTCTTTGAACCAACCTTTCACAACAACACCAGAAGATTCAACAAGATTAGCTTTAGAAGAATTAAGAGAAAGTGTTTCCATTATATCTTTGAGACGGTTCACCTCTTCAGTCCTCATATGACTGATAAGTTCTTGGGGTGTTAATTTTTTTTTTTATGTTTTAATTAATTGGTATAATCACTCCAAGACAGTGGGAATTATTCAAGCAAAACATGAGCCTGAAATATCTCACACATCTTCATGTCCTTGAGAAAATCAGTAGTCAAGTTCTTGTATTCATGAACTTGTTCCATTATTGGCTTATTATCAACCATTTGGAATTTAATCACCTATCCGACAATATATTTTTTCTTTCTTGCATCATCAGCACCATATTTCTTTTCCAAACTATCCCAGATTTCTTTAGCAGATTTATAGGTAACAAATAAATCAAATAAAAGATTAGTCATATGATTTAGCAAATGTCCTCTATTGAGTCCACAAATTGGGCTCATTTAGGGCTTTATTTTGATAGAAATAGTGTCCTCAAATGCTTATATTGTCTCAATATCTGATGAAAACTCTTAAATTTTAGGTATTTGAAGTTTTGGTGGAAGCATGGACACTTAGGCGCAAAAAGGAACAAAACAGGCTGAAAAGAACGAAGAAGCTAAAGCCTGAGCATCACCAAGCACACTTGGTGATTCGCCAAAAGGATTCACTCCGCCCTTTGTTCCAATGCGCGAAGCCCTGAAGAAGAAGGATCAAAGGCGATGAAGGAGTAGTCGGTGCTTCACCAAATATTTCTGCGAAGCAGTACTATACCTCCCAATGGTCCAGAATGTGAAGATGCTTAAGGCAAGAACGAAATGGCAATGAAATAGAAGAAGGGCTAGTCGCCGAGTCATTCGGTGACATCGACTAACCTCAAAGAAAGATACGCTAGCACTATTTTCTGAAGTCTATATATACTAAAATTATTATTAATTTTTAGAGAGTCTAATATTTATTTAATTTCCATGATAGAATAGTAATTTTTGGGATATTTTCTCTCAAGTTTGGAGAGGGTTTTGTGGGAGACTTGAGAGAGAAGGATTTCAGCTTCCCCAAGTTGGAAGTGGGTCTTCTCAATTCTTCTTCCTTTGCTTAAATTAAGGTTTAATTTCTTATACCCATTTTATTTTAGTATCATTTTAGGTGTATTTTGTTATTTCTTGATGTGTGGCTAAAAACTCCCATTTTTGGGGTGTGATTTAGCAAATATGTGATGATATTGTTATTGGGTCTTGCTTGCTGATTGGTTAGATGTATTTTAATGGTGATTTCACCAAGTGGTTGTGGTTTATTTTAATGGGTTTGTAGTTGAAAATACAAAACCACCCATGTGTTTTCGGTTTGCCTGAGAGGGAGGTCGCGAAACAAAGACCACTGGACTGATGGCCTAAGGAGTGGGTCGACATGAGGTTCAGCCTGAGAGGGTGAACCCTAGTCCCATATCCTAATACTTAGCTCGAGAGAGAGTGAATGGGATAAGGCATAGGCTAGTCTTTATGCGGTAAGTGGGTGTCCGAGAGGAACCCATTTGAAACGGGGTAAGTTGCCCGAGAGGGAACTTATTTCCATCTAAAGCTTAGCATAGTCACTATTATCATGTAAGTTTCCTATTGAAAACATATACCCAATGATTTATCTCAACTTGTATTACGGTCACACCCCAAGAACTTTCTCCCATACTTGATTTTCTTGTTTACTTTTGTTGTTTTTACTACTTCTGACAAAACCTCCAATTGATATTTGACACTTTTGTGTCATCCCCTTTAATTTACAATGTTCTTGTTCGTTAATGTCTTTAGCTACGACTAATTAGAACTAAATTTTATTTGTCTATTAATTCTCAAAACCACTCCCTTGGGACACGACCCCAATATTTAGTTAGGTTACTATTATCGACGATCGTAGACATTCGTACCATAGGTTAGTGTCGTTGGTCACGATAAGCATCAAAATGGCACCGCTACTGAGGAGTGGTGTTGTTTGAGAATTTTTAGATTAGTAGATTTTTTTGTTCTTCTTAGTTGCAATTTACTAATTTAATTTTTAGTTTTGTTCTGTTGATTGTGTAAACATTTCAAAAATCATGAGTGTTGACGGTAGTAACGGGAGCCAAGTGGGCTGTCAGGACGACATTGGTAACCTCAATGATGTCCAAGAGCTCAACATCAATGATCCACATCTCATGGGAGGTGTCGGAGCCATCCATCTACCTCCAGCAGAGGGAAATATGATGTTTCACATAACAAACACCATGTTGCAACTTTTGCAACTAAAAGGAATTTTCAGTGGATTGGCTCACGAGGACCCACATAAGCATTTTCGAAACTTCGTGGATGTGTGTAGACCTTTCTCGTTCAAGAAGATATCTCAGGAATCAGTTCGATTAAGACTATTCCCTTTCTCATTGATGGGGGAAGCTTGCAAGTGGCTAGCTAAATTACCACAAAATTCAATCACTTCATGGGAGGAGCTGGTCACCGCATTTAATGTGCGATATTTCCCTCTCTCAAAGATGATGACTATTCGAGATAACATCCAAAGCTTAAAGCATCTGAATGGAGAGCCTCTTCACGAAACTTGGCTTCGGTTTAAGAAATTGGTGCTACAACGCCCGACCCATGGTCTACCTGATAATGTGCTCCTTCAATACTTTTATCGGAGTCTAGACTCGGTGAACAAAGGTGTAGCTGACCAACTCTCGCCCGGAGGCTTAATGCAGCAACCATATGCAGTAGTAGCTCAAATTTTTGATGGGATGACAACCATCAATAGGGCGTAGTACAATCGCGAAGACCAGGTCTCACCGGTCACATTTCAGCTATCCAAGGAGCAGGTTGAAAAAGATAATGAGAGAGACCAAAACATGGCCAAGATCATGACGCAACTTGACATTTTATCTAAAAATGTCTTAGTTCCCATGGTGTCAATGCTGTGGGAGTTGGGGGTGCGAATCTTGAGGAGATAAAGTTTGAAGACATGTATGACGAGGAAGTAAATTTCCTAGCTAACCAAGGCGGGGGTTACCTTTCAAACTACCCAGGGCAGGGTGGTAATCAAGGATGGGTTAGAGACGAAGACTGGAAGGATCGAGATCGTTAATGGAGGGACCATAATCCAAATTGGAAGAATGGGGAGAAAGATAGATATGTGCCTCCTCACGAGCGTCAGAAGCCCAAGAATTCAGAAGGTGGTAGGTCTGAGGATATGCTCTCGCTTATCCTAAACAAAGTTGAAGGGTCAGACAAAATGCTAAAAGGTATGAAAGAAGATGTATCTACCTCATCTAGACTATCACCTCTCATTCAGTTTCAATCAAACAGTTAGAGACCTAAATGGGTCATATCTCGTCTCATCTCAATTTGAGACAACAAGGGGGTTTGCCTAGTGATACTATGGCTAACCCCAAGAGTAAGGTCTAAAGGTTAACTTACATCATGTCGCGACATTAACTAAGGAGCTGTTTAGGAGGCAACCCAAAACCATTTACTCGCCTTTTGTTATCTTGATATAATAATAGTGTGTTGTTTGTACAGTTTGAGTAAGGAAAGTGCTTGAAAAGATGTATGGAGGTGAGCAACAGTTTTGTTTGGCAGATCACCGACAAGTTCGGCGTACCCGATCATTCCCACCATTTGACGCAATACATCTTAAAGCATAAGTCTGTAAAACTCGGCGGAGTATGAATTTGTCGATGTATCGCTAATCCAATTGGCGATCTCAATAAAGACCGCCAATGCATTGCTCACATGAGTGGAAAACTCTATTATATTCAGCGAGGACATTAGATATTCGGTGTTTCACCGAATGATTGAGCGAGATCGACTAACATCACAGAATGAGCAGAAACTAGACGGTCACATGCCATAGGTTTAAAAGTTCCATCTCATTCACTTTCCTTCACCTTGTCCCTTTTCACAAACTCACACTCGCACTGTAGTAGTTATATTTCTTGCACTTTTAGAGTATTTTAAGTGTTGAATTGTGCTCGAATTAGGATCACATTGCTGTCTAGCAAGTCAGCACTATCTAATTCGGCATCAAAGGTTAGTAATCAAACCCCTCAGTTATTTGATCAGAATTTTACTCATTTGCATAATTACTAACAGTATAAAATCTTTGTTAAGTCTCTGAGTTACTAGGATTTCATATATTATCGATTAAGACTTGGTATTTTCTACATGATTTGAGGGACTACAACTTAACTTTGCTTTGAGTTGAACTATTGCGCGGTGGGAATAGAAGTTTCTTTGGGTTTTTGTTGAAATTGAGTTATATAAGTGTAAGTTGCATTATCTGGGGTTGCACGGTGAAATTTGAAAGGCTGGGTTGAAAATAGACACGTGAGCTGATCGGCGAGATGAACAAATTCTGCCGAACTGCTCAACGGTTCACTTAGCATCACCATTTAACCTTTAATTGAATACTTTATGCATTGATTAATCTGTGACTTTTGGCGGTCAATTTAATTCGCAAAATGCACTCGTCGATCCGCCAAAAGATCCCTTGTTCGCCCTTTGTCTGCGCCCTTGTATCTTGTACATCATTGCCAGCGTTTAACCTAACAGGATAAACGCTTCACCAACTAGCTTGGCTAAGTGATTCGACACCTAGAAACACCCGTTTACCCCTATTTGAATTACTATCTTACTTATCCTTGAAGTCTTTGCAGGAATGGCTAGACCAAAAGTCGCAGGGAGAAATGACCTACCCAAGCACATAAGAGCAGGAGAGTTTAAAAATGATGAAAAGAAAGAGGAGCTAGCCAGACAAAGGAAATATACTAATTAATCCAGAGTAAAAGAGATGAATTCCCATCAACCCTAATGTGCCTTCATGGGCTTAAGATTTTTTTTAATGTAATACGGGCCTTCGGAGCAGCTCAGGAGATAGATCAAATGATTGCAGCTAATCTTGCTACAGAGGCCACGGCAAAGGCAAACAATGAGGACTATAACAACAATACTTCGGGGACCATGGTTTTACTTCAGGGAGATGCATCGAATGCCCCGACAGATAGAGAGACTGCATAGACAAGTCTCTTCTTTACCTCTTTCTCTGTCTTATCTTTCTTCAACTCTGGGTACTGTCATTACTTGCATTTGAGGACAAACACTTTATTTGTGGTGGGGTGAGACCCACCTTGTTTTGCTTGTTTTAGATATTTGTATTTTGGTGTACCTTTGGGTTATCTATTTGTAATTTGTGTTTTTAAAACTGCTTTGCAATTGTTTGAGCTTATGGCTCTTTTTTGGGTTTAATTGCGAAATAACTTTGACCCTTCCAATTTTTTTTGAGTTTTTCGCACATTTTTTCCACCCTTCGTGAGTTGAATGTGGCTGTTCTTTTGCAAAAAATTAACTCTTGGTTTTGATCAATACCAATGACTTGAATAGTGCTCTCAATTGAACGAACATGAATGTACGGCTACGATAAGGCCAAATGAAGTTGCATAAACAATATGTGAACTCTTTGCATCTCGTTGTGATTAGCCACTTATCAAATTGATTCTCTTGTAATGACCATTGCACACTAGCGAAAGTGTGTAGTCTTGTTTGCTTTAAGTGTCGATGCCTTGTGTGATAAGCTTGCTTTGAACGATACATGAATAAACCTAGAATTTGCCCTGTTAGTCTGATTGATTTAGAAAAGTGTCCTCTTGATATGATCTTAGGCAATTTTAAAGAGTGTGAGCCAAATTTGACATATACCTATTTTGTGGCCTACTCGTGAGCGTGTGAAACTCTTTTGAACACCCTTTGATTCTTACCTTTCTTTGGAAGAACCTTGATGAACCCTAGACCTTACTTGACCCACGACCTATAATCCTCTTAACTTGTGGTTTAGTGAATAGCCAACAAAGGCCTAAGTTGGGGTGTGGTGAAAAGGAAAAGGAGAAGTCAAGAAGTGTAAGAAAAGTCTCCCTCAATCCCATGGTATTGTAGAACAGAATGGAAACCCTTACAAAAAAATTTTAAAAAAATTAAATTTTGTGGAATAAAAATGCGTTAGGAATCGGGTTTTCAAGCAATACATGGAGAGTGAATAAAAGGTGACTTAGAAGCACTAGAAAAAGAATTGATAAAGGAAAATAAGGGAATGCCTTGAGAACACCACACCTCACGAGGATGAAAAAGTCACTGAGCCTAAATAACAATACCTTTGCACTCAGCCCCATTACAAGCCTTGAAAAGACCTTTTTTATCTTGAGTAAGCCAATTCAAAAGTCGATTGGAAAATAAGGGCAAACCTATGGGTGAAAACATGCATTGTGTTCCTCTTTTTGAGTGTGAGCATTGCATCTCATTCCTGTTCTTGAATCAATGAACCTCTGTGTAACACCCCGTATCCGAAAACAGACCAAAAATGCAGATTTTGAAAAGTTACAGGTGCAACCTATGGTTGCCATCCACAGACCGTAGGTCAGACCACGGCCCGTGCTGGTGGTCCGTGGTTCACCATTGCAACCCCTCCTCAGCCAAGCTCAGAAAATTTGTCTAAGTCTCGACTCACGGACAAACCCACGGTCCGTAGATCAGACCACGGTCCGTGGTCTGTGTCCGTGGATCAAGACCTCCTTACCCAGCCTCTGACATGAACTATGGTCGACCAGCACGGACCGTCATTCGATCCACGGTCCGTAGGTCTGACCGTAGATGAGGGGTCAGCAGCCAGTTAGCTGAAAATTCTGATGGGTCAACTTCAGATGGTCATAACTTTTAGCACAAAAAGAATTGTGTGTCACATTACCTATGATATGATAGATAATTGAATTATCTTTCCAACTCCACCGAGTTTGCTAAATTCCGACCTCCGAGTAAAGAGTTATGCCCATTTTAGTAAAGCCCTCTCGGGCAGACTCGATCGACGGACCCAATCGACGGACCGTCGATTGAATGACGGCCCGTCAGTCCATTCCGTCGATCAGTCCGACAACAGCTAATTCAGGGGTCCTTTGGTCTATTCCTATTTCGTTTAACCCCTAAGGTACGTCGTTTAGACCCTAAATCATGAGGTTTTAATCAGTTTAATCCTAGAAACATAACTAGAACTTACCTTAGTCAGAATCATTAATCAAACTTAGAAAATTAGATGCAAAAGAGGAGAAAAAGGTCAAGAACCCGAGTTCAAGAACGTAGCAAGGTTCCTTCAATTCCAGCCCCGAAATCAAAAGATTTCTCCGTGGAATTCATCACCAGGTATGTGGGATTTCACTAGTGGGTTCCTTTCGCCCATTAGGTCCCTAGAATTCAGTCAGATTCTTGATTCCATGATTATGAACAGACCTAGGGTTTCTAGAATTATAGCAGATCATCATGAATTAGTTATTTAAATGTTCCAAATCGATTATTATGTTATTACTCGTTTATCGCATGAATTTCGTAACCCTAGCTATGTATTTCTTTAGTTCTTGAATTACACATGCTAGGTCGATATTTCAAGATTCGATTTTACATGCCTCGTTTATGAACTCATCATTATCGATTAATTGTTGCATTCTCGTTTGCATGTTCGGTTTCGAGCTATCCAAAGATTTACAGAAATTCAGTCATAATGTGTTAATCACTTAATTCATTGGGAGTAGCATAATACCGAGTTGGACTAGGGTTCAGCGTACCCATATAGTCCCAGAACTACGAGCCACGTAGGTGTAAGTCCCCTCTGTGGGCAACATCAGTTTAGTGATCACGCCAGCATGCCTTTATACCGGGCAGCGGGTATATTGGGTCCTCTCGATGGGGCGTATACATCGGACTCCACATTTAGCTCATGTGGTTTTATGTCGGTTATTAGTAGCTCCCACAGTTCGGCAGACTCTATTGCATTGACCATATTTCAGTACAGTCAGTATTCAGTATCAGCATGTTATAAATTTGGTCATTGCATTCAGTTAGCTCAGTATTCATTATTTTCAGTATCTATATCATGTTCAGATTATATCATTGCTCAGTATGCTTTGTTCAGTTATGTGATATTTCAGCTTTACTCTATCCTGCATGCTCAGTACCTTTCAAGTACTGACGCATACGTGCGCTACATCTTCTCGTGATGTAGGTTCAGGTTCTCAGCATCCAGATCACGTTTAGATCGGTTCCCGATCTCCAGTTCAGCAGAATCAGTGGTGAGTCCTCATTCTCCGAGGACAATAGTCATGAGTTTCTTTTCAGTATTTTTAGTCCTTTAGTTTCAGTTTTTTTCCAGATCTAGTTGGGGCATGTCCCAGCATTTCTAGTCAGTTTAGAGGCTTATTTCAGACATAGTTAGATTCATCTCAGTATTTTGAGTTTGATATTTCTTTTGTATTAAACTCTCAGATTTGATATATTCAGTTATAGTATATGGTATTCCCATCTTTTCAGATTTATTTATGATTTAGCTTCCGCATCAGTTTATTTTCTTTAGTATGCTCATGATCATGCCAGCAGGGTTAGCTTGGGATCACTTGTAGTCCTAGGTCCCGTGTCCGCGTCTCGGGGGTAGCTCGGGGCGTGACACTCTATGTGTGAATATGGAATCATTCTTCATGTGAGGGCATTTAGATATTTTTTGTTGAGCTTGAACTTGCACAAGCAGCAAGTATTGAGAGCATGAGAATCTTTGGTAATGGTGTGTCACAATCTGAATCTTTTAGTACACAATTGATCCTTGCATAAGTAAATTGAGTCTTGTTGTGTGCATTCATGATTGAGTCTTGTGTAGCATTGTTTGAGACACCCATTTTGAACGACTGAACTTGAGGATGCTTGAGGACAAGCAAAAGTTTAAGTTGGGGGTGTTGATGAGTCCACAAATTAGACTCATTTAGGGCTTTATTTTCATAGAAATAGTGTCCACAAGTGCTTATTTTGTCTCAATATCTGATGAAAACTCTTAAGTTTGAGGTATTTGAAGTTTTGGTGGAAGCATGGACACTTAGGCACAAAGAGGAACAAAAAAGGCTGAAAAGAATAAAGAAACTGAAGCCTGAGCATCGCCAAGCACACTTGGCAATTCGCCAAAGGGATTCACTCCACCCTTTGTTCTAGTGCGCGAAGCTTTGAAGAAGAAGGATCAAAAGGCGATGAAGGAGCAGTCGACTCTTCGCCGAATATTTCTGCGAAGCAGTACTATACCGCCCAATGGTCCAGAACATGAAGATGCTGAAGGCAAGCACGAAGAGGCGTTGAAACAAAAGAAGAGAGAGTCGCTGAGTCATTCGGCGACATCGACAAACCTCGTCGAAAGATCCGCCAACACTATTTTCTGAAGTCTACAAATACTAAAATTGTTATTAATTTTTAGAGAGTCAAAAATTTATTTTAATTTCCATAATAGAATAGTACTTTTTGGGATATTTTCTCTCAAGTTTGGAGAGGGTTTTGTGGCAGACTTGAAGAGAGAAGGATTTCATCTTCCCCAAGTTGGAAGTGGGTCTTCTCAATTATTCTTCCTTTGCTTAAATCAAGGTTTAATTTCTTATACCCATTTTATTTTAGTATCATTTTAGGTGTATTTTGTTATTTCTTGATGTCTGGCAAAAAACCCCCACTCTTGGGGTGTGATTTAGCAAATATGTGTTGATATTATTGTTGGGTCTTGCTTGCTGATAGGTTAGATGTATTTTAATGGTGATTTCACCTAGTAGTTTTGGTTTAATTTAATAGGTTTGTAGTTGCAAATACAAAACCACACATGTGTTTTCGGCTTACCCGAGAGGGAGGTCGCGAAACCAAGACCACTAGATTGATGGCCTAAGGAGTGGGTCGACATGAGGTTCAGCCTGAGAGGGTGAACCCTAGTCCCATTTCCTAACCTCAGCCCGAGAGAGTGAGTGGATTAAGGCGTAGGCTGGTCTTCATGCGGCAAGTGGGTGTCCGAGAGGAACCTATTTGAAACAGGGTAAGTTGCCTGAGAGGGAACTTATTTCCATCTAAAGCTTAGCCTAGTCACTATTATCTTGTAAATTTTCCATCGAAAGCATGTACCCAACGATTTATCTCAATTTGTATTGCAGTCACACCCCAAGAACTTTCTCCCATACTTGATTTTCTTGTTTACTTTTGTTGTTTTTACTACTTGTGACAAAACCCCTAATTGATATTTGACACTTTTGTGTCACCCCCTTTAATTTACAATGTTTTTGTTTGTTAATGTCTTTAGCTACGACTAATAGAACTAAATTTTATTTTTCTATTAATTCTCAAAACCACTCCCTTGGGACACGACCCCAACCTTTAGTTGGGTTACTATATTATCGACGATCGTAGACACTCGTACCGTAGGTTAGTGTCGTTGGTCAGGATAAGCATCATCCTCCCACAGTTCTGTTATCGTTTTCAAATTCCTTTTTCGCAACATCATCAACAGTTATAACATTGCTAGAATCAATAGTAGTGTTAGAACCATTCATAGATTGTTCTTTAAATAAAACATAATAAACTTCTAATTGTTTAAAGAAAATTAAAAGTTTTTATGACCATCATTTAAAATTGTTTCCATCCAAAAGCTCAAGTTTGGATATATCAAAAAAAGTTTTGTTCAAAGAAATAGTCATTTATCAATATTGTAGGTTAGCGAAATCGCTTTCAAATTGTTGGGAAAATACTACCATATTGATATTAGATTAGAATTATAAAGTAATAAATAACTTATCACAAACACTGTGTCGTGGAAAGCCACTGACTTGAAAGCGATTTCGGCTTGACTCTCGTGCAAATCGTTGTAGTCAGTCGCTCCCCAAGGTTTCACAGTTATCCTCATACACGTGCACTCGTGGCTGAGAGTTTGGAGGTTGCTCAAAACCAATTGCCCAAAATATACTCTAAGAATAAGATGAAAGGAGAGAAATAGTTTCTTTTCTTTTTTTTGTTGGTTGTGTTAGCATTCACAAAGGCACTACTTACATAGGAAATTTCTATAGGATTTATTGTAGAGTCAAGAGTTAATTTTGATGACGCATAGTGAATGTTAATGGCATTAAAAGACATTACATCACATTCTGCAAAAACTCTTGTTTTGTTTTGGAACGGAACATTTATTCTCATTGTAACATATTTTACTTTGTGTTCTTTGCATTACAATAAATGAATAAGTGAGAATTAATATCACAAGGTCGTGTCATTGATGAGTGTAGATTGAGAAAAAAGTAGAAGAAAAATATCATACAAAATAAATAGAATTTCATATCATATTCTTGTCGTTCAAATATTAATAGGGTGACTTATGAAGAGGTATAAACAAAGTTGAGTGTCCTTATTACAAAAGAAGAAAAGTATGACTTTATTCGATAATTATTAATAGTTGAGTGACTTTTATATCATGAAACTGAGATAATCTACTAATTTAGACAATCTATTAAACTATTTCACTTTCCTAGTTGGAAAATTTACTTTCCAAGTCCCCCCCATCCCCACCCCACCTCCATATCTTTATATGTTTCCCTCTCATTTTGAAACCCTTCTACCTATCAAAAGCCTTTGCAAAACTCCTAATAAAAAATCTTTTTTTGTAACTATTGTTTTTTTTCATAATTTCAAAGTATACCCTTCTTATAAAATTCTTAAAATCATTCTTTACATTTTATTCTATTTGAGTTTTTCATAAATTTTTATCTACCAAAAACCCTTCATAAACCTGAAGTTCTCTCCATTCTTGATTTATCTCTAGTTTTTGTTGTTTTTTTGACATCTCAATAGAAAAAGTAACTACAAAATGTACAAACATCACATGATCATGAAGCTCAGAAAACCGAAGAGATTGGGAAAAACAATTGTCACGATCCAAAATCACAAGTTGTGATGGCACCTTCGTTCCCAACCGATAGGTAAGCGAACCAAATTTTTTACCAATTCAAATAAATATAATAAAGGGAAAAGTAAGTGACAACTGATTATTTCAAACATTATGTCTCTTAACATGGAATGCGGAAAAAACAAAATTACCACCCAAGATTTAGTGTCATGAGTACAAGACCTTCTATGATACTAGTTTAAAACTAAATGACAAGTCTAAACATAAGAAATACCATGTCTAAATACTAAATTAAGAGAAAATGAAGGTGTGGGTCGCAGAGTAGCCTAGAAGCTCACCAAAACTTTAAGATGATTCAAACTCAAACTCAAAAGCTCCTTGAGGTACGCTCGTACTCGAAATCTAATCTGCACCACAAAAGACTGCAATAAGTGTAGTATGAGTAGGAAACCACATGTACCCAATATATCTCATAGACCAACAATGAAGAAGTAGTGACACATGTACGAGACCCCCATCTTTCGCCCTTACCCATTATCTATTTCAACTTTTCAGCTTTAATTAGAAAAATGTCCTTCAACAAAGTTTGAAAGTCTTAACATACCATGAATATCGAACATGTGCCACAAATCCACAAGATTTTTCTTTTTCCTTTCGTAAGTTTCAGAACGTTTACAATCTATCACATATGCATTATACGTAAGTAAACAAGTCTATAGACACTCAAATTACTATACTTCCATCCCAAACCCCAAACATCACCAGAAAGGTTGAATCCAAACTGACAAGAATGAACCTAGAATTTTAGTGAGACTAAATCAATCATATATCATAGAGCACAAATTTATATAAACTTCATATTCATAATAAAAAAAATAACCTAACTGATACCCCATAATCCTGAAGGTACAGAATAACAATCATAACCTAACCGACCACACATAAGATCTGCAGGTGCAAGCAGAAAATAATTATAATGGTGATAGGCAATACATATGAATGCAAGTTATTCAAAAGAAACCAATAGGGCCATCAATACAAGGTCCCATGTAATAAGCATATGCACCCAAATCTTGCCATTGGCACACTAGGTAGGACCCATGCAGACACCCTTTCTCCTATTCAGTGGGTCACATGGATGGAGGGACCCATAGGGGACTTGGAAAGTCCATATATACTGCCTCTTCCCAACACATGACTTTCAAAATTAATCTACCTTGGATCTTCTCCATCGTTATTCCGAAGATACATATGAGAACCACATCAGTATAGAAACAATCGGCAATCTCCTTGACCAATTAAGTAAAATAGTGAGTGCATCCCTTATGCGTCTTTATCTCAAAAATCCATTTATGAAAGTGGTAAAGGTGGTATTAGTCCCATCAAATTTTAGATTTAAAAGTAAAATTGCAAAACCAAAACTTTTTTGTAATAGATAGTGGTCATCAATGCATTTGCCTAGATCGTACAACAAAACATGTGAAAATGAGTATCAATGCAATGCATGTCATCACTAGCATCCAAACAAAGAGCATCTAAAAAACCAAATGTACATAACCAAAATCACTGTGCTCTAATAACATAAAAAACTAACCTCAAATCTACATATTCCTGCACCAAGGCCTCGTACCCAATAATATACCAACAATGATACTGTTATATTTTTCTTCTCTATTTATATTTTTATATTTTCTCTCTATCAACTTTAATTTAGTTTTTACTAAATTTCTGATTGTTGTGAATTTGTATTTTTATTAGGGCTCAATTAGTTAGCCAATTATGACTTTATTGGAAGTTTGCTAACTATTTATCAAAGTTCATATTTTATAGGTCTTTGCTTAAAAGAAATTAATTTTAAACACTAACATACACTCCTCATTTGGTGTTTCTTATCACGTTTACAAATTTATTTACAATTGTTGCATATTATTACTCATTACACATATATTTTTATATAACTTTAATCGTTCAAACAGATCTATAAATATTTACACAGACACAAATGCAACGCACATGTCCAGAAAGTAGTAATTTATATAAAGCAGAATCACCCTTTCAACAAAAAAAAAACCTAAACCCGTAAAAGTCTTTAAAAAAATATCAAAGAAAATTTCTCAAACCTAGTTTCATTCAATTACTTTAAGAGGAAGTTCTTAAACACCGATAAATGTTTAAAAAATAGGTAAAATTATAGTCCCCCATTTAACAAAAGAGGTAGACCAATCAATGCCAAAACAAGTTAATTCAATGCGTGAAACATAAAAAAAAATCTTAAAAAAGACTAGCTCTAGGTATTATATATAATAGAGGACAACCTTGTGGCCTATCTTGCCACACCCATAATAATAATTATCGAGAGCAACTGCTGCAAAGACCAAACTGTAGTAACATGAGACCCAACACCCGAAGGTCTAGAATGACTAACATAAGAAGTCTGGCCTAAACTCTGCCTACTGCCAACAACACGACCTACCTTAAAATCCCATGGAACCTAAGATTTTAGCTCCATAGGCCTGATAGGTCGAAAAGAAAGATGTCCCTCACTGAATTGATACTCACCTCAAACTCAAATTTTGTCACCGTTGTAGTGATGTGAAAACCTCTTACCACCATCATTATAAGTTTCAAGGAACGCCTACCCCATATGACTCACAATAATGGGAAAGGTAGACCCTACTGATATTAGATGTTTTGATACTAACTGGAGTGGCAAAGCCAAACCAACGATCAACAACTGATTCAACTCATGATCTAAAAGAAACAATGTGGGGTTATGCCCAGCCCACTCTAGAAATTCCAACACATACTCTAAATTGAATAACGAACCCTGTTGGGACCAGTCAACTCAACTCTACTAAGAGGAGCACCCACCAAGAACTGAACCTACTTGAGGTGTACCCTTGGAGTTGTCGAACCTCCTAACATTGAATACTGAGGAATTGAGGTAGCCAAAGACCCTACCAAAGCCTGGGCTTCCCCCTGAGTCTCCAAATGCTAAAGAATGCCTCCGACCTCAAGGTCCATGACCGACTGAGACTTCCTAGACTGATCATGTGCTGAAACTCTAATGGAATGTGTTGATGCTCCACTTACATCCATTCAAATGCTTCCTACTATCCACCAAGGATAGAGTAGATTCTAAAGAAGTAGTTTTAGAGATTACTCAAAGCGAAAACACACGATAAGAGTCAAAAACTAAATTTCATGTGAATGTCATATAACCTCTTGAAGAGAGGATATAGACGTCTCTGCACTGATCCACGAGACTTTACTAGACTTTTACTCTCATACCAACGATGCTGGTCAAGTTCAAGCTCTGATACCAAAATATCATGACCCGATTTCTCTGGTCCTAATGACACCTACTATACCCCAGCAGTAGGTAAGCCTAACCCATAGCTTGAATCTATAAGCAACAGTCTACCAAGCAGAAGACAACAACAAGAAGTAAGAGCTTAGAACAAAGTAGAGAAAGGATAATCAACAAAACTATACAGGAACCATCCCTAGACATGGGATTAGTTAGTAGTTGAGCATCTAATCTAAAATAGGAGTACAAGGGTTTCACAAATACAAGATAAGTACATGTTATCTCCGGATACAATATAAAGACTGAGCCTAGACAAAATAGATGGAAACCGGTAGCTTCAGACGTCAAGAGCTCACCCTAATGTCCAAATTCCTAAGCGGCTCTGCATAACTCCAAATCAACAACGATAACTAAATTGTAACCTACAGGGGGCAAAAGTGTAGTATGAGTACTAAAAACAGTACTTAGTAGGCAACGACCGGCTGAGCTTAAAAGATAACACAAGCATAAACAACAAGTAATAAGGAAAGCATAACACAAGTAACTAAACATGAAATACTAAAACATACAGGAAATAAAAAATAGAAATAGGAAACAAAGGGTAAGAATTTGAGTTCAGAACATACCTGGATCGCAAGCTAACAACCTAATCGCAAGAAACTAAGATACCAAGTCAACTTCCCTATGTCAAGATGATCGACAACTATAATTCTAAATTCAAAACCTACTAGGTAATAATAAAACAATAGTAGAGAATATAATATAGTAAAAAATAACCTAATTCAACCCTCATAAGCTCGAAAGGTACAAACAACAAACATAACTGTAATGCCTCGAAATCTAGTATGCTAAACTAAGGCTAAATGTGAGAGCTAGAGCCAAGGAAGAGGGCTAGGGCAGCCCAATTTTTCCCTAGACAATGCCCACCTTTCACAACCACTTTCATGGCAACTGGTGAGGACCACGACTCGTGGTAAGGCTTGTGGTGGGCTAGGCTGTGGCTAAGTGAAGTCTGCCCAAAACAACTTCCTTTATACGAGCCACTTCATGGCTCATGAAGGTTATCATTGGTCGTGTAAAGGCTCGTAGTGGTGACTTTTTTAGGGGTTAGGGGAGTGGTGGCCAAGCCATTATTTTGTAACCATGAGAGGGACCATGGCTCATGGTAGGCACCACGACTCGTGGATCCCCTCATGAAGATGAGGCAGACCACATGCTAATGAGGCTTAAGTGGTCTTTTTCAGTTTTAATCAAACTAAAGCCATGTCATTTATCCTAAGTCTAGGACCACTATATAAGTAATTTTAACTCTAAAACTCACCCATTCAAGTCTGTTTTTCCAAAACCCAAAAGAAATCCCCAAAGTTCTTCCTCTCAAATAAATTCTCTCTAGAAACTTGAAAGAGAAATAGAAGAGGAAGGAGATTCAAGCTATGGTTCAAGAGAAAGCTTGCATACATCAATTTATTTGGGGTTTGATAGCAAGTTATGGTAACTTTCATCCATGGAGTTCCCTCAAAATCTCCAATTTCAAAAGGGTTGAAATTCCTAATTGTTAGGGTTTTCTTCAATTAGCATGGGTTCCTTTCAAACTTGATTTAAATGATTGAATGTGTTATATTAAGCATGAATTGATGAATTACTATGGTTTTAATGATGTTCCCCCATGAACCCATGTAATTCTCATATTTCTCAATTGTGATGATATGATGTGAGTCTTTGTTTATGAAAGAGGATTTTATGAATTAATGCATGAAGTGATAGAATCACATGAATTTATGATGAAATCCATATCTAATGTTTGAATTCTAGATGTGATGATTGAAAGTAGGCTTTGAACCTTGAAAGGGAAAAGTATGAGATTATGCATGTTTTTTTTATGAAATCTATTTAAATGTTAAAAGGTGCTTGAGAGTAAAGTGCCAATGCTAATGTTGTTGTGTTGTTGAAAGGATATTCTCATAAACACATACTAGTATGATTGTGAAAGGACATTCTCACATAGTAAGGATTCTTAGGTTGCAAGGATTTCTCACCTTATTGAGTCAAATACTAAAAGTGATCATGGATGGTGAAAGGTCTTCTCACGCATGGTCTAAAGAGCTATTTTAATATACTAACTTTGATTGGTTGTCCAAGCACATCTTTCCATGAGACATGAGTTAAGTCAAGACTTAATAACTACTCTATGGGATTTATGCTTAGCACCGAGTGGATCTTGAATATGAGATGGAAGCTCTCACGTAGTAGAGTCTACGTTTCCAAAGTATTCTCATGATAAGGAAGCCCTCACGTAGTAAAGTCCGGGATTCTAGTAAAAATCTCCTTATCCCATAAACTACGTGCCCCCGTAGGATATTTAACTAGTGGATCCATATAAGCTAAGAGTTAACAGTTCTACCTTAGGCAAGTAAACCAACCCTTTTCGGTGTAGGAGACACCGGGGATCATGTTATAGCTCACATGGTCTCGATGTTGGTTAGGGATAATTCTCACAACAAGATTAATAAGGAAGTAAGGCTACTTCAATAAGTATCTGTAACTGTTCAAAGGTTTTAAAGATGATGCTAGCTTGCATTGACCATGTTTATGAAGGATATTTGCTAACTCCTATTATGTTATGTTTTAACTTGGTAAATTGCATGTTATGAAATGAAAAGTCCCTTTTATCATGTTTTAAATGTTTTCTGCATAGCTATCATACTTAGTGCATTTTTGTACTAACGCATACTCTTGCCCACATTTTTCCCAAATGTAGGATCCAGCAATCAGGGTAATTAGTTTCTTGGCTAGGAGTTAATTTAGATGTTTTCTGAGCTTTGGTGAGTCCTCATGCTTCGAGGACAGTTTTAATATTTTTGATTTCTTTCATGTATTTTCCTTTTTGGACATGATGTATGGGATAGGCCCAATTTAATTCGATTGTAATAGATGGCTATGATGAGACAAAGTGTCCAGACTTCTGTTTTTCTATAAAATTGCCTTTGGACTTGAAATGTTGCTTTACTGTAATTGTTCTATTTCTTATGTAATGAGAGCTAAGTGGCTTGTATGGAGTCCTTCGGGGTTCGATACACCATGTTACATCTAGGGTGTACCTATTGGGTAGTGACAAACTTGTTAATCAGAGCACAAGGTTTAGAATGGTCCTAGGAAGTCTCATAAGTAATACGCTCAAATTACACCTCCCTAAAGAAGTATAAGTGATCGTTGTCAAATAAAGAACCCAACTTGTAGGTTGGGGTCGATCCCACGAGGAATATGGTTTAGACTTAAACTTAACTTACTATTATATCTGTTTAGTAAAACTATTTCCCAGACAAGTAAATAAAAGGGGTTTTTTTGTAAGCAAGTAACAGATTACTGATTAACTAACAAGTAAGCAAGATTCAACTTTGAGTGATTAATATGAGAGAGAAACTAGGGTATGTGTGTTCCCCACAAGCTCTTAACGCAGTAATCCTAATAATAGTAATCATTTCCTAGTGCTTTACATGCAAAGTACGTAAGTTAGGTATCCCTAAGTGATTAGTCCTCCAAATAGGGAATTTCACTACACACCTTGGTCCGGCTACGAGTATATAATAACCCTTACCTTTACCTTAGATTAGACATCACATCAATGTATGACTTATTCTTCACCCTCGCACCAATTGACATTAAAGTATTCGATAACATCCACTAAATCTCTGTTGTTAATTCTTTTCTCATTAACTACCTCCTTGGTCCGGCAATTAGCAACGAGGTGAGTTCTAACGTTGGCCACGGGTAAATAGACTTCTAAGCAAAAGAATTAACAATACATGTATAAACACTATTCAAGAATCACTTAATTATTATTCATACTTTGTTAATTGATCATGGTTCACACAACCCTAGTTGTTGATTTAGATACTCATGCTTGAAAGAACACAATTGATAATTGGATAAAAATAATTCATGAACTTACAAGAAGAATTGATGAAACCTGAAATCTTCAATTGAAATTCAAAGTCAAAATCATATAAAACGAAATCCAAAAAATTAATTGCTAAGAGTTTGTAAATTAATTCCCAAAAAACAAACTTAGAAGTATACAATAATGTCTAACCTCCCAAAATGAGGTTTATAACTCCTATTTACAGAAAACAAGTCCTAAATAAAAAGGAAACAAAAAAAGGAAATAGGATGTCTGGACGCGGCTTCTGTTGATGACACGACCTACGGACCGTGGGTCGACCTATGGTCCGTAGGTCACCCTCTATGGTTCAATACTTAAAAACTTTTCATCAGGTACTGGAACCTTCAACTTGCAGATCATTACTGACAGACGTGCAGGACGGACTGTGGGTCGACCTACGGTCCGTCATCTTGCTCTGTGGTTCCACACTTGTAAGACTCCCCTTATTTTCCACCTACGATATACCACTTATGGTCCGTGGATTGGGCTACGCTCCGTCCTAGCACTCCTTGGTTTGAGTTACTAAAACTTATCTCCCAGGCCAAGACCTACGACTTCCCATCCCCAGATGGACCTACGGTCCGTGGATGGCACTGTTGATGGCTACTTCAGCAAATTTTAGCTCGCATCTTTATCAACCACATCCAAGTCTATTTCCTGCAAAGATTATACATAAAACATCAGTTCTAATCACAAAATGGCCTAAGACACACACAAGCTATAAGTGAAATGTATCAAAAATACCATAAACTCACGGTATATTAACACCCTCAACTTAAACTTGTTGTTTGTCCTCAGGTGACACACTAACCCTCTAAACAACACTTATGTAGAAGCAGACATCCAAACTCAAGCAATCACATGGCTTTCTCAATAAATTTCCATCACATTAGTGCAAATCTATTTATCTAGACTCAACAAGCTAACTTATGTGGATCAATACATGACATAGATCGACCGATAGACACCATAACATACACTTTTAACAAGCACCAAGGTACCAATTTTCCAACAATGTAACTAGTGCCCTCACTTCAAAAGAAATCTTTTTTCACTCACAATAGATATGAAATTCAAGTTTAAGGATTCATTCAACACTCATGCTCAGAAGTGTCTTCAAGTACAATTAGTGCTCAATACCATAGGTTTGCCCTTATTTTCACTGCTTAGACTCTTCAAACAAGTCGCTACGATCATTATAGGACTTTCTTAACTTGTAACGTAGGCTCAGGGTCAGGTAGGGTACATTTGGGTACTTTTTAGTGACTTTCTGCCCTGCTTGACATTGCATTAGCTTTTTACCTCTCTTCTCAACCAATTCTTGACATCTTTTTATTTTTCTGCTATTTCCCTTGATTCTTTTTCGCACAGATGTGACTTTTGAATTCATAGCTCTTATTTTTCACTTTATTCTTTTTCTTTTACTTTATTTTTCTTTATTTCTTTCAGCACTTTTGTTATTCATCTTTTTGCTTCTTTTGCACAAAGTCACATCTTTTTCTATCTTTTCTTTTTCTCTCTTCAACACAAAACTCTTTTCATACCCTTTTTATTTTGGTTTCCTTTTTCATAACCACCCTCAACTTATGTATTTTGCATGAGTTGAGGTGCACAATATCTTATGTCGGACCAGGGCCAAGATCAAGGTAACTTTTTGAATTAGCCACCCTCAACTTAGGCTTTTGGCCTAAGTCAAGGTGTACATGTCCAAGGAGGGACTGGGGCCAAGACAATTATTTTAGGGAAGGTGAATTAGGTGTATGAAAGAAGTGGTCTACATTAGGCTCAATCATTTGGATCAAAGGGAACATTTATTTCTTTTGGTTGAATCATTTAGGTTTGAGTAGACTTATTTGAACAAGGGCCTATGATCATTTCCCAACTTCTAGCCTAGATTATCTTAGCAGGACCAATGGGGTAAGTTCTAGATTGGCACATACTGTATGAACATTCAAACTTTTCTCACACACACTTGACACATTGTTTCATTATCATATTATTAGATTACCCAGTTCAAGTTTTAGCTTAAGTCATGAGGTCAAATTAGTTCTTTATCATGTCATATCGAGATCCAGCACATTCAACTCATCAAGCCTAAAGATCTAGCACATTTCAAACTTTTTTGGACGGGTATCAACTTTCCATGCTTTTTATGCCATCATGCTTTTATTCTTCTACTTACTTCTACACTTACATTCCTAAACATGCCGGTTCAAAAGAAAGTAAAACAGTCTCTTGGAGGAAAAGAAAACAGGCAAGAAAACCCCAAAAGAGGATTATGACTTGGGTTACTTAGACTTCACACTATCACTCATAATCCATTTACCCCACCCCCAACAAAATAAGGTGCAATTTCCCTCAATGCGCAAAAGTCAAAAGTAAAACATAGGGTGACAAAAATATATGGTACATATATGCCGAAGACCTCTCAAGAAGTGGGTGGGTCCGATTTCCCAGAGCCCGCTAGATCAACACTAGGGATGCCATCAATAGTACCTTCACCAACCATGGGAGAACCATCAGTAGTGCTCAAAGTGCAAATGTGCCAACATCCACCTCACGGGCCCGCTGTTGTCTCCTCTCCTCATCAAGTATCAAATTTCTCGTGGCCTCCTCCAGTTGTTGACGCTCCTTCTTCTTCAATTTGCGATCCTCATCAACATTAGAAGTGTGTTCGGAGTGGTGGCCCTTCCCACCAGCATAGGAGAAATCTGGTGGTGGCATAGTGTCATAAAAAAGAGTAGTCATCACCACCTCATCCTTCGGTAATGCAGGGGTAGACTCTGGATCAGTCTCAGTACATGCCAAAAGAGTAGGGATATCAGCATGGAGGCTGGCCAACTTATTTTGAAAGGTGGTCACATCTATGGTCGAGGCTAGCCTCTCCAGGACTCTCAACTTAAAGGCATCTAGGCGCTTATGAACGAGCTACACCTTCTGGTCCACCATCTGCTCCATCTTCGCCTCGAACTCTACAATAGAATGATGCATCCATGGCTTCATACACTGAAGCAAAGTGGTCATCTGTGTCTCCAACTTCTGGACTTGAGCTAGAGGAACGACAGTGGACCCTGAAGAAGGAGTGGCTCGGGAAGAGCTAGGGGCCTGACTGGTGGCCGAAGACAGTTGAGCCTGAGTGTCTGCTGTAGAGGCCGAAATGGTGGTGTCATTGACCTGCATCTGCTCAATATCTTCAGCAAGATCCTCACCCAAAAATGGTCCCTCGACATGTGGCTCTCTCTGAGGTGCAACAAGGTTGGCATCATCCCGAATGAGGCTAATGTCTAGAGTCTTGGTCGCATCAAATAATCGGTCACAATGCCAAACGGGAGCAGAGGCCTCCCTGCAGAGCTGAAAAATAAGTCACGAGAAAGACATGGTTATGGTGGTCTTGAAGGCCCTCTCATGGATCTCCACAATCAGGATGAGAGCAACATCAATCTCCAACCCTGCCATAATGGCTGCAAGCATCACGTCTCGGTCCCATGTAACCACATTATCCGCCTGAGTCAGGGACAGTCTGTTTCGCACCAATAACCAGAAGAAATTTGCAGCGAAGCTCAGTGTAGCCTTCTTAATACCCAAGCTAGGAGTCCTGACCCACTCAGTGCACTCCCCATCCATAGCAATATGTCATACCAACCACTGCTAAAGTGTCTCCCCCTGCTTAGCATCTCTATGGAAGGACCCTCTCTGGATGATGCCCATCATGCAGTCATACACTGCCATATAATGGGTAGAGTGTGGGTTGATTCATATAGAAACCTATGAATCGTGACCTCTGAGATGTCGATTGTGCGACCCCGCACTAATGTGGACTGAAGTAGAGGCTGAGATACGGGCTTGGCCTATTTAGAGATGGAATTATTTATGGTGGCAGCATAAGAAGCATAGAACTCTCTGGCTATCTTCTCGCTGTACTTCTAAGGGTTTTGTGCCATCCACTCGAATTCGTGTCTCCAGAAAAGCTCCTGAATAACTGATGTAGTATGGAGGTTGCATGTAAGGCCCGATGCTCCTCAGTCACAATCTTGGTCATCCTCTGGTGATCATTCATCATTGTGCCATTCTTATAAAGCTGATCCTTGCCAAGGACAAACCATATGTTCGGCTCATCATCCTTGGGAACAGGCACAACGCTGATGGGTATCGAGCTGTCGCGGGTGCTATCGGTATCACAGGAAGAAATGGTAATGCCGCTAGAACAAGAGCCGAACTGCGACTTCGAATATGCTTCGATATGTATGCTCTTTCCTTAGACTAGGGGGCAGTGACCTTGTCGGAGCTAACCTATTGGGCTCTATTTCTAGTAATGTGGGGGGCAGTGGGGGATGTTCTAAAGGTGGGTGGAATGTATTACTGGTTTCTCTCTTCATCAATCAGTCGAAAGGAGGGGGCGACTGATTTGGACTTGCCCCCTCAAGCGTAAGTAGGAGCTTGCTTTGTAGACATAGTAATTTTGGAAGCTTATTTAGTACCAAAACGAGGCAATAAAACACATGGAAGAATTCTAGGACAAGAATCCAACCCAAACAAAAACTTAAAAAAATTATGGACAATAGTTGAAATGTTGACCCATGGGAGGTACCTATGGTTCGTCGATGGAACGACGGCATATGGGTCCCCTTCGTAGGTCAGAATACCCATAGTTAGGTCTCTGATATGGGAACCACGGATCTGCAGAATAGTTCGTCGATGGATCGACAAACCGTAATCCACACCGTGGTTCTACACTTAAGAAATATTGTGTGTGCCACTGGTCCACGAACCTCGACCTACTGTCTATAGAGTGACCTACGATTCATAGGGTGGTTAAAGTTGTAGGTTAGTTCTGTGCCAGGTTTCAGACTTTCAACTCACACTCAAAGCCATATTTAAACAAATACACAATCAAACTAGGCCTACACATGCATTTCAACATATATTTTGGTAGTTCGTCATCCTTAGGGTTGTCATCATTCAATTTATTCACTTTTACACTTAACCAGTGAACAACCCTAAGTCAAAACTTCCAATTCAAACCTTTTAATAGATTAATATGGTTTTAATTTCTAACACACTCACATACTGTCCTTCCAATGGTGTTTCTAAATATAATTCACATTCAAATAGGAGATTTACAACCCAAGGTCAAGTTCCAACTTCATGATTTCATAATTTAGACAATGAACATCGAATTCAATGTTAAGGTGAAATCGTTTACCATACAAGTAATCGAAGTGGGTGAGTGTGTTAGTGCAATTAACACCTTGGACCATTTTGCTAGCCTTTGAAACCAAACCCGGACTCTAAAATCATAAGGGAAGACAATGAGAGTGATGGAATGCTTTGGGAGAAGAGAGGGGATTTAGGGGATCTGTGTAATTGATTGGGGGAATGATATGGGGGTTATGAATAGTTGATTGTGGTGATTTGGAAGGTTATAAATGGTTGGGGAAAGAATATGGACATGGGAAGTGTTTAAAATTTGAGGGGTTATATTAGAAGGGGTCCGGGTCGGGTCAAGCAGAAACCTTAGGTTAGACCCATGAGACCTCGCCAACGGTCTGTGGGTCAACCTACGGACCGTGGGTTGAGTCCGTAGGTCACTCTGACACTTAGAAAAAATTTAAAAACTTAATTGGGGTCTACAGGCGCCATCCACTGTCCGTGGATTGACCAACGGACCGTCGATAGGGTCCGTAGACCACTGCATAACTATTTTCCATAGATTTTTGCCTTTTGTCCCTACACACGTAGCAACCATTAGGACTTTTTCTTTACATTTTTTGGACACTTTTTAGGCACGGACCCTATTCTATATCTAGCTAACACTAATATAGGAAAAAACACCTATCTAAAGTGCTACAAAAAATCAAAATAAAAGCAGAAAACTCCTATATCAAAAAGAAAAACCTATAGTTGGCTAGATTGTACATCTTAGGTTGCCTCCCAAGCAGCACTTGATTTAACATCGCGGCACGACATAGGCACCTTGATTACTCAGACTTCATCAAGATAATAGGCCTCAATCACTTCCTGCACACTCTCAGATTTCCCCATGTAGACCTTGATCCTCTACCCGTTGACTTTGAACCTTGTTCCCTCCTTATTCTCGAGCTCGACCGCTCCATGTGGAAATACTTGCGTGACTTTGAATGGCCTGGTCCACTTGGACTTTAGCTTGCCAGGAAATAAGTGCAGCCTTGAATTGAATAAAAGCAGCAGATCACCCACAACAAATTCACACTTCTAAATCTTTTGATCATGATACTTCTTTATCTTCTCCTTGTACAAGGCTAAACTTTCATGTGCTTTTAGGAGAAACTCATCTAGCTCATTCATGTCATTCATTCTTTGACTCAATGCGACGCCCCAATCTAAATTCAACTCTTGAGCTCCCACAATGCCTTATGCTCTAGCTCTACCAACAAATGGCATGACTTCCCATATACAAGTTGTTAGGGGGACATACCTATGGGAGTCTTGAATGCGGTGCGATAGGCCCATAGAGTATCATCAAGCCTTCTTGACCAATCCATTCTATTGGTGTTTACAGTCTTTGCAATGATTTTCTTTATCTCTCTGTTTGACACTTCAACTTGCCCACTAGACTGCGGATGTTAAAGGTGTAGCTACATTGTAATGAACTCCATATTTCTATAGCAACGCCTTAAACAACTTATTATAAAAGTGAGAACATCCATCGCTAATAACCGCCCTAGGAGTACCAAATCTGGAGAAGATACTCTTTTTAAGGAATAAGGTGACGTTCTTTCCCTTATTGTTTTAAATCGCAATTTCTTTCACCCATTTCGATACATAGTCAATCGCAACAAGAATATACTGCATCCCATGTGAACTTACAAATTGACCCGTGAAGTCAAGCCCCATGCATCAAATAACTCAATCACGAATATTGGATTCATAGGTAGCTCTTGTTTCTTGGAAATTCCTCTTTCTCTTTTGCCACAGTCACAAGATTTGGCGAAATCATGACCATCTTGGTGGATGGTAGGCCAGTAATACTCACACTGCAAGATTTTATGAGCAATACGAATACCACTATGGTGCCCACCAATTGGTGATGAATGACACGCCTCTAGTATACTCATCATCTCAACCTCGGTTACACAGCGACAAATAATCTCATAAGCACAAATGTGAAACAAGTAAGGCTCATCCCAAAAGAACTTCTTTACATCATGCATAAACTTTTTCCTTTGGTGAAATGACAAATCCGATGGAACCAAATCACTTGCCAAGTAGTTAGCAAAATCTACGAACCAAGGATAAGATCATAAGAAGCAGCCAATACCTGTTCTTCTGGGAATGCATCATTAATTTCAGCCCTATCTCCTAACTTGAGCATCGCTTCCTCCTCTAATATGGACAAATGATCGGCAACCTAATTGTTTGTCCCCTTTCTATCCTTCACCTCAAAATCAAACTCTTGCAGCAATAATACCCATCTAATCAACCTCGGTTTTGCATACTTTTTAACCATCAGATACCTCAATGCAGAATGGTCAGTATGCATTATGACCTTAGTACCAAACAAGTAGGATCGAAATTTCTCGAATGCAAGAACCACAACAAAGAGTTCATGTTCACTCACACTATAATTTTTTTGAGCCATATTCAGAGCTTTGCTAGCATAGTAAATAGGATGAAGAATCTTCTGTCACCTCTGTCCCAATACCACACCAAGTGCCACCCTACTCGCATCACACATTACTTCAAACGGTTTCCCTAAATCCGGTAAAATAATGATAGGTGCTGATACTAACCTTTCTTTCAACTCTCCAAATGCTCTCAGACAAATATCATCAAAATCAAACTTACACTCCTTTTCGAGTAGTTTGTACAATGGGTGTGCAATTTTAGAGAAATCTTTGATAAACCTCCGGTAAAAACCTGCATGCCCAAGAAAACTTCTAACACCTTTAATAGAGATACGTAGTGGAAGCTTTTCAATTACCTCAATTTTGTCTCCATTAGCCTCAATACCTTTCTAAAAAATCCGATGAACGAGAACTATGCCCTCTTTCACCATGAAGTGGCACTTTCCTAATTGAGCACAAGATTGCACTCTTCACATCGTTTCTTCAGTACCTCGGCCAGATGCATCAAACAACCATCAAATGAGTCAGCTACCACAGAGAAATCATCCATAAATACCTCAATCGTGTCCTCCACCATATCTGAAAATATCGACGTCATACACTTCTGGAAAGTCGTTGAGGCATTACACAACCCAAATGGCATCCTTTTGAAGGCAAAAGTTCCATAAGGACAAGTGAATGTGTTTTTCTCTTCATCTTATGGAGCTATGGAGATTTTATTGTACCCTAAATATCCATCTACAAAACAATACCAACCCTTACTAGCAAGACGATCTAGCATCTGATCCATGAATGACATTGGGAAGTGGTCTTTTTTTGTTCATGCATTAAGCTTGCGGCAGTCCATGCACACTCTCCACCTAGTCACCAGCCTCATCGAAACAAGCTCATTTTTTGCATTAGAAACCATAGTAATCTCACCTTTCTTAGGTTTACATTGAACAAAACAGACCCAAGTACTATCAGTAATGGGATATATGACTCCAGCATCTAACCATTTAATGATCTCCTCTTTCACTACCTCTTGGGTAGGTGGATTAAGTCTCCTTTGGTGCTCAATACTTGGCCTGGTGTCCGGCATCAGTTGGATTCTATGAGAACAAATGCCAAGAGAAATCCTAATAATGTCCGCAATAGTCCATCCAATTAGCCCGCTTGAACCCCTTTAACATAGAAACAAATGCCTCTACTTGTACCTCACTCAAATCAGCCATTATGATTATCGATAAAGTGCCATCATTCCCCAAGAATGCATACCTTGAATGAGATGGTAGAGGCTTGAGCTCCAATTTTGGAGCATCTTCCACAGACGATTTTGCGGGTGGAGAGTCGTGATTCTTCATATCTAGCTCTAATATTTTTTGGTTTGGAACGGAATTAGAACCTATCAAGTGCGGAAACTAATTCATCATAGTCTTTAATACCATCACCTTCAAAATTCATCATTACTACTGCCAGTGTATCAACACCCAACCTCTCTTCAATAAACACTACAAAACCTCGCTCCACAATATGATTCACCACTGATACCGACTTAAGATCGCTTTCTTGCTTCATGGATCCACAAATATTAAAAGTTACCTCCTCATTATTTAGTCAGAACTTCATCTGCACTCTCTCCATATCGACTAAGGAACACCCAATAGCAAGGAATGGTCTCCCTAAGATGATGGGAACCTCAAAATCAACCTCACAATAAAGTATCACAAAATCCGCTGGAAAAATGAATGACTCCACTTTCACAAGGATATCTTGGAGAACACCAATGGGTTTCTTCACAGTTTTATCCACCATGAGTAGACGCACCGCAGTCAGTTTTGGATCCCCTAAACCCAACTTTTTGTAGATCGACAACAATATCAGATTAATACTGGCACCCAAATCATACAACGCCTTTGCAAAATGCAACATTCCAATGGTACAAGGAATAGTGAAAGCTCCAGGATCCTCCTTCTTCTACACAAGTGAACTAGTAGCAATAGCACTACAATGTTGTAACCTTTCATCATTTTCAAAACTGACGGCCCTCTTTTTTCTCACCAAATCCTTCATAAATTTTGCATACCCTAGCATTTGCTCCAAAGCTTCTATCAATGGAACATTAATGGAAAGTTGTTTCAACATAGTTATGAACCTGCAGTATTTTCCTTCTTCGGTCTTCTTCACCAATCTATGTGGGAATGGAGGTGGAGGTCTAGGCACGGGGAAAACTTTTTTGGGTCACTTTCGCTTCCTTCTCTGTGGCATTTTTTTTAACCTTAAGTAACCTCAACCTCAACCTCAGATGGAATAGGGGGTTCAATGGTTTGTTTACCTCCTCAAGTAGTGACTGCCATATAATGCCCATCATTCTTCAGATTCTGGATGGTGTTGCTAGGAAGTGTGCCAGGTTGATGTGGGTTCACAGTAGTGGACAACTGACTAAACTACTGCTCAAGTTGCTTGATCGACACTGCATGGGCATCAAATTTTTGACCAATTCCAGACAAGTCATTTCGTATCTCTTTCACATTCTCATAAGTTGCATAAACCTCTTCATCATCTTTTGCATCATATCCTCAATCCGTGACATACTACCCCCAACCTCTCTATTTCCAGATTCCCTATTCCCTGGTGGAACATAGGGCCCAACTCTCTCATTTCTGCTACCATAGTTGTTCCAGTTGTAGTGGTTATCACGAGTGTAGTTCCCATCCTAGACATAGTTTCCCTCTTGATTGTAGTTTCCATAGTTTCGACCTTAGTTTCCTTGACCTTGGCGCTAATTATCCGTATTGAAACCTTGGGCGTTAGTGATGTTTATGTAATCATGACACAACTTCCGATGCAAGTGTCTACGATCGTATATTAGTTTAGTAACCCAACCATGGGTTGGGATCATTCCCAAGAGAGTGGTTTTGAGAATTAATAAAAAAAAAATAGTTCTAACTAGTTGTAGCTAAAGATATTAACGATTAAAAACATTGTAAATTAAAGGGGGACATAAGAGTGTCAATTAACAAAGGGGGGGGGGGGAGTTGTTGTCACAAGTAAGTAAAAATATCAAAATAAACAAGGATTTCTAAGTAATGAGAGGGGATCCTTGGGATGTGATGGTAATACGGGTTAAGCTAGATTATTGGGTACATGTTTTCGATAGAAGATTCATAGAGTAAATGTGACTAGGCTAAACTTTAAGGGGGATAAGCTCTCTCTCAAGAAACTTACCCCGTTTCAAATGCGTTCCTCTCGGACACCCACTTGCCGCATGAAGACTAGTCTACGCCTTAACCCACTCACTCTCTCGAGCTGAGTGTGTGGGAATGATACAAGAAATCACTCTCTCGAGCTGAACTTCATGTTGACCCACTCCTACCGGCCATCAATTTAGTAGTTTTAGTTTTATGACCTCTCTGTCAAGCAAGCCAAAAACACAAAAATAAACTTGTATTTGCAACTACAAATTCATTAAATTCATCCACAACTACTAAATGAAATTACAATTACACTACGATTAAACTATCAACAAGCAAGACCAAACAATTATCTTAACCCATATTCGCTAAATCACACCCCAAAAATTGTGGTTTTTAGCCACACATGTATAAGAGATAGAAATTTATACCAAATTGAGCTCGCATTCAACTGGGTATAAAGATTTAAGTCTTGATATTGGCCAAAATTTGAAGAATCCAAGAGACCCAAATCCAAATCTTGAAGATGAAACCCTTTGGATCTTCAAATTTTCAAAACCCTCTCAAACTTAGAGCAAAAATATCAAAAAGTACTATTCTAAATGAAAATTATAATAATTGTTCCACACTTACAACTACAACTCTAACTAGTACTTATATTTTTCACAGATTTGTGTTGCAACGGATCATTTGGCGTCGTTAGTCAGAATCGTCGATCAACTCGGTGATTCGCCTTTTGGTGTAGTTCACCATCGTCTTGCACTAGCCTTCAGCATCATCATGGTCTGGGTAATTGGGCGACATGGTACTGCTTTGCGGAACTTCTCGGCGATGTGCCAACTGCTCCCTTTTTCTGCCGACTTGATCCTTTCCTTCAGGGCTAAGCACACTAGAACAAAAGGCGAAGTAAGACCCTTTGGCGACTCACCAAATGGACTCGGCGATCCTCAGGCCTTCATTTCTTCGTTCTTTTCAGCCTTGTTATTCCTTTTTGCGACATAGTGTCCATGCTTTCCTTCAAACTTCCAATACCTAAAACTTAAGGGTTTTCATCATATATTGCGATAAAATAAGCATTTGAGGACACAATTTCTATCAAAATATAGCCCTAAATGAGTTCAATTTGTGGACTAATCAGTTAGTTAGGAAACCCTCTGTCTAATCATTTACCAAGTATGCATCCTCTTCATAGTGAAACTCTTCATCTGATGGTGGTTAAGGGTTAGTCAGATAGTTCACATCATTCACTTTTTCTGTACTACCACTCATGTGTTTTAGTACCAAACCCAATTTTGTTCTCATATGGCCCATCTCTTCCCGAACGTCATCATCAGCTTGGTTGGGAGCACTTTGGACAACGAATATGGTCCTACCACTATTTGCCTTTAAAGTGCTCCAGGCTTTGTTGTTTTAGGAAATCCTCTCAAGTTTCTCGGTGATCTCTTCAAAAGTGCACTCATAATATGATCTTCTAGCAATAGTCCCTAGCACAACTCTACCATTGTCATCCTGTCCTCTGTAGAAATACTCTTTCAAAGACTCATCATCAATGTGGTGGTTTGGAACACTTTTGACAAATGCAGTGAACCTATCCCAAAATTCTTATCGACTCTCTAGGTAATGTTGTGAAGTTATTCAATTTATCTTTATGATTTAACCTCTTGGATACCGGAAATTATCTTTGTATGAACACCTTATGCATTTGATCCCATGTATATATCAAATTGTATGGTAATTCAAAAAACCACACAGTAGCATCTCTAATCAGTGATAGTGGGAAGACCCCAAAACCAATGACTTCCATATCTAACTCTAGTTATTCGACACAACTTTTGCAAACACTGTACATTTTTTCCATGTGAGCGTATGGATCTTTCGAAGCCAATCCAACAAACAATCCTCTTGTTGTAATCATCGATATCAGACTGGTGGTTACCACAAAAGTATGACCTAGAGGTAGATGAGAAAGAATAATAGGCCCATCTAACATAGTCGCATTGTAATCAGCCATGTAATACTCAAGAACCCTCAGTGCTAGCATATTCTGAACCATCTCTGCATTTCTAAGTAAATTACCACCCTGAATCTAAGAATTCACATTAACAACTCCAAGAGGTGGCAATTCATCTCCAGCCACATTACCCTCTCTGATTGGATTGTTTACTACCCCTTGATTATTCATTCTTCTCAACATTTTACTCAACTCTAGATTGTAGAGGATCAATGGTTCGCCTCGACTCTATGTACTTAGCATACACTAGAGTAGAAATTTGTAGAAATAAAGAAGTATACGCGATTGTTGTAAAATAAGGAACTCAACTTGTAGGTTGGGATCGATCCCATGAGGAATATGGTTTAGACTTAAACTTAACTCACTATTATATCTGTTTAGTCAAACTATTTCCAAGACAAGTAAATAAAAGAGGGGATTTTGTAAGCAAGTAGCAGATTGTTAATTAAGTAACAAGTAAGCAAGATTCAACCTTTGAGTTATCAATATGAGAGAGAAACTAAGGTATGTGTGTTCCCCACAAGATATTAATGCAGTAATACTAATAATAGTAATCCTTTCCTAGTGTTTTACATGCAAAGTTGGTATGTTAGGTATCCCTAAGTTATTGGTCCTTCAAATAGGGAATTTCACTATGTATCTTGGTCTAGCTACGAGTGTATACTTTACTAATCCTTACATTTACCTCAGATTAGACATCACAATACTGTATGGCTTAGTTTTCACCCTCACACCAATCGACATTAGATTATTAGATAGCATCCACTAAATCTTTGTTTTTAATTCTTTTCTCATTAACTACCTCCTTGGTCCAGCAAGTAGCAACGAGGCGAGTTCTAACATTGGCCACCGTTAAAAAGATTTTTAAGCGAAAGAATTAACAATACATGCATAAACACTATTCAAGAATTACTTAATTATTATTCATACTTTATGAATTTCTCATGTTTCCCACAACCCTAGTTGTGGATTTAGCCACTCATGCTTGAAAGAACACAATTCATCATTGAGTAAAAATAATTCATGAACTTACAAGAAGAATTGATAAAACCCAAAATCTTCAATTGAAATTCAAAGTCAAAATCTTATAAAATGAAATCTGGAAAATTAATTGCTAAGAGTTTGCAAATTAATTCCCAAAATATAAATTTAGAAGTATACAATAATTTCTAACCTCCAAAAATGATGTTTATAACTCCTATTTATAGATAACAAGTCCTAAATAAAAAGGAAACAAAATAAGGAAATAAGTTGTCTGGACGCAGCTTCTGTCGACGACACAACCTATGGACCGTGGTCAACCTATGGACCGTGGGTCTACCTAAGGTCCATAGGTCACCCTCCGTGGTTCAACACTTAAAAACTTTTCATCAGGTACTGGAACTTTCAACTTACAGATCATCACTAACGGACGTGCAGGACGAACCGTTGGTCAATCTACAGTCCATCGTCTTGCTCCATGGCTCCACACTTGTAAGACTTCCCTGATGTTCCACCTAAGATACACCTCCTATGGTCTGTGGATTGGGCTACGGTCCATCCTGGCACTTTGTGGTTTGAGTTATTGAAAATGATCTCTCTGGCCAAGACCTACGACTGCCCATCCACGATCCGCCAATGGACCTATGGTCCGTGCATGGCACTGTTGGTGGCTACTCTAGTAAATTTTAGCTCACATATTTATCAACCGCATCCAAGCCTATTTATTGCATAAATTATACATAAAACATCATTTCTAATCACAAAATGGCCTAAGACACACACAAACTCTAAGTGAAATGTATCAAAAGTACCATAAACTCACGGTATATCAATAAGCCACATATAATAGAGTCTTTTTCATGAGTGTGAAAGATGAACATTTATGAATGAGAGGCTACAAGATTATTAGGAAACTCCACTTCTTTCATTACTCTAAAGTTTGCCGATAGGGTTCAACTCTATAAGATCTCTTTCCTAATCCTTACTTGGTGATCTACAGGACATTACTACTCAAAGAGCCTTCACTAGCGGAGTTGATGGAGGAAATGTTGATCAAGGAGCTCCTCTTCAAGATCCTCAAGTTTCGATCGACCCTATGATCGATCAAGTGACTAATGTGGAGTTTAGGTTTGCTTTTCAAATGTTTACTCAAGTCAGGATAAATCCCCCAGAATTTTATGCGTCGAAGATTGAGGAAGATCCTCAACAGTTCATAAATGAGGTCTATAAGGTGTTGCACTTTGTGGTAGTGACTCCAGCATAGAGGGCAGAATTGGCTGCTTATCAACTTAAGGGGGTTGCTCAGAGTTGGTTCAACCAATAGAAAGAACCAAGGCCAGTAGAAGCAGGTCCCATAGAGTGGGAAAGGTTTAGGAATGTTTTTCTTCATAGGTTCTACCCTCTAGAGATGAGATAGGCTATGATGCTTGAGTTTATTAACCTTCGGCAAGGTAATAGGAGTGTTAAGGAAGTGCTTGAAGGTCCGCTCGATTGTCAAAATATGCTCCATCTATAGTGGCCGACCCTAGGTAAAGGATGAGTAAGTTTGTGTTGGGTGTGTCCAACTTAGTAGTGAAAGAATGTTGTACAAATATGCTTGTTCATGATATGGATGTTTTTTGTCTTATGGTTCATGCCCAACAAGTTGGAAAGCAGAAACTTAAAAGGGAGATCTAGGGAGAAGAAGAGGTCTAGAATTGAGGATGATAATTCCTCTTATGAAAGGTTTGATGGATATGGTCATCCTAGATTTCAAAAAAAGATTTCTGGGCAAGGTTCTTTTAAGGCTCCTCCAAGATTTAACAAAGAGAGGGTGTCTAACCCTAAGTCTCAAGGAAATGGTAGTGGATACCTATTTCTTAATTGTGCTAGCTGTGGAAAGAGACACGAGGGTAAGTGCCTAGCCAGCACGAATGGTTGCTTTGGTTATGGTAAAAGTGGTCAAAAATGAAGGATTGCCCAATGCTTATGGCTAAAGGAAGAGAGGGCAAGGAAGCTCCTCCAAGTGGTTCGGGTACTAGTGCTCCCAAGAAAGATAGATTATATGCTCTCAGACTCGTGGTGACCAAGAGAGTTCTCCATATTTGGTTAATGGTATGTTAAAAGTTTTTCAACTTTATGTGTATGCTTTACTTGATCCTGATGCTAGTTTGTCTTTTGTGATTCCATATGTGGCTATGAGGTTTGATGTTCCTCCAGATGTGTTGTTAGAACTTTTTTCTATCTTTACTTCTGTTGGTGATTCTTTTGTGGCTAAGAGGGGTTATAGAAAATGTCTCATTTCCTTAACTCATAGAGTTACTCTTATTGACTTGGTAGAGCTTAATATGTTAGATTTTGATGTTATTCTTGGTATGGATTGGTTGCACTCTTGTTATGCTTCTCTTTATTGTAGAACTCGTGTGATCAAGTTTCACTTCCCAAATGAGCCTATGCTAGAGTGGAAAGGGGGAAGTTCTATGCCTAAAGTTTAGTTCGTTCCTTATATGAAGCTAGAAAGATGATGGCTAAGGGTTACTTTTACCACCTAGTTAGGGTTAGGGAAATATATTTTTGTGATGACCAACTTCAAGGGGCAAGTTACTTCTCTAAGAATGACCTTAGTTCGGGTTATCACCAGTTTAGGGTAAGAGATGATGATATTCCAAAGATAGATTTTAGAACCTGGTATGGTCATTATGAGTTTTTGTTATTGTCGTTTGGATTGACTAATGCTCCAGCGTCATTTATGTATTTGATAAATAGGGTGTTTTGACAGCTTCTTAATATGTTCGTAATAGTGTTCATCGATGATATATTGATTTATTTGAGAAGTGAGAATGAACATATTGACCATTTGAGGATTGTGTTGAAAATTCTTAAGGACCGACAACTTTTTTTGCAAAGTTTAGAAAATGTGAATTTTGGCTAAGGTCAGTTGCTTTGCTTGGTCATTTTGTGTCAAGCAAGGGAATTGAGGTAGATCCTATTAAGACGGATGCGGTCAAGAGTTGGCCTAGACCTCTAACTCCTTCGGATATTAGAAGCTTCTTAGGTTTGTCCGGTTACTATAGAAGGTTTGTTGAGGGGATTTCTTCCATTGCTTCTCTTTTGATTACTTTGACTCAAAAGAAGGCTAAATTTGTGTGGTCCAAAGCATGTGAGAAAAGTTTCCAAGAATTGAAAGATAGACTTACTTCCGCTCCGGTGTTGACTTTATCGGAAGGTACTGATGGTTTAGTGGTGTATTGTGATGCCTCTAGAATTGGGTTGGGATATGTGCTTATGCAAAATGTTAAAGTGATTACCTATGCTTCAAGGAAAATTAAGATCCCTGAAAAGAATTATCCTACACATGACCTTGAGTTAGCGGCGGCTGTTTTTGCCTTAAAGATTTAGAGGCATTATTTGTATGGGGTTCATGTCGATGTTTCCGACCATAAGAGTTTGCAATATGTGTTTAGCCAAAAGGATTTGAATCTAAGACAAAGAAAGTGGATTGAGTTATTCAAAGATTTTTACATGAGTGTTCATTATCACCCCGGTAGAGGTAATTAGGTAGCGTATGCTCTTAGTCGGTTGCCCATGGGTAGTGTGGCTCATATAGGTAAAGAAAAGAAAGAGTTGGTTCGAGATGTTCAAAGATTGGCCCGATTAGGTGTTCAACTAATGGATTCTACCAAGGGTGGTGTTATTGTTCATAATGGTTCGAATCATCTTTTGTGGCCGATGTGAAAGTCAAGCAAGGTCTTGATCCAATTTTGATAGAATTAAAAGAAGTGGTGCTTAAGAAATCCATTGAGGCTTTCTCCCAAAGGGGAGATGGTGTGCTTAGATATCAAGGTTGATTATGTGTTTCTAGTATGGATGATATTGACACGTGTTGGTAAGGTTTCTTATGAGCTAGATTTACCTATGAGTTGACAATGGTGCATCCGATTTTCCATGTCTCTAGGTTTAAGAAATGTGTTGGTGATCCGACACCCATAGTGCCCTTAGAAGTTTTGGGAGTTGATAAAAGTCTTTCTTATAAGGAATTTCCGATTGAGATCTTAGACTAGCAAGTTAAGAAATTGAGGAACAAGAAAGTTGCTTTCGTGATAATGTTATGGAGTAATCTTTTAGTTAAGGGTGTCACTTGGGAGGCCGAGGCCGCTATGATGTCCTGATATCCTCATTATTTTTCCTTGTACTCCTCCTCTAGCTTGAGATAAATAGTTCCTCTTGGTTTGATCTATGTTTTGGAGTCATGTGTTTTATGCATTTCCATGATTTCCTTATATTATGCATGTTCATAAGGAACTTATGTTTAGAAGAAAATGAGTTTCCATGATTAATTGTCTTCGTGTTGTGTGCATTCAGTATGAGTTGCCCATAGACTTCATGAGTTGAATTGATGAACATTCTTTTGGTATGCTTTCGAAAATGAATTGCATAGAAGCTCCATGAGATTGTGCTGAGCATGATTTTAGCTTGGAGAAGGAAGTTCCTCCTAAAGATGAGAAATTTTGAAATTTCATGCATGTTGGTCTGTTAGGAATAGTTCCTACTTCCTTAAAATGCATTGAATATGTTTAGCTTGCGGTTGATATTTCCTCCTTTGTGGTATGCATTTTTATGATGTTGCATGCATGATAGGTTGCAAGTCTAGAGTTGTTTCCTATAAAAGGTGTCTAGAATTCTCATTTGAGGACGAATGTCCTCAAGAGGGAGATATTGTAACACCTCGGAATCTAGTATGCTAAACTAGGGCTAAGTGTGAGGGCTAAAACCAAGGAAGAGGGAAAGAGCCAAGGAAGAGGGCTAGGGAAGCCTAATTTATCCCTAGACACTCCCCACCTTTCCCGACCACCTTCACGGCCAATAGTGAGGACCACGGCTCGTGGTGGGAGAGACAGTGGCTAAGTAAAGTCTGCCCAAAACAGGTCCCTTCACACAAGCCACTTCACGGATCGTGAAGGCTATTATTGGTCATGGGAAGGCCTGTGGTGGTGACTTAGTTTTAGGGGTTACAGTAGTGATGGCCAATCCACTATTTTGTGACCATAAGAGGGACCACGGCTCATGGTAGGCACCACAGCTCGTGGAGCCCCTCGTGAAGATAAGGCAGACCCCATGCTAGTGAGGTTAAGTGGTCTTTTCTAGTTTTAATCAAACTAAAGCCATGTCTTTTTGCCTAAGTCTAGGACCCCTATATAAGTGAGTTTAACTTTAAAACTCACCCATTCAAGTCATTATTTCCAAAACGCAAAAGAAATCCCCAAAGTTCTTCCTCTCGAATAAATTCTCTAAGAAGAAGAAGAAGAAGAAGAAGAGAAAGAGAAGGAAGAAGAGGAAGAGGAGGAGGAGGAGGAGGAGGAGGAGGAAGAAGAAGAAGAAGAAGAAGAAGAGGAGGAGGAATAAGAGGAAGAAGAGGAGTAAGAGGAGGAAGAAGAAGAAGAAGAAGAAGAAGAAGGAGGAGGAGGAGGAAGAGGAGATTCAAGGGTTCAAAAGCAAGCTTACATACATCAATTTCTTTGGGCTTTGATAGTAAAGTATGGTAGCTTTCATCCATGGAGTTCCTTCAAAATATCCAATTTCAAAAAGGTAGAAATTCCAAATTATTAGGGTTTTCCTCAATTACCATGGGTTCCTTTAAAACTTGATTGAAATGATTGTATTGTGTTATATTAAGCATGAATTGATGAATTCCTATGGTTTTTATGATGTTCCCCCATGAACCCATGTAATTCCCATATTTCTCAATTGTGATGATATGATGTGGGTCTTTGTTTATGAAAGAGGGATTTTATGAATTAATGCATGAAGTGATAGAATCACATGAATTTATGATTAAATCTATATCTAATGTTTGAATTCTAGAAGTGGTGATTGAAAATAGGCTTTGAACCTTGAAAGGGTAAAGTATGAGATTATTAATGCATGAAGTGATAGAATCACATGAATTTATGATGAAATCTATATCTAATGTTTGAATTCTAGATGTGGTGATTGAAAGTAGGCTTTGAACCTTGATAGGGAAAAGTATGAGATTATGCATGTTTATATCAAATCTATGTAAATGTTAAAAGGTGCTTGGAGTAAAGTGCCAATGATGATGTTGTTGTTGTGCTATTGAAAGGATATTCTCATAAACACATATTAGTATGATTGTGAAAGGAAATTCTCACATAGTAAGGATTCGTAGGTTGAAAGGCTTTCTCACCTCATTGAGTCAAACATTAAAAGTGATCATGGATGGTGAAAGGTCTTCTCATGCATGATCTATAGAGCTATCCTAATGAACTAACTTGGATTGATTTTCCAAGGACATCTTTCCATGAAACATGAGTTGAGTCAAGATTTAATAACTACTCTGTGGGGGTTATGCTTAGCAACGAGTTGATATTGAATATGAGATGGAAACTCTCACGTAGTAGAGTTCGGGTTTCCAAAGTAATCTCATGAGATGGAAGCCCTCACGTAGTAGAGTCTAGGTTTTTAGTTATAATCTCATTATCCCATAAATTATGTACCCCCATAGGATTTTTAGCTAGTGGATCCACCTAAGCTAAGATTTAATGGTTCTACCTTAGACAAGTAGACCAACAGTTTTCGGTGTGGGAGACACTGGGGGATCATGTTATAGCTCACATGGTCTCGATGTTGGTTAGGAAAAATTCCCACAACAAGATTAATAAGGAAGTAAGGCTACTTCAAGAAGTATCACATAAGTGTTCAAAGGTTTTAAAGATGATGCTAGCTTGCATTGACCATGTTTATGAAGGATATTTTCTAACTCCTATTATGTTATGTTTTAACTTGGAAAATTGCATGTTATGAAATGAAATGTCCCTTTTAGCATGTTTTAAATGTTTTGTGGATAGCTATCAAATTAGTGCATATTTTACAAATGCATACTCTTGCCTACATTTTCCCCAAATGTAGGGTCTGATAGTCAGGGTCATTAGTTTTGTGGCTAGGAGTTGATTGAGATATTTTCTGAGCTTTGGTAAGTCCTCATGCTTCGAGGATGGAGTTTTATTGTTTACAGTTTATTTCATATATTTCCCTTTTGGGACATGATGTATGGGCTAGGCCCAATTTCATTGGATTGTAATAGATGGCTATGATGAGACAGTGTCTAGACTTCTGCTTTTCTATAAAATTGCTTTTAGACTTGAAATGTTGTTTTACTCTAATTGTTCTATTTCTTATGTAATGAGAGCTAAGTGTCTTGTATAGAGTCCTTCGGGATTCTATACGCCATATTACATCTAGGGTGTACCCCTTGGGTCTTGACAAACTTGGTAATCAGAGCACAAGGTTTAGAATGGTCCTTGGATGTCTCATAAGCCACATCTAGTAGAGTTTTGTTCATGAGTGTGATGTGCACCACATTTATGAATGAGATACTACAAAATGATTAGGAAACTCCACTTTTATCATTAATCTAAATTAGTGCGATAAAAGTCAACTCTACTCAAGGAGCCTTTACTAGTGGAGTTGAGGGAAGCAATTTTGATCAAGGATCTCCTCATGTTTCAGTTGACCCTTTGACCGATCAAGTGACTAATGCAGAGTTTAGGTTTTCTTTTCAAATGTTGACTCAAGCCAGGATAAATCCTCCGGAATTTTATGAGTCAAAGATTGAGGAAGATCCTTAAGAGTTCATAAATGAGGTCTATAAGGTGTTGGACTTTTGGGAGTGACTCCGGTAGAGAGGGCGGAATTGGGCGCTTATCAACTTAAAGGGGTTGATCAGATTTGGTTCAACCAATGGAAAGAAGCAAGACCGGTAGAAGCAGGTCTTATAGAGTGGGAAAGATTTAAGAATTCTTTTCTGGATAGGTTAAGCTCTCTGGAGATGAGAAAGGCTATGATACTTGAGTTTATTTACCTTTAGCAACGTAATATGAGTGTTAAGGAATATGCATGGAGGTTCACTCAGTTGTCGAAATATGCTCCATCTATAGTGGCCGACCGTAGGTCAAGGATAAGTAAGTTTGTATAAGGTGTGTCCGACTTAGTAGGAAAAGAATGACGTACGGCTATGCTTGTTCATGATATGAATGTTTCTCGTCCTATGGTTCATCCCCAAGAGTTTCAAAATGAGAAACTTAAAGGGAGATCTAGGGAGAAGAAGAGGTCTAGAATTGAGGATGATAATTCTTCTCATGCAAGGTCCGATAGACATGGTGATCCTAGATTTCAACAAAAGATTTTTGGGAAAGTTTCTTCCAAGGCTCCTCCAAGGTTTAACAAAGAGAGGGTGTCTAACCCTAAGTCTCAAGGAAATGGTAGTGGATCCCTGTTTGCTTCTTGTGCTATGTGTGGAAAGAGACACGAGGGTAAGTGTCTAGCCTATACGAATGGTTGCTTTGGTTGTGGTAAAAGTGGTCACAAAATGAGGGATTGCCCGATGCTTATTGTTAAAAGAAGAGAGGGCAAGCAAGCTCCTCTAAGTGGTTCGGGTACTAGTGCTCCCAAGAAAGATAGATTTTATGCTTTTCACACTCGCGGTGACCAATTGAGTTTTCCAGATATGGTTACCGGTATGTTAAACGTTTTTCAACTTGATGTGTATGCTTTACTTGATCCCGGTGCTACTTTGTCTTTTGTGATGCCATATGTGGATGTGAGGTTTGATGTTCCTCTGGATGTGTTGTTAGAGCCTTTTTATGTCTCTACTCATATTGGTGATTTTATTGTGGCTAAGAGGATTTATAGAAAGTGTCTTGTTTCCTTATCCCATAGAGTTACTCTTGTTGACTTGGCAGAGCTTGATATTTTAGATTTTGATGTTATTCTTGGTATGGATTGGTTGCACTCTTGTTATGCTTCTATTGATTGTAGAACTCGTGTAGTCAAGTTTTGTGGCTAGGAGTTGATTGAGATATTTTTCGAGCTTTGGTGAGTCCTCATGCTTCGAGGACGGAGTTTTATAGTTTTTGGTTTTTTTCATGTATTTCCCTTTTGGACATGATGTATGGCTAGGCCTAATTTCATTCGATTGTAATAGATGGCTATGATGAGACAAAGTATCTAAACTTCCGCTTTTCTATAAAATTGCTTTTGGACTTGAAATGTTGGTTTACTCTAATTGCTCTATTTCTTATATAAAGAGAGCTAAGCGGCTTGTATGGAGTCCTTTGGGGTTCTATACGCCATGTTACATCTAGGGTGTACTCCTGGGTCGTGACAATAACTCAACCGGCCCCCAAAATGAGGAGGGTTTAAACAACAAACAAGTATACTGGTGATAGGCCATGCATATGAATGTAGGGTAAGCAACAGAACCATTAGTGACAATTTGAAACAATAGCCATAGGACTCTAGTCAACTCCAAGCCCATCAAGCAAGAGTGACAAACCAATCCAGGCCACCAAGCCAATCAGTCCACTCCCAGGGGCATAAGCCTCCCTACTAGCAAGAGTGATCCAAGGGCTTGTCGATTCCGAAGAGGATCTAAGGTATCATGGATGCCCCGCAAGCCAATTCGCTCATAGGGGCGTAAGTCGCCCAATGAGCAAGAGTGACCCGGGGAGTAAGTAAAACAAAAAGCATGCAAGAAAGGGCGTTGATGCGCTGGGTGGTCAATTGAAAACTAAGCACATCCCAGATGCCTCTAAAATCTAAAGTAGGAAAGGAGCACGTCCCTGACACCTCATGATCTCAAAATTCAGTAAGTCAAGTGATCTAGGTGGTATGACTCCCGTTAAAACCAGTTAAGAATAAAAACCAATTAAAACAGTATCTCATCATGAATGATAAATATTCCAATGCATGGGCTGGGATCGTACCACAAAATCCATGAAAATTAGCAAACAATTCAATCCAGACAATCACTAGCATTCAAACAAGGCACTCAAAATCAAATAAATATACAACCAATGAAACCACCCTACAAAAGAAGAGAGTACTAACTTGGGATCCAACTTGTACTCACATACGGCCTTGGGCCCGAAAGTATAATCATAAGCTCAATAAAGATACAATATGCCCATCATTAATCAGCAAGCAAAGGGATCAAGAAGAAATTTCAAATCAATAAAGGGGAGAAAAGGGATGATGCCCTACCCCAATCACACTGCTTTAGTCTCAAACTGAGCAGAACTAGGACCAACCCACAACTCTGACAATTTACCAAGGTCATAAGCATCATCTCAAGGAGAAAGACCCAAAATAAGCTCTAAAGGGAGAAAACTATAACTACGAGGTGATAAAACACAACATAAAGCATCTAATGTCCAACCTAGTCTAAGGCAACCATGAATCAATTCTAACAAGGATAAGCAAGATCATCTACACCACAAGCGTAGCCACAGTCTAAACTAAGGATCCCAACACCCATAATAAGCCCACTGCTCCTACAGAATCAAGAAAGGATGGAATAACAAGAGGAAAGCTAAATACCCAACAAATACCATCCAAAATTACATGAAATCTATAATATACATTATCTAAGAAACTCAATCAAGAATGTAGACTGAAGTTGTCACAACCTAGAGGTACACCCTTGATGTAACGTGGCGTACAAGACCTCAAGATACCTCATACAAGCCACTTAGCATATCATAACATAAAGTAATATAAATGAGCAGGAATTTAAAACATTTTCAACAACATCAAATTCTTTATAAAATGAAGTAGAAGTCTATTACACTTGTCTCAAAACATCTAAAACATGAATATCTTTGGGACACAGCCCATACAATAGTTAAAAACATAAAATAAAATACATAAGGAAATGGTGGTCAAATCCTTGAATGCTATGAGGACTCATCAATCTTCAAATCTTGATCTACGATAATCCTAGACACGGGGATGAGAGTCGATATCGTTAGACCCTACATATGGATAAGAAATGTAGGAAAGAGTATGCGTTAGTACAAAATGTACTAAATATGATAGCTAGTATAAACATCAACATAGGCATAACATAGGCATTAGTCAACATAAGACATATACCATAAGCATAAGAGATAACAACATAAGTCATAAGCATAATCAATGCACATAAATCATCATGTAAGAGGAATACTTCTAATTAACCTCAACTTATTCTTAGTCAAGACTTGGGTCATCCATCTCTAGTCATACATATCAAGGAAGGCAGCTCAAACAACAATCCAAACTAATCTATCATCATAACAAGTAAATCTCATATTAAAACATACTTATGATACTTCCTTGAAGTAACCTTGTTTCATCATAACTATGCTACTTTGATTAGGGACTAGTCCCTCTTTAGCTATATCTGCTATCCATGGAAGGCATATCATCTTACCAATCCAAGCTAATCATTATCCATGGAAGAGTACTACTTTATTAATCCAAGTTAAGTCATTCTCAATGAATGGTTACTATTTACCAATTCAAAGTTACCAAGGAAAAGCACCTTACTATCCAAGTCCAAGCTATCCAAGGAAGGGTACTATTTCTCAATCGAAGCTACCAATGAAATGGTTTTGTCTTACCAAGTCAAGCTACCATGCAAAACCTCTTATCATGCTTAGTTCAAGCTAACCATTGAAAGGGTACTATTGCTTTATCCAAGGCTATTTATGAGATCTACTAACTCAAGCTACTATGCATAAGCTTGTCTTACCAAGGCAAGCTCGTCAAATAGATCGTGAAGAAATTCAGCCTGACAGTGCTTCACTATTTGGGGAATAACCTTTGACTCCTAGATGGGAATTGGGCAAACTCAGTAGCGTTGGAAAAAGCACTCAGAGACCTTTAATTTGATAGGTCATGGGTCACTTAATTCATTTTGATCTAAAATATATGATCATTTGAAGTTGACCCTAAACTGTAAGTCTAATGAAAATCCCTTCACGGACGGCTTCACGGTCCATGTGGGGCTTCACGGGCCGTTGTGATGCCCGTGACCGTTGACTAGTAGCTAGGTTTCCTACCCCCCTTCCCTTAAAAACCAACTCTTGTCCACGACCCCTCCCATAGCCCTTGGTGGCCTTCACGAGCCGTCTAGTGACTCGTGGGAAGGGTCCCTATTTTGGGCAGCCTTTCCTAGCTAAGTCCTAGCCCTCCATGAGTGTCACCACGACCCGTGGTCCCCACCATGAGGCGTCATGGTGGTCATGAAAGGTGAGGGCAGTGTTGTTGGCTACTGCCTATGGTCTACGGGCACCACCACAACTCGTGGGGGCTTCTATAAAGAGTGCCAAGGCTAAAATCTCTAGTCCATGCCTTGCACTTAGCCCCTAGCTTGGCCTACTAGATTTTGAGGCATTACAGAAGCCTACCTCAAAGCCAAAAATGAGCTCTACTAATCCACCACACATGAGCTATCTACATCTGAAATGTCTCCGAACACCGCCAAACTATCAAATTATTAATCACAATGTCATGACAAATGTTTTGACATTAAAATTGGAACAATTTGAAATGGACCCAAAATTGAGTCAAAACGGGAATATGGGACCCATGCCGGGAATCTTGAAACTCACTCCATCAAAAAGTTCATAAACTACACCTAGAACTTGTGTTACAATATTGAATACAGTCCAAGTGCCAAAAAATAGCCATAACAACAACATGCAAAATTAACAAGAAAACCAATCCAAGGCAGCAACTTCTAGCTCAAATTCACCTCAAACTAAGGTTCCTCAACAAATTATAATCACAAACCCAAGTAGCCATGCTCCCAAGGATCACACAGGGCACACAGGACTTCGAATCACTCAAATCGGAGCTTGGATGAGAGAGAAATTGCCTTTTGGAACTGAAAGCAGAAAGCTGAAATTTGTGGGTATAAATACCCAAAACTAGTCGCTAAAAGTAAACTCTAGTCACCAAAAGTCTGATTTCTGGTCTATAAAAGCCTGCACCAGACATCAACACTTTAGCTGATTTGCTCTAACTCTGAATTCTCTGACGAGGTGCCCGTCATTCATTCGAAACCACATGTATGCAAATGGAATATGCTACCCCATCAAATTTCGCATTCCAAACTCAACGGAACCATCGAAACTTTCATCCGAGGTCGTTTCAATGAAAAGTGTGTCCCACACCCAAGTTTCATTTTAAGCTAAAAACCAAAAAAAGGCTCAAAATGAGACCAAAAGCCTAGGGAACCGCATGAAAGGTTATTCTAGACCAAACTCGACAATCCAGATCTAACCACATTAATAAAAATTTTATCTAAGCACGTTTACCAAGAATGTTGACCAAAGTCAACCCATGACTTAAGTTCTAAGTTAAAATGTCTAACGGCACAAACTCACACCAGAAGTCTCAGGGTCTGAACCAACCATGCGCCAAGCTTAAAATGGCCCTTCTAGAGCTGATGAAACTGTCTGAATTGCATTTCTGAGGCTGTCTTCTGAACTTTTGGTTGAAGTCAACCGTTCAAGTTTCAAAGACTCCAAAATATGGAGACTTGTACAAAATCCAAACAGACAACCCAATGACCAAACTGCCAGTCCCTGCAAGTCATAAATGCTTTGGGGTAGCTACAATAAAGCTCTAAAAACTGAAAAGATCGAAAAATGGAGAAAATGACCTGGAGGGTCATTACAACCTTTTGTAACAACGAGAAAAGGATTGCTCAAGCATTTCTTTAGCATAGAGATGTGGAATACTTGATGGACAACTCTAATTTAGGTAGTAGCTCCAATTCTTATGCTGCAATACCAATCTTATTCGATATTTTGTAAGGACCAATATATCAGGGACTGAGCTTCCCTTTCTTACCAAACTTCATAACACCCTTCATGGGTGAAACCTTCAAATAGAACCATTCATTAACCTCAAACTCCAAATCTCTCCTTCTAACATTTGTATAGGATTTCTGATGACTTTGCGCAATTTTCAACTTTTCTTGAATAGTCTTCACCTTATCCATGGCTTGAGAAACCAAGTCTGCCCCTATCAACTCAGCTTCAACAACCTCAAACCAACCAATAGAAGATCTATATCTTTGCCCATAAAAAGCCTCATAAGGAGCAATCTAGATACTTGAGTGATAATTGTTATTGTAAGCAAACACTATAAGAGGCCAGTGATCATCCACATTACCTTTGAAATCCATGATGCATGCTCTTAACATATCCTCTAGAGTCTGAATTGGGTTCTCTTCTTGACCATCGGTGTGAGGATGAAAATCAGTACTAAGGTTTACCTTTAAATCCATACCTTTCTGAAATGACTTCCAAAACTGAGTGGTGAATTGCACACCTCTATCTAAAATGATTGTCAAAGGGACTCCATAAAGTCAGACCTTCTCACGGATGTATAAACTGGCATAATCTTTTGTTGAATTTGTAGTCTATACTGACAAGAAATGGGATGAATTAGTCATCTGATCTACAATCACCCAATTCAAATCATGCTGCCTAAGAGATTATGGAAAGCGAGTAATGAAGTACATATTAATCATCTCTCCCTTCCATTCTGGAAGAGATATGTTTTGAGCCACACCACATGTCTTTTGGTGTTCAACCTTGACTTGCTGACAATTTGGGCATTAGCAACAAAATCTACAATACACCTCTTCATATAATTCAACCAACAGACTTCTCTCAAGTCATGGTACATCTTTGTGGAACTCGAATGGATCAAATATCTGGAACTATGAGCTTCTACCATGATTCTCTCTTGGAGCTCATCCACCTTTGGAACAGACAATCTATCTCGATATCTCAACACAACATCTCCCCCTTATTCAAATGCCATCACTAGTGCTTATGAACATTTGACTTTAGTTCAAGTAATATAGGGTCTTTTTTTTGCTTCTCCTTTACTTCCGAAACTAATAACGATTCAGCCTCATTCATCACATCAACTCCACCTTACTGTAATATAATAGAGAAACTCCCACACGTACAAGTCTGTGTACTTCCTTAGCAAAATGTTTCCTGGCTTCCACTACATGATAAACACTCCCTATGGACAACCTTCTCAAGGCATCAACAACAACGTTAGCCTTACCTAGGTAATAAAGAACACTCATATTGTAATCCTTAAATAACTCTAACCCCCTCCTTTTTCTAAGGTTCAGCTCATTCTAATTGAAAAACATATTTGAGACTTTGTGGTCAGCAAACACACGCACATAAACACCATTGATATTGTGATGCCATATCTTGAGAGAGAAAATTATTGTTGCCAACTCGAGATCATGAGTCAGGTAGTTTCTCTCGTGAATCATAAGTTGTCTAGAGGCATAGGTTATAACCTTACCATTCTTCATCAACACACAACCAATCCCCACTCTAGATGCATCATAATAGACAACAAAACCCTGTGTACCCTCTAGTAGGGTCAACATTGGAGAAATAGTTAACCAACTTTTTAATTCTGGAAAGCTTTTCTCACAATCTTCAAACCATTGAAACTTCGTTGTCTTTAGAGTCAACTTAGTCAATAGGGATGAAATAGATGAAAAACATTTGACAAATATTTTTTAGTAACCTACCAACTCCAGGAAACTCCTTATATTAACTGGGGATGTGGGTCTGGGCCAATTCTGCACTGCTTGAATCTTTTGAGTGTCGACTCAAATCCCTTCGCCAACACTTTGTGGCCTAAAAATACCACATATTCGATCCAAAATTCACATTTTAGAAACTTGGCATATAACTCCTGGTCCTTGAGAGTTTGGAAGACTATTCTGAGATGACTGATATAATCCTCATCATTCATCGAGTAGATAAGGATGTCATCGATGAACACAATAACAAACATGTAGAGATACCTCTTAAATACACTGTTCATGAGATCCATAAATGTTACATGAGCATGTCACGACCCGGGAGCACCCCCTAGTCGTAACCGGCGTACTCGACCTCGAAGAGGTCTAATACAAGCCTCTTAGCATTCATTCATTGCATAGACACCAAAACCATAAGGAATTAAAAACTTTCTTCACTCACGAAGATACTTTCAATAAATAGCAAGCGGAAGACTTTCTAGACTTTATACAATATGTCTCAAAACCATCTAATACCTGAATATAACATTGGGACTAAGCCCACTCAAAACTTAAGCAAATACTAGAGAGACATAAAAAGAACATGTTGGTTATTGCCCTCGAATCTATGAGGACTCACCAAGTCTTCATCTTCAACTCTTAAAAACCTATCAAGTAGTCATGACATATCACCATCTCCAAATCCCTACACTTTAGTCAAAAAGCAAAAGAAAGGGGTTAGCACAATTAAGTACTAAGTATGGAGACCATGCAAGAAAATATGCACAACGGACATTTACAAGAAAGGTATGCTTTCATGTCCTTTGATAAAACCTTTCCTTTGCAAGTATAAGAGACATAATACAAGTCAACATTAACATATTAGACCATAGCCAACCATACATATACTTAATATAAATCCATATACAACTCATGCTTAACTTTAGAAGGACACATGTCATTTCATTACCATAGGACCTCTACCTAATATAACCTTAAGACACACTTGAGTGAGACAAGAAGTGACCGCCCACACAATCCTCTTCAAGCACACTTAAGTGTTCCCCAAGATTACCTTAGATAAGGACTTTATAGGCAAAGTGCATAATCATACCCGATAGATAGCATATTAATGAGAGGATATGTATAATGATGCTTACATAAAATAAATCATATTTAGTGGGGCATAGTACATGTGTGGTGAGTGACCATCAATATAGTATTTCCAAGGCCTACCACCCCCTTCCCCTCGATATGGTTATACGGGCCTACTACCCCCCGTACTAGGCAACCAAGGTACCAACCCCTCGATATGGTTATACGGGCCTACTACCCCCCGTACTAGGCAACCAAGGTACCAACCCCTCGATATGGTTATACGGGCCTACTACCCCCCGTACTAGGCAACCAAGGTACCAACCCCTCGATATGGTTATACGGGCCTACTACCCCCGTACTAGGCAACCAAGGTACCGACCCCTCGATCTGGTTATACGGGCCTACTACCCCCCGTACTAGGCAACCAAGGTACAAACCCCTCGATATGGTTATACGGGCCTACTACCCCCGTACTAGGCAACCAAGGTACAAACCCCTCGATATGGTTATACGGGCCTACTACCCCCCGTACTAGGCAACCAAGGTACCAACCCTCGATACGGTTATACGGGCCTACTACCCCCGTACTAGGCTTGGTCGACTCACAACACTTATATAGAGAAAATCATATACATGTGTCCATTTCATCATCATTTCAATAATTATATAGCTATTCGATTCATAGGACGTACATTGGACCTTCCATTTCCTAAGGATTCTATAAATGGGCATTTTATCAAACACATGATGGGCTATTGTTCATGTAAATGAAATCATGTACTTCAAGAGTACTAAGTCCAACCAATTTCGAAATACATATAAATCAGCCCACCAACAACATACATATATATATCAACCTTCATAATTTGATCATGGAAGCATGAAAACCATAAACATCACATAATAATTCCATTTCATGATAATATGCAAAATAGGCCATAATAGGATCATCACAAGATCACATAAACTCATTCACATCATACCTTCACATATAGCTTCATATAGGACTTTACATCTAGCCTCATATGTGTATAATAATACAACAATATAATAACATTCACCTAATGCCCTTCATGGCCTCAATTCACAACAATACAACAAATAACCACCTCCACCAAAGGTGGATCAAGCCAATTAATAACAATATTATTAATACTAAGAGATCAAGCCATCTCACCATCCTTTTCAAAGGCCATAAGCCACAATACTCAATTCCATGCCAATTATACAATATTTATCAAGTTTGATCAACTTACCCTCTTTCCATGGCTATCTTCATCATCCTCATCTTCCAACAATTTAACAATACAATAACAATGATAATAACAACAATCAACTATACAAGCTAAGCTAAACAATATCCAATAACCAACATAAAGTCTAAATCCCAATTTATGACCATTCAAGGCTACTACCTCACATTATACCATTCAATAACAATTTCTAGCAACTCAACATAGCTAAGATCATATAAGAACAACCCACATCAACCACTCAATAATCCTACATCAATTACTCAAAATCATTAAACTCACTTTAGGCTAAATTTAAAGAATTTGAGAAGACATGGGTTCACAAATATTTCTTTCTTAAAACCATAAATAATCATTAATAACCACATGAAACATCATTTGAAATTATTTAATGCAAGAACCCATGCTTAGAATTCGAAATAGGATTTTTGTGTATTTGAAAAACCTTGAAAACCTTTTGATTGGGCTCCTTGAAAGAAAGAATAATCAAGGATAAAGGATCCCCATACCTTTATCTTCAAGAACCAAACGAAATTGGTGAAGAAATCAATAGCCACCATCCACCCTAGCTCCATCTTTCACCTTGAGCTTCCTTGGGGTTTTGAGAGAGTTTTTTTGAGAGGGAAATGTTTTTAGGGATGGGAATGAATTAATGGTATCTAGGAAATAATATATACCCTTTGGAAAAAATTCGTCCAACACTTAGAAAAAAAAGGGGCGGGTGAACAGTAAATGAACAAGAAATCGGCTACTGGAAATTGCCTTTTTCTGCCGGACAGACTTTACGAAAATGGGCATAACTTCTTCGTCCGAACTCCGAATGAGGTGAAACGAAGTGCGTTAGGTAGATAACTCAAAGGGCTTTCCATGGATATATTATTGGCCACCAAATAATTTGTGTGCTAGGAGATATGACCCTCCAAAGTAGACCCTCGAAAAAGGCTTCACTTGAAAATTTTGGATTTTGATACGGTTGCTCTAAAATTTGGGTTAGACTCATTTCCCACTCAATTTGACCCCCTGAATAAGAATACGAAGTCGAATTTCCGAAATGATGCACGGATTTTGAGATATATGGAAATTACAATTTATAGGTGTTTCCGAAGCACATTTTCGGGCATTTTTGGGGTCGTTTCAATATCTCCCCCCTTGGGAACATTCGTCCCCGAATGTTAAAGAAACATACATGAGAGACACAAACATGGCAAAATCAGCCCACATAGGGATGCAACAATGCACTTACACCTCATTTCAAAAACCTCAACATAATTGTAAAACCACAATGAACCAATTGTCAACTTAAACATGAATGCATGCAATGACATTATCATGTTTAGTGATGTTCAAGGATAAACTACCTTCTCCTAATCATAACACACCAACATCAACATTTCTCATGTTCATAGGAGGAACTACCTTCTCCTAGTCATTACATAGTCCATACATCATTAAGCACATATGCAAGTTTCCATGTTCAATAGCACTCTTTCAAGGAGGAACTTCTCAACTCCTTACTAAGACATGCTCATACCTTATTTTCATGAAGTACAATTGATCACTTATAACCAATGCACTACAACATGAGGGAAACAACTCATACAACTCATCTTTCTTCAAAAACACAAGTTTTTATGGAAATGCGCAAACATCATTAATTCACATAAACATGGGAGGAACTACCTCCTCTACTCTTTAGGAAAGTTTCCACCACATAAGGAGCTAACATTCCATTTCATAAGAACACATTCAAGCATGTTCATTTAATTCACATCATCAAGTCAAGTATGCCATATTACACACAATGCACAACTTAGGAGAAAAAAATCTCCATTTAAAACACACATCATACTACATGAGAGAATAGGACTACTTCTACGAACTCAATATGCATGCAACTTAGACATATTCCGTTTCATTGGAGGAATTTCCTCCTCCAACTCAAATCATGCTTATCATATGATCTTCGGCCAATTATGCAATTACTTCTTAAAAGCACATTTAAACCATTCACCTCATGAATCACATAGGTTACTTACTCTAATTGCCTATCAACATGAGGGGCATGAAACATGAAAACTCATTTTCTCATTTAACAAGAATTCATTTAAAACATGCATGACATAAGGAGACCATGGAAAAACTCCTTTTCACATAAGACTCCAAAACATGAACCAAGCTTCTAGGAACTCTTTGTTTTAGGCTTGAGTAAGCACATATAGAAGTAGGTAAGGATATCAACACTTCTCTACAACTTCACTACTCATCGTACCATCCCCCACTTAAGGGTAAACCCAACTAAGGTCAACCTTAACATCTCATAAAAATCTCAATGAAAATACCATCAATCTTACCAAAACCATTCTTACCCAACTCTTTAATTCACTAAACCTCTTGTAATGAAAACATCCTTCAAGCCTAACTCATAAACATCAACCACACTTGAAGACCTTATCATCTAACCACATATTTCCCCACTTAGGAGAAACTCTTACTAGTTCTTTCAAATTCACCTCCTTCCATCCTAAGGTCGGATCAAAACAACACTAGGCTTTTATACTCATTACACCTAGCATTTCTAAATCACCACACATTTCACAAATTCCTTCAACACATCACAAAACTTCCTCATGACTAAGCCGGATACTACCAACAACACGCATAACCAAAGGAATCCCATTCATACTAAAGTCATCACCACAATCTTTCACCTCACACCTACTAAGTCACCAAGTCATAGTTGGCATCACAACTAACATTCTCTCCCTCAATCCTTGCAACATTAAAACTTCCTCAAAGGTTACACCCAAATGACCATCACATATAAAAAAAAAAAAAAAAAAGGGAAGACATTATAGAGAGAAACTCCATGGCACGACTAAAAGAATGAAGAAGTGAAACTTTCTTAGCACCCAATAGCCTCCTATTCATAATGTGGCGCGCTTCACATTATGAACAAGACTCTACTAGATGTGGTTTTGAGACAACCTAAGACCATCCCGGAAACTTATGCTCGATACCAAGTTTGTCACGACCCGGAGCACCCCCTAGTCGTAACCGGCGTACTCGACCTCGAAGAGGTCTAATACAAGCCTCTTAGCATTCATTCATTGCATAGACACCAAAACCATAAGGAATTAAAAACTTTCTTCACTCACGAAGATACTTTCAATAAATAGCAAGCGGAAGACTTTCTAGACTTTATACAATATGTCTCAAAACCATCTAATACTCGAATATAACATTGGGACTAAGCCCACTCAAAACTTAAGCAAATACTAGAGAGACATAAAAAGAACATGTTGGTTATTGCCCTCGAATCTATGAGGACTCACCAAGTCTTCATCTTCAACTCTTAAAAACCTATCAAGTAGTCATGACATATCACCATCTCCAAATCCCTACACTTTAGTCAAAAAGCAAAAGAAAGGGGTTAGCACAATTAAGTACTAAGTATGGAGACCATGCAAGAAAATATGCGCAACGGACATTTACAAGAAAGGTATGCTTTCATGTCCTTTGATAAAACCTTTCCTTTGCAAGTATAAGAGACATAATACAAGTCAACATTAACATATTAGACCATAGCCAACCATACATATACTTAATATAAATCCATATACAACTCATGCTTAACTTTAGAAGGACACATGTCATTTCATTACCATAGGACCTCTACCTAATATAACCTTAAGACACACTTGAGTGAGACAAGAAGTGACCGCCCACACAATCCTCTTCAAGCACACTTAAGTGTTCCCCAAGATTACCTTAGATAAGGACTTTATAGGCAAAGTGCATAATCATACCCGATAGATAGCATATTAATGAGAGGATATGTATAATGATGCTTACATAAAATAAATCATATTTAGTGGGGCATAGTACATGTGTGGTGAGTGACCATCAATATAGTATTTCCAAGGCCTACCACCCCCCTTGGAGAGGCGAATGAGGTACAAACCCCTCAATGTGGTTACCGGCCTACCACCCCCGAGCTAGGGACCAAGGTACAAACCCCTCGATATGGTTATACGGGCCTACTACCCCCCGTACTAGGCAACCAAGGTACCAACCCCTCGATATGGTTATACGGGCCTACTACCCCCCGTACTAGGCAACCAAGGTACCAACCCCTCGATATGGTTATACGGGCCTACTACCCCCCGTACTAGGCAACCAAGGTACCAACCCTCGATATGGTTATACGGGCCTACTACCCCCCGTACTAGGCAACCAAGGTACCAACCCCTCGATATGGTTATACGGGCCTACTACCCTGAAACGACCCCAAAAATGCCCGAAAATGTGCTTCGAAAACACCTAAAATTGTAATTTCCATATATCTCAAAATTCGTGCATCATTTCGGAAATTTGACTTCATATTCTTATTCAGGGGGTCAAATTGAGTGGGAAATGAGTCTAACCCGAATTTTAGAACAACCGTATCAAAATTCGAAAATCGCAAAAAATGCGATTTTGAGGGTCAACTTTAAAGGGGCATATCTCCCAGCACACAAGGAACTGGAAGGAGCTCAAACTATCAAAATTAAAGCTCTATGAGTTAGCTTTCCAACGCAATTTGTTTCACCTCATTCCGAGTTAGGATGAAGGAGTTATGACCATTTTCGTAAAACCTCGCCGGCAGAAAAGTGCCATTTCCAGTAAACCGAAACACTGTTCACCCGCCCCATTATTTTTTCTAAGTGTTGGACAATTTTTTTTCCAAAGGGCATATGATATTCCCTATATATCATTAGTTCATTCCAAGTCTCTAAAACATTTCTCAAACATCCAAAAACTCTCTCTAAACCCTCTCCAAAATTCCACCAAGATCATCAACCAAATTCAAGGATCCTAAGCTTTAATTCCGGATTCAAGATTCAATCTCAAGCAATTCTCCATTCCAATCTTCATCTAGAAGTCTCCAAAGTTGAGGTATGTGGGTTGATTGTGGAAACCTTCCTTTCCACAAGCCCAACCATTTATCCTCTATTTTACTTCAAGTTTATGGGTCCTTATGATAATTTATGAACTCTTGAATTATGGAATTATTACTACACATCCTATTATGGTCTATTTTGTATATTATCATGAAATGGAATAATTATATGATGTTTATGGTTTTCATGCCTCAATGATCAAATTATGAAGGTTGTTATATATGTATATATATATGTATGTTGTTGGTGGGCTGTTTTATATGGATTTTGAAATTGGTTGGACTTAGTACTCTTGAAACACATGATTTTATTTACATGAACAAGTAGCCCACCATATGTTTGATAAAATGTCATTCATAGAATTCTTATGAAATGGAAGGTCCAATGTACGTCCTATGAGTCGGATGATTATATAAGTATTGAAATGATGATGAAATGGATATATGTATATGATTTTCTCTATATAGTGTGTGAGTCGATCAAGCCTAGTACGGGGGTAGTAGGCCCGTATAACCGTATCGAGGGTTTGTACCTTGGTTGCCTAGTACGGGGGTAGTAGGCCCGTATAACCATATCGAGGGTTTGTACCTTGGTTGCCTAGTACGGGGGTAGTAGGCCCGTATAACCACATCGAGGGGTTGGTACCTTGGTTGCCTAGTACGGGGTAGTAGGCCCGTATAACCGTATCGAGGGGTTTGTACCTTGGTTGCCTAGTACGGGGGTAGTAGGCCCGTATAACCATATTGAGGGGTTTGTACCTCTTTCGCCTCCAAGGGGGTGGTAGGCCTTGGAAATACTATATTGATGGTCACTCACTACACATATACTATGTCCTACTAAATATGATTTTTATATAAGCATCATTATACATATCATCTCATTAATATGCTATCTATCGGGTACGATTATGCATTTTGCCTATGATGTCCATCCCTTGTTGCATTGCATTGCATCCCACATACTTAGTACATTCAAACGTACTAACGCATACTCTATGCCTACATGATGTCACCATGTAGGGACCCGGAGCACCGCTTGACCATCCTCCTCCGCGTGGCTAATACGATTTCCTATCAAGGTTATTGGTGAGTCCTCCATTCCGGGGACGTTGCTCATGATCTTTTGCTATGTATAAGACTTTTCTTTTTTGTTATGTTTTGACTATGAGGGTGAGCCCGGTAGTTTGTCTTGGCCCCGCTAAGTACTCATGTTTAGAGGTGGTGTTGGACAAGTTGTGTATTATGCTTGAGCTTGACTCATCTATGGTATTTATGTACCATTTCTTCTTTTTTCTCTTGCTCCCTTAGTCCCGATTTCCCCCTTTGATTATGCTTATTGCTTATGGTCATTTTAATTGCTTCCGCGACCAAGGATGTGTAATGATACGCTATGAGGCTTGTTTGGGGTTCCTTCGGGTTCCCCATTCGCCGGTCACGTCTAGGCCCTAGGCTTGGGTCGTGACAAGCTTGGTATCAGAGCACTAGGTTGATAGATCCTGAGTCCAACACACCGCGTTGATTAGAGTCCGATTCATGGTTGTGTTGTGCACCACAACTATGAGTAGGAGGCTATGAGACGTTTTAGGAAATGTTTCACTTCTTCATTCTCTAAGTCATGCCATAGATCTATAAGCTCTCTCTCTTACTCCTTGTCTTATGGTGTTTAAAGTTGGACCACTTGAAGGGTTCTTGCTAGAAGGAGCGAGTGGTTGTAATGCCAATTATGGCTATGTGACTTGTGAGCTTTGATGGAATAGATTATGAAGTTGTATTTTGTGTGATTAATGCTTCATAATTGTCTTTGTGTTGGTTAGAAGAACTTGTGTAGGCTTACTCCAAAGGGGAGATAGTGTGCCTACCTAGCAAGGTAATTGTGAAGTTATGTTTAGTTGATGGTAGAACCCGTATGGTCAAATTGTTGATTCCCAAAGGAGCCTATCCGAGAGTGGAGATGGGAAAAGAAATTATATGCCCTAGGTCGGGATTATGTTGTGTTTTGAAGTTGACTTTGAGGGTTGCATGTACCATCTAGTTAAGGTGAAGAATAAGAAGTATAAGTGTTGACCAACTTCAAAGGGTTAGTTGTTGTATTTTAAGATTGATCCTAAGTATGGTCACTTAAGTAGGGTGCTTAGATAATACCTAGGCATAGTTGGTTGGTAGACCCCACCAAAAGTGGTGATAAGGGTTGACATGGTCTAGAGTTGTCTTAATCCAACTTTAGTGAAAAAAAAAAAAAAAGAGAAAGGTTTCTTGGTCAAAATTCCTCTAAGTTCCTCTAAGGTTTAACCAAGAAAGGATGTCTACCCGTAAGTCTCAAAGAGTGAGTGGTAGTGGATCTTAAGGGTTCCGGTATGTGTTTTATGTTTTATTGAATTGCGGAAATTCCATGGGCCAAAGATAGAGGAAGATCCTCTAGAGTTTATAAAGGAGTTATCTAAGGTGATGAACCTTGTAGGAGTAATCTTAGTAATACTTGTCTTTCGTGACTTGATAAAGAGAATATCGCGAATTTTTATTTTTTTTTTGTGTCGTCCTTAATATTCATAGGTTTAGTTATGGCCATATGTGAGTGATTAGTATAACTCAACTTAGTCCTTATGAGTTTTATGATGTGTTGGATTTTGACGAATAGTGATTCTTAAGTGGTACCTAGAGATGTTGAGTGATTAAGCTCCTTTAAAAGAGGGTAGGAGTGAGATCCTCATTGGTTTGAGAATCATGTTGTGTAATGAGATAGTTTAGGCTTACCCCAATGCGGGATAATATGCTTAGATGGTAAGGTTATTGAGTGTCCTTGACGTTTATGAGATAGGTTTGCTTGAATTCTCACCTTATGTGGTTTAGTGAATTGGAGCAATCTAGACCGGATTGGTAGATTCATATGAGATCTTGAGTGATATCCTAGTGACGGCCTTAGAAAAGGATGCTACTAGGGTTGACTTGGAAGAATTTTTGGGATGAAGGTACCGGTATGTGGTAATTTCATATGAGAGTAAGTGTTATGTTGATTTCCGGTACTACCTTATCTTGTATGATGCCTTATGAGGCTATGAGGCTTAGAGTTCTCCGGATGAGTTAATAGAATCTTTTCGGATTTTACCCCGGTTAGTGGTTTAAAGTTAGAAAAAAAGGGGTTTGTGAAGAATATCTCTTACCTTGTTCCCTAGGAATACTCTTGTTGACTTAGTGAAACTTGGCATGTTAAGCCTTGATGTGACTCTTAGTATGGATGGGTTGCATACTTGGTGTGTTTTTATTGATGATAGGGCTCGGATGGTTAGAAGAATATGGGGCCCTTGAGTGTGTACTAGTTATCACCTTGTTGAGTAGGATGACATTTGGGTACAATTTCTTCCTATTATGGATTTGGTGTTTGATTGTGCCATATAAGGGTGGTATGGCTAGATGTTGAGGACCATAGACTTTTGCAAAAATGGCAAAATGTGAGTTTGGTTATGCCTTTAGGAGTGCTTGGTAAAAAGTTTTCTTGAGGGTTGTAGTGAGGACCTCCTCCTAAGGAGGGGATGGTGTGCTTAAAAAGCATGATTTGTTGAAATCCCGACATCCTCATCTCTTTCTTCCATTCCTATTCTAGCTTGAGACCAAGAGTTCCTAGATGGGCCTATGTTATGTTTTAGAAGTCATGTGTGATTTTTATATTCGATGATTTCCTTACGAAGGTATGTTTTTGAGAATTCATGTTTTGAGATAAAAATGAGTTTTCATGTTTCATGCCCCTCATGTTGATAGGCAATTAGAGTAAGTAACCTATGTGATTCATGAGGTGAATGGTTTAAATGTGCTTTTAAGAAGTAATTGCATAATTGGCCGAAGATCATATGATAAGCATGATTTGAGTTGGAGGAGGAAATTCCTCCAATGAAACGGAATATGTCTAAGTTGCATGCATATTGAGTTCGTAGAAGTAGTCCTATTCTCTCATGTTGTATGATGTGTGTTTTAAATGGAGATTTTTTTTTCTCCTAAGTTGTGCATTGTGTGTAATATGGCATACTTGACTTGATGATGTGAATTAAATTAACATGCTTGAATGTGTTCTTATGAAATGGAATGTTAGCTCCTTATGTGGTGGAAACTTTCCTAAAGAGTAGAGGAGGTAGTTCCTCCCATGTTTATGTGAATTAATGAGGTTTGCGCATTTCCATAAAAACTTGTGTTTTTGAAGAAAGATGAGTTGTATGAGTTGTTTCCCTCATGTTGTAGTGCATTGGTTATAAGTGATCTATTGTACTTTATGAAAATAAGGTATGAGCATGTCTTAGTAAGGAGTTGAGAAGTTCCTCCTTGAAAGAGTGCTATTGAACATGGAGACTTGCATATGTGCTTAATGATGTATGGACTATGTAATGACTAGGAGAAGGTAGTTCCTCCTATGAACATGAGAAATGTTGATGTTGGTGTGTTATGACTAGGAGAAGGTAGTTTCTCCTTGAACATCACTAAACATGATAATGTCATTGCATACATTCATGTTTAAGTTGACAATTGGTTCATTGTGGGTTTTACAATTATGTTGAGATTTTGAAATAAGGTGTAAGTGCATTGTTGCATCCTTATGTGGGCTGAAATTGCCATGTTTGTGTCTCTCATGTATGTTTCTTTAACATTCGGGGACGAATGTTCCCAAGGGGAGATATTGAAACGACCCCAAAAATGCCCGAAAATGTGCTTGAAAACACCTAAAATTGTAATTTCCATATATCTCAAAAATTCGTGCATCATTTCGGAAATTTGACTTCATATTCTTATTCAGGGGTCAAATTGAGTGGGAAATGAGTCTAACCCGAATTTTAGAACAACCGTATCAAAATTCGAAAATCGCAAAAATGCGATTTTGAGGGTCAACTTTAAAGGGGCATATCTCCCAGCACACAAGGAACTGGAAGGAGCTCAAACTATCAAAATTAAAGCTCTATGAGTTAGCTTTCCAACGCAATTTGTTTCACCTCATTCCGAGTTAGGATGAAGGAGTTATGACCATTTTCGTAAAACCTCGCCGGCAGAAAAGTGCCATTTCCAGTAAACCGAAACACTGTTCACCCGCCCCATTATTTTTTCTAAGTGTTGGACAATTTTTTTCCAAAGGGCATATGATATTCCCTATATATCATTAGTTCATTCCAAGTCTCTAAAACATTTCTCAAACATCCAAAAACTCTCTCTAAACCCTCTCCAAAATTCCACCAAGATCATCAACCAAATTCAAGGATCCTAAGCTTTAATTCCGGATTCAAGATTCAATCTCAAGCAATTCTCCATTCCAATCTTCATCTAGAAGTCTCCAAAGTTGAGGTATGTGGGTTGATTGTGGAAACCTTCCTTTCCACAAGCCCAACCATTTATCCTCTATTTTACTTCAAGTTTATGGGTCCTTATGATAATTTATGAACTCTTGAATTATGGAATTATTACTACACATCCTATTATGGTCTATTTTGTATATTATCATGAAATGGAATAATTATATGATGTTTATGGTTTTCATGCCTCAATGATCAAATTATGAAGGTTGTTATATATGTATATATATATGTATGTTGTTGGTGGGCTGTTTTATATGGATTTTGAAATTGGTTGGACTTAGTACTCTTGAAACACATGATTTTATTTACATGAACAAGTAGCCCACCATATGTTTGATAAAATGTCATTCATAGAATTCTTATGAAATGGAAGGTCCAATGTACGTCCTATGAGTCGGATGATTATATAAGTATTGAAATGATGATGAAATGGATATATGTATATGATTTTCTCTATATAGTGTGTGAGTCGATCAAGCCTAGTACGGGGTAGTAGGCCCGTATAACCGTATCGAGGGGTTTGTACCTTGGTTGCCTAGTACGGGGGTAGTAGGCCCGTATAACCATATCGAGGGGTTTGTACCTTGGTTGCCTAGTACGGGGGTAGTAGGCCCGTATAACCACATCGAGGGGTTGGTACCTTGGTTGCCTAGTACGGGGTAGTAGGCCCGTATAACCGTATCGAGGGGTTTGTACCTTGGTTGCCTAGTACGGGGGTAGTAGGCCCGTATAACCATATTGAGGGGTTTGTACCTCTTTCGCCTCTCCAGGGGGTGGTAGGCCTTGGAAATACTATATTGATGGTCACTCACTACACATATACTATGTCCTACTAAATATGATTTTTATATAAGCATCATTATACATATCATCTCATTAATATGCTATCTATCGGGTACGATTATGCATTTTGCCTATGATGTCCATCCCTTGTTGCATTGCATTGCATCCCACATACTTAGTACATTCAAACGTACTAACGCATACTCTATGCCTACATGATGTCACCATGTAGGGACCGGAGCACCGCTTGACCATCCTCCTCCGCGTGGCGAATACGATTTCCTATCAAGGTTATTGGGGAGTCCTCCATTAGGGGACGTTGCTCATGATCTTTTGCTATGTATAAGACTTTTCTTTTTTTGTTATGTTTTGACTATGAGGGTGAGCCCGGTAGTTTGTCTTGGCCCCCGCTAAGTACTCATGTTTAGAGGTGGTGTTGGACAAGTTGTGTATTATGCTTGAGCTTGACTCATCTATGGTATTTATGTACCATTTCTTCTTTTTTTTTCTCTTGCTCCCTTAGTCCCGATTTCCCCCTTTGATTATGCTTATTGCTTATGGTCATTTTAATTGCTTCCGCGACCAAGGATGTGTAATGATACGCTATGAGGCTTGTTTGGGGTTCCTTCGGGTTCCCCATTCGCCGGTCACGTCTAGGCCCTAGGCTTGGGTCGTGACATACCCCCCGTACTAGGCAACCAAGGTACCAACCCCTCGATATGGTTATACGGGCCTACTACCCCCCGTACTAGGCAACCAAGGTACCAACCCCTCGATATGGTTATACGGGCCTACTACCCCCGTACTAGGCAACCAAGGTACCAACCCCTCGATATGGTTATACGGGCCTACTACCCCCGTACTAGGCAACCAAGGTACCAACCCTCGATATGGTTATACGGGCCTACTACCCCGTACTAGGCAACCAAGGTACCAACCCCTCGATACGGTTATACGGGCCTACTACCCCCGTACTAGGCTTGGTCGACTCACAACACTTATATAGAGAAAATCATATACATGTGTCCATTTCATCATCATTTCAATAATTATATAGCTATTCGATTCATAGGACGTACATTGGACCTTCCATTTCCTAAGGATTCTATAAATGGGCATTTTATCAAACACATGATGGGCTATTGTTCATGTAAATGAAATCATGTACTTCAAGAGTACTAAGTCCAACCAATTTCGAAATACATATAAATCAGCCCACCAACAACATACATATATATATCAACCTTCATAATTTGATCATGGAAGCATGAAAACCATAAACATCACATAATAATTCCATTTCATGATAATATGCAAAATAGACCATAATAGGATCATCACAAGATCACATAAACTCATTCACATCATACCTTCACATATAGCTTCATATAGGACTTTACATCTAGCCTCATATGTGTATAATAATACAACAATATAATAACATTCACCTAATGCCCTTCATGGCCTCAATTCACAACAATACAACAAATAACCACCTCCACCAAAGGTGGATCAAGCCAATTAATAACAATATTATTAATACTAAGAGATCAAGCCATCTCACCATCCTTTTCAAAGGCCATAAGCCACAATACTCAATTCCATGCCAATTATACAATATTTATCAAGTTTGATCAACTTACCCTCTTTCCATGGCTATCTTCATCATCCTCATCTTCCAACAATTTAACAATACAATAACAATGATAATAACAACAATCAACTATACAAGCTAAGCTAAACAATATCCAATAACCAACATAAAGTCTAAATCCCAATTTATGACCATTCAAGGCTACTACCTCACATTATACCATTCAATAACAATTTCTAGCAACTCAACATAGCTAAGATCATATAAGAACAACCCACATCAACCACTCAATAATCCTACATCAATTACTCAAAATCATTAAACTCACTTTAGGCTAAATTTAAAGAATTTGAGAAGACATGGGTTCACAAATATTTCTTTCTTAAAACCATAAATAATCATTAATAACCACATGAAACATCATTTGAAATTATTTAATGCAAGAACCCATGCTTAGAATTCGAAATAGGATTTTTGTGTATTTGAAAACCTTGAAAACCTTTTGATTGGGCTCCTTGAAAGAAAGAATAATCAAGGATAAAGGATCCCCATACCTTTATCTTCAAGAACCAAACGAAATTGGTGAAGAAATCAATAGCCACCATCCACCCTAGCTCCATCTTTCACCTTGAGCTTCCTTGGGGTTTTGAGAGAGTTTTTGAGAGAGGGAAATGTTTTTAGGGATGGGAATGAATTAATGGTATCTAGGAAATAATATATACCCTTTGGAAAAAATTCGTCCAACACTTAGAAAAAAAAAAGGGGCGGGTGAGCTGTAAGTGATCCGTAAATTGGCTACTGGAAATTGCCTTTTCTGCCGGACAGACTTTACGAAAATGGGCATAACTTCTTCGTCCGAACTCCGAATGAGGTGAAACGAAGTGCGTTAGGTAGCTAACTCAAAGGGCTTTCCATGGATATATTATTGGCCACCAAATAATTTGTGTGCTAGGAGATATGACCCTCCAAAGTAGACCCTCGAAAAAGGCTTCACTTGAAAATTTTGGATTTTGATACGGTTGCTCTAAAATTTGGGTTAGACTCATTTCCCACTCAATTTGACCCCCTGAATAAGAATACGAAGTCGAATTTCCGAAATGATGCACGGATTTTGAGATATATGGAAATTACAATTTATAGGTGTTTCCGAAGCACATTTTCGGGCATTTTTGGGGTCGTTTCAGAGCATTAGTCAAACCAAATGATATAATAAGGAACTGATAATGACTGCAACGATTCCTGAAAGTTGTTTTGGGATGTCACTTTATTTTACTTTGAATTGATGATAGCCAGATCTGAGGTCTATCTTAGAGAAGCAAGTGGAACCCTGAAGTTGGTAAAAAAGATCATCAATCCTAGAAAGGTGATACTTGTTCTTTATGGTGACCTTATTCAACTGACGTTAATCAATGCACATCCTAAGGAACCATCTTTTTTCACATGAATAAGATCGGAGCGCCCCAAGATGAGACACTAGGTCGAATGAAACCCTTATTAAGAAGATCTTTCAACTTCGCTTTTAACTATTTCAACTCAGCTAGAGCCATTTTATATGGCAGAATAGAGATGGGTTGAGTAACTGGAAGGACGTCAATTCTGAAGTTTATCCCTCTTTCTAGAGGGACTCCGGGAAGATATCGGGAAATATTTATGGAAATTTGTTTACAATTGGAACTGACTAAAGAGATGGTGTCTCATCATTAGAGTCATTAACTCTGATTAAGTGATAGATGCACCTCTTGGAGAATAAATTTCTGGCTTTTAGGTATGAAATAAAATGACTCTTAGGCATTACTCGATTACTTTTCCATTATGATTGGCTCATTTGGAAACTGAAACTTCACTACTCGAGTCCTACAATCGTGTGAGGCATGACAAGCATAAAGCCAGTCCATGCTTAGAATGACATTAAAAATCCACCATGTCTAATTCAATTAAATCAGCCATGGTGTCTTTATGATAGATAGAGATGGTAAAATTTGAGATACTCTTTCTACTAGAATATATTGCTTGACAGGTGTAGAAACACTGAAAGGTTCAAGAAGTTGTTCGACACAAGTACCAAATTCTATGGCTATATAAGGAGTTACAAAAGATAAACTCGCACCTGGATCAGGCAAGGCATATTCATCAAGAGAAAGGACTTCAAGCACACTAGTAACGACATTTGTGAGTTATCCTGATCCTGATGACTAGACATAGCATACAGATGGTTTGGAACTCCGTTAGCTCCTAAAGTAGAACCATTTCATGCAGTCTTACCCGGTAGGGGTGCCAAAGAAGCTTGGGTTGTACTGTCCATCTTACCCTAGTTCCACATTGGTAATTCCTTAGAAAAATGGCCCACTCTTCAACACTTGTAACAACCATTAGTACCAACACTACACTCCCTCAAATGAATCTTACCACACTTACCAGAGAGTGGGTTACGAGTGAACACTTGTGCCACACTGTCCTGCGACTCAGAATCCTTAGCTCTAAAATTCTGGGAGTTCTGGTTCCTGTGATCATTCTTGTTCCTTGGTGCAAGTGCACTAGCTGATGATAGAGCAAGTCCAAATGACCTTTACTAGAAGGATGACCGATTCCCATTCCCAGTCTTCTTATGGCAGACTTATTATTTACTGTCTTATCCCTCTTATTCTGAAATGCTTCCCCTATCCTTTAACTTATCCTCCTCTACCTATTCAAAATGAATCATAAGCCTAGCTATATACCTGTCCCCTATCAACATACCCACCTTACCCTTCACATTAGAGTAATGGGAAAGTTTTGATACGTACAAACTCATTCTGCTCCTCATATCAACCACCATCTCCGGAACATAACAAGATAGCAAGGTAAAATTGAGGTTGCATTACTTCACACTCATAGACTACTTCATCAAATTGATGAACTTCCTCACCTTTGCTTCTCTTAACTCTCGACGAAAGAAGTGCTCCAAGAAAGCATTCTCAAACACATTCCAGCCTAATAGTGGTGCACCTTCTCCTCTAGTCTTTTTCCTTTGTTCGTACCATATCCTGGAAACACCCTTGAATTGGTATGCAGCCAATTCCACACGCTCAACACCAACCACATCCATGACCTCAAACACCTTTTCAAGCTCATCTACGAAGTTTTTTGGATCCTTATTGAGCTTGGACCTAGTGAACTCTTGGATTCATTCTTAGAAAATCTTGAAATCTGGATGTAAAATTCGCATTCTGATGGCTGACTCCTTGATGACCAACCTGGGCTATCACTACTTGAGTCAACATCTAAATCACATTCCTAAATTCAGCATTTGTGACGTCACCTTGAGGAGGCTGCACTACTAGTGCATTGGGAAATTATGGTTCATCTTGAACTAATGGTTCTTGAGGATTCACATTCCTCCTAGAAGGACTCCCTCTACCATTTCTTCGTGGACACTACAACAAAAATAACCCTTTGCAGAAATAAATATACATATTGATAAAGAGTGATAAAGCTTTTACCGATATTAGTTAAATGTCATTGGATGCAGTGTCACTACATGCTTTAGGGACATTTACAAAGAGTGCTAAAATACCGCTAAAAATACATTTTTAGTGTCAATGAAGTTATTTTCGTTAATTAATTACCGCTAAAGATGATTTTTTATGTAGTGGCGGACATAATTTAATATTAAGGTTGTATTGTATTAGTTTTGTTTGATTTTGTTGTCATTGTAATTTTAAATTTCTCTAAATAGCTTTCTTGTCACTCTTGTACTGAAAGATTTATTTATTTTTTCTTAACATTTATGGAAACAATTAATTTCAATTAGGGAATTAATAATGAAACCCTCCTCTTTAGACTTCATCTTTTACGCCTTTTATTTTTATCTTTCTCTATTGTTATAGACATGAATATCTCAATTATCTAAGTCTTCAGGTGAAATTTTCGTAGTGTTTATTTTCAACTTTAGGGTATATATATGTGGAAAAATTACTTTTTGTTTGAATTCCATTAGAACTATTTCTTTTTTTTAAAAAAAGCTATAATTTGGAGGTTTTCCAAATATTAAGAAGTCATACTTATTCTAATTTCTACATTTCACAAGGATTTCATATTTCCTTAGGTGATGATGTATATAGCAATGGCTTCTGAACATATATAGGTGTAAAAGAAAAAAGTAAAAAATAAAAATTGATGCCATGCTTTTTTCCATTTATTCTTGGAAGAGAGGACATTCCAGTTATCTCCTAAAATTTATAGATAAAATATGATTAGAGTTTGTAGAGTCATTACCATGATGAATTTTGTAAAAAAAAAAAAAGAAACATTGCCTTGATTTTTACTTATTTGATCTCATTTGTAGGTAAACGACATACCTACTTGTACTCTTCAAACCTATGATGATCCATCTGTTTATTGTATTATTAGAGGTAATACTAATAATTTAATTACACCTTCTCTTTTGAGAGATTTATGTGCTTTTTTATAGCTTTCATTAGTAAACATGTTTTGATTTTCTTCATGTGCTAGCTATGAATATTTGTTAGACTATGGTTATTTTTGTAATTCTATTATTAAAATATGTGGTTAAGTACTGTTACTTTATATATTTTTTTTAAATTGTTGCTGCTCTTTTTTGGTGTTGGTTGCTAATTTCAATTTTTATGGTGTATGATATTTTCTTTCAGGTGATATTTCATTTGTTTTTAGGTGTGGGTGATTACAAATTTCCAATCGATAAACAAAAGTGAAGTGAAATTCAAATGTTGTCATATCACGTGAACCTTTTTTTAAAAAAAATGTTTCATTGCTTTGTGAAAGATGAAATAATTCTTTATTGATGTAAAGTTATTTGATGCTAGATGTATTTTTATTACTAGTACACCAATTGATCGATACCTAATGATGTTAACTTTCGTTAGTTAAATAATGGCGTAATGTCTCTTTCATCTACTCTTTTAGCTTATTGTAAATATACTTAACATTTTATGTTACATTATACTTCCTTCTAATTGTTCTTGAGAGCGCCAATTTATCATTTATATCATTTCACTAAAATTTCACATTAACTAATGATAATGTGGTTCTTAGAATACAATAGTGACTGGATTATCAACTATGACATTAATGAAAGAAATATTGAGTAACTAAAAGGAGTTAAACTGGTCGAATAAGTTACCCTCAATGAAGGTTTTTATCGAAGGGAATGACAATTAACGAAGGGAAAAAATAGTCGCTAAAAAGAGATATAATGATTGGATTTTTTTTTGTCATTAATTGTTATTAACGACTGGACAATCCAGTCATACACTTTTAACGACAGATCTTTTAGCGACCGGTGACGACCGGATTTAATCCAGTCGTAAATGACTTTTAACGACCGGATTAAGACTTTTAACAACTGAATTTCCCTTCGTTAAAAGCATTTTTTCTTGTAGTGGGAGGTATGACCGAAAGAAAGTACTCATAAGCACAAATTAGGAGAAACCTTTGTAGAGTTAAACTATATCACACGAATAAGAGTGTGAAGAAAAGAGACAATTCCTAATGTATCGTAGCTTCACTATTATAGATGTGGCGCGCTTCACACTTATAAGAAGGTCTCTACTAGACACGGCTTCATGGACACCCTACATTACTTGAAAATTGCTCTCATATCAAGTTTGTCAAGCCCAAGCCTACACCCTGGACGTGGCCGGCACTCGGAGACTATTGACTAGCCCCAAGCAAACCCTTAGTCTGGCTAAATATGATTCACATGACTCTATGGGATATGCGGAAGCTTTAATAGATGAGCATTTAAATCATTCAAAGAAAACTCTAAAACATTGTCTAAAAATACTTGACATAAATGATAAGTTTCAATAAAACATCTGGGTAAAGTACTGGAAATTGTTTAAACCTATCTATCCATGAAGGATCTATTGTTTAAGATTGGTGTCGGGACATGACCCACAACACCTCGAATTCCACTAAAATAGAATATAGAAATGGGGTCATGTGGAAGCAAAGAGGTCTCACCTAAAGCTGGCAAGAAGTGTGGAGTGATCTCAATGGAGAACATGTTGATGATCCTGAACATTTGTATTTGCATCATGAACAGATGGAGGTCAAATGACATTAGTAGACTAAATGTACAAGTATGTAATATGGCTGAGTAATACAATAACCGAATTGATGACTAGATACATATAAACAAAATCAATGTATAATCAATTAGTGAAAACTATTTCTACTTTATAATAAGGTTATGTGGTCATGCAAGTAATAAAGTAACTTTTTCTAATTAGCCGGGTGTCTTACCCATAGAGACTTAAGATTAGATTGTATTTAATTCTTCAAATAAGTAGAACTTAAAGAAAATGTTTCCAGAAAGCGTGATGTCTTATTCTAATTGATTAACTATTTAAAATAATTAAGTAAACTACTATGATTCAACTTCAACTTGGAGTTCAAACAATGACTTGGGAAATTCCAGGGCAACAGCCTACTTTAGATTCGTCCATATCACATCATGTAATGTACATCAACTAGTTATTGAATCACTGATTACAGGGTTAATTGTATGATCATGGTATCCCAAACTCTAATTGCCTATAGTAATTGACAACCTAACTACATCGTTGAGCGGGGATAGACTGAACCAATTACCCTATCCTAGATACAAATCAACCCTAATTCTAGAGAAGATCATACTCATTTACCCTACGTTCTATCCTCTTATTCCTCTCTTGAGTTCAATTAGGACCATAAGTTTATCTCAATGGTGGCAAATAATGAAATACTAAATTAAGAACACAAGAGTAATTCATGAGATAACCAAGATCAATCCATTAAATTTAATAATATGGAATAACCTCGTAGACACAACCCTAGAACTTGGGAATTTAGCTATTCAAATATGATTCTCAATATTTAAATATTCAATACACATAACTTCAATCGTATTAGATAAAGATTAGGAATGAACCCTAAAATAGAAGAAATATATCTCCAAGTCATTGTTCTCCGAAAATCACAAAAAGAACGAATAAATTCCAATTCTTTTTATAATCAGGGAAAATCGGCTAATGTCTGCGACACGAAGAGAAATATTCAATACAAATAAGAGAAATCGCAGTAGGTAAGGTTTAGGAATGTACCCTAAAATAGAATAAATAGCTTTTCAAGTCGCCGTTCTCCAAAATTCAGAAAAGAATGAATAAAATTATAAAATCCGACTCTATTTATAGTCTGGGAAATTGGCTTAAAATTTGGATACATGTCCGCAACGCGGAGACACCTTGAACTTTCAATTTATGTTAAAGTCCTCCTCTCCGTGACACGGAAAGGATACGCAATCTTCTACCTCAACTCATATGTGTGGAAGAATAATTAAATCCCTCTCCACGACGCAGAAAGGATACACCCCAGTGTATTTATTTCCATTTTGACTTCCACTTCTATTTGGCACTTTATCATTTATGCTCTTGCGCTTGGACCCACTCTTCACTTCATGATCTTTCACTTTTGTCCCCATTTTCTTGTTTCCCAATCTACAAGCACTAATCGTATTGGTTAATCATAATGCAATACTCATGACTCGACACTATCAATAAATAACGAATTTGTCCTCTTATTTGGCTCATAGGCATATAAATACACCCAAGATTAGTATGCAATGTAAGAAATATGAAAGTAGAAAACTTTAATCTGCAATGAGTTTCTCTAACTGACAACCATTACTATGAGCCTAACGATGATACAATATTTTACCCACACTACAAGGGCCATCCTATACTTTGTCGGGGTATAGGATGCTAACTATAACAATGGATCCATACAATAAGCCTTCTTGAGGCAATGAAGACTCGCTCAAGAAGTTGGTGCAATCATATCCTACGCTGGCTACATATTTTTATGATATTTCAAGTTAAAAATAAACTCTTACCCAATTTGGTGCTCAATAATACTTTCAAAATAAACCATATCAATTATGCTCAATCACCCTTTATAGAAAAAAAGACTATTTCTTTACTTTTCTTATTTTTAGAAGAAAATTAGTTGTACTCTTTCTCTTTCTCAGCAGCCAAATAGTACAAATGAAATCATTTGATTCTTTCTTTAAAAACTCTTATCACAATATGCATTTAAACGTATACTTATGGACTTACCTATTAAGTCTGAAATCGATGTATAAGAAATCGCATATAATAATCTCTATAAACATGCCTTTTATAACAAATAGGGCCCATGTGATACTAAACATGAACAACAATTTAGACTTCAATATGAATAATAGAAATCAATATCTCAATGATCAAGGAATTGGAATTCAGATTAAGAAACACAACTAAATTTGGATTTCAGGAGACTACAAATAAAACCTTGAACATAGCCTTTTAATGGGTCAATTTAGGTGTAAGGTGTGAGGACGAACTTAGTTGATCACTATGACTAGCCTTACATATATGGAAAAACAAAGTTCTTGATGAAATTGGAAGAACGCTTGAAAACCCTAGCTTTCTCCTCTTGGATCCTTGCTCTAAGACTTGGAAGTGTTAATATGAGTAATAGGGTAGATTAGTATTGACTAAAACCTTATTTAGGTGTAAAAAAAAAATTGGGCTTAGTTTTAGAAGGAGTGGGAAAAGATTGAACTCCCCCCCTTAAAAAGCTGACAAAAACTACAATGGGGCCATCTACGGTTTGTGGTTTCATCTAGGGAACTAGATCCTATCTGTGGAATTTATATTGAATTTGAGGTTCATAATTTCATTCTACGGGTCAAAAATAAGAGTCGTAGAAGTTTCTACGGAACATAGATCCAATCTATAGAGTTTATTTTGATTTTTAAGGCTCGGGACTCATTCTACGGGTCCAAAATATGACGTGTAGAAGGCTCTGCAACATGTAGCTGGATCCGTAGGAATCAGACCTCAAAATTTGACTCTCTGAAGTTTTTCCACGACTTGAAAGTACAACAACCTGTAGAAGGGTTTTGTAGTTCACTAATTTAGAAAACTCTGATGTTTTGGTCTTTAGTAAAATGGTCATAACATTTTACTTTGAACTCAAAATAGGACAAACTTGGTGTAGTTGGAAAGAGGACTCATTGTCCTTTGATTTGATAGGTCGTGGGCCACCTAATTCATTATCTGCTGAGAGATATGATCGTTTGAAGTTGACCTAAGTACAATCTTACATCAAAACTTAATCGGTAAGGAAGTTTTCAATCCAACTTTGTGCTAGGGGATTTCAGTGAGCTTAATTCATATCTAAATTCATTCTCACACTAAAGAATTAACCTTAACACCTACAAACAGTTTAAGAATCACTCGATATGACTTTTTTGCAAATGAAGAATATTTTCTGGCTTTATCTTAGAAATTTTTGGGTGTTACATATGAAATGACAATTTCACATAAATGTTTAGGGTTTGAAAATAAAATAATATTATGGAATGCCTATAAACATAAATATTTTAGATATCATCAGAATTACTCTCTTCAACAACAAAACATTAATCCATAAAAATTTATTTAAAAAAATAAAAAACATAGAAAATTTCTCGAAAGCATTTTCATTTAGTTTCTTTCAAATGGAATTTCTTCAACATGATAAGTGTTATTGTCACCACCCAAGATGGCCCCTAGGTGTAACATGGCATACAAGAACCCGAGAGGCCCCATACAAGCTACTTAGCATTCATCATACAAGAAATAGAATATCAATGAGATAAAGAGAAATATTTCAAGTCTAAAAGTTTTATCAAAATAAAGAGGAAGTCTAACATCGTCTCAAAGCCATCTAGTATATAAGAATCAATCAGGGCGTAGCCAGTACATCATGTTCCAAAAAGTAAAAATAAGGAAGGACTGAAAATGATAAATGTTCGGTCCTCGAAGAATGAGGACTCACCAAAGCTCGAAATCTCTTCAAAGAACTCTAGCCACAAAACTGGGAACCCTAACTATCGGACCCTACATTTGGGGAAATGAAGATAAGAGTATGCATTAGTACAAACATGTACCAAGTATGATAGTCATGCATAAAAACATATAAAGTCATGCTAAAAAGGGACATTTTGATGAGCATGCAATGATCGAGCTAAAACATGAATCTTGAATGTTAGAAAACATAAGTCATAAAACATGATCAATGCAAGACAACATCATCTTAAAACATAAGTAAGATACTTCTTGAAGTAACATTAGTTCATCATAACTTGCTTGTGGGAAGTAGCCTTAACCGACATATAATACCATGTGAGCTATCAACGTGGAATACGGTGTCTCCCACATCGAAAAGGGTTGTCCTACTTGCCAAGGTAAGGACCATGAACTTCTAGCTTATGTGGATCCACTAGCTAATGTCTTTATGGGACACGGATAATTTCAACTTGTCCAATCAGTACAAAGCTTAACTTCCACAAAATAGTTCTTAATCATATTCATCTTAGCTCTTAAAGGAACATGGGTAATCACCTTTTGTCCTTACATCATGTGGCATGGGTAATCGCCTCTTGTCTTTCAATTAGAGAGAATGGGTAATCGCCTCTTGCCTGTACATTAGAATAGCTTCTTATCATTGGTTCATTTTAGGTGAGAAAGCCTTCCAACTTAGGAACCCTTATTATATAAGAAAACCTTTCACAATCGTGCTTTCATGTGTATATGAGAAAATTCCTTCAACAACAACATAATTGATACTTCACTCTCAAAGCATCATTAAAACATTGGCATCTATTTCATAAAACATGTTTGATTTCATAAACTCTTCTTTCATAATCCAAAACCCACATCATAATCATAGCTTGGGAATTGCATGGGTTCATGGCGGATCATCATAAAAACATCAGATTAAATCAATTCATGCATAAAAGATCATAGATCAATCAATTAAAACAATAATTAAGAGAACACCTAACATAGAACAAAAACCCTAACTCAATTGGGATTTCTAACTTTGAAAATTGGATAAGTTTGGAACTCCATAGAGGAAGGGGCTCCATGGATGAAAACCATCATACCTTAATGCCAATTTCTTAACTTCAATGGAGATTTAGGAGACTTTACTTGAAACCCTAGGCCGAACCATTCGTCTTCAAGCTTTTTAGAGAGAAATATTTGAGAGGAAGACTCGTTCTTCTTTTGTAAATTTGAGAGAATGATTTCAATTGGGGAATTTTGGAGTTAAAACACTTAAATGGGGTTTTTGTGGAGGGTAAAATGACATAGTATTAGGCTAGAACAATTAGGAAAAGACCCTAAAGCCCCATAGAAAATAACTGCCAACACCAATTACGGACAGACCGATAGTCTGTTGGTCAAACCACGAACCATCTTGTGAGGGAGTCATCTGGATCAGAAACTCAAATTTTAGGACCTCAGACGATGGGACCCACCCACAGGTAGTGGTCCAATCGATAGGCCATGGGTCCCAACTGTGGTCCTCAACTTTCGACCTCAAATCTCTCTAAGTCTGGGACTCACCTACAAAACCTATTTACGGCTCATGCATTAGCTGACGGATTGTTCTGGTGAACCGTTGAAAATTAAAGAAAACTTGACATTTTGGAAAAACTGACTGGCCAACTACGAACCTAACCGACGGTCAGTAGGTCGTTCCACAGGCAATGGATGGCACCGTCGGAACTAACACCAAATTTTAGAAAACTTAATTTTTTTGTCTTTTCAAATTTGAGGTGTTACATTATCTCCCTCCTTGGGATCATTTGTCCTCGAATGAGATTCAAGACATCATAAGGAGGGTAGGAACTTAAACCTAACAACCCAACGTTCATGCAATCACATAAATGCACATATCCTATGAGGAAATATCAACTCCAAGCTAAAGCATGTTTAAAACATCATATCATGAAGTCTATATGCAACTCATACTCAAATGCACATAAACATGTAGAAATCAATCAAATTGACTCATTTTCTCAAAATCATGAGAATATCTCAGACACATGAAACCAAAAGAGTAAACCATGAGCAACTCAATACCTCAAGCTAGAATAGGGGTAGAAGGAAAGAGATGAGGATAACATGACATCATATGGTCTAAATCTCAACTGAGACTTTATCATAAGAAAGATTCTCATGAACTCCCATGACTTTTAAGGGAACTATCGATGTCGGATCACCAACACATTTCTTCAACAAGGAAACATGGAAAACTCAATGCACTGATGCCAATTCATTAGGCAATTCAAGTTCATAAGTGATAAGTCCATGATTTAGAGTCATTTACGGATATATTTTGATGAAATTAGTGTCTTCAAATGCATGTTTAACCTCAATATCTTATGAAAACCTTTAAGTTTCAAGTATCTGAAGTTTGAGGGAAAGTATGGACACTATTGAGCAAAAAGGAGCAAAAGAAACTAAAAGAACGAAGAAATGAACATATGCGAATCACCGAACCCATTCGGCGAATCGCCAATAGATCGCATATTCGCCTTTTGTTACAGTGCGCTGAGCCCGGAAGGAAAGAAGCAAATCGGCAGTGAAAAGGAACAATCGGCGTATGATGTGCCGCGAAATCGTGGCACATTTGATGCTTAATAACTATGAACTAATATTGGAATTAAGTGAAATTTTGGATTATTTGATGGGTTTGTTAAATGTGTAGGCAACATCTGGGTTGTATAGAAAAGTAGAAAAAGAAGTAGAACTAATGTTGACCAAGTGAAGTTCACGGCCAATTTCACGGACCGTTAACTTCATTACGGTTCGTGGTTAAGTTCGTGAAAGTAAGGCAGTGCTGGGCCTTGAGAAGATGAAGATCAGGAATAACCAAGTGAAGATCACAGAGGGTTCTACGGGCCATAGTCCTCACCACGAACCGTGGTACCTGCCGTGAAGCTGGACCAGTTTGAAAGCAAGAAAGAGTTGAAAGAAGGGTGAAACCCAAGTGAAGACCACGGTTGACTTAATGGGCCGTGGTCCTCACTACGGACCGTGGTAGCTCTCGTGGTGCATTTTCCAATGACCAATTTTGAAGAACCACTTTTGGGAAGCTCCAAGGCAAGACCACGGAGGGATTCACGGACCGTGAAACCCTTGATGGGTCATTAGTGGCCGTGAAAAGGCCCGACAACTTAGTCCCAATTTGATTAGGACTTATTTTAAACAATCTATTTGGAATTACTTTAGGTCGTGGTAAACATTATTCATTATCTTATGTTTGATGAAGTAGAACAGAGAGTGACTCTTAGATTTTGATTTTTAGATTTTTTATTATTGTTATCAGTTGGAAATTTGGATTCAGAATATCAGATTATCAAAGTGATTGTTGATTTGCTAAATACTTTCGTAAGTCTTTCTTAAAATGTTTTCATCCCTAATTACTGATTGTTTATGTGAAATCATGAGTAGCTAAACACCACGACTGGGATTGTGGGATCCATGACGAAGTTCTAGTGACGATTTCGTAAAATGAGTAAAGGGAAGTCTATGTTTACATTCTATAGTTTTTAGCTTTTGATATCATTGTCATCTAGTGAGTGCACGCATTAGATGAGCATGTATCTGGTATTTGTTCGACAGAAAAATACCAGTTAGGAAAAAGGCTGAACTAAATTATCCAATAGAGTTAAAACTTGAGTTCAAGCGAAAAGATCTTTAACACCATATCATTTTAAGCAAGGGTCAATGTTAGTAACACTCTAGGGTCGAGATAAAATAAGTGATAATTATCTGATTTAGCTGAGAAGTGTCAGGTAAATTTAACTCGCAATGATTTTGTAAACATTGATTTATCTGATGCTCAATTACAGAAGAATACTTGAACTAATGTTATGGTGAACACAATCCTGGTTTCTCTTAATTAACTGAATCAACCTTACAACGAAATAGTTTGTTAGTCGCAAATCTATATTTTCACTGCAAGTTTGGTAATTAAAACATTTCCACCAAACCCAATTTACTTTCCGTTGTTATTTATTTAGGAGATAATAACAACATTCAAATAAATGTGACAGTGAAACCTTATCTGTAAAGAAATTCTCTGTGGGATCGACCTCAACTCTAGTTGAGTTTTATAAATTGACATCGATCATTTACACTTCTTATTTGAAGTGTAAGTTTAGACGTAGCAAATTTTGGCACCGCTGCCAAGGAATTTCAATTCAAAAAGTGTTGTACTAGCTTTTATTCTATTGTAGTTATAATTACTAATTTTACATTTTGTTTGGTGTTTGTGTCTTTTTCAGGAGAGTCAGATTGTGCATGTCCAACACTAGAAGCAAAGGAGCCCCATTGCTTCCTTACGACCCTAAAGTTTAGATAACTCTTCAAAAGATGGTTAATGCACAAGAAATAGAGGCTCAAAGACATAGACTAGGACTAGAAGCTGAGATTGATGTTGCAAGGAATGTACATCAAACTGCAGGAATCAATCAACCTAAGCCAGGTGTCCAGCAAAATACTAGAATCAATTAACCTAGGGTAGTAGATGAGAACAGAGGGGTGGAAGGAGTAGTTCATCCCCAGCGCCAACCAATAGCCCCAAGGGGTAGAGCTCAGCATCCAACTCATATGATATATGAAGAAGATAATGCTGACTTGGATGGAGCTGGAGCCACTGGAGCCATAGTGTTACCTGCACTACCCCTAGGTGTTAAGTTCACAATCACCAGCACCATGATCTAATTTTTGAACCTGAAAGGTATGTTTAGAGGTGCAACTGGTGATGATGCAAATTAGCACTTGATGAATTTTGTGGCAAGCTGTAAGTCACAAAAGATTCCTGGGGTCAACCAAACAGCAATGAGGTTGAGGTTGAGGTTGTTTCCATTGTCTCTTACTGGAGAGGCGACTAACTGATTGAATGAGATGTTAGATAACTCCATTCGAACTTGGAATGAGTTGAAGGAAGCTTTCCTAGAACGATTCTTCCTAGAATCAAAAGAGCTGCAGATGAAGGATGAGATTAGTACACACAAACAACTACTAGGAGAGGCAATGCATGATACTTGGTGGAGGTTTAGCCAAAAGCTGAAGAAATGCCCCAACCATGATCTTACCGAAAGGCATCTTAAATAAGACTTTTATAGATCTTTGAATTATGTTACTAAACATGTTGTTGATGCAGTTTATGGAGGCTTATTTATGAGGAAGTCGTTTGCAGAGAGCATGCAGTTATTGGATGAGGTCTCAAAGAACAACAGATCATGGTACACTAGAGATGCAGAGGTAGGAGAGCTTGGGTATACATTTGAGCTTTCAGCTGAACAGAGAAAGAGAGAAGAAGAAAGGAACAAGACATGGCACATATGAGGACTCAAATAGATCTGCTCACAAAGCATATTGTCGCCAAGTTTGAAAAGGTGAATGTTGTGGGATAGTAAAATAGGTATGAGGATCAGGATCTTGACCTTGATGAGGAACTAACTACTTGTGGAACCAAGGGGGTTTTTGAAATTATAACTCTGGAAATCATGGTTACAATTCTGGAAACGCAGGTCAGAACTATGCTAGGGATGGTCAGTATGTAGGCCATCAAATAGAGATCAAGGAAACTGGCAAAACACAGATGGGTATAGAAATGATCACAGTGGTGGTTATGTGCCCCCAGGAAATAGAGACTGGGTAGGTGGTAGTTTCAGCGGATCTAAGTTGGACGATATGATGTCTAAAGTACTACAGAAGGTTGAATCAACTGATGCAGGGGTAAAAGAAATGAGAGGTGATTTCTCAAGCATAAGTCAGTTGGTGGACTCTCACACCACCTCTATTAAATAAATTGAGCAGCAGTTGGGGCAAATCTCAGCCTCACTGAATCAGAGAAAGAATGGATCACTACCAAGTGACACTATTCAGAATCCCAAGAAGGACGGGCCCTGCATGGCCATCGCCACCAAAAGTGGTAAAGTTCTTACTAACTCTATGTCTGCAGGAACCAAACATGAACAGGTCTTAGAGCAAGCTGGCAGAGATGAGGATGAAACCGTATAGGTAGATGACTCAGAGGAGGTTCAGCATAAATCACAACCCGCGAGAGGAAAAGAGAAAGAGGTCAAGGAAAACCTGCCTTTAAAGCAGATTCCTAGACCACTTCCTCCTTTTCTCTCAAAGAATTATAAAGAAAGCTGAAGATGGGAAGTTTACAAAATTCATGACCATGTTGAAGCAGCTTTCAGTAAACATTCCACTGGTGGAAGCTTCGGAGCAGATGCCAGGATATGCCAAGTTCATGAAGGATTTGGTTACAAAGAAAGAGTTGTAAGTCTTGATTTTACTAATGATGTTCACTATTGCAGCGCCATTGCTACCAGATCTCTGGTTCATAAAAAGAAAGACCTAGGTGCATTTACTATTCCATGCACCATCAGGTCAATCAGCTTTGCAAAAGTGTTGTGTGATCTAGGAGCCAACATCAATTTGATGCCACTAGTTATCTATAAGAAACTGGGATTGGGAGTTCCAAGACCCACAACAATGAGGTTGATGATGGCTAATAGGTCAGTTAGGTGGCCTGTGGGAATCCTATGTAATGTACTTGTGAAAGTGGACACCTTCATTTTTTTGGCTGACTTCATGATGTTGGATTGCAAAGTGGACTTTGAGGTTCCCATCATTTTGTGAAGACCTTTTTTTTGCCATAGGAAGAGCTTTGGTGGATGTTGAAAGAGGAGAATTGAGGTTCAGACTCAACAAGGATGAGGTAAAGTTCAATATTTGTAGGTCAATGAAGCAACCCAATGATGTTAATGTGGTTTCTGCAATAGAGGTGGTTGCTGATGAGGGCATGAGGGTACCCATAGAAGAGAGGATGCTATTGAAACCTTAGCTGGAGTGTTGATGAACTTTGATGATAATTTCTTGTCTGACTATATAGAGACTGTGAATGCTTTGCAGGGTATGGGAGCACACTCGTATGCTCCAAAGAAATTGGACCTGGACTTGAAAAACAGGCCAAGCCCTTCAGCAAAATCATCCATCGAGGAGCCACCGGTGCTGGAACTGAAACAGTTACCCAGTCACCTCAGGTATGTATTTTTTGGTACTAATAACACTTTACCTATGATCTTGGCTACAGATTTAAATGAAGAGTAGGTGCAGGAGGTGATCAAGGAGTTAAGAAGGTACAAACGGGCAATTCAGTGGACTATTGCTGATATAATTGGAATACCTCCTAGTATATGCACTCACAAGATTTAGCTTGCGGAGGACTGCAGCCCAATCATTGAACACCAGCGGAGTCTAAACCCACATATGCAAGAGGTGGTTAAGAAAGAAATAATCAAGTGGTTAGATGTTGGGGTGGTCTATCCCATTTGTCATAGTCACTGGGTCAGTCCAGTGCAATGTGTACCCAAAAAGGGTGGTATGACTGTGGTGGCAAATAACAAGAACGAGTTAGTCCCATAGAGACTAGTCACTAGATAGCAAGTTTGTATGGACTACAGGAAGCTGAACAAGTGCACTTTAGGGGATCACTTCCCTTTGCCGTTCATGGACCAGATGCTTGATAGGTTGGTAAGTAAAGGGTGGTATTGTTTCTTATATGGATACTCTGGCTACAACCAGATATCAATTGCTACTGAAGATCAGGTAAAGACCACCTTCACATGTCCTTATGGCACCTTTGCATTTAAACGCATGCCATTTGGACTGTGTAATGCACCAACAACATTCCAAAGATGTATGATGTCCATTTTCTATAACATGATGAAAGACACTTTAGAGGTATTTATGGATGATTTCTCTATAGTAGGTGATACTTTCGATGATTGTTTGTTGAATCTTAGCAGGTTTTTACAGATATGAGAGGAGGCCAACTTGGTGCTGAATTGGGAGAAGTGCCATATCATGGTAAAGGAAGGCATAGTTCTTGGACACAAGGTATCACAGAAAGGGATCGAGGTCGACAAGGCCAAGATTGAAGTGATTGAAAAGTTACCTCCGCCGATCTGTGTGAAGGGTGTTCAAAGCTTCCTAGGACATGCCGGATTCTATAAGCGTTTCATCAAGGACTTCTCCAAAATTGCACACCCTATGTGCAAGTTTTTGGAGAAGGAGGTGAAATTTGTCTTTAATGAGACATGTCTCAAAGCTTTTGAGTTCCTAAAAGAAAAGGTGATTTCAGCACCAGTGATTATTGGCCTAGACTGGGCGGAACCATTTAAGGTGATGTGTGATTCTAGCGGCACTGCATTAGGAGTTGTGTTGGGATAGAAGCGCAACAAGATGTTCCATCCGATTTACTATGCTAGTAAGTTGCTAAATAGGGCACAGCAAAACCACACAGTCACTGAGCAGGAACTATTGGATATAGTGTATGCATTTGAAAAGTTCAGAGCTTACGTGCTTGGCCCTAAGGTGATAGTTCATGCAGACCATGTTGCCTTGAGATATCTCATGGCAAAGAAAGATGACGAACCTAGGCTGATCTGATGGGTGCTGCTTCTCCAAGAATTTGACTTCGAAGTGAAGGACAGGAGAGGTTGTGAGAACGAGGTAGTTGATCACCTGTCTAGGTTGGAGGCTGGAAAGAAGGAAGAAATTGAGCTTGAGATAGATGATACATTTCTGGATGACCAGGTATTAGCTGCTACTCTTGACCTTATTCCTTTGTTTACTGACAATGCTAATTTTCTGGCTAGTGATGTGATGCCTGAGGAGCTGACATATCAGCAAAGGAAAAGGTTCCTGCATGATGTAGGCAAGTACTTTTGGGATGAACTGTATCTGTACAGGGTGTGTGCTAACAACATAATTAGGCGACGTGTTACGGAATCCAAAATGTTGCACATTTTGGAGGCATGTCACTCATCTCCAGTTGGTGGTCAGCATGGTGGTGCTCGAACAGCCCACAAGATACTTCAGTGGACATAGTAAGGAGCTGTGATGTGTGCCAGCGACAAGGAGCCATCTCTCGGCACCATGAGTTACCTATGACACCTATTCTGGAGGTGGAATTATTTGATGTGTGGGGTATTGATTTCATGTACCCCTTTGTGAGTTCATATGGGCAGAAATACATACTGGTTGCGGTTGACTATGTGTCCAAATGGATTGAAGTTGTTGCCTTACCTGAGAATGATGGAAAGAGTGTTGTTGGTTTCCTGAAAAAGAACATATTCTCAAGGTTTGGAACACCCAGAGCCATTATCAGTGATGGTGGTTCTCACTTCTGCAACAAGGTGTTTAGTGCGCTTCTGACTATGTATGGGGTTAAACAACACAAGGTGGTAACACCTTATCACCCATAGACCAGTAAACAAGTGGAGGTCTCCAACAGGGAGATTAAAGTAATCTTGGCCAAGACAGTTAATGCCAACAGGACAGATTCAGCAAGGAAGCTGGATGATGCTCTATGGGCATACCGGACTGCTTTCAAGACACCTATTGGTATGTCTCCAAATCAACTGGTGTTTGGAAGAGTATGTCATTTTCCAGTTGAGCTTGAGCACAGAGCACTCTAGGCATTGAAGAAGCTAAACCTCAGTTGGAGCGAAACTGCGAACTTAAGGTTGCATCAGATCAATGAGATAGATGAGTTCCGTCTGAGAGCTTATGAGAGATCAGCACTCTATAAGGAGAGGATAAAACTATATCACGACAAGCATATTGAGAAAAGAAGCTTCACTGGTGGTGACTTGGTGTTACTTTTCAACTCCAGTCTTCGTCTGTTCTAGGAAAGCTGAGATCTAAATGGTCTGGACCTTTTAAGGTCACACAGGTTTTTCAATTTGGTGCTATTGAACTGGAAAATGAGAAAGGCGAGAGGTTCAAAGCTAATGGTCAGCGAGTCTAGGCATATTTGGGTGCTCCTGATGATGTGAAGATTGTAGAGGAATGCAAACTTGATGAAGTCTGAGTAATCAAGTAACCTGTCTCACGCCGCGACATTAAATTGTGTGCTTCTTGGGAGGCAACCCAAGATGTAATTGTATTAGGTATATTCCCTTTTGCCTTATTTTTCTTTGTTTTTATAGAGTAATTGTGTGTTGATATGTGCAGGAGAGAATAGGTGGAAAAATGCAGGACCAGGTGCAGACTGAACTCCACGGACAGTCTCACGGACCTTAGTGATCTTCACGGGCACTTTCACGGTCTGTCAATTTAAGGACAAAAGTTCAGAAGCTACTGGAAATTGCATAAAATAAGGGTCAACAGTCCATTAAAGTTTGTATGTACCGTCTAGCCTCTCATGAACCTCAGGTATGAATGCCAAGTTTTAAAGTCACAGACACGGACAGGTTCACAGACCGTGATGTCCTTTACAGGCAACTTCACGATCTATGGTCTTCCGCAGTCAATTGTTAGATCTAAGTTAGGATCACGGATGGTCTCACGGACCGTGACTCCCTTCATGGGTAACTTCATGGTCCATAGTCTACAACCCAGTGTTACCCATATCTGACCCGACCCGCGCGTAACCCAACTCACAATAAAACGTATTTATTTGATTCCAAAGGCCAAACAATCAGTTTCTTCCTATTCTTCTCCTTCATAACGGCTATCTAAGGATAGAATTGATTACCATTCATCAATAAACCCTACATCCACCCAAGAATCAAAACCCTAAGTGCTCAGTTGTGTAAGGGTGTCAAGATAGTTCCAGATTTCGGCTTTGTCACAATTTCCAAGTAAGTTAATTTTCAATGGTTTGCAAAGTTCAATCTTGTCTACACCTATGTATGATATTGAATTGTAGTGGGTAAGTCGAATTAGGAAGTATTAGTTGTTCTTGTGTGTTAGTCTATAACAGAGGGTCGAATTTGTTAGTAGGTGGTGAACTTTAGGTTAGTTAATTTAGTTTCTAAAGAACTAGGGTAAAGCTTAAGTTATAGGAAGATCTTGTAATTGTGTAAAAATGGTGGTTAAGTGCTAAAATTGGATGTTGGGAAGAAGGTGACTGACATATTGCCCCAAGTGTAAGACTACGATAGGTTGTATAGACCGTGGAAGGTACAACGGGCCGTGAAGCTTGTCATAGACAACACTTGAAGTCAACCCATCCCTAAGTTAAAGTTTACGAGAAGTATCATGAACCGTGGTGAACTCCATGGGCCGTGAAGCCATCCGTGAACATCCCTTGGTAAAATGGTCAAAGACTCCTTGTGCACAATAATTCTATTTCAACTCCACGAGGGATTTCACGGCCCATGGTCCATACCACAGCCCGTGCAAGCTCTCGTAGAGTTCCCTTTTTTGTAATTTTTATTTTTTCTATACTTAATTTGTGTTCGTATTTTGCTTCTATGGCCCTTCTCGATGATAGATTGGGTAACGACATTCTTAAGGCAAGGCGTCATGATGATATTACACAAGGGAAGACTGAGTACTCGATAGTGTGTCATTTGACTGTGTTGATTACTAATGAGCTCTCTATTTCTCAACTACAATGGGTCCCAAAAGAAAGAATGCTAACAAACCTACCCCCGTCACCGCTTTGCAATCAGAGGGTCATGACGACTCCAAAGCGAGTGGGTCTGAGGTGCAAATAAATGTTACAGCTGAAGATCACTTGCCTCGGGCTACTAGATAACTAGCTAAAAGAGCTATTCTCCACGACTCTCCTCCTCAGGCTGAAGAAGGAGGTAGTAGTTCTGATAACGAGGAAAACTCGGGAAGTCAATATGATGCTACTGTTGGTAGCCAATCTGTGGATGACTCAGGGGGCAGTGCTGAATCTGAAAGCATTTCTTAGGATGACACAAGTACCTCTCCGCCTGTGGCTAATACAGAAGCTTAAACTGGAGTATGAGAGGAAGCAGTTAATAGAGAGGATGAGGAGGAAATCACCGATGATGATACCATGGTGATGTATGTCACTGCCCATGAACCTGATCCGGCACTGAGACCACAGCTGATTGCCTATTACCGTTCCATGTGGACTGTGAACCGGTCCAAAGAATTTTTCAACAATGGGATTGTGAACAAAACTGGTGGCTTCAAGAATCGAGAAATCATGCCTAAGACTAGGGTGGTAGTAGCTGATATCAAATAATTCTCGAACATCTATCAGTTATTTCATCGACTTGGCCAGAGAATTTTGTTCCTCTTATGCAACTACATTGATGAATTTTGCTACGGATACAAAGACCACGAAATGTGGACAGAAAGACATGGCTAGTACATGGGGTCCACTCAACTCAATCATAGTTAGAGGCAAATCAATAGATATTTCTGTGGCTTCGATTAACAGAATGTTGTACGGCCCGGAATACTCTACACCAGCTTCAGTTGGCCTTTTCGAGGTCAAACATCATGAAGTCACCAGTGATACTACGATGGAATATCAAAATTCTCGAGAAAGGGTTTTACGCTGGATTGCGAAGCAAATTGCCATAAATTCAAAATTTGATACACTCAAATTACACCTCTTTTCAAACACATAAGCGATCTTTATCACGTAAAGAACTCAACTTGTAGGTTGGGGTTGATCCCACTAGGAATATGGTCCGGCTACGTGTGTATAATTTACTAACCCTTACCATTACCTCATATTAGACGTCACATCGATGTATGGCTTAGCTTTCACCCTCGCACCAATCGACATTAACTCTATTAGATAGTATAACACTAAATCTATGTTGATAATTCTTTTCTTATTAACTACCTCCTTGGTCCGGTAAGTAGCAACAAGGCGAGTTCTAACATTGCGCACCGTTAAAAAGACTTCTAGATGAAAGAATTATCAATGCATGCAAAACACTGTTCGGGAATTACTTAGTTACTATTCATACTTCGTTAATCGCTCATGGTTCCCACAACCCTAGTTGTGGATTTAGTTGCCCATATTAGTAAGAACACAATTCATATTTTTAGAAGAAGAAATCATGAACTTACATAATGAGAATGATAAACCCAGAATTTCAACTTGAATTTCCAAACCAAAATCTTCAAACCAAACTTAAGAAATTAAGAATTGCTAAAGTTGCAAGTTAATCTCCAAAGCCACAAAACTAGGACAAAAGTAATAAAGTCTAACCCCCAAAAATGAGGTTTACATGTCCTATATATAGAAAAATAAGTCTTAACTAAAAAGGAAACGAAATAAGGAAATAATGTTTCAGGATGCGGTTTCAATCAACGATAATGACCTACGGATCGAGGATTGATTTATGGTTCGTAGGTCCCTGCCGTGACTCAGGACTTGGGCAAATTTCTAACTTCAAAATCATCAAATCTATGAACAAAACGATGGAGCACTAGTATGGACCGTGGATTGATCTATGGCCGTGGATCCTTCTCCGTAGCTCCATACTTAGAATCTTCAAAATCAGGTACTGGAACCCCTCTCTGAATCATTTGACGGATAAGCAGTACGGTCCATATATCAATCTACGGTTCGTGGATTGCAATCGTGGTTCCACACTTGGTCAAGAATTCCCTGATTTTCCTTCAAGTGTTGTCTGCCCATCTACGACACCCATCTATGAAGCTTGAATGGACCTACGGTCCGTGGATCACCTCTGTAGATGCCCTTTTCTGCACATCCTTTAGTTGCGTCTCTCAGTTTCCACGTCTGAACATATTTCCTGCAAATATGAGAAAAATACATAAAAAACAATACAAAATGGCTCTAGACGCACACAACTCTTAAGTGAAATGTATTAAAAATATCATAAACTCACGGTATATCAACACCCTCAACTTAAATTCATTGTTTGTCCTCAAGCGACGCACTAAAACTCTGAACGACACTTTGTATAGAAGCAAGCATTTCAAGCACAAGAAATCACATGGCTCTCTACCCCGACTCTGTTCTTGAGTGCAAATCTTTTCTCTCAGACTCAACATGCTAACTTGTACAGATCCAAACATGACAAAGACTGACCAACCAACACACAACATACATTGTTTTACTTTCACCAAGGTACCAAGCTTCCGACAATGTAACTAGTGCCCTTACTTTAAACAAAATCCCTTTTTCACATGATAAATTTGATTTTGAGTACAAGGATTTATTCAACACTCATACTCAGAAGTAACTTCAAGTACAGTTAGTGCTCAATACCATAGGCTTGCCCTTATTTTCACTGCTTAGACTCTCCACACTAGGCTCTAGGATCACTATAGGACTTTCTTGGCATGTAACGTAGGCTCAGGGTTAGGTGTGGTACATTTGGGTACGTTTTAGTTACTTTCTGCCCTCCTTGACATAACATTAGGCTTTCTACCTCTTTTTGCCCTATTCTTGACATCCTACTATTTTACCTTCTTTCCTTTGATTCTCTTCAACCATAGATGTGACTTTAGACTTTGTAGCTCTTTATTTTTCACTTTCATCTTCTTCTTGCATTTTATTCTTTTCTTTAGCTTTCAACAAGTCACATCCTTTCCTCTCTTTTTTCTATTTTTCAACATCAAACTCTTTTCATACCCATTTTTCTTGAGGTTTCCTCTTTCATAGCCACTCTCAACTTATGGATTTTCCATTGGTTGAGGTGCACAATACCCAATGTCGGATTAGGACCAAGATTGAGATTACCATTTATATTATCCACCCTCAACTTAGGCTTTTGGCCTAAGTCGAGGTGCACATGTCCAAGGTTAGACTGGGGCCAACATAATAGATTATGGGAAGGTGAGTTAGGAGTTTAGAAATAAATGGTCTAATTTAGGCTCAAAGCATTTGGATCAAAGGGAGAATTTATTTCATTTGGTTGGATTCTTCTTTTAGGCAATTTGTGGACTTATCATAACAAAGGCCTATAATCAATTCCTAGCCTCTAGAGTAGATTGTCTTAGCAGGACTAACCGAGCAAGTTCTAGATTGGCACAAAAACTGTTTGAACAATCAACTATTCTCACACACTTTTGGCACATAGTTTCATTATCAAATTACCCAATTCAAAATTTAGCTTAAGTCATGCCATCAAGTTGGTACATTATCATGTCATACGCAGAGCCAACATATTCAGCTTGTTCTAGCCTACAGATTTTAGCACATATCACAAAAGTTTTTTTTTTTGGACGAGTATCATTTCTTTCAAAAAGTTTCATATTTTTGCCATCATGCTTCATTATTTCTCATGCTTCTACACATACAATCCTAACACATTCCGGTTCAACAGATATTAAGAGTCTCTTCGAGGGAAACAACACAGGCAAGAAAACCCCAAGAGAGGATTATGAGTTGGGTTACTCAGACTTCACCCTATCACTCACAATCCATTTACCCCACCCCCAATGAAAAATAGGTGCAATTTTCCCCAATGCACACAAAAAATAGTAAAAAGTAATGGATTTGGGTGAAGCAAACCTGTGGCACATAGCGCCGATGAACCATCAACAAGCGAGTAGGTCTTGTTTCCCGGAGCTTGCTACAGCAACATTGGGGCCACCATCAGTAGTGCCCACGTCAGCAATCACAGCACCCTTAGTAGTGCTATCAATCATTCTAACCGCACCATCAGTGGTGCTCACATCATGACTCTCAACAATCAGAACCTCGACAACGGGCACAGAACTCGAAGCCTCATGGGCGCTCTCACAAACCTTTTGCTGGCATAACTCCTCATCTATAATAAAGGCTTTTCGAGCCTGTTCAATCCACTAGCGCTCCCACTTCTTTGTTTGAGCCTAGTCAGTAGTGTCAGAATTTTGGCTAGAGTGGTGCCTCTTCCACGAGCACGGGTGGGATCGGGCTCTGCATTTGTATCCTCTCTGAATAAAGCATCAAGTACGGTATCGTTAGCTAATGTAGCGGGTGCAGAATTTGGCTCATCTGTGGGCACTGTAAGGATGGAATCAATGTCGTCCCATAGACTGTCCAACTAAGTCTGAATGGAGGAAAAATTTGTGATCGGCGCTAGCCATATGAGTAATCTCAACTCGAAGGCATTCAAGTGCTTATGAACGACTTGAACCTTCTGATCCATCATGCTTTCCATCCTCTTCTCCATCCTAGCTTCGGAATATACGATGGACTTCTGCATCCATGGCTTCACATGGTCAAGCAGTGTGGCCATCTGCGCCTCCAATTTCTGAACTCGAGCTAACGGCACAACAGAGGCTCCAAAAGGCGAAGTGGCTCTAGATGAGTTGGGGGCCTAAATAGCTTCCAAAGAAGATGAGGCTAGGGCATCATCAGTGTGGGATGGAGGGGTAGGCTCATCATCCTGCATCTGTTCCACAGTAGCTACTAAATTAGTATCGAATGGCACATCGATTCGCAGCCCTCTGTGAGGTGCAGCCACATTTGCCTCATCCTGAATCAGGCTAATATCTAGGGTCCCCATTGCCTGTATCAATTTGTCATAATGCCAGATCGGCACTCTAGAGTCTATGCATAGTTGAAAAATAAGGCACGGAAAAGGGTAAGTAGTGGAGGTCATGAACGCCATCTCTTGAATCTCTTCCAGCAGCATGCAAAAGAAGTCGATCTCGAACCCAGCTACTTATGTTGCCACTGTTACTGCTCTATCCCATGTAAGTGCATTGTCGGCCTTTGGGGGCGACACTCTGTTCCAAACCAGCAACTAAAAAAACTTGGCCACCAAATTCAAGATGGCCTTCCGAATACCCAAACGTGGTGAGCTAACCCACTTCGCTCGCTCTCCATCTGCAGCTATGTGCCTGGCCAACCACAGTAAGACAACCTCTCTCTGTTCGGCATTATGTGTGAGGCTCCACTCATCACAACGTCCCATCTGTAATCAAATTCGGCCATATTGAGTGCCCAAGTGTGATTAGGGCCAGGACCGTAGAGGAATGGCTGATGGTGGTATGTGATATGTCCACTGGAAAACCTCGAACCATAGTAGTAGTGAGAGGGTCTTGGGCTATGAGCTTGGACCTCTTGTCAATCGAACCATGGAGAGTGGAAGCATAGAAGGCATAGAACTCCCGCACAATCTCCTTGTTATAAGTCCCGGGGTCTCGAGCCATCCAATCGCACTTGTGAAGCTAAAAAATCCGGTGGATGTCGAGAATAGTATGTAAACTCCCCGTGAGGACTCTGCGCTCTTTAGTAATAACACGAGCCATTTTCTCTTTCTCATTTTGCATTCTGGAATCCCGGTAGATTTGGCATTGCCCCTTAGCACACCATATGTTTGGCTCCCTAGCCACCAGATCAGGGTCATAGATTCGTGGCACCGGGACCTCTCCCAAACTAGTGGGCTCATCAGACGAGAGAACTTTGTCATGTGACCCTGAGCCTATGCCGGATCCAGAATCAAAGCCGAAAGCATGGTCGGGCTGAGAGCCGGAAGCAGAGGCAGACTCTGAGCCGAAAGTAGAACCAGCCTCAGAATCAAAAGCAGAACCAGCCAGTGACCCAATCAATGTGTTCTCCTCACCAAACTGAGAGACAGTGACTACGTTGGTGACCACCTGCCGGAATGTATTCTGGGTAGCCCGAGGTGCAGTAGGGGATGTCCTCGTGGCCGGTGGAACATATGTTGGATCCTTTTCTACATTCATGTCTTCATCAATCAGCCTAAAAGTATGCAACACGGATTTTGATTTGCCCCTTTTGGAGTAGGTCACTTGCCTCTTAGGCGCCATGGTACATGTGGATGTCTAATTAGTACCAAACTAAACTCATAACACACTCGAAAAGATTTTAGAACTAAGAACGAACAAAAATGAAAAATAGAAAAAAAATTCAGACAGTGGCTTCAGTGGCCACCTACGGTGGGGATCTACGGTCCGTGGATCCCTTCCATATATCAGAGGTACCAAAAAGTTGGTCTCTGATGGGAACCACGGATGTGCAGAATGATCCATAGATTGATCTACAGACCATAGTCAACTTTCGTGGTTCTATACTTGGTGAAATTTTCATGTGCCACCAACCACGGACCCGATCTACGGTCAGTATATTGACCTACGGTCCATAGACGTGGTCTCGTGGATGGGATCTATGCCAGGTTTCAGGCATCCTTCATGTTGACCCCAATTTGACCAATTTCAACAATATCACCTAATCTAATCATGCATTTCAATAGAAATTATGCTAGTTCATCATTCTAAGGGTTCTGATTACTAAATTCACAAGAATTGCACAACAAATTAGGAACCCTAAGTCAAAACTTGTATTTAAACTCTCATTACATTGGTCTTATACATTATGAAGACACACAATCACTATCTGTCGTCCCAAGGGTGTTTGTAGTTCTAGTTTAGCATTCATTTACATACAATCGACTACCCAAGGTCTAGACCCAATTCCGGACTTTATATAATCAATCACTGAATCGAAATTCAAAGTGAAAGGAAAGTCTACTACCTTACAAGCAATAGGAATAAGCAGATTGTGTGACGACTCGAGACTTCCAACAACCTTTTGCTCACCTTTCGCACCAAACTCGGACACCGCACCTTTTGAAAATGGGGAATGGGATTGAGTTGGGGGAGAAGAGAGTGCTTTGTGAAGTGGGAGGATGAATATCAGGTAATTGATGATGGATTTATGGTAATATGGAGTGATTGGGGTATTTAGAAGGGTGTAGAAACGATTTGGGAGTATAAATGAGGGAAATGGGAATGATTTGAAAAAGAGGGGTTTTATTTAAAAGATGTCTGGGTCGGGTCAGGCAGACTAGGGTTTGGACCCATGAAACCCCGGCTACGGTCCGTGGGTCGATCTACGATCCGTAGATCACAGTTGCACTTTTAAAAATTCAGAAACCTTACCTGGGATCCGTAGACTTCTACACCAGACCTTTTTTTCTGCAGATTTTACTTTTCGTCCCTGCACATGTAGCACCCATTAGGCCTTTCTTTTTACATTTTCTAGACTCTTTTTAAACACGAACTCTATGCTATATCTAGCCAACACTAACCAAAAAAATAAATACAGAAAAGCAACTAAATAAAGAAAACTACTAAACTGAAAATAAAAACCTATAGTTGGCTAGATTGTACATCTTGGGTTGCCTCCCAAGCAGCTCTTGATTTAACATCACGACACGATGCAGGCCTCTTGATTACTTATAATTCATCAAGATAGTAGGCCTCAACAACTTCTTGCACACTTTCTACATTTCCCAGAAAGATCTTGATCCTTTGCGAACTTGAGTTTGCCCGGAAACAAGCGCAACCTAAAGTTGAATAGAAGCACAAGATCACCCACCACAAATTCTCGCTTTTCAATTCTTTGATCATGATACCTCTTCATTTTCTCTTTGTACAAGGTTGAACTTTCATAAGCTTTTAGGTGAAACTCATCAAGCATATTCAAGTCATTCATTCTTTGATTAGATGCAGTGCCCCAATCCAAATTTAGCTTCTTCATCGCCCACACAGCCTTATGCTCTAGCTTTACCGGTAAATGGCAAGACTTCCCATATACAAGTTAGTAAGGAGACATACCTATGGGAGTTTTGTAGGCAGTGCAATAGGCCCATAGAGCATCATCAAGATTCCCTGACCAATCCATTCTATTAGCATTCATAGTCTTCACCAAAATCTATTTGATCTCTCTGTTGGACACTTCAACGTGCCCACTAGTCTGCGGATGGTAAGGAGTGGCTACATTGTGGAGGACACCATATTTCTCAAGTAGTGCCTTGAACAACTTATTACAAAAGTGGGAACCTCCATCACTGATAATCGCCATCGGTGTACCAAATCTGGAGAAGATATTCCTTTTCAAGAATGCGGTGACACTTTTACCTTTATTGTTGGGGAGCGCAACTGCTTCCACCCACTTCGATACATAATCAACCGCAATAAGAATATACTTCATCCCATGTGAACTCACAAATGGACCCATAAAATCAATGCCCCATACATCAAACAACTCTATCACCAATATAGGATTCATAGGAAGCTCTTGCCTCTTTGAAAGCCCTCCTTCTCTTTGGCAACGATCACAAGACTTGGCGAAATTGTGAGCATCTTGGTGGATGGTAGGCCAGTAGTACCCACATTGCAAAATCTTATACACAGTCCGAATACCACTATGATTCCCACCAATAGGCGATGAATGACACGCCTCAAGTACACTCAACATCTCCACCTCAGGCACACAGTGACGAATAATCCCATCAGCACAACTACGATACAAGTAAGGCTCATCCCAAAAGAATTTCTTCATAGCATGCATAAACTTTTCCTTTGGTGAAAAGACAAATTCGGGGGCACCAAATCGCTTGCCAAATAATTAGCAAAGTCTGCGAACCAAGGAATCAGTTCATGAGAAGTAGCTAATACCTGTTCATTTGGAAAAACATTATTAATTTTAGCCCTATCACCAAGCTTTAGCATAGCCTCTTCCTCTAATCTGGTCAAGTGATCGGCAACTTGATTTTCGGTCCCCTTTCTATCTTTTACCACGAAATCAAACTCTTGTAGCACAATACCCATCTAATCAACCTCAGTTTTGCATCCTTCTTTACCATCAAATACCTCAATGTATAATGGTCAATATGCACAATGACCTTAGTACCAAGAAAGTAGGATCGAAATTTCTCGAATGCAAAAACCACCGTAAGAAGTTCTTGTTCAATCACAGTATAATTCTTCTGGGCCACATTTAGATATTTGCTAGCATAGCTAATAGGATGGAGAATTTTCTCTATCATCTGTCCTAATACTACACCAAGCGCCACTCCACTCACATCGCACATTACCTCAAACGGTTGTCCCTAATCCGGTGAAATAATGATAGGTGCAGTAACCAACTTCTCCTTCAACTCTCCAAATACTCTCAGACAAGCATCATCAAATCATCAAAATCAAACTTATACTCCTTTTCAAGCAGTTTTCACAATGAATGTTCAATTTAGAGAAGTCCTTGATGAACCTCTTATAGAAACCTGCATGCCCAAGAAAACTTATAACACCTTTTACAGAGATAGGTGGTGAAAGCTTTTCAATTACCTCTACTTTTGCTCTATTAACCTAATGCCCTTCTCGAAAATCTAATGACCCAGAACTATCCCTTCTTTCACCATAAAGTAGCACTTCTCCCAATTGAGCACCAAATTATAGTCTTCACACCTTTTAAGCACCTCAGCCAAATGATCCAGACATCAATCAAAAGAGTCACCTACGACAGGGAAATCATCCATAAATACCTCAATACTGTCCTCCACCATATCAGAGAATATCGACACCATACAACGCTAGAAGGTCGCTGGAGCATTGCACAACCCAAATGGCATCCGTTTAAAGGCGAAAGTCCCATAAGGGCAAGTAAAGGTGGTCTTCTCTTGGTCCTCTGGGGCTAAAAAAATCTGATTGTAGCCTGAATAACCATCAAGTAAACAATACCAACCCTTACTTGTAAGTCTATCCAACATCTGATCCATGAATGGAATAGGGAAATGGTCATTTTCTGTCCAAGCATTTAGCTTCTGATAGACCATGCAGACTCTCCATCCAGTCACAGGCCGCATAAAAAAAAACTCATTTCTCTCAATAGGAGCCATGGTAATCCCACCTTTCTTGGGTACACATTAAACAGGACACACCCAACTACTATCTGCAATGGGATAGATAACTCCAGCATCCAACCACTTGATGATCTCTTTTTTAACTACCTCTTGCATATGTGGATTTAATCTTCTCTGGTGCTCAATACTAGGCTTGTGATCTGGCATGAGTTGGATTTTATGAGAACAGATACCAGGAGGGATCCCAATAATGCTCGCAATAGTCCACCCAATAGCTCGCTCGAATCTCTTTAACTCAGAAACCAAACATTCTACTTGTCGCTCATTCAAATCTACCGCAATGATGACCGGTAAAGTATCATATTTTCCCAAAAATACATACCTCAAATGTGATGGTAGAGCCTTAAGCTCCAATTTCGGCGCCTCCTCAATAGACGGTCTTGCAGGTAGGGACTCGCGATTTTTCATATCTAACTCTAGTTTCTTTGGTTTCGAACGATATTCGCACCTATCAAGTACGGCGACCAACTCATCATATTCTTCAATACCATCACTCTCAAAGTTCATCATAACCGCTGCTAGTGCCTCAACAACCAATCTCTCCTCAACCTGCACCTCAAAAACACTCTCAACTCTATAGGTTATCACCGATACCGATTGGAGCTCACTACTTTGCTTTATAGACCTATAAATATTGAAAGTCACATCTTCATTGTTCAGTCTGAATTTCATCTGCCCCTTTTCCATATCAACCAAAGCACCCCCTACCCCGTAGCTAAAAATGGCCTCCCAAGAATAATGGGAACCTCAAACCTCGCAGTCAAGAATCACAAAATCTGCCGGAAAGATGAACGACTCCACTTTTACTAGTATATCATGGAGCACACCTATGGGCCTCTTCACAGTTCTGTCGGCCATGAGTAATTGCATCACAGTCGATTTTGGATATCCCAAACCTAACTTTTTATAAATCGACAATGGCATCAGATTAATGCTAGCCCTAAAATCACACAATGCCTTAGCAAAATGCAACTCCCGATGGTACATGGAAGAGTAAAGGCACCAGGATCCTTTTTTTTCTGCACAAGGGACCTTGTAGCAATAGCACTATAATGTTGCAATCTATCATCATCTTTGAAGCTCACTTCCCTCTTCTTTGTCACCATGTGCTTCATAAATTTTGCATACCCAGGCATTTGCTCCTATCAACGGAACATTGATTGAAAGCTATTTCAACATTTTAATAAACCTGCGATATTTGCCTTCTTCAGTTTTCTTCACTAACCTATGTGGGAAGGGAGGTGGAGGTCTAGGTATGGGGATAACTTTCTGAGTTACCTCCGCTTCTTTCTCTTTCACATTCTTGAACTCTTTACTTACCTCGACCACATCATCATCTTTACTATCTCAATTTCCACCCCAGATGGTATAGGTGGATCTATGGTTTGCTTACCCCCTCGAGTAGTGACTACCATACAATGCCCATCATTCTTTGGATTTTGAATAGTATTACTAGGAAGAGTGCCAGGTTGACGTAGGTTTACTGTAGTCGACAACTCAGTCATCTGTAGCTCAAGATGCTTGATCGACACTCCGTGGGATCAACTTTTTGACCAATACCAAATAAGTCATTTCGCATCTCTTTCACATTCTCATCAGTCGCGTCAAACCTCCTCATCATTTTCTGCATCATATCCTCAATAGTGACATATTACCTCCAGCTTCCCTAGAAGAAGAATCTTGATTTTGAGGAGGAACATAAGTTCCAGCCCGATTGTTTCTGTTGCCATAGTTATTTCGGTTGTAATTGTTATTGCGATTGTAATTCCCATCCTAAACATATTGACCCTCGCGATTGTAATTTCCATAGTTTCGACCTTGGTTACCTTGACCTTAGCGCCAATTATCCATGTTGGAACCTTGGGCGTTTGGTCAGAAACCCCTCGTCTGCTCATTCACCGTATAAGCATCCTCTTCAAAATAATACTCATCTGCCGGTGGTGGAGTTCTAGTCAAATAGTTCACAGAATTTACCTTCTCCGCTCCTCAAGTCACATGCTTTAACACCAACCCCAGTTCAGTTCTCATTTGTGCCATCTCCTAGCGAATCTCATATGCGAGCTGGTTGTTTGTAACTTGGACGGTAAATGTGCTACTCTCAGTGTCTGACTTTCTAGTGCTCCAAGATTTATTATTTCGAGATATCTTCTCCATTTTCTCTGTAATTTGTGCAAAAGTGCATTCACCGTACGAACCTCCCGTAATAGTATCGAGCACTGCCTTACCATTATCATCCTGTCCTCGGTAGAAATACTCCTTTAACAACTCATTATCAATATGGTGATTCGGGACACCCCTCATGAAAGCAGTGAACCTATCCCAAGAACTACTGACAGACTCTCCAGGTAATGCTACAAAGTTGTTGAGTTTATCCTTCTTATTCAACTTCTTGGACTGGAAAGAATATTGCTAAAAATGCCTCTGTCAATTGCTCCCATGTATAGATTGAGTTGTAAAGGAGTTCATCGAACCACACAGCAGCATCTTCGGTCAATGATAAGGGGAACACACATAACCCAATGACGTTCATATCCAAATTCGATCAACCTATACAACTTTTGCAGACATGATTAAGTTTGGCTATGTAAGCATGTGGATCATCCATTGGCATGCCCGCAAACAAGCCCCTTACTGTAAGCATCTACATCAAGCTACTGGTCACCATAAATGTCTGCCCCTGAGGTAGAGACGGTAGGACAAGAGGTCCATCAGAATCGGAAATATTAAGGTTGACCCTAGAATTTTCATGCAGACGTGGTTCATGTGCCCTCAGTGCATCTCCTAATCTATTCTCAACTAGAGCCTGATTATTCGCATCAACTACCCTCGGAGATTGCAATCCAACACCTTCACGTAACTCTCCCCCAATAGGGTTAATCGAAACTCCTTGATTATTCATTCTTCGCAAAGTTCTATTCAATTTGGGATCGTAGGGAGTAAGTGGTTCACCTTCGCTCCGTGTACTTGGCATACACTAGAGTAAGACCTTAAGAGAGACAAAAACAAAAGAAAAAGTAAAATTAGGAAATATTTGACTAAAGTTCAATAACATAGTTAAACTTAATCTAAAAGCCAAATTCCCGACAGTGGCGCCTAAATTTGATACACTCAAATTATACCTCTTTTCAGAAGCATAAGCGATTGTTATCATGTACAGAACCTAACTTGTAGGTTAGGGTCGATCCCATGAGAAATATGGTTTAGACTTAAGTTCAATAACGATTATATTCGTTTAGCCAATGTATTTACGAGAAAAATAAGTAAAAGAGGGGGGTGGGGATTTGTGTAACAAATTTTGGAAATTATGAAAGTAATTAGTAAGCAAGATTCAAACTTTTGTTGTTATCAAATTGAGAAAGAAACTAGGGCGTACGTGTTCCCCATAAGTTCATAACTCCGTAGTCCTAGTAATAGCAATCCCTTCCAAGTGTATTACATACAAAGCGATAAGTTATATATCTCTAAATCCTTGGTCCGCATCTAGATAATTTCACCACGCACCTTGGTTCGGCTACGTGTGTATAATTTACTAACCCTTACCATCACCTCATATTAGACGTCACATCGATGTATGGCTTAATTTTCACCTTCACACCAATTGACATTTATTCTATTAGATAGTATCACACTAAATCTATATTGATAATTCTTTTCTTATTAACTACCTCCTTGATCCGGTAAGTAGTAACAATGCAAGTTCTAATGTTGTGCACCGTTAAAAAGACGTCTAGACGACAGAATTATCAATGCATGCAAAACACTATTTGGGAATTACTTAGTTACTATTCATACTTCGCTAATCGCTCATGGTTCCCACAACCCTAGTTGTCGATTTACTTACCCATATTAGTAAGAACACAATTCATATTTTTAGAAGAAGAAATCATGAACTTACGTAATGAGAATGATAAACTCAGAATTTCAACTTGAATTTCCAAACCAAAATCTTCAAACCAAACTTAGGAAATTAAGAATTGCTAAAGGTGCAAGTTAATCTCCAAAGCCACAAAACTAGGATAAAAGTAATAAATTCTAACCCCCAAAAATGATGTTTGCATGCCCTATATATAGAAAAATAAGTCCTAACTAAAAGGGAAATGAAATAAGGAAGTAATGTTTCAGGACGCGATTTTGATCAACGATACTAACCTACGGACCGTGGATTGCTCTACGGTCCATAGGTCCCTTCCGTGACTCAGGACTTAGGCAAATTTCTAACTTCAAAATCTTTAAATCTCTAAACCAAACGAGAGAGCACCAGTACGAACCGTGGATTGATCTACGATCCATGGATCCTCCTCCGTAGCTCCATACTTAGAACCTTCAAAATCAGGTACTGGAACCCCTCTCTGAATCATTTGATGGATCAGCAGTACGGTCCATAGATTAATCTACGGTCCGTCGATTGCAACCGTGATTCCACACTTGGTCAAGAATTCCAAATTTTCCTTCAAGCCTTGTCTACCCATCTACGACATCCATCTACAGAGTGTGAATGGACCTACGGTCCGTGGATCACCTCCGTAGATGCCTTTTTCTGCATATCCTTCAGTTTCATCTCTCAGTTTCCACGTCTGAACATATTTCCTGAAAATATGAGAAAAATATATAAAAACCAATACAAAATGACCCTAGAGACACACAACTCTTAAGTGAAATGTATTTAAATTACCGTAAACTCACGGTATATCAATGGGGAAAATGCAGTTTGGGTCACCACAACTCCAACACTCATTACTAAAGATTCGCTGTCTTTTCCAGCCAAGGTTTGGTGGGGCTTCGTCCAAGAACAATTGGGACCGACAGCTAATGATAACACTTTGTCACCTTCCCTAGCCTCGTTGGTAGCCTATCTTATAGTTGGTTACCAAGTCAATGTGGGATGGATAATAGCGACCGAGATGAGAAATAGGGAGCTAAATGAGAGTGTCGCACTTCCTTTTCCCTATCTAATAGGGAAATTATGTCGAAGAGCAAACATTCCTCCGAACAACTTGGTTGACATATGGAGTGACATCCCACGTGCAGATAGAGGTCCAGAATAAGGAGAGTTATCACAGCCTTCCACAGAGGAACCACCACTTCCAACTTCAACTTCCCAGGCTTTGAGTACCTTTGTCAATATCCCTATGCTTTTTCTTGAGAAATTGGTTGCAGATCAGCGCCAGACTAGGACATTGGTAAACCAGATTGTGCTCCGGATGCCTCAACTGATAAAGACGAAGGTCTTAGCTGTAAAAAAAATATCAATGATGTGGTGCGGAAAGAGTTGGTTGTCTTAAAAGACAAATTGGATGGTTTAGAGAACCTTGTGCAATATCGATTCCAGGCTGTCGGGTCAGTAGATACTAAAGAGTTCAAATCACAACTGGCCAAGATGAGAACTCAGATTGCTAAATTAGCTAAAAAGCCAATACAGGTACCCACTCTGATATTGTCTGAATCTTTAATGCAAATGCTAAATCAAGCACCCTCTACTGAATCAATTGATGATCTTTGGGGAGAACTCCCCACGAGTAAGTCCGGCAAGAGAAATCACAAACCTGGAGAACTTGAAGAGGAGACCCTTACTGACCTAGCCAAAGAGGCAAGAAGGCAAGAAAAGAGAGCTCGTAGAGCATCAAAGAGGGAAGCTCGAGAAAACAAATCCCTTGAACAACAACAGTGAGATGCATCCTTAGTTGGAACTTTTAGTAATGGAGCACCTGCTCCGACTAGTGAGGACCAAATTGATCAGGTCTCGAGTTCTGAGAGTGCACCCATTGATAAGGGTGCCAATGTTGATCTGACGACTGACACCTAGAGCATCGTAGGTATAACCCCTCTTCATAGACTGTATGTTTTATTGTTCTGTATCGACTTTGAGGGCAAAGTCCTTTTTATTTGGGGAGGGGATGGTGAGCAACTTGCCATAGTTGTTAGAAAAATGGAGGTTTTCTCTGTGTATCACTATTTTGTGTGTTTTATGTGTTGAGCTGTGCAGCAGCTAATCTGTGAAAATTGAGGACCTGAATCTGAGTTTGACTGTTAGGATCTTCAGATGACATCTTAGATACTGATATGTTGAACATGACTAATCTGACCAATTAATTGGTGAACCAAGAAACTGAAAACAATGCAATCATGTGTAGTGTGTGTGTAAGTTTTGATTGAAGTCTAAAACTAGGAGCAGAAAATAGAACTTGCCTAAGTAGTCTTGCTTGAATCTGAGAATAACCGGATAGGAAAGGATCATTAGGCCATTTTTGTTAAACTAGTAAAAAAGCCAAAAATAAAAGAACCAAATGAAAATCTTATCACTTGAACCCAATTTGAGCCTTAAATCAATCTTTGTTCTTACCCAACATATATCATATCCTTGGTTCTCCGAAGGTACACGATATCACAACTCAAGCCAAAAGTCTAAGTTGAGGGTGATTGCAATTCGAACAGAAAGAAAAAGGGAAAAAGAAGGTTCAACCAGTGAGCTAAGTGCATATCAAAATGCATATATATGTAAAAAAAAAAAAGTGAAAAGAATAGAAAAATAAGAAAATAAAATGAAAAAGAAAATAATAGCTACTAGGTCGGGAGGAAATAAAGAAAAAAATGGAATCACTCAAAAAAGAGTATGTGAAAATGAAACTTTGGAAAACCAAGGGATTAGTCACTCACGAAACAAAATATCCATACCCTATCCCCGAACCTATGTTACAAGCCAATAAAGTCCTATAGTGATCCTATTCCGGGTGTTTGAAAGATAAAGTGTAGAAAGCAAGGGCAAGCCTATGGTAGTTTATTGTTAGTGTTAGAAGTTCATTGAGAGCGTGAGCGTAGTACTCAGTCCCTAACATTATGAGTGAGGGACTTCTTTGGTGTGAGAACACGGTGATTGCATTTGAAAGTAGATTGTTTGAGTTGATAATTCGCAGGTATAAGCATGATTGACTGTGAGTAATGACATGTCATATATTGATCCTTACATGTTAGATTCAGAGATTTGGGATACAAATTGTACTTGAAATAGTTGTTGCGTAGTGTCATAAATCTGGAAATGAATTGAGGACTGATTGTATTTGTTTTTCTCATCACTTGAGGACAAGTAATGGTTCTAAGTTGAGGGTGATGATGTACCACAAAATTGTGGCACATTTGATGGTTAATAACTATGAACTAATACTGGAATTAAGTGAAAATTTGGATTATTTAATGGGTTTGTTAAATGTGTAGGTAGAATCTGGGTTGTATAGAAAGGTAGAAAAAGAAGCAGAACAAATGTTGACCAAGTGAAGTTCACGGCCAACTTCACGGACCGTTAACTTCATTACGGTCCGTGGTTAAGTTCGTGAAAGTGAGGCAGTGCTGGGCCTTGAGAAGATGAAGAGCAGGAATAACCAAGTGAAGACCACGGAGGGTTCTACAAGCCGTAGTCCTCACCACTAACCGTGGTACCTGCCGTGAAGCTGGACCAGTGTGAAAGCAAAAAAGAGTTGAAAGAAGGTTGAAACCCAAGTGAAGACCACGATCGACTCAACGGGTCGTGGTCCTCACTACGGACCGTGGTAGCTCTCGTGGTGCATTTTCCAGTGACCAATTTTGAAGAGCCACTTTTGGAAAGCTCCAAGGCAAGACCACGGAGGGATTCATAGACCGTGAAGCCCTTGACCGTGAAAAGGCCCGACAATTCAGTCCTAATTCAAATAGAACTCATTTTAAACAATCTACTTGGAATTACTTTAGGTCGTGGTAAACATCATTATTCATTATCTTACGTTTGATGACGAAGAACAGAGCGTGACTCTTAGATTTTGATTTTTGGATTTTTTATTATTGCTATCAGTTGGAAATTAGGATTCAGAATATCAGATTATCAAAGTGATTGTCGATTTGCTAAATACTTTTGTAAGGCTTTCTCAATATGTTTTCATCCCTAATTACTTATTATTTACGTGAAAGCATGAGTAGTTAAACACCACAACAGGGATTGTGGGATCCATGACGAATCTAGTGACAATTTCGTAAAATGATTAAAGGGCAGTCTGTGTTTACATTTTGTAATTTTTAGCTTTTGATATCATTGTCATCTAGTGAGTGTATGCATTAGACGAGACTGTATTTGGTATTTTTTTCGAGATAAAAATACCAATTAGGAAAAAGGCTAAACTAAATTATCCAATTGGAGTTAAAGCTTGAGTTCGAGAGAAAAGATCTTTAACACCATATCATTTTAAGCGAGGGTAAATGTTAGTAACACTCTAGGGTCGAGAAAAAATGAGTGATAATTATCTGATTTGGCTGAGAAGTGTCAGATAAATTTAACTCGCAATGATTTTGTAAACATTGATTTGCCTGATGCTCAATTACGGAAGAACACTTGAACTAATGTTATGGTGAACACAATCCTAGTTTCTCTTAATTAATTGAATCAACCTTACAACGAAATAGTCTGTTAGTCGCGAATCTAGATTTTGACTGCAAGTTTGGTAATTATAACATTTCCACCAAACCCAATTTACTTCCCGTTGTTATTTGTTTAGGAGATAATAACAACATTCGAATAAACACGAAAGTGAAATCTTCTCTATAAAGAAATTCTCTGTGGGATCGACCTAGACTCTAGTTGAGTTTTGTAAATTGTCATCGACCGTTTACACTTCTTATTTGAAGTGTAAGTTTGGACGTATCAGTGTATCGCCGAGTAACTCCGTGAAGCAGTGCTACATCTCCCAATTATCTAGGACACAAAGATGCTGAAGGCAAATGATGAAAGGCGATGAAGTAGACCAAAGGGCGGATCACTGAATACATCGGTGATTCCCATTAACGTCGCCGAAAGATCCTTTGGAGCACATTTTCTGAAACTATAAATACTAGTTCAGTTTTATTCTTAGGGGCGAATGTTACCTTATTTTATCTTGTTTTTAGATTATTAAGTTGGAGATAAAGTTTTGGAAATATTCTCTCTAAGTTTTGGAAAGGATTTTGAAGAACTTGGAGCATTCAAAGGGTTTCAAATTCAAGGAATTGGACTTGGGTCTCTTGGGTTCTCCACTCTTGGCTTGCTTTAAGACTTAATATTTCATACCCATTGATGGAAACTGATATTGGTATACGTCTTTATCTCTTTTACATGGGTAGCTAAAACCCCAATTCTTGGGGTGTGATTTTGTGAATATGGGTTAGATTAGTTGTTGATAGTCTTTTCGTAGTTTAAATGTGATTTCTTTTTATGGTTATGGATGAATTTAATGAATTTGTAGTTGCTCATACAACTTTATTTATGTGTTTTCGGCTTGCTCGAGAGAGAGGTCGTAAAACTAAGACCACTAAATTGATGGCCAGTGTGAGTGGGTCGACATGAGGTTCAGCTCGAGAGAGTGAACCCTAGTCCCATGTCCACACACTCAGCTCGAGAGAGTGAGTGGGTTAACGCGGAGGCTGTTTTTCATGCAGCAAGTGGGTGTCCGAGAGGAACGCATTTGAAATGGGGTAAGTTGCTCGAAAGAGAGCATATCCCCCTTAAAGGCTAGCCTAGTCACAAATACTCAATGAATTTACTATCAAAAGTATGTAGCCAATGATTTGTTCTATCCCATATTCATATCACATCCCAGGAATCTCGTCTCCATACTTGTATTTTTCCTTATTTTCACTATTTTGGTTGTTTCTTGCTTACAAACCCCAATTTGATATTTGACACTTGCGTCACCCTTTTTATTTTGTGATGTTTTCATTTGCCAAAGTCTTTAGCTACGATTAGCTTTAGCACTTTCACCCTTAACCACTAATTCTCACTCCCACTCCCTTGGGACTCAACCCTAACCCTTGGTTCGGTTACTAAACTATTGTATGATTGTAGACACTTGCATCGGAGGTTTTATCTTGATTATGCAAACATCAAAATAGTGATGCTGCCAGGGAGTGGTGTTACATGAAAGTTTTTGGCGTAAGATGAATTTTGCTTTTGGTAATCGTAGTTTACTAACTTTACTTTTAGTTTTGTTTCCTTTGAATTTGTTGATGTAGGTTGGTACCCTAAGCATGGCTGGGGAAAATGGTGACAACTCAGCTGAGAGCCAGGGAGTCGAGAGGGACTTCTAGTTAACCGCACTGGTAAGTCAGCTGAACGAGGTGTTCACCAAAATAGTAGAGGTGGAAAACCAGTGCAAGAGTCAAGGGAGGTACATACCTTCTCATGATAAGAAGCAGTCTAGAGACAGGGAGAAAAATCGAGTCGAGGAAACACTCCAAATCATTCTCCAAAAGATCACCGAACAAGATCCAATGTTAGAGGAGATGAAAGAGAGAATTGAAGTATTGAATCAAATGGTTGGCTCTCACTCTAGATCGATCCAGCTGATCAAGACACTCCTAAATTATGCGGTGCCTCCTTTTCACTCAAACGAACTATTGGGCTTACCTAGTAACACTAGGACCAACCCAACCAATGGGGAGTGAGTAAGGACTCGCTTCGTACCACGACGTTAAATAAGATGCTTCTTGGGAGGCAATCCAAGGTTTTATCGCTTTAAATTAGTATGTTAGAATAATGGTGTGTTAATTTTGTAGGTTAAAACAAGAAATGTGTTGAAAAGTACGCGAGAAAATGGTCAGTCGGTGAATCACCAAAAAGGTCAGCAAACCTGACTTGACCCGTCGTTTGGCTCAATCCAAGGATAAGTCAGAGCTTGTAAAATGCGATGGACTTACGAAGTAGTTCGGTGTGTCACCGACCAGGTCAGTGACCTCGATGTAGACCACCGACTTAACCCCCAATAAATTGAAATAACTTTAGCAATTGATGGGGCAGGTGATCACTCAGTGAATCGCCGAGTAAATCCGCGAGAGTGACTAACGTCGCCGAATAGGCGCAAACTGGATGGTTTTTAATGGCCAAGAAACTTCTAATTTGAAATTCTTCACTTTCCCTCGCACTTAAACCTCCTAAATTAACACTAAGGTAATATTTTCTTTATTTTAGTCCTTTACTAGCATTTTAGTTTGTTGATTTGTGTTCAGAGTTGGAATACTTTTCCGCCTAGCTTTTCAATCGAATTTCAATCTCCATTAAAGGTTAGTCCTAAAACCCCGAGTTTATTGTTGAAAATTTTGAACTCTTTTGCAATAATAGTATCGTATTGATGTGTGATGGGCCTCTCTGCTAGAATTAGAATGTTTACATGCCTATTTCAATTTGAAAATGTTGCCCGTTGTGTTCTGATCGTTAAATGCCTATATTTGTTGTGATTATAATTGAATAAAATCTCATTAGGTTGTGATTGCGTGTGGTTCAATTAATTGGGTGAAATCTGAGTATCCCGCGTATGTGCTATATGTTGAAAATTTGTGCAATGATAGAGCTGGTGACACTACTCTTAAGAGAAAATATCATCCAAATGGCAAAATGCGGCACATCCGGGAAAAATTTGAGTATCCCGAGGCAATGGGCAGTGCGGGTCCTGTTTGAATTTCGTTAGTGCATGCTTTGATTTTGCTTTTGAGGTTTTCGGGATTGAATTCGAGAAGGTAGATTGAAAATAGGCACATAGGTCATTCGGCGAGCTAAATAGAGCTCGCCAAACCACTCGGCGGTTCGCCTATTTCCTTCACCTCACTTTTTATTGTCGTGTCAAATTTGTGGTTTGATTTTGTAAATTTTGGTGAGAAGTCATGGGTTCGCCGTAGGCACTCGACAACTCACCGAAAGTACTCGTTATCGCACTTTATTTGCACCCTTGAGACTCTTATGCACTGTAACTTTCGGCAGACAAACCCTTTCTTGCCGAAAGTAGTCGGTGATTCGCCAAAAGGACTCTCATATCACCAACTTGCCTTCATTGTTTAGCCAGCCTCATAGGGGAGCCAGATTTAGCTCTCCAAAGCAGTTCAGCGACTCGCCGACTAGATTAGCGAGTTTATCTGCAACAAGATTTGGTGTGCTAGAATTTGAATCTGTTTTCTTAATTTCTCTTGATCATTTGCAGATATGGTACGCACCAATCTAACTGAACCACCTTATAAAAAGGCAAAGGGCATTACAATAAACGAAGGAGGATCAAACCCTCCAAAGATGAAGGGAGATGACCTCTAACTGAGACACAAAGGCAAGAGGAAGAAACATATAGCTAGAAAAAAAGCAGCTATTGAGCCAGATTTCCCTGAACCAGAGGATGAACAACCTCTAATTAACCAAAGGGATGCGCTCCGAGCCAGATCTCACCCCACAACCACCAGTACTCCCTCAGTTGCCACTCCTCCGACTACAAACTCAGTGCCAGCCCAGGGATCCTCAGTAACTCCTGCACGTCCTATAGTTCATCCACCAAGGTTGTTAAACAGATTGAAAGGTGATGGTTAATGAACCATCATAGAGGAGAAGTTACTATCCATGGAGGATCCGGAAGGCAAGCATTCTGATGTGCTTGAAACTCTCCGATACCGTAGATTTGAGCAGTTCACACGGCCCCAAGGACCTTTCATTCCCTCCTAGGTAACAGAGTTTTACACTGCTTATGGGGATTTGGTGCCTAAGAACAAGAAGAGGTCAAGTGAATTTCGATTGGTGAAGTTGGTCATGGTTAGAGGCAAGGAGGTGGAGTGTCACGGAGAGCATATTAATGTTGTATTAGGTAGACCACTACACTCTGCGCTCCCTTACGAGGGATTGATAATTGTTCAGTCCATGGATGACTTGAAGGGTTGGTTAGATCTAATGATTTCTAACACCACCCCGAGGTGGATGGATGCAGGAGCTCCCATTGAGAAGAGGGACATGAACATCGCCTCTAAGTTCTTGTTTGGCTTTATCAGCAGCACTATCATGCCATCCTAGAACAAGTCTATTATGTGCCGTACTAAGGCGGCTTTCCTAGATTCTATCATGTCCAGGAGGCGGATCCACCTAGGACTGCTGACTTTGCAGGAGATGGCCAAGAGAGCCAAGCAGAGACTTACCTATTTGTCATTCTCGGTTTTGATCACTGAGTTATGCCGGCGCATCGGAGTACCCTGGGATCCTGCAAATGATATAGAGGTCATCCCTTCATCCTCCACGGACATCCAGCATATTGAGGCCGAGTTCATATGAGAAGAGGTTGACAGGAGGAAAGCAACTCCAGCAGATACCTCTCCAGAGTTCAATGTTAACTCATTACCAGCAGAGGCACCTTCACCTACTCTAGCCTCTGATCCCTCAAGTACACCCCCTCCTTCTTCCTCTTCCTCACAGGATCCAGGTATGTCCTCATCCTCCCAGCCTACCAAGATTACTCGGGCCATGATCCTGAAGATGGGGCAGTTGGCCTATTCAGCTGATGTGAGAGCTACCCGATTGGAGAGATCCATCCCGGGGATGATTGACAGTGCCATACTAGCAGCACTTACCCCCCTTCAAACTTTTGTTAATGCCTTGACAGTGAGAGTCATTGCTTGTGAGAGCAAACAGGGGGAGGACTCTGAGGTGAGGGCTTTAAAAGTCAATATTGCGAGTTTGAGGAAGGACATAGACTATCTTAAGTTTACTGACTTCACTTCACTACTAGAGACTACTGAGGACAGGGATGCTCCTAATACCTCGAGGAATCATCCGACTACCACCGGAGATGTACAGCGGGATGGCGCAGCTCATGTAGAGTCAAATGCAAAGACCGACGAGGAGTTGATATCAATACACACTGAGGAGAGCAGAGATAAGGGCATATTCAGAGACTTGCCAGATCTTATAAAGACGATTGTGCAACCGGTGATCAAGACATTGCCGACAGGGACGTCCACAGCAGCTCCTAGTGGATATGGCATTGCTATTCTGTCTGAGGCTACTCCGGGCACTGATGCCCATATACAAACTGCTACACCAGCCACTGAGACCCCAACAAAGAGAGAGACTGCATAGACAGGACCTTTCTTTACCTCTCTCTCTGTCTTATTATATTTTTACTTTTGGATACTTTTATATGCATTTGAGGACAAATACTTTTTAATTGTGGTGGGGTGAGGCCCACACCTTTTGTGTTGATAATTGTGTTTTGTGTATATATTTGGGTTGTTCTGCTTTAAAATTGTGTTTTATCTGTTTTTGTGGATGATTGAGCTTATGGCTCCTTTAATTTATTTGATTGCAAAATGATTTTAACCTGTCCAAAATATTTTGCCACTGGCTGTTTTGTAGCAAAATTTAAGTCTCTGTCGCGATCAATACCGATGACTTGAATAGTGCTCTAAATCAAATGAACATGAATGCACGGCTACAATGAGGCCAAATAAAGTTGCAAAGACAATATGTGAACTCTTTGCATCTCATTTTGACTAGCCTAGTATCGAATCGAGTCTCTTGTAATGACCGTTGCACACTAGCGAAAGTGTGGAGTCTTGTTTGAATATAGTGTCGATGCCTAGTGTGATGAGCTTACTTTGAAACATGCATGATAGATCCTCGAATTTTCCCCGTTGGTCCGATCGACTTAGTAAAGCTTTCTCTTGGCATGATCTTAGGCAACTTTGAAAAGTGTGAGCCAATTTGACATATACCGCTTATGTGGCCTACCTTGTAAGTGTGTGAATCTCTTTTGAACACCCCATGAGCCTTACCTTTCTTTGGAAAAAAATTGATGAAATCATTTCTTTATCCACTACCTATAATCCTCTTGAATTGTGGTTAATTGAATAGCCAACTTAGGCCAAAAGCCTAAGTTGAGGGTATGGTGAAAAGATAAGGGCAAGTTAAGAAGTGCAAGGAAAGTCTCCTTTAACCCATGGTGTTGAGAAAAATGGAACCCGTCCATATAAAAAAAAAGAGAAAAAAAGAAAGAAAAAGAAAAAGAATGAAAAAGAAAATTTTGGAATAAAGTACCAAAGAAATTAGGTTCGCAAACAGCCCATGGAAAGTGAATAATAGGATGACTTATAAGCACTAAAGAGAATGATGAAGGAAAAGGGAAGGAAGTGTTGTGAGCACCACAATTCATGAGGATGAAAGCCACTAAGCCTAAATGACCATACCTCTGCACTCAGCCTCATTACAAGCTTTGAAAAGACCTTTTTAATATTGAGAAAGCTGAAAGAAATGTCAATTGGAAAATACGGGCAAACCTATAGGTGAAAGCATGCATTGCTTCATCTTGTGAGTGTGAGCGTTGCATCTGATTCCTGAACTTTAGATGATTAAGTCATTATAAGCGATTATGGAATCATTCTTTCTATGAGGGCATTCAAACAATTTAGTTGAGCTTGAACTTGCATTTGAGGCAAGTATTGTGAGCATGAGATTCTCTAATATTGGTGAGTCACTACTTGAATCTTTGAGTGCACAATTGATCTTTGCATAAGTAAATTGAGTCTTCTTGTGTGCATTCACGATTGAGTCTTGTGTAGCACTTTTTAAGACACCTTTTTTGAACGACTGAACTTGAGTTTGCTTGAGGACAAGCAAAAGTTTAAGTTGGGAGTGTTGATGCGTCCACAATTTAGACTCATTTAGGGCTATATTTTGATGAAATTAGTGTCCTCAAATGCATGTTTTATCTCGATATCTGATGAAAACCTTTAAGTTTCAGGTATTTGAAGTTTGAGGGAAAGCATGGACACTATTGAGCAAAAAGGAGCAAAAGAAGCTAAAAGAACAAAGAAATGAAGATCTGTGAATCGCCAAAACCATTCGGGGAATCACCAATATATCGCATATTCTCCTTTTGTTCCAGTGCGCTGAGCCCTGAAGGAAAGGCGCAAATCGGCGGTGAAAAGGAGAAGTCGGTGAATCACCGAGCGACTCCACGAAGTAGTGATACATCGCCCAATTATCCAGGAAACAAAGATGCTAAAGGCAAATGATGAAAGGCAATGAAGTAGACCAAAGGGAGGATCGCCGAATACATCGGCGATTCCCACTAACGTCGCCAAAAGATCCTTTGGAGCACATTTTCTGAAAACTATAAATACTAGTTTAGTTTTATTCTTAGGGGCGAATGTTACCTTATTTTATCTAGTTTTTAGATTATTAAGTTGGAGACAGAGTTTTGAAAATATTCTCTCTAAGTTTTGGAGAGGGTTTTGAAGAACTTGGAGCATTCAAAGGGTTTCAAATTCAAGGAATTGGACTTGGGTCTCTTGGGTTCTCCACTCTTGGCTTGTTTTAAGAATTAACCTTGCATATCCATTGATGGAAACTGATATTGGTATACGTCTTTATCTCTTTTACATGGGTAGCTAAACCCCAATTCTTGGGGTGTGATTTTGTGAATATGGGTTAGATTAGTTGTTGGGTCTTGCTTGCTAATAGTCTATTCATAGTTTAAATGTGATTTTATTTAGTGGTTGTGGATGAATTTAATGAATTTGTAGTTGCAAATACAAGTTTGTTTATGTGTTTTCGGCTTGCTCGAGAGAGAGGTCGTAAAACTAAGACCACTAAATTGATAGCCAGTGTGAGTGGGTCGACATGAGGTTCAGCTCGAGAGAGTGAACCCTAGTCCCATGTCCACACACTCAGCTCGAGAGAGTGAGTGGGTTAACGCGAAGGCTGTTCTTCATGCAGCAAGTGGGTGTCCGAGAGGAACGCATTTGAAACGGGCTAAGTTGCTCGAGAGAGAGCTTATCCCCCTTAAAGTCTAGCCTAGTCACAAATACTCAAAGAATTTACTATCAAAATCATGTACCCAATGATTTGGTCTATCCCATATTCCTATCACATCCCAAGAATCCCGTCTCCATACTTGTATTTTTCCTTATTTTCACTGTTTTGTTTGTTTCTTGCTTACAAACCCCCATTTGATAGTAGAGGCTTGTGTCATCCTTTTTAATTTGTGATATTTTCATTTCCCAAAGTCTTTACCTACGATTAGCTTTAGCACTTTCACCCTTAACCACTAATTCTCACGCCCACTCCCTTGGGACTTGACCCTAACCCTTTGTTAGGTTACTAAACTATTGTACGATCGTAGACACTTGCATTGGAAGTTGTGTCTTGATTACGCAAACATCAATAAGCAACCTTACCAGTACGCCTCAAAATCTGATAGGGGCCTATATATCGGGGACTAAGCTTCCCTTTCTTACCAAATATCATTACATCCTTCATGGGTGAAATTTTCAAGTAAGCTCAATCATTCACATCAAACTCAAGATGTCTTCTTCTAGCATCGGCATAGGACTTTTGTCGACGTTGAGTCGTTTCCAACCTTTCTGTAATAAGCTGAACTTTATCCATAGCCTCATGTTCCAACTCAGGGCCTATCAAAGCGACTCCATCCACTTCAAAGCATCATATAGGAGATCTACACCTCCTGCCATATAATGGTTCAAATAATAGCCATACCAATTAACCTAGAAATATATCATACAAGCTCTCAACATATCTTTAAAAGTTTGGATAGTATGCTCCGCTTGCCTATCGGTTTGCGAATAAAAGATCGTACTAAGCTTAACACAAGTATCAATACCCTTTTAAAAAGACCTCCAAAAATAAGAAGTGAACTAGGTACAACGATCGAAGATAATGGATAAAGGCACTCCGTGCAACTTTACCATTTCTCTCAAGTACAACTTAGCATATTCCTTTGTCAATAAGAAATCTTGACGTGAATGAAATGAACCAATTTCGTCATTCGATCTACTATAACCCAAATCCAGTCATGTTGTCGTCGGGTGCAAGGCAAGTCAACGATGAAGTCCATATTCAAATCTTTCCACTTCCAAGTAGGAATACTAATGTATTGGGGTAAACCTCCTAGTTTCTGATGCTCAGCTTTCACTTGTTGACAATTGGGACACTTAGCCACAAATTTTGCAGTATCCTTCTTCATCCCATTCCACCATAGATCTCCCGCAAATCACGGTACATCTTGGTGGCTCCCGGGTGAATGGAATATCGAGAACTATGGGATTCTAACAAGATCTGCTCCCTCAAGTCATCTACATTAGGAACACATAAATGACCTTGACATCGAAGCACTCCATCTCCCCTTTGGGGGGAAAGCCTCAACGGACTTTTTAAGCATTGCTTTCTTTAGTTCAACCAAAGTCATATCAAGACCTTGCTTGGCTTTCACATCTGGCACAAAATATGATTATGACCCATTATGAACCATAACCCCACCTTTAGTAGAGTCTACTAACTAAACACCCAATCGGGCAAATCTATGGGCATCTCAAACCAACTCATTTTTATCATATTTTATGTCAGCAACACTACCCATAGATAACCGACTAAGAGCATCTGCCACCACATTCGCCTTACCGGGGTGATAGAGAACACTCATATCATAATCCTTCAACAACTCAAGCCATCTTCTTTGGCAAAGATTTAGGTCCTTCCGATTAAACAGATATTGCAAGCTCTTGTGGTTGGAAAAACATCAACATGAACACCATACAAATAATGTCTCTAGATTTTAAAAACAAACTTAACTGCCGCTAACTCGAGGTCATGGGAAGGATAATTCTTCTCATGAATCTTAAGTTTCCTTGAAGCATAGGTAATAACTTCCCATTTTGCATAAGCACACATCCTAGCCCAATTCTCAAAACAACACAATAAACAACAACACCATCAGTCCCTTCCAGTAAAGTCAACACCAGAACAGAAGTAAGTCTATCCTTCAATTCCTGAAAGCTCTTTTCACATACTTCGGACCATATGAACTTAGCTTTCTTTGGAGTCAATGTTGTCAATGGATTGGCAATCGATGAAAACCCGTTAACAAACCTTCTGTAGTAACCAGCCAAACATAAGAAACTTCTAATATCCAAAGGGGATAGAGGTCTAGGCCAACTCTTAACAGCATCCGTCTTCTTAGGATCTACCTCAATACCCTCACTTGAAACAATATGACCAAGAAAAGACACGAACCTTAACCAAAACTCACATTTTCTAAACTTTGCAAAGAGTTGTTGGTCTTTTAGAATTTTCAACACAACCCTCAAATGATTAATATGCTCATCTTCATTCCTCGAATAGATAAATATGTAATCAATGAACACATTCACAAACATGTCAAGGTATTGTATAAACACCATATTCATCAAATCCATAAATGTTGTCGGAGCATTAGTCAAACCAAATGCCATTATCAAAAACTCATAATGACCATACCGAGTCCAAAAAACCGTCTTCGAAATGTTATCTTCTTTCACCCTCAATTGGTGATAAACCAACCGTAGGTCAATCTTGGAAAATTAACTCTCCTTGAAGTTGGTCAAACAAGGCATCTATCCTTAGAAAGGGATACTTATTCTAACGGTCACCTTGTTCAATTGTCGGCAGTCAATGCACATACGAAGCGAAGAATCTTTCTTTCTAACAAACAAAACTGGAGAACCCCATGGAGAGATACTCAGTAGGCTGAAACCCTTATCCAAAAAATCTTTCAATTTCTCTTTTGGCTCCTTTAGTTTTTCCGAAGACATTCGGTAAAAAGGGATAGAGATAGGTTGCGTATCTAGGAGAAGGTCAATACCGAAGTCTATTTCCCTTTCGAGAGGAATATCAGGTAAATCATCTGGGAACACTTTTGGAAACTCATTAACCACAGGGACCGACTCAAGAGTAGGGATTTCGAAATCTACATCCATCACCCTAAATAAAGGGTATATGCAACCCTTAGAAATTATCTTTCTAGCTACAAGACAAGATACAAACTCACCCTTAGGCATAGAATTTCCCCCTTTCCACTCTAAGACAAGCTCATTTGGAAACTCAAACTTGACTATACGAGAACTACAATCAATAGAAGCATAACATGAATGCAACCAATCCATACCAAGGATAACATCAAAATCTAGCATATCAAGCTCTACCCAGATCAACAAGAGTAACTCTATGGGATAAGGAAATGGGACACTTTCTATAGACTCTCTTAGCCACAATAAAATCACCAACAGGTTTACAGACAGAAAAGGGGTATAACAACACATCTGAAAGAACATCAAACCTTATAGTCACATATGGCATCATAGAAGACAAGGTAGCACTGGGTCTAAGTAAAGCATAAACATCAAGTTGAAAGACTTTTGACATACCGATAGCCACATCGAGAGAACCATCTTGATCATGACGAATCTGAAGTGCATAAAATATGTTTTGCTTGGGAGCATTTAAAGTCGAACCACTAGGATCGGATAAAGGGTTAGGTTGAAACCTTTGACGATTATCTCCATCGTTCTTAGCAACTAAAGGACAATCTCTTATCTTGTGGTCCATCATACCACAACTAAAGCAAGCATTGGAACCCTCTAGACACTTTCCCTCATATTTCCTTCCACACTTAGCACAAGTAGGCAATAAACTTTCTCCTTGAGGCTTAGGGTTAGACACCCTTGCTTTGTTGAACTTAGAAGGAACATTGGAGGAACCTTGACCGGAAAACCTCTGTCAGAACTTAGAACGACCATGTCCATCGGACCTTGAATATGAGAAATTAACATCATAGGTTTTAGCCTTCTTTGCCTCCCTACACTTTTCCTTAAGTTTATCCTCTTTAATTTGTTAAGAATGAACTATGAGACGAGAAATGTCCATATCATTAATAAGCATGGCACTACGACATTATTTAAAAACCATTTTGGACACGCTAGAAACGAACTTAATCATTCTTGCCCTAGGATCGGCAATCATAGTGGAGTATATCAAGACAATTATGTGAACTTCAAAGCATATTCCTTCACATTCATACTTCCTTGACGAAGGTTGATAAATTCAAGCACATTTGCATCCCTCATCAATAGGGGAAATAACCTATCAAGAAAAGCAACTATGCACTTTTCCCAATCAAGAAGACCCGCATCTTTCGATCTTCCCTCTTTCCATTGGTTGAACCACACTTGAGTGACACCTTTAAGTTGATAAGAATAAAACTCCACCTTTTCCATCGGCGTCACTCCCATGATCATCAACACCTTGTACACCTTATCAATGAACTCTTGAGGATCCTCCTCAACCCTAGAACCCTGAAAGTCTAGGGAATTTATTATAGTGAAGTCCCTCACTCTAGATGTCATCGTACACACATTTGGGTTCACGGGGACCAAAACCTCCCTATTGGCTTGGGTCTTCATGGCTTGAGCCAATACTTGAAAATCAACCCTAAACTCTACATTAGTCACTTTCTCAGCCAAAAGACCGGCCGAAACTGGAGAATCTTGAGGAGGAGCTTTCGTTCCACATTCTCTCCCACATTTCTTCTAGCATATGGTCTTCAAGTAGCCATATCCCGTAGAGAATCGATTAAGGATTAAGAGAGAGACCTTATAGAGTTAAACTCTATCACACGACTTAAGAGTAATGAAAAAAGTGGAGTTTCCTAAACATCTTGTAGCCTCTCATTCATAAATGTGGTGTGCTTCACACTCATGAACAAGACTATACTCAACGTGGCTTATGAGACTTCCTAGGACCTTTTCTCAACCTTGTGCTCTCATTACTAAGTTTGTCACGATCAAGGGTGGCCCCTGGGCGTATCATGGCGTATAAGACCCCGAGAGACCCCATACAAGTCACTTAGCATTCAGCATACAAGAAATAAAATATCAAAGAGATAAAGAGAAACATTTCAAGTCTAAAAGTTTTATCAAAGTAAAGTGAAAGTCTTAACATTGTCACAAATCCATCTAGTACATAAGAATGAATCTGGGCGTAGCCTATACATCATGTTCCAAAATGGAAAATAAGAAAGGACTAAAATGATAAATGCCCGGTGCTCAAAAGCATGAGGACTCACCAAGCTCAAAATCTCTTCATAGAACTCTAGCCATGAAAATGGTAATGTTGAATATCGGACCCTACATTTGGGGAAATATAGGCAAGAATATGTATTAGTACAAACATTTACCAAGTATGATAGCAATGCAAAAAAAACATATAAAGTCATGCTAAAAAGGGACATTTTGATGAGCATGCAATGATCGAGCTAAAACATGAATCTTGAATGTTAGAAAACATAAGTCAAAAAACATGACCAATGCAAGTGAACATCATCTTAAAACATAAGCAAGATACTTCTTGAAGTAACCTTAGTTCATCATAACTTGCTTGTGGGAAGTAGCCTTAATCGACATATAAGATCATGTGAGCTATCAACGTGGAATTTGATGTCTCCTACACCGAAAAGGGTTTTCCTACTTTCCAAGGTAAGGACCATGAACTTCTAGCTTATGTGGATCCACTGGCTAATGTCTATCTAGACAATCCTATGTTGGTACATAGTTTATGGGACACGGGTAATCGCCACTTGTCCACTCGGTACTAAGCCTAACTTCCACGGAATAGTTCTTAATCATATTCATCTTAGCTCTTAAAGGAACATGGGTAATCGCCTTTTGTCTTTCAATTAGAGAGCATAGGTAATCGCCTTTTGCCTCTACATTAGAATAGCTCCTTATCATTCATTCATTTTAGGTGAGAAAGCCTTTCAACCTTAGGAACCCTTATTATGTGAGAAAACCTTTCACAATCATGCTTTCATGTGTATATAAGAAAATCCTTTCAATAACACAACAACAACAACATCATTGATACTTCACTCTCAAAGCATCCTTAAAACATTGGCATCTATTTCATAAGAACATGCTTTATTTCATAAACTCTTCTTTCATAATCCAAAACCCGCATCATATAATCATTGCTTGGAAAAAAAACATGAAAATTACATGGGTTCATGGGGGATCATCACAAAAATATGAGATTAACTCAATTCATTCATAAAAGATCATAGATCAATCATTTAAATCAATAATTAAGAGAACTGATAACATAGAAGAAATATCCTAATTCAATTGGGGATTTCTAACTTTGAAAATTGGAGATGTTGGGAACTCCATAGAGGAAAGGGATCCATGGATGAAAACCATCATAACTCAATGCCAATTTCTTAACTACAATGGAGGATTAAGAGACTTGACTTGAAACCCTAGGTCGAACCCTTCTTCTTCAAGTTTTTTAGAGAGAGAAATATTTGAGAGGAAAACTTGTTCTTATTTTGTAAATTTGAGAGAATGATTTCTATTGGGAAATTTTGGGGTTAAAAACACTTATATAGGGGTTTTGGTGAAGAGTAAAACGACATAGTATTAGGCTAGAATAATTAGGAAAAAACCCAAAAGACCCTAAGAAAAATAATTGCCGACACCAAAGATGGACAGATCGATGGCCCGTTGGTCAAAACATGGACCGTCCTGTCAGGGCGTCATCTAGATTAGAAACTGAAATTTTAGGACCTTAAACAAGGGGACCCACCCATGGGTCGTGATCCAATCAACGGGCCATGGGTCCCAACCGTGGTCCTCAACATTCGACCTCAAAATCTCTCTAAGTCTGGGACTCACCTACAAAACCAATTTACGGCAATTTATGGCTCGTGCATTGGACGATGGACCATTCTGGAGAAACATTGAAGATTCCAAAAAACTTGATATTCTGGAAAAACTGACTGGCCAACCATGAACCTGGCCTACAGTCTGTGGGTCATTCCACGGACCTGGATGGCACCGTCAGAATTGGCACCAGATTTTGAAAAACTCAATTTTTTTTCTTTTCGAATGTGAGGTGTTACAGTTATACCAAAAATTGGATGTAGGAGAATTACCCATTCAACCAAAGAGATAGACACAACAAATCTTGAAACGAAAAAAATGTAGAACAATCTATTCTGAAGAAAGAGTTAATTCAAATAATCATTCACATATATGTTTAAGGTTTGAAAAAGTAAGGGGAAGAATAATAAATTCAACATACCTTTGCCGCAAGGAAGTAGGGCTTTTGAAACTTAAAATGATTTCACGTCTTCGTATATATACATACAAACAAATTTTCACAATCGGTTTAGCTTGTAGAAAGAAATGAGATTGTCTCAATCCTCAGATTTTTAGACAGTTGGCAAATGTTTTAGGTAACTGATAAATTTTGGGGATTTTAAACTTTTATCGACAAGACTTTAAAGACTGATAGCTACATGAGATTTTTTGTCTACCTTAGTCCTTACTTCTTGTTTCCTATCATTTGTCACTCCCATGTTTCTCCCCCTCTTACAAAGATTTCCAATAATTTTTAAATAATAATTTCTAGACACATTTGTTAGAATGATTACAATTCTATGAATTCATGCATGTTATGAGTAATTAAATGCAATAATTACAAATATTATTATAAATTTGTGACAAGAAATATCAAATGAGGGATCATTTTTTAATGTTTAAAATTTATTTTAATATTTAGTACCTCTTCTATCCATCCTTCCTAAAAATATTAATATTTTAAATATACAATAAGTTTACCATAGAGAATGAACCAAAAAAATGTGGATTAAAGCTCAACACTCTAAATTTCTACCGTGTTTAAAATACTATTAATGGCAATGGTGTGAGATACAAATGTATGTTGGTCATTGAGAGTCTTATAGACTAAGATTGGATTGATGGCTAGGTTTTTTATAATTCTTCACTGGTAATAAAATTCTTTATTGTAGATATTACCCCTTCAACCAAAAAAGTATTAAACCATAATAATCTTTTTTTAAAAAAAAAAATAAAGCAAATTTCTCAAAAGCATTTTCATTTAGTTTCTGTCAAATGAAATTTCTTCAACACTTACAAGTTTAATAACAAAAACTGACTGTATGAGAATTCCTCATTTAGCTAAAGAGATAGACATAACCAATCTTGAGAAGAAAAAAATGTAGAACAATGTATGCTTAAAAAAAAGTTAATTCAAATGAACATTTTACATATATGTTTATGGTATAAAAAAACAAGTGGAAGAAGAAAAATTCACCATACCTTTGCCAGGAAGGAAGTAGGGTTTTCGAAACTTAAATAATCATTCATGTCTTTGTATATATACACACAAACAAATTATCACAATCAGTTTGGCATGAAGAAATAAATGAGATTGACTCAATCCTCAGATTCTTAGACAGTTGGCAAAGGTTTTGAGGTAACTGATAAAATTTGGGGGTCTTAAACTTATATCGACCAAACTTTGAAAAATGATAGCTAGATGAGTTTTTTTGTCTATCTGAGTCTTTACTTCTTGTTTCCTGTCATTTTTCACACCCATGTTTCTCCCCCTTTTAGAAAGATTTTTAATAATTTTTAAATACTAATTTCTAGGCACGTGTGTCCCATATTATTTTTTATAGATTCTTTAGAACTATTAGAATTCTATAAATACATGCATGTAATGAGTAATAAAATGCAATATTTATAAAAAAATAGTTTTAAATTGTGATAAGAAATATCTAATGAGGGATCATTTTTGAATGTTTAAAATTTATTTTAATATTTAGTACAACTTTTAATATTTAGTACAGCTTCTACCCATCCTTCCTATGAGCATTAATAATTTAAATATAGGGACAAGGCACATGTACCCCCTAGACTATGACCGAAATTCAAGAGACATGCCTTAATTACACTAAGGTTCTATTACCCCCCACAGAAAACTCTTCTTCTTTTTTGTAATCGTGTACACCTTTTGGCTTATGTGGCACACTCCATGACTCCATGCAGTTGAGGTGCGTGGGAGATATTTGGATGCCACGTAAGCCAAAAGGGTGCACAAAATTTCAAAAAATATGGGTTTAAGGGGCTAATAGGATCTTAGTTTAGTTAAGATTATCCCTCAAATATACAATAATTTCACTGTAGAGGATGCACCAAGAAAATGTGGAATTGAAGCTCAAGACTCTAAATTTCTACTATGTTTAAGATGCTATAAATGGATATGATGTGAGACAAAAATGTATGTTGGTCAGTGAGAGACTTCTAGACTAAGATTGGAATGTAATCTAGGTCTATTATTTTTCTAATTAAGTCTTCACTGGCAGTATAATTCTTTATCTATGATATCATCAAAATTACCCCCTTCAACCAAGAAAAGAATCCTAAGAGTCTATTTTTTTTAAGAAAAAAAAAAGCAAATTTCACAAAAGCATTTTCATTTAGTTTCTGTCGAATGGAATTTCTTCAACACTTGTAACTGATATAACAAAAATTGCCAGTATGAGAATTCCTCATTCAGCCAAAGAGATAGACATAACAAATCTTGAGAAGAAAAAAATTTAGAACAATGTATGCTTAAAAAAAGAGTTAATTCAAATAAACACTTCACATATATATTTAAGGTCTGAAAAAATAAGAGGGAGAAGATAAATTAATCATACCTTTGCCGGAAGAAAGTAGGGTTTTCGAAACTTAGTTAATCATTCATGTCTTCGTATATATACATACAAACAAATTATCACAATCTGTTTGGTGTGAAAAATAAATAAGATTGTCTCAATCCTCAAATTCTTAGTCGGTTGACAAAGGTTTTAAGGTAACTGATAAATTTTGGGGGTTTTAAACTTTGAAAAATGATAGCTAGATGAGTTTTTTTGTCTACCTGAGTCTTTACTTATTGTTTCCTAGTGTTTGTGACACCATGTTTCTCCCCCTCTTAAAAAGATTTTCAATCATTTTTAAATACTAATTTCTAGGGACATGTGTTGCACGTGTGTCCCATGTTAATTTTTATAGATTCGTTAAAACTGTTTGAATTTAATGAATACATGCATGTAACAGCAATAAAATACATCTACAAATAATATTTTAAAATTGTGACAAGAAGTATCAAAAGGGGGATCTTTTTTTATGTTTAAAATTTATTTTTAATAATTAGTTCATCTTCTACCCATCCTTCCTGAAGGCATTAATATTTTAAATAGGCGATAAGTTTATCGTAGAGGATGCACCAAAAAAATTATGAAATTGAAGCTAAAGACTCTAAATTTCTACCATATTTAAGATTCTATTAATGGATATGATGTGAGACAAAATGTATGTTGGTCAGTGAAAGTCTTCTAGACTAACATTGGATTGTAATCTAGGTTTTTTATTTTGCTATATAATTCTTACCTAGTCATACAATTCTTTATCTTAGATATCATCAAAATTACCCCCTTCATCCAAGAGTAAATTAAACCATCAGAATCTGTTTTTAAAAAAATAAAAAACAAAGCAAATTTCTCAAAAGCATTTTCATTTAGTTTCTTTCGAATAGAATTTCTTCAACACTTATAAGTGTTATAACAAAAATTGATTGTATTAGAATTCTCCATTCAACTAAAGAGATAGACATAACCAATCTTGAGAAAAGAAAAATGTAAAAAATGTATGCTTAAAAAAGAGTGAATTCAAATGAAAACTTCACATATATGTTTAAGGTTTAAAAAATATGAGGAAGAAGATAAATACACCATACCTTTTCCGCAAGGAAGTAGGGTTTTCAAAACTTAAATAATCATTCATGTCTTCGTATATATACACATAAACAAATTATCACAATCCATTTAGCGTGAAGAAATAAATTAGATTGTCTCAATCCTCATTTTTTAGACAAATGGCAAAGGTTTTAAGATAATTCATAAATTTTGGGGGTTTTAAACTTTTATCAACCAAACTTTGAAAACTAATTTCTCCCTCTCTTAGAAAGACTTTCAATAATTTTTATATACTAATTTCAGGACACGTGTATTGCACGTATGTCCCATGTTGACTTTTATAGATTCGTTAGAACAATTAGAATTCTATGAATACATGAATGTAATGAGTAATAAAATACAACAATTACAAATATTTTTTTAAAATTGTGACAAGAAATCTCAAATGAGGGATCATTTTTTAATGTTTAAAATTTATTTTCATATTTAGTACATCTTCTGCCCGTCCTTCCTAAAATTATTAATATTTTAAATATACGATAGGTTAACCATAGAGGATGCATCAAAAAATGTTGAATTGAAGCTCAAGACTCTAAATTTTTTCCATGTTTAAAATGCTATTAATGTATATGATATGAGATAAAATTGTATGTTGGTCGTGAGAGTCTTCTAGACTAAGATTGATTGAAAGCTAGGTTTTTTATTCTCGCTATATAATTCTTCACCGCTAATAAAAAAATTATTTTAGATATCATCAAAACTACCCCTTTAACCAAAAAAATATTAAACCATAAAAATCTATTTCAAAAAATAAAAATAAAGCAAATTTCTCAAAAGCATTTTCATTTAGTTTCTATCAAATAGAATTTGTTCAACGGGTCGTGGTGCTCTTCACGAGCCACTTCATGGCCCATTACGGGTAAGTCGGCATTGACGAACCTGACCCAACCCACGCAACCGCAAACCCAAAATTAATTGTTTTAAAAGAATTTCTAGAGCCAAAGGCTGTTCTTTCCCATTCTTCTCATTTGTAACACCTTTTTAAGAGTATAAAACAATTTTTGATCATCCATAACTCCAAATCAAAGAAAACCCAAATCCTAAGTGTGCATTGCAAGGAAGCCCTAGATTCAAGTTCATCTACTCAATTGTGTGCGAAAATTTGAGCAAATTTTGAAGTAAGTTCCTTTACCCACTTGATATAAGTTTGATCTTATCTAAAATAAAGTTAGAACTACTAATTATGGTTCCCATTTTCGTATATTGTATGATGATTGAATTTTTGTGGGTTATTTGTTGTAGGTATGTGTTTAAATGATAGAATTTCATGATTCGAGGTTGATCTTACTTATAATTTGTCATGGGTTGGGCTTGTAAATGGAAATATTGATAATGGGTGTTCATAGGTTGTAGGTTTGTATGAAGTTTATGTGTGGAACGGGTTGATGTTAAAATTGATGTTTAGATTTTTGTTGGGTTGAGTCAAGACGTTGAAATCATGTTATGAAAAGGCTTGGCAAATCATTTTTGAGTGTTTGTGATTGATGGAATTGATAAAAGTGTGTTGGGTGAAACATTACCTACGAATCTGGCCTAAGTGTAAGTACACAAGGGGCTTCACGGACTGTGTAAGGAGACACGAGCCGTGAATAATCATTCATGTCTTCGTATATATACACATAAACAAATTATCACAATCCATTTAGCGTGAAGAAATAAATTAGATTGTCTCAATCCTCATTTTTTAGACAAATGGCAAAGGTTTTAAGATAATTCATAAATTTTGGGGGTTTTAAACTTTTATCAACCAAACTTTGAAAACTAATTTCTCCCTCTCTTAGAAAGACTTTCAATAATTTTTATATACTAATTTCAGGACACGTGTATTGCACGTATGTCCCATGTTGACTTTTATAGATTCGTTAGAACAATTAGAATTCTATGAATACATGAATGTAATGAGTAATAAAATACAACAATTACAAATATTTTTTTAAAATTGTGACAAGAAATCTCAAATGAGGGATCATTTTTTAATGTTTAAAATTTATTTTCATATTTAGTACATCTTTCGCCCGTCCTTCCTAAAATTATTAATATTTTAAATATACGATAGGTTAACCATAGAGGATGCATCAAAAAATGTTGAATTGAAGCTCAAGACTCTAAATTTTTTCCATGTTTAAAATGCTATTAATGTATATGATATGAGATAAAATTGTATGTTGGGGTCGGTGAGAGTCTTCTAGACTAAGATTGGATTGAAAGCTAGGTTTTTTATTCTGCTATATAATTCTTCACTGCTAATAAAAAAAAATTATTTTAGATATCATCAAAACTACCCCTTTAACCAAAAAAATATTAAACCATAAAAATCTATTTCAAAAAATAAAAATAAAGCAAATTTCTCAAAAGCATTTTCATTTAGTTTCTATCAAATAGAATTTGTTCAACGGGTCGTGGTGCTCTTCACGAGCCACTTCATGGCCCATTACGGGTAAGTCGGCATTGACGAACCCGACCCAACCCACGCAACCGCAAACCCAAAATTAATTGTTTTAAAAGAATTTCTAGAGCCAAAGGCTGTTCTTTCCCATTCTTCTCATTTGTAACACCTTTTAAGAGTATAAAACAATTTTTGATCATCCATAACTCCAAATCAAAGAAAACCCAAATCCTAAGTGTGCATTGCAAGGAAGCCCTAGATTCAAGTTCATCTACTCAATTGTGTGCGAAAATTTGAGCAAATTTTGAAGTAAGTTCCTTTACCCACTTGATATAAGTTTGATCTTATCTAAAATAAAGTTAGAACTACTAATTATGGTTCCCATTTTCGTATATTGTATGATGATTGAATTTTTGTGGGTTATTTGTTGTAGGTATGTGTTTAAATGATAGAATTTCATGATTCGAGGTTGATCTTACTTATAATTTGTCATGGGTTGGGCTTGTAAATGGAAATATTGATAATGGGTGTTCATAGGTTGTAGGTTTGTATGAAGTTTATGTGTGGAACGGGTTGATGTTAAAATTGATGTTTAGATTTTTTGTTGGGTTGAGTCAAGACGTTGAAATCATGTTATGAAAAGGCTTGGCAAATCATTTTTGAGTGTTTGTGATTGATGGAATTGATAAAAGTGTGTTGGGTGAAACATTACCTACGAATCCGGCCTAAGTGTAAGTACACAAGGGGCTTCACTGTGTAAGGAGACACGAGCCGTGAATAATCATTCATGTCTTCGTATATATACACATAAACAAATTATCACAATCCATTTAGCGTGAAGAAATAAATTAGATTGTCTCAATCCTCATTTTTTAGACAAATGGCAAAGGTTTTAAGATAATTCATAAATTTTGGGGGTTTTAAACTTTTATCAACCAAACTTTGAAAACTAATTTCACCTCTCTTAGAAAGACTTTCAATAATTTTTATATACTAATTTCAGGACACGTGTATTGCACGTATGTCCCATGTTGACTTTTATAGATTCGTTAGAACAATTAGAATTCTATGAATACATGAATGTAATGAGTAATAAAATACAACAATTACAAATATTTTTTAAAATTGTGACAAGAAATCTCAAATGAGGGATCATTTTTTAATGTTTAAAATTTATTTTCATATTTAGTACATCTTCTCGCCCGTCCTTCCTAAAATTATTAATATTTTAAATATACGATAGGTTAACCATAGAGGATGCATCAAAAAATGTTGAATTGAAGCTCAAGACTCTAAATTTTTTCCATGTTTAAAATGCTATTAATGTATATGATATGAGATAAAATTGTATGTTGGTCAGTGAGAGTCTTCTAGACTAAGATTGGATTGAAAGCTAGGTTTTTTATTCTGCTATATAATTCTTCACTGCTAATAAAAAAAATTATTTTAGATATCATCAAAACTACCCCTTTAACCAAAAAAATATTAAACCATAAAAATCTATTTCAAAAAATAAAAATAAAGCAAATTTCTCAAAAGCATTTTCATTTAGTTTCTATCAAATAGAATTTGTTCAACGGGTCGTGGTGCTCTTCACGAGCCACTTCATGGCCCATTACGGGTAAGTCGGCATTGACGAACCCGACCCAACCCACGCAACCGCAAACCCAAAATTAATTGTTTTAAAAGAATTTCTAGAGCCAAAGGCTGTTCTTTCCCATTCTTCTCATTTGTAACACCTTTTTAAGAGTATAAAACAATTTTTGATCATCCATAACTCCAAATCAAAGAAAACCCAAATCCTAAGTGTGCATTGCAAGGAAGCCCTAGATTCAAGTTCATCTACTCAATTGTGTGCGAAAATTTGAGCAAATTTTGAAGTAAGTTCCTTTACCCACTTGATATAAGTTTGATCTTATCTAAAATAAAGTTAGAACTACTAATTATGGTTCCCATTTTCGTATATTGTATGATGATTGAATTTTTGTGGGTTATTTGTTGTAGGTATGTGTTTAAATGATAGAATTTCATGATTCGAGGTTGATCTTACTTATAATTTGTCATGGGTTGGGCTTGTAAATGGAAATATTGATAATGGGTGTTCATAGGTTGTAGGTTTGTATGAAGTTTATGTGTGGAACGGGTTGATGTTAAAATTGATGTTTAGATTTTTGTTGGGTTGAGTCAAGACGTTGAAATCATGTTATGAAAAGGCTTGGCAAATCATTTTTGAGTGTTTGTGATTGATGGAATTGATAAAAGTGTGTTGGGTGAAACATTACCTACGAATCTGGCCTAAGTGTAAGTACACAAGGGGCTTCACGGACTGTGTAAGGAGACACGAGCCGTGAAACCTCTCGTGAACCACACCAAGGTGATAGATAAGTCACTGGCTAAGTTCACGAGGGCCTAAATGGCTCGTGGTAAACTTAACAGACCGTGAAGCCCTCCGTGAACCATAACCAATGGGGTGGTCTAAACTAAAAGTTCATTGTGTCAAGTTCACGAAGACCTAGACGGGTTGTGGTACCCACCACGAACCGTACAGGTCCTCATCTCAAAAAATATATATATATTTCGATCTTTCATTCTTTTTAGCTTGTTTAACTTTTATTCATGTGTGGCCCTTCCCAATGATAGATTGGGTGACGACATTCTTAAGGTAAGGTGTCACATTGTATACTTACATAGGGTAAGTCTGAGTAACCGTTAGTGCGTCAATTAATAGATGTTATTAACCCTCTGCTTTCTCAGGTACAATGGAACCAAGGTGAAAGACTGCACAACTGCATGTCTCACCACCTCCTTCTCCAGCTCAAAGTTCAAATGAGAAGGAATCTAGTAGCTCCGAGGTTAGGATAACTACGAAGATCGAAGATAATTCACCCCAGCTACTAGATCTCAAACAGCTACAACTATTGTGCAGCACACTCCTTCCCAGTCTAAAGAGGAAGGCAGTGAGTGTGAGAGTGGTCAGGAGTCTGATGATGAGTACCGAGCATCTCCAAATGAACCTCAACTAGAATAGGGTGAATAGGAAGAAGATGAGGCCAAGGAGGATAACGCTGATGATAGATCTGGGGAGCCGATGGTCCAGTATGTTCACCAGCGTGAGTCTGACCCAGTAGTGAGGCAACAAATAATCGATTGCTTTCACCGAATGTGGACAGTACCTAGATCAGATGAGTTCTTTGAGCATGGCATAGTATCCAAGGCTAGAGGTTTTGGCGGGCGACCTATTATACTTGAGTCCAGAGTGGTAGAGACAGATATCCAGGCATTCCCAAAAATCCACAAACTTTTCAAACTGCATCAGTTTGATAGGATGAATAACATGCCATGAGAATATGTACTCTACCTGACTAGAGAATTTTATGCCTCATATGTAGCAACCTTAATGAACTTTGTTGCCGACACTGAATCGACAAAGAAAGGGCAGAAAGCTTTTGCAGCTACATGGAGACCGCTAGATGTAGTGTTGGTGAGGGGTAAATTTGTGGATATCTAATAGACCACTATAAAAAGGATGATACATGACCCAGAGTATACACACATGTTTCATGGGGTCATTTGAAGGTAGGCACTATGCAGTGACCAGTGATACAGAGATGGATGATCCGAGTTCACGGGAGCGTGTCTTGTTATGGATTTCTTGATATATCGCCACAAAGGGAGAGGCTATAACATGGGTGTCAGGGGTACAAGCGCAGATTATAAAGGCATCACTGTCATTTCCAACCAAGGTCTGGTAGGCAGTCGGTCGTGCACAATTGCGGCCTATAGTTAATGATAACATGTTGTAACCTTCACTTGTATCTTTAGTCGCTTGCCTTATGGGTGGTTACCCAGTGAATGTGGGTCGAATAATTGCCACAGAAATACGGGACATGGCACTGCCTCATGGGTCTTTTCCCTGTTTTATAGGAAACTCTGTTTGCAAGAAAATATCCCCCCCCCCAAATAAATTAGTGGGCGGGTGGGTAGAAGTATCCAAGGTCACCGTGGCGTCAAAGATAAAGAATGTGTCCAACCATATTCATGGTTTGAGAGCAGAGCCGGCAGGACCTTTGGCAGTTGTACCAAATGTGCCAATTGAGATTCTGAGAGCTGAGGGAGGTAGTGAGCAGGGTGATTCTTCACAGCCAACTGCAGGAGTGCCACCACCACCAGTTTCATCTTCACATGCTACAAGTACCTTCATGTATATCCCTACTATAATTTTAGAGCGATTGGTTGCAGAGTAGAGGCAAACACGGTCCATAGTTGACTAGATAGTGGTCAAACTACTTTAGGTAGTACAGAGAGATGTGTTGGCTGCGGAGAAGCGACTGAAAGATGAAATGAGGTAAAAGTTTGCGGTGCTGAAGAACCGAATGGATGGTTTTGAAGCCCATGTGAACAGCCAACTACAGGTTGCAAGTCGGTGATGCTTTGAAAGCACAAATGGCTGAGATGAGAGCGGATATTGTTTCACTTTCAGATCAGGTGTCATTTACTGGTGCACAAAGAAACAAGGATATGTGGCTTAATCAACAGCTGAAGAAGAGTACGTTGTTGCCTCTGGTGTTGTTAATCAAGCTTTATGGTTGAGAAAAATCATGATTGACTTGGGGTTTCATCCTAGCAAAGCAATGGAAGTCCTTTGTGATAATAAATCATATGTTGCCATGGTAAAGAATCCAATCTTTCATGGAAAGACTAAACACATTAAAATAAAATACCATTCCATTCGAGAAGCTGAAAGGGAAAATGAAGTTCATACTTTGCATTGTTGTGGTGAAGATCAACTAGGTGATATTTTTACAAAAGCGCTACAGAAACAAAGACTTGAGTTTCTTAGAGCTAAGCTTGGAGTATCCAGCAGCACTTGCATCAAGGAGGAGTAACGAAGGGTGCTATATTTTTTGTATGTGATGCTAAGTGTTGTCATGTTAGTACTTTTGTCTGGATATTTTTGGTATAACTTTTGATTTATGTTTACTGCAAAGTTCTAGAATGTAGAAGATATTGTAATATGTGGTGGAGATTAATTTAAGCACAAAACAGGGAGTCAATTTCCAGGATTTAAGGGATTTGACACCACTTTATGTATCTATATGTAGTATGCTTTTGCTAAATGAAAAGTGTTGCTCCCTTTCTCCAGATTATATCTCTATTATCATCATATTTGTCTTATGTTTCTCTCCTTCAAATTCAATTCTGATTGAGGTGATTTGAAGTCCTGCGTGATCCGGGAGCTCGGGGACACATGGATGGATGATCTGGGATCACCTGGGAACCTTCGTTGGAGGTAAATTCCACCCTGAAGGGGTTGCCCTCTATCTTAAGTTGATCTTTAATGGTGATATTGTTGCTTGATCTGATTTTGGACTATTCTGCGCCCCTAATTGTGTCCCATTTTTGTATACAAATTCAGGAAGGTAAATTGGACCTTTTGACAGAGTCAATTCCAAAATTTTGGATGTGGCTTCCACTTTTCCCGTTTCAACACCAATTTGGGTCCATCTCCATTTTATGTGTTTTGGTGTCTAAATGATTGTATTAATGTTGTTATTCATTTTTTAATAGTGTAGTAGTGTTCAAAGGCCACTCGGAAGGGAAAAGCTATTGAATAGTGACTTGAAGTGTGTGCAGTCTGCCTTAAGGTAGGTTAGGACTTCTCGTTCCTTAGATTGAGCTTGAATATGTAAATTTGTATTGATTTGTGTGAACTTGGGCCTAGTATCTAGTTGTTCATGCTTAGTTTATTAGAAATCATATTTTAGGCTATCTTATCAGGATTTTGGGACTTAGAGCATGCTAGATTGTTGTTTTAGATCATCTTTACCTTGTGGTGTGTTTTTGTTGTTATTTATGATTAATATTTAGCATGTTTGGCCTTAGTCTAGGCTTATACTAGTGATTGTCATATGTTTGTGTAGTTTTAAGCCCATAGTCATTAGAATCTCTTCGACATTACTTCGGATGGCTTAGCTCCTTGTAGACTGTTATAGCAGACCAGGTCTGATAGTAATCCTTAGTTAGGTGATAACTCAGCTCAACTTGCCCTTTTCTTTCTTGGCTTTATCATAATAATCGACTTGGCGTATATGCGATTTATTGTGGGCTTATCGGTGATTGGCATCGAATTGTGGAGTTGGAGCTGGATTAGGTCCTGGAAGAGTATAAGGTGTTCATGTGCTATGATTTGGACCAATGTTAAGTTGGCAATGGATTCTTAGATGTATTGGAGTTAAGTTTCTACGGTTCGAGCCTGTATACCCTGTTATTACTCCTATTTTGAGGTTCCCGTTTGCATATTCTCCACTCAAGTTTAGTCCATGTTTGAATTACCCCTTTGATCAGTTTTAAGTCATGGTGATCATATTCCCTTTGATCCTATTCAAGTTCTGATTGGGAGATTCTATCTAAAGTCCCATTTGATCCAATTAAAATTCTGATTGGGCGACTCTGTTGTAAAATCCCATTAGATCTGACTAGAGTTATGAATGAGTGATTTCATTGGATTCTTGGATGCCTTTATCGTGGTTGTAGTCCAGGAAAGTTCTTGGCAATTCTGGTAATACCCTCAAGTTCTCTTATTAGTTCTTTGTTATTCTAAGTACATGTCAAGGTTATGGGGATTCGCTTAGGTTTTACTTATAAACTTACGCACATGTGTAGCTTCTAGGCTTATGAGGGCCAGTAAGATTTAGTTAGATGTACTTACTTCTTTTATGTTCTTAGTACACTCGTGTGCATTCCTTTTAGCTTCTCTTTCTTTGACCTTTGTTGTGTTTAAATTCTAGCATTTCATATTTCCCTTCCTTTTCTTGCACAATCGGCTTATGATGTCTACTAAGTACATAATGTTTTGGTAACCATGTTACACTCTGCATCTATTATGTAATGCAAGTTCGCACCAGTTATCAATGCTAAGATCGAGCCTACAGTTGTCGGATTCGGAGGCTAGGGTGAGCACATGGTGTCCTGGACCTTACCTATCTCCACCTGTATTTTGATGACTTGTGTTTTGTATTTTGATGACTTGTGTTTTGTATTTTGAGACAGCCTTTGTATTTTGGGTCCACTTTTGGAACTTGTACGCTTTATCTTAGTAGCTTTGTACTTGTGACTTCCAAGTATTGGGAGGGATCTTATTATTTTTATATATTTTTTGGTTTGCTTCTGTTTCTCTCATATTGTTGATTTTAAGTTGTTGTTTCTATCCTTACACTCATTACTTACCATTCCGGATTACAGGTTGGCTTACCTACCGGTGGATTATAGTAGGTGTCATTATGACTTGAAAATCGGGTCATGACATAAAATTAAGGACCAACATTAAGATTAATCAATAAGAAGACTTTGGTATATAAAAGCGAAAACATGAACCTCATAGTGAGGACAAGATCAAAATCTTTTTTCTAAATTGTGATATGACCAAGAGGTCTGAATTTGGAACAAAATGTCATGCTTGCATCGCACTTCAGCATTGATCATTGGATCATTCTCATTCATACACAACTTAGTCAACGGATTTTTTCATTTCTAACCCTAAGGGGTCATTTGGTAGTTGGTTAGAGTTATGCATATATTAGTTATGTAGGAATTAGTTATGAGTAAATTTATGTATTATTTTAAGCAGGTTTTAGTTATGTAAGGATTAGTTATTCATATTTTAGTTATAGATTTATTAGTATTCCACTTTCTATCCTGAATAAAATGATGCACAAATTCCCTCGTAACTTATACATGTATTAACTATGCGGATCTCTAAATTGTCAATCAAACATCGTATTGATTTTATAAATGAATTACTTATTTTCTATCAACCAACCAAACATCGTATAAATTATACGAAAATTAATATATGAATAACTTCTTTTTTATCTAGCTACGAGACGACCCCTAACATTTCATACATAAATATTGTGGAGGAAATTCCTAAAATCTGAACAAAAGAATCCAACATGAAAAACTGTAAAGATAAGGAATATATACAAAAGTAAGCTTACATTTTCTAATCCATGAGCAGTTTGAGGAAATTAAGATTTAAGTTGGAGAATTCATTAATGGAGATTTAAGGGGTAAAAAGAAGAAACATTCATAGTTTGAATAGAGAGTTGTCTTCCCAACCTGTTAATGACACGTGATCAGTTTTTATTGGTTATAGTTGACGTAATAATGTTTTTCGCACACCTCAATACAGTGTAGTCTTGTAAAGGTGTCATGTCATATAAAAGGAGAACGAAAATATAAAATAAATAATTTCTGAGAGGGGGATAATAGGATCCTAGTTAATTTTAGGTGTGTCGCTGAAATTTTCGAGTATAATTTAGAAGGTATTTATTCCTTATTCCTAATTTATTTAATACTAAATTTGTACAATGCAATTGCTTCAGTAGGAGCTGCTATCAGTACTGAAAATGTCCTTAATTTTGCAATTCATTCAATGACGTGAAATCCATCATTGGCTTACAAGAATAAATGAGTTATTTTTTTATATAATTACATGATACGTATTATCGTTGGAGGTAAAGGATACACAATTTTTCATAAAACAATGTATTTATTTAATGTACTATATTGATAAGTTCATGTAATAATAATCATCTAATGTAATGTATTGATAAGTTCATGTAATTTATGTAGAGAAAAGACATAAAGTCATCACTGAGTTGTTCGAATTTTCAAAAAGACATATTAACTTTGTGGGTGTCCTATTTCCCTATTGAACAATTTAAGAGTGTTATAAATATCCTACTTTTCACCCAACCTCAATTGCAAGAAAAGAGGTGCAATCACGCACCAATTGTTGTTTGACATGTATTAAATTCTTTTAATTTTTAATTGTTAGTTTCATTTTCATTTTTTCTATTTTTATTAACTTTATTTTCATTTTTTCCCTCTTTCTTCTTAAATCTTCATAACTCAAATCTTTTGTCCTTTGTTGTAAATCCTCCAAAAGTAGCAGCCATTGTCGCCTTCAACGTAGCCTCCGTAATGCTTCCCTGTTACAACACTATTTCCGCCACTAAAACATCACTAAAAAAAATCAATTCAACTCTCAAGTTACTAAAGCAAGATAATGAGACAAAAAAAATGAAGTTTCAAAGTACTCTCTAATCAATGGAGTTCACATTTGTTTTTTTTTAAAAAAAAAAAGGATAAAAGAAGAAAAAGAAACAAAGAAAAGCAAGAGACAAGAAAAATGGTGATAAAAATGGATGAAGTAAATGACCTTCTAAGTTGAAGAAGATAAAGAAAAGATAATTGGATTTTGAATTTGGGTGAAGAAGATAATGGGGAAGATGATGTAAATTAATTAAATAATTAATAATAAAGAAATAAAACGACACATGGCACTTTAAAACTGGTTAATGGCAGTGAAAAGACTGGGTCACGCGCCTCATGTGCGTGGTAACAACCAAGACGAGGAAATGGGTCAAAATGACCCATTTACAAAGATATTAAATGGTTCTGTGAGGTTATAGAACACTTCCAAAGTTAAGGTGTCTTTTTGCAAATACAGGACAACTTTAGTGGTGACTTTATGTCAATTGGTACATACGTGCAATATGGATAAAAACATGAAAAAGTTACATAATATAGCAAATATGTGTTATGTATTTATTGTATATAACTATACTTAAAAAAACATATATAGTATAACTAAACTGAATTTTTTCTAGCATCTCTCTCAATCTCACTCGCCTCTTTCCTCTCTCCGGACTCTCACCTCTCTCACCTCTCTCCTCTCCCTCTCCTTTTAATTTTTTTTCTTGTATTTTACTTTGTTTGTTTGTATCAATTGCATATTTGCATTCTCTCTCTCCCTCATCCTTTATATCCATTTTTCTTTGTGTTCGTATTAATTGGATATTTTCTCTCTCCCTCTCGCACTGCCTCTTTTCTTTAGTCTTTTTTCTTGTATTTTAATTCTTGTTTTTTGTATTGACTGTATATTTGTTCTTTTTTCATCTCTCTTGTCCTCTATCTTTTTTTTGTGTATTTAAATCAATTGTATATATTATTTTTTTCTATCTCTCCCTCTTCTCCCTCTCCCTCTCCCTTTTTCATTATTTTTTTTTGCTTTGTGTGTTTTTATCAATTGTATTTACTCTATTTTTTCCTATTCATCTCTCCTTCTGTAGCTATTCTCTTGTATTTTGCTTTGTGTATTGTATTAATTGGGTAGTTGCGCTCTATCCCTCACTGCCTCTCTCTTTTTAGCCTTTTTCATATTTTCTTTTTGTGTCCCCCACCCCCCGACTATAGACTTTTTTCTTGTATTTTATTTTGTTTGTATTAATTGTATACTCTCTATCTCTCTATACATATATATGGACTTTTTATTATATTTTCTTTCGTGTATTTATATAAATTGTATATTCTCTCTCCCTCTTTATGTATACAAGTGACACGAGAGCTTTGAATACTAGTGATATAAGAGCATTAAATACAAGAGATAGAAGAAACAAACAAACAGGAGCTTTGAATACTAGTGATGTAAGAGCGTTAAATACAAGAGATAGAAGAACAAACAAATACAAGTGATACATAACTTTGAATACAAGAGAGATTAAATTCAAATGATACAAGAGCAAATGAATACAAGTGATACACATAAAGCGAGAGGTGAAAATATGGAATACAACATAAATGCACGCAAGAATACAACATATACATTCACGTGATACCTCAAAAAAATAGGTAAGTACTTCTAAGTGAAATTACAAAACACAGAGAAAGAGGTGAAAATACAAAATACAAAGAGAAAGAGACCTGAACTTACAAAATACAAGATACAAAAAAGAGAGAAGTGAAAATTAAAAATACAAAATACAAAGAGGGAGAGAGGCAAAAATACAAGGAGGGAGAGGTGAAAATACAACATACAAAATAAAAAGAGGGAGAGAGGTGAAAATACAAATACAAAAAAGGTAAAAATACAAAATACAAAGAGAAAGAGAAGTGAAAATACAAAATACAAAGAGGGAGAGATGTATGAATATAAAATACAAAGAGGGATAGAGGAAGAAATACAAAATACAAAGAGAGAGAGGTGAGGGGGCGAGGGGTGAAAATACAAAATACCAAGTGGGAGAGGCAAGAGAGAGAAGAGAGGCGACAGAGATTTAGAGTACTAATTATGCTCAAATGCTAAGTCATTTTCGAAGTTTCTCAATAAACATGTACTTAAATAGGCCCATACGGTATTTTGTGTACCTTTCCTTCCTTGTACCAAGGAAAAATTGTAGTAAAAGTTATATGAGTGGGGCTGGTTACTTCTAACGGGAGGCCTGAAATAACCTTGTCACAGCATCTAAGAGAAACCCAAAGAAGAACAGCCCAATATTACAAAGATTCAGCATCTATAGACAAAATCTCATTCTAAAAATTTTTACAGTTTATTTCAGATTTTTTCTTTCACGTCCCTATTTCCATCTGGGGGATGAACTTTAGGACATGCGTTATTAGCAGCAGTAGTTCCAGAGTCAACCTTTTGCTGTGGTGGTTGAGGAGATGGAACAGTATTGGCAACACCATTGCTGCTCACATTGTTTTGTCTACCTGAATCGGTATCTCGCACCATTGAAGAACATTTTTCTTCTGTAATCAAAATAGACATGTTAAGTAATAAATAATTAGGGCATCCCAATAGAAACGTAGCAGTACCTACATATGGACTTGTTTTCCTCTCGTGAAGTGGGGAGGGGTAACAGAACTGCAAATGAACCAAAGCATAATTTGAAGTTTTAAAGCTCCCCTCGCCCCTTAAACATAATCAGAAAGAACGAATGTTGGTGACTGACAGGCTATCACATTTCAAGTTTGTTTCTAACTAGTTCTAGGAAATTTCAAGTTTTACGGGCAAGGGAACAGGAAAGTAAATTCTTTACAAGTCCAGTGGACCACTCTTGAAGGTCTGGTCTACTGGGATCAATGTATATTCTGTTCTGAGTATGTACACCAACTTGACTTCTTCAGCTAAACTTTTACCAATGAGAGAATAAACTGCCTTCGTAAAGTGAGATTATCATCCTATGACAGTACCACATTCAATCGGTAAGCCTTTTGACTCCAGCACTCACAAGACTTGTGCCAGTTTTGTGTGGCTATTTTTCTCATCTAAATTCCAAATTTTCAGCTTTTGGCAACTGATTATGTGCAGAATCTCAGCTTTGAGACTACCTAACCAACAGAAGGTTCAGTTAATGGAATCTTCTTTGGCCTACCTCACTTTCACAACCCTCGGCATAGAGACAGGAATCCAAAAATATTTCAGTACAAAAACTCTTATCTTTTTTATTCATATTTCTTTTCTCAAATCTCAGAAGTATATATGTTCCATCAGACTACATGTGCATACTTGAAGAAAATAATCCATATAGGACTAACTAGTTGGAATAAAGGCCTAAGTATTGTTTTTACAATTTAAGCCTGGTATTTGGCAAGTCTTTTAAGCCTGGTTAGAGTTTTATAATATCGATGCAAGTAAATGTGAGATATACTCTATTTTAGTTAGCTCCAAGTTTGCCTTACATAATATATGAATAAGTTAGGAATGCATAGAGCGGAATAGTTACAGGAGGATTATTGCAGCCGGTTCCCAACATAGCTTCAAATTGAGGCATAGTTGATTGGTTGCTTGATTGAAGCTTTCTTGTCGTATCAATTTTATGGGTTATTTGTGGTTTCATTGATGCAGATACATTTGACCAGTGCTATCAATTGATGAAGCAGAATCAGATTTTCTGACGGAAAAAAATAGAAACTTGCCTTTTATTTCTCCTAAAGTGATCAGCTTTTTAAGGCAATCACGAGTCTGTGCCAACACAATTCTCTCCAGTTCTGGGTAGATCTCTGCCATGCCCTGCCCATGAGGCAGTTGGAAAGACGTATTATTGGTTAGGCTTGTTAGGTCATTAGGGGGAGCAGCAGCAGCAGTAAAAATCGTATCCTGTTCATCGCACATGAGAGCTAACGTTCCCGGAGATATTGGCCTTTCTGCTGATACATCAGCACCATCCAGTCTAGATTCATCCACCCTGATACTCTCAGCCTGGATTCCTGTTGAACAATCATCAGGCATAACCTTCTCAACACCTGAGGAGGGATAAGAAGCTTTTCTGTGGTGCTTGGCCTGTTTTAATGAAGCATCTTTTTCATCTGAAAGCATGAGTATTCAATTAAAACATCATGTGATATTGGAAATGTCGGCTAAAATCAAGCAAATCACATGGAAAAGCGTACAGATACTAGATGCTAAATATCTCCATGGTGAAAAAAAATGATACTCCCTTCATTTCAATTTGCTTGTTTGGTTTTGAGTTGGTATGGAGTTTAAGTAAAGAAACGTTTGAATCTTGTGATCTTAATGGATATCAAGCCGAAACATAGGGTTTGTTTGGAAAATCACCTGGTAATTGGATTTGGTGGCCTAGTAATTACAATGGCCTGTTTGTTTGCCACAATGTAATTATACTGTCATTACTACTGTTTGGTTGAACAAGTGCAATCATAAGGTTATATTAAATTTAAAAAATAAAAGTTAATTATCTAAAATTAAAATTTTAAATTAGATGAATAAGGGCCTTTATAAATAATATTAAATTAAATATTTAAGACATATATTGTCTTTTGAAAATATACAAATTAATAAACATATGTTCTTAATTAATATTATAAAAATAATTGATTTATATTTTCCAAATTAGTATATTTTATTTAAATTAATCATAAAAACTAAAAGTATAATATTTCTATGAACATCATGAAATACATGTTTACAAAAATGTTAATATTATAAATATAATGTCATATTAAAACAGTTGACAAAAAGATACTCTATCAAGTCTAACTAAAAAATAAATGACTTGCAATATGAAACATCAAGTAAATACAACTAAAACAAATGAAACCGAAAATATAACATAGGTTCTACATTCAAAATATTTTTTTACATAATACTCTTATGTCAAATTTCAACATAACATACATAAATATGATTTAAAAGAAAAAATGAAAACGTAATTCTATAACCATATTCAACAATGAATTGTATCTTAATTTAAAAATTAGAATGCTAACAAAATTATGCTAATGAAAAACAAAATAGAATAAATAAATATATAATACGAAAAATTGAGTGGAATCACATGAAAAAGTAAAGGTTGGGAATGAGAAGGATATGAAATTAATTAAAAATAACAAAAATAATTTTTTTTTAAAATAATAAAAATAAAAAATAAATTAAAGCAAAAAATACAAATATAAATAAAAGACAAAAAAGAATTTTAAAATTTTTGATGTAATTACACCCAATTCCTAACCCTCCCTTGGGAATTGAGGAGCGTAATAACTCCCCTTCAATTACACCCAATTCCTCTCTCGCCAAGTAATTACTTGGTCTACCAAACATGTCAAAGAGTGTAACTACACTCAATTACACTTGATCACAATTACATTGTGGCTTTCCAAACAAGCCATAGAGTTGAAGGATCAATGTGTGAAGCCTATCTTGCTAAGAAAACAACCCATTCTTGTTCTTAATACTTCGCAAGTGATGTGTCATGTTTGCAAAACAAGCCAAATCGGCACAATGAAGGAGGTGAGAATTGTCCTCTCGTGAAGCCGATCAATCTTTAATCAAGCAGGTTAAGGTTAAAAAATGTACAAGAAGGGATCTTAGAAGTGTAGCATCACATTAGATTGGAAAGAAGGACTAGGAAAGAAACAGAAGAAGCCATGACAAAGGCTTGCACAAAATTTTATGATTAAAGTAAACTAGAATCTCACCCTCTAAGGGACCTCACCCCCACCACATCCCCTTTCCTTCCCTTTCAGTTCCTTTCCATTCAGTACAACCAATGAACCAAAGAAAAACAATTCCACATCAATTCACTTATTGTATTTTATTATTTGTAGAGAAGTTTAAGAAAATTCAATTCTATAATGGCGGTAACAAAATAATTGACCTGGATTTTTTCCTTACTAATTGGCATGCACATTATCCAAATATCTGGTCAAGCCTCTAACTCGACATTGTTCTCACTTAAAATGTCTAGATTGATCATAGATCTTCTAAACCCAATAGAAACAAGCTAACTACAGTCTACACAAGAGAAAGTTGCTAAAAGCCCCTCAACCTATATTCAGATCTCCAACTACACACTTCAATTTCATGGGGGTCCTATCACCCCCTTAAGAGTGTTTAAACTATAATAATTACACCCTTAAAAAGCCACAACCACATCTATGTTGACCTATGAATTTCACGCGTTTGACATGTGGAAATTTTATTAAATTTCTTTTCTTTCTTCTCTTTTTTTTCATTTTTTATCCTTTTCTCCTATATTCTCACCATCCCTTCATACAGTAAAGATACTTTTACCATCACAGTAAACACCAAAAATTCATTGAAGTTGGGCTTGTGAGGAAGAGAGGTGAATAATGATGGCGGAGCCCACTGAGGGATATTTGAGCTTTGCTCATTGGAGAATATGGGAACAAGCTAAAAAAGTGAGAGGGAAGGAAAAAGAGAGGATGAATGGACGCAGTGGTGTTGCCAATAATGGAGGTCACCTGAGATGAGCACTATCCTCTTTGGAAAGATGAAGAGGAGCTGATGATGTGTTCCATGTCATCATCCTCGACACCGATGACGATAATTTTGAAGGGAAAAAAGTTGATCCACCAGTGATTGAACAATTAATAATGTCAATTTTGCTGAATGAGTGCTCTCAAATGAGAGTTCTTCCATTAAATAGAAAGAATTTTGATTTACATGCCTAAAAATCTGCTATATATCCCTAAATATATGCTATTCCTAATTGTATTATCTCTGAAAATATGCTACATTAATCTATGTTATCACCTATCATCATTACACAAATATTTAGAGTTATAACATAGATATTTACAGATATTTAGAATCTGTCCAATCATGCCAACAACTAAGATATATGACATGCCGACTCTGAGATGTAGTTAATTGATTGAGATTTGAGATTGATAATTAAAGGATCTATTAGTAAAAATATATTTTTTCTTTTTTGGGGGTTCAAATGGATTTGATTTAAACCTAGATTGATTTTTAACAAATCGAATCAAAAAAAAATTATTTTTAGGGGGTTCAAATGGATTTGATTTAAACCTAGATTGATTTTAAGAGTGATATAAATACATGTTATTTTATCTGTAGTTGATTAGATTGGTTTTGCAAGTTTTGTACATGAGTGTTTGAAAACTTGTTTGTAGTAAACTTGCACCTTAACTAAGGCTTGTAACTTTCCAAATTCTGTAATATCTATGACCAAGTGTTAGGAATGTTTGTCAACCATGGAAACCTCACATTGCCAAACGATAGAGGTTTAGATTGATGTCATAGACAACCTTACTCCTGGACATTGTCTCTCTATGGACAATGATGTATCCTCTTCCACAATTGCCACATAATGATGGCTTGGGCAACCTGATATAGTGGTTTCAGTTTAGTAGCATAATCTCCATTTCACCATTGTGTTATTGCCTGATTTAACTGGATGAAAGGGCCCTAAATCGCACTTGCTCCTGTAGATAGACTCCAAAAGCTTTTAGCAGACTCACCAATTAGGAACAGGTGGATTATAGTTTCCGGTTGAAGATTCTCACAACACCTGCACCTTAAAACAATGGCAATACCATTCTTGGCTAAAACATCACCTATTGGTAGCTTTTTCGTCCACACCCTCCACAGGAAGAAAGAAATTTTGTAGGGTAGGCTAGATATGTTGAAATACCACTATCGATCCGCCTTTTGTCTCATAGTTTCCCCCAGGCACTTTTCACTGTAAATTTGCCACTACTAGTGATAAAAAGGTTTATCACATATGTTAGATTGTTCTCCTCTAGGAAAAACACTGATAATATGATCAACTAGGTATATAGGTAGTGTTTATCTCATCAGTTCCACATTCCATTGACCCTCTTGCATGAAGAAATTCACCTCTTCAATGCTGGCATCTAGCTGATTTGAGGGCACCAAATAAACCAGGGGGCCTAACCTTAACCAAATGTTAAACCACAAATTAGCAGTTTCATTTCTAGGCTCTCACCAAATGTTATTTTAAGTTTCATATCTTGCTTCAAGCATTGTTTTCTAGAGTTAAGAGCATTCTTTCCATTTGATCATTGTGGGTATTTGCTTCTTATAATACTCTCACAGGTTGATCCATAAGTTTGCTGAAGTTCTAAACTATCTTTGGAGACATCAAGGATAGACCTGAAACACATACCCACCCACCCACCCACCCCCCGCTTTGGTAGACACATCTTTAACCATGATGACAGTGTTTACTCCCAAGTGTTAGGAAAGGAAGCTTCGTATTTTTTCCTGAAACCCTCATACTCATGCAAAACTTCCTTGATCATCGCTAGAGAGTTCCTCTCTACTGAGCTGAAAATAATTTCATCATCTGCATACGCAAGATGATTAATTTTAGTACTCCATTTAGGCATGTCAAATTCTTGATAGTTATCGGTATCCAATAAAGACTCGGAGCTTAGAGAGCACTACTGCAAATAGAATAAACAGTGCAAGAGAAAGTGGCTCTCGTTGTTGCACTCCCTTGGTAGAGTGAAAAAACCCCAAGACTATTCATTGAATAGTATGGAATACCAGTTGTTAGATAGTAATCTCCATATCATATCAATAAAGCTCTCTGCAAAACCCATTCTCTTGAGAACTTAAGTAAGATACAACCATGACACTCTAGCATATGCCTTGGCCATATCTAACTTGATCACAGCATTGCTGGCTTACCCTTTTTCCTTATGCCAGTAGCACATTTTCAATAATGTTCCTCCCTTTCACAAATACCTGATTGGTTGGAAGATTTTCCTTGCGGTAGAATATCCTTCAATCTATCATGACCACTCTAGAGATGACCTTATTAACAAAGGTGTTCAAACTGATTGGCGTCAAATATGCAAACGACTGAATGATTGCTTTCTTTGGTAGTAAAACCAAGTTAGTGTGAATGATAGCTCTATGAAAGCGTGTCCTTCAAAGAAAGTTTTCACTATGTCTTCCTAATTTGACTTGGTCTTCCTCTTCTTCATGCATGTGGGTTTCTTGATCTCCTTATTTGAGGCTAATTCCATGTGCATATTTTATGAGAACCTCCCTTGTATAGAAATCCAATTCCTTGTTGAATTGAATTCTCATGTATTGCAATTCTTCCAAGGAATCTTGGTGCACACATGAACAACTTCATCGTCTATCTTTGATAATCTCGTTTGTTCAAAAAAACAGGTTTTCTGATGAGTTCCTCGGGTAGTGTTGTTAATATCTTCACTTCTTCTAAGAAATATGTGAGGACCTGGTTCTTGATTCTTTATTCTTTATTCTCCATCTTCAGTCTTCATCCCCAATGTAGATTATCACTTGTAACAGTTTGTCAATCATCAAAACACCATATGATCGTGAATCTTCCCTTTTTTGATGATGATAAATCCATGGGTACATTCTAAGGTAATCAAAAAGTGTTCTTGATCAACCTCTTATGTTTCTCATATGTGTTGCTTCTCTTCAAACAAGGTTCATATTGCTTCAGCTCTTTGTTCTGCACCTATCTTCTTCTTTTTCTCAGAGAACCAGTTTCTTCATCTGGTTTCTCAAAGAAGTACATTCTCCAAATTTATAGCGATCAACATGAATGAATTACGACTATTTTCTTTTGTAGTTCTCTTACTTGTTTCCTATCCTCTGAAAACAGATTCCTCAGCTCTGCAGTACCTTGGAGCCTATTTCTTTTATCATATTTCTAAGGCACTTGTTCATTTCTGGCCTTCTTATCATTGTTTTCCGGGAGTGGGTTCCTTCCTTTTTGTATACCCTGATCTCTCTCTTTATTGACTTTCAGTCGGAGAAAATATTTTCTTTCTTTATGTCATGTGTTAAGACTTTTACACATGCTCATGCTTGCTTCCTCCTAGCTTGGCCCTTTCAACTTGATCAATGGTTGAAACCAGTAACCCAAGCATTCCTGGGCCCATTATGTAGGGAACGTAGGTTGAATACCCTCCACCTGTTCCAGCTACTTGCTTTTGTTGATGACGGACCAAGTTCCTTTCTTTCGTTGCGTCTTATTTTGTACCTGGTTGAGCATGTCTTTTGGGCGCCTGGTGCAAGGATGATTGCAGGAGATAGATATGAATACCCTGTTGTTAAGTGATTTCTTTTCTTCATGCATTGCTCTGCTCAGATCTTCTTGTAGCACACTATTTCTTTTAAGCTCAGCAGCAGCACTCTTTTGATGATTTTGAGCAGTCCTTTGATCCCTACATATCTCCTTAGCCCAATTTTTAGCTTTTAAGAGAGCAATTGTGAGTTCCTCTTTCTCCATCTCCAGTGAATACTTTTCATAACTTAGAGAGCGAACTTGTTCCTTTAGATCCTCAATTTCGAAGCTCTCATGATCATTAAGTCTAATTCAACAGAAGTACATGCATTCTCCTCGTTCTCCTATGAAGTATGGAGATCTTTAAAGGCATCCTTGGACTCAGAGATATGTGCCTGATCTAAAAGGCCATTAGTGCAAAGATATTCTCTGAATCTGATTGTTCTCTTGCTGCCCGTTCTTTTGTCAGGAACAACTTTCTCTCATCATATCTTTTTGGACAATCTCAAATAAAGTAGTCTGAGCTTCCACATCTACAACAACCTTCTGGATTGCCTCTTTCAGGTTTAGGCCTTGACGAGCCTCCTCTATTCAGGAACCCTCATCTCCTGATTATTCTTTGGAACCTTTGTTGAGTAATGCCATGTCCTCTTCACCAAAATCTTGGTCATGGGTAGCTATAAGGACCAGGTTCACAGCTCTGCTTGGGGGAATATTCTTCTGTGTCTGGAGCTTCCCCATCACATAGGTTTTTAGATTTCCCAGAATTCTTCCATGGTCATTCTCTCCAGATCTCTTGCTTCTATAATGGCATTCACTTTGCTCTCCCAGGAGTCAGGCAATATGTCTAGCACGTTCATAATTCTTTGTGCTCGAGGAATAACCACTCCAAGAAAAAGAAGTTTATTGGTTATATTTGCGAACCTATGGAACATCTCTTGAAGAGATTCTCCCCCATTCATCTTAAAGAACTCGTACTGCTCATTTAGGAGGAGAACTTTGGACTTCTTTACCTGACTTGTTGCTTCATGTGTGGTTTGTAGAGTATCTCACACTTCTTTGATAGTTGCACATGATGAGATTCTGTTGGATTCATAAGACCTGTGCTACAAATAAACAACTTTTTTTCCTTGGCGTTCTTTTGGATGGCCTTGATGTCTTCATCATTGTATTTATCTCTCCTCTTTGGGATGGTCTTCTTTCCTTGTCAATTGTGGCATGGGAGACTTTGGGGCCTTCCATGATGATGTGTCATAACTGAGATCCTTTCCTATGATGAAGTCTTGCATTTTTTGCTTTCCACCAGCCACAGTATTTACCATTGAAGCATGGTGGTCTTGTTGTTGATTGGCCTTCTTAAACTCCAGGATGTGCAGGACAGTTTGCTGGAAAGGATGGATCTCAACAACCAGCGGTCTTAATTGGCTAGAAACTGGATGCGTTGGGATGACCAGGCAACCCCATCTGCGATGGAGATGGCTGGAAAGTGCTTTACATGATTGTGCATGGTCTTGATGTGACACCGAAGATCTTACTCTTGCCGATACATGGTGACATATGGGAAGTCAGCCACCAGAGAGGTTTGTTGGACTTTGGCCACCGGAAGGTCCTGAACCTAGTGGTGATGCTGGTTTTCGCACAATACTCACAAAACAGGTAGTTGATACAAACAGCTCTAAAAGTAACCGGAAAATGCGTGATGACTATCTTTTCCTCTTCTGGATAATGCTGGTGACTCCAAAACTTACAAGTAAATACTCAAGACCCAAGTAGGCTTACAAATCAGATCATGATATGATCAATCTATGATACCATGTGAACAATGAAGACATTGGAAAAAACAATATGGAGATGCAGCATATCACAATTGTCTTACACTGAGCCTTTACACTTTACATAGTACATAATCATGTTTTCTGAGTGTGGGAAACTACCACTAGGTAGAACTATATACATTTTAACGATGTACATTAACTATCTAACAATTCATAAGGTAGAGTTCTCTAATTTGTAGATCTCTTTCAGCAACATGCCCACAACAGCCCAATTCTATGTCTCCCACCTTCTCTTTTCTCTTGTGCCTTTTCTTTTCCTCTATACCATTTTTTCTTAAAAAAAAAAAATTATCTTCTTCCTACTTGGTTCTGTTCAGAAGAAAAGAGATGGGAATGAAAATGAATCAAGTAAGGAGAAAAATAGAGACAAATTTTTTTTTTTGACATGATGGAAATTACTCGAGTATCATGTGTGAAGGTTATTTTAAGGTATTACCTATGTATCCCAAACTCCCCTACCAGAAATCGCTAAAAGGAGCAAACAAGAATTAGAAACAAAACTTGCAGTCTCTGGAAATCCTCAGTAATGAATAAAGCACTACACACATAAATGAGTCCAAAAATGTTCACACTCCTGAGCTATTCATGCCACACATATGATCCATAACCCATTTAGCTAAAGTTTCCATACTTTTGAAGTTTGACGTTTTCAGTTTGGGGCAATGTATTCACTTTATCTATACTTAGTTCAGAAGGTAAACACTATCGCATCCATTTAAACTATTACCTAGAAACGGTGTTGTCAAAGGCACACTTAAGCCCAGAAGCAAGGCTCAAAACGTGTTAGAGTGATTCGCCTCGCTTGATGAACACTTCAGTGTCGTCATCAAGGTCCTGAGGCATACTTTTCCCTGCCAATGATCCTCTTCCGAAGAGGCAACACTAAACAATTGATATTTCACTTTATCTTAAAAAAAATAAAAAATTCTTCGTTCATATATTTTTTTTGATAAGATAAGTGGTATTAATCACAGCATCAGGATGATGCAAAATTTACAAGATATGGCATTTGAGCTTACAAAAAAATCTCTGGCTAACTATACAAACTATCTAAGCCAGAGCTAATAAACAACAACAACAACATACCCAGTAAAATCCCACTAGGTGGGGTCTGGGGAGGGTATAATGTACGCAGACCTTACCACTACCCCGTGGAGGTAGAGAGGCTGTTTTCGAGAGACCCTCAGCTCGAGTGCAATCACATCCAAGTAGAAGGGGAGGGGAGCAGTGTGTAAAACATAACATCCAATAAGAAAGATAGTGAAAAATCAACCAAGAAAATAATAACATCAATGGGATATTGTGGAAAGTAAGGCTCGGTAAACACCATAAGGTTATAGGTATCACAGACAAGGACAACACGTGCAAGACTAGGACTACTACACACGCTATCAGCCTAAACCCTCGCAAGGAAAAACAACACGCTAAGCCAGAGCTAATATGTTAGTAAAATCCTGAAGTTGTTATGCATTAACAGCAGGATACAAGTTGGTCCAACTAAACAGATTTTCAATGCACCTAGTCGTCAAAATGCCTAAAGCAGTTGACTCTCCATCTAAACATCTCCTGTTCCTCTCTAACCAAATACACCAAAAAATACAAGCAGGTATCATAATCCAGATCTTCTTGATGGCTTTGTCAACTTTCCATAGACTCCAACTCTCATATGCATCCTTAACAGTGAGAGGTGTGGTCCAATTGATGCCAGAGAGACAAAAAAACATGCTCCATAATTCTAAGGCCACCTCACAATGAAGAAGAAGGTGTCTGGGGGTTTCAGCCTCTTTTTTGCACATATAGCATCTGTTTGGGAATTGGATTTTTCTTTTCTTTATGTTGTCTTGGGTGAGACATGCCTCATAGAGACTATCCAAGTAAAAAAAACTACCTTAGGTGGTAGCTTGGTCCTCCAAATGAGTTTCCAGGGCCAGTTAGCTATCACAGAGTTTCTAGAGCACAACTGTTGATACCCTTCCTTGACTATATAAACTCCTTTCTGGTGTCCCCATTTGAGCTTATCAGTTTGCCTGGAGATTAATGTGACAATGTTGTAGTCTAGCAAAAAGGTCTACCAGATCATTCACTTCCCAATCGTGCATATTCCTTCTAAATCTCATATCCCAATTGATCCCTTCTCTATTAGCAGCAATAACATAATTGGGATCTTGAGCAATTCTAAACAGATCTGGGAAATCCTCCTAAAGAGTGGCATTTCCAAGCCATTTGTCTGTCCAAAATTTTAGGAGTAAACCATTGCCCAATTCAAAGTAAGCGTTCTGATCAAATGTATCCCACAACATCCTAATACTCTTCCACAGTCGCCTTCCATGCTTAGCTATGATGACCTCTTTCCAGAGCCCTGCGTCTTCCAAGTTGTATCTCCAAAGCCACTTCATCATCATACTTTTGTTGTGGGCTGCAAGGTTCTTAATGCCAAGACCTCCTTGGCATTTTGGTTGTGTGACCTTCTCCCATTTGATGAGATGAAATTTGTGTTTCTCCCTGTTGCCTTTCGAGGAAGTCCCTTCTTATCTTGTCAATCTGTTCTATAACCTCACTTGGCATTGGGAGCAAGGCCAAGTAATAAGTAGGTAAACTGTCTAGAACACTATTGATAAGTGTTACTCTACCACTAAAGGAGAGATATTGCATTTGCCATGTTGCCAACCTCTTCTCAAACTTTTCAATAACCCCTGTCCAAATTTCAATGAATTTATGTTGAGCACCCAAAGGAAGACCCAAATAAGTGGAAGGAAATGAGCCAATGTTGCAGCCCAAGATATCGGTCAGCTCCTCTAGATTTAAAGCTTCAATAACTGGGTAGATAGTACTCTTTTGCATATTCATGTGTAAACCTGAAATAGCTTCAAAATAAACAAAGTTAGATTAAGCTGCATCACTTGTGATCTTTTAGCACCACAGAAAATCAATGTATCATCTGTAGAGCAGATGCGATACATTAGCTTGGGATGTCGGATCTCTTCCTATCTTGAATGGCTCAATCCAATGCAAAGAACTTGCTTTCTGAATCATTTTGCTGAGACCTTCCATTGCTGAGACGAATAAGAATGGTGAAATAGGATCACCCTGTCTAATCCCTCTGTGGGGAGGGAAGAAACCCACAGGTGATCTATTCACCAAGATAGAATACTTGACTATTGTGATACTGAATTTCATCCATCTTATCCATCTTTCACCAAACCCCATTTGCCTCAGGATAGTAGGTATGACCAGCTTACTTTGTCAAAAGCTTTCTCAATGTCTAGCTTCACTAGCAACCCTGGTTCTCCACTCTTTATTTTCCAATCTAGAGCTTCATTAGCAATGAGGGTTGCATCTGATATTTGTCTTCCTCGAACAAATGCATTTTGGCTTCCAGAAACCAATTTTCCAATCTTGTTTTGAGCCTGTTTTTGAAGATTTGATGCTATCTTGTAAATGCTGCTAATAAGGCTGATTGGTCTATAATCTCTGAGCTCAATTGCCCCTTTCTTTTTAGGAATCAAGGATATGAAAGTGGCATTTACAGATTTGACCATGTGGCAATGTTGCTGGTAATGTCTCAAAGCTTTGATGATCTCGTACTTGATAATCTCCCAGGCATGTTGGAAAAATGTCATGGTAAAACCATCCGGCCCCGGAGCCTTATCAGGAGCACAACTTTTAATAACTGAGAAGATCTCTTCCTCGTCAAACTCCCTTTCCAGCCAACTACTTTCTGCTTTAGAGATTCTAGCTAAATTCTCAAATCTAGCCGATGCTCTCCATGGTTCATTTTCTGTATACAGATGCTGATAGTAGCTCAAAATTTCCTCCTTGATCTCTCATTTATCCTCAATTACATGCTCCGCTATTTTTAGCTTATCAATACAATTGTACCTTCTATTAGCATTAGCCACGCTCTAAAAGTACTTAGTGTTCCTGTCCCCATCCTTAAGCCATAAATATCTTGACTTTTGTCTCCATGAAACCTCCTCAATCTTTGCTAATTGTTCTAAATGTGTCTGCAAGTTAATCATTTGAGCATTTTCAGCCTCGGAAAGGATTTTGCCTTCAGAAGATTGTTCTAGATTAGTGAGGTCATTCAAAGCATGGCTTCTTTGTTCTTCCAACTTCCCAAATACCTCCTTATTCCATGTTGAGATATCCTTTTTTAGATATTTCAACTTTTATACTAGAACGAAATCAGGATTGCCCTCTACTTCATAGCTACTCCTCCAGTTGTTAACTGAATCAAGGAACCCCTCAGCCTGTAACCACATGTTTTCAAACTTGAAGTAGGATGAGCTAGAGTCCCATTCCCCACATTCAAGCATCAAAGGTTTGTGGTCAGATATTACTCTAGGGAGGGCCACTTGCTTTATTGTCTTAAAACTGTCATTCCACTCTGATGAGATCAAGAATCTATCAATTCTCGATGCCTGCAAAAGCTCAGTTCCTCTTGACCATGTATATTGTGCTCCTCACAGAGGTAAATCCATGAGTCCTAAATCTAGTATGGTTTCTGAGAAGTTCTCCATAGCTCTAGTCCTTCTATGACAGTTGAATTTTTCGTAGTCAAATCTGCACACATTGAAATCTCCTCCCAACACCCATTGACCATCCCAAGTGCCCCTAATCGAGGCTAGTTCATACCAAAGATCCTCCTTTTCGCTGTTTGTATGTGGTCCATACACTCCTGTATAGCACCATCTGAATTGTTCGTGGATACTCTCAAAAATTACAGAGACTGAGTAGGTTCCTGGTTCAATGTTGACACTTTTCCAGAACCTTTTGTCACACAAAATTATGATTCCCCCCCTGGTACCGTTTGCTTGTAATTCTGCCCAGCTGGCCCCCAAAGAGAATTGACTAGTTGTTGTGACCAATCCTCAATTTTAGTTTCTTGAAGACAAACTATGTCAGCCTTCCACTTCATTAATAGAGACTTAATGGTACTCCGCTTCCTACTGTCATTCAGACCCCTGACATTCCAACTGAGAATTTTTATTCTCATCTGGATTGTGCTTTGTGACTCCTACCCCTCGCCTTGATTGGTTCAACATCTTGAATTAAACCCAAAGATAACCTTTTTAATTCAGTTACCCCTTTTTTCTTCTTCATCTTCGTTGATCCATTCTGAGAATCATGCCCAGTAATTCATGCTCAAATCTGATAGCATTAACGCCGAAAGCTTTGCAAGCCTTAACCATGACTAACTTTGTCCATTTAGAAGTAGAGATGACTGAAGGAGTATGTATAACCTGCTGACCAGGGATACCTTCACCATGCCAAGGAAGAAGAAGAAGATGATCATTATTACAGGAGATGGATGACTGATCTGAGTCAGTAGCAGCATCAATTAGACATGTAATTTTCTTTGGAATTTCAAGAGATTGATCTTGAAAGTCATGCAAAGATAAAGAATAAGTACTCCCCTCGTCTCCTTCATCATCCGCTTCACAGTTGCTATGGTAGTCAAAGTCCTCATTATCGAACACCACTCGCTCTCGTTCTAAGGCTTGTAGTTCAAAGGTAATCAGGTCTAGAAACTCCCGAGCAGGAGAACATCGTGAGTTAAAAATACAAGGATCCTGGGCCCTGGGTGTCCAAGTATTTTTCCTCTTATTATTTCTTTTATCCTGATTTGGGCCTCTTTTGAAAAAAGCCTTACCTTTATATCCTGATGGCCCAGCTTTAGAGTTAAGTCAGCCTTTTTTCTTATTCCATTGTTATTAGGGTTTGGCCACACTATTTGATTAGCTGGAAAATTTAAATCAACTGTGAAGGACACGTGTTGTGCCAGAGGTCTGACCACTGTGTTGACTTCTGCTTTCCTTGAAAACCCCGCCTCTTCTTCACCGACCTTCCTTTTTCCTTTCCGGTCAGCTTCTTCACCGGCGTCCCATATTTTTGTGTGAGCATCAGGAATCACCCAAATTTCATAGCTTAAATCAGCAACTTTTAACTCCAATTTACATGGTAGGTTTCTGTTTTTGTCCTTGATATAGATTATCGCCCAAAGTAAATTGGATCTTTTCTTTGTGTCTTCATCAATATCAACATAACCACCACATAGTTCGCCGATCTTTTGGAATGAACTTTTAGACCAAGCATGTAATGGGATTCCGAAGGCTTTGATCCATCAATCTCCCAATGGTAGCACCTTCGTGTCCAGATCAACTAGTGGAGACCACCAGTCCAACGATAGTCTTCGGCCATTCCAAAACCAATCGCCCGCCTTGACTCTGGCTGCTTCTTGCCGTGATGGCATTTCAAAGAGAAAAAGGTTGTGTCAAATCGGAGAAACCTTTAAGCCTGCTGTCATCTTCCACCTTTTGCAAAACCACTTCTGAATGGTATCATAATGTGGGTTATTGTGAAAGGAATCGTTGAATCTACCGACCAAGCATTTGTCGAGAAAATTGCGATTATCTGATGCAGTTGCTGGTATTGCCTGGTTGGGTCTGCTAGACTCTATTGTCGGCCACTTCTCCATCTTGGAGACTTCACAAAAGGATCTTGCTTGAGAGTTAGGGCTCCATCTCTCTGATTGCATAGGAGGTCTCCATAAAAATCTCAAGATTTTATTCGCGATGTCTTCCCATCCTCCATTGTCTACGATCTCTGGTATAATGACAGATGATTTCTTATCTCCCAAGCATGCTTCAATTCTAACAAATCTGCCATAACTGTTAAAGTTCTGGTAGACCCTGAAAATATAAGCTTCGATTTTCCTTCCCCACCTTCTGCAAAGCTTCCCTCACCCTTGGAAGCTTCCTTCATGGCTCCACACACCCACCTTAAATTGTTTTCATCGATTCGAATTCTTCCAACGAACCTCCTGCTGCGTTCGCATAGCTTAAACCATCTTACCCGATCTTCACTGATGTCTATAAGTTCAAAAGATTTCTCACCAGCAATAAAAAAAGTTCTCCCCTCCATTATGGAGCACAGAGAAAGAAAAGAGAAGAGAGGAGAGAGAGAGAGAGAAAGAGGAGAAGAAGAAGGGAAGATTCCGATGATCAAAGGATCACCGGAGAGGAGTTCTCCCCTCCATCATGGAGCGGAGAGAGAGATAAGCTGTGCCTTTTGAGAGATAAAAAGTATCTATAAGATTTTTAGAATAGGCAATATCTGAGCAGAATCTTTTGATTTAGGTGTAACTCTTCGTTCATATATTTGTCATTCATGATTAGAATTATTAGTCTTGGACTAAACATAAATATTTCTTATTTTTTCTCCCTTTTCGCCTTTTTTCATTAAAGCTCATTATTTATTTGTGCTTGACCTTACGGACCTTAGAGCTTTTTAGCGCTTTTTACTTTTGATAACACTGCATAGAATTAAATTCACAGAAAAATTGAAGGAATTGCTGGAGCTACTTGGGTCATAGCTCCAAGGTATTAAGAAGGAAAAAGGCTTGATTGAAGTAAAAAAATAAATAAAAACAGAAGAAAGCACTTCAGTAATGATTCAAGAAAAGACTTGGAAACAATTCTATATCAAAAATAAAAAAACTTGGACACAATTGTAAGTACGTCCTGTGGAAATATCAATTAAACGAACTTAAACAAATCTGGAAAGTAAATTTAACGATGAAAAGATATACTACTTAAAACATTGGTGATGCGACAAGATGTAAACTTAAGTCTAGTTTCTCAGAAAACATCCATGTATACCTGAAAGCATCTTGGCCGCTTCCTGTGCATAAACAATTAGAACAGAGCAAAGCTCCTTGATGTCATGGTTCTGGATTATGTCTGCTAACAGAGACCTGCAAAATGACAGAATAATTAGTTTTCCGAAGGAGAAGTGGGCATTTAATTTCTCAAGGATAGTTAGCAATACCTGTAGGTAACCTTTGGAGGACCTAATGCTGCAGCATTACTAACACGGGGACCAGGAATGGAAGACAACAAAGATGGTGGAACTGAAGCTTTAATCTGGTTTTCCTGTATGATATGATTTGAGTTCATTAATCAACTATTATCACAATATTCAGCAAGAACTAAAGCAAGTTGTTTCTCCTGCTTGTTAGAAAGCATAGAAACACTGATCAATGACCATAGAATCAAGAATAATAACTGTTCATTACAAAATTAATATCCTATTGAACAGACCCCATGCCAGAATATGCAGATAAATGCACAATTGAAATACAAGTCAAGTTGAACCGGAGAACAGTTTATGTTTACCTGTTGAAACTGACCGAGCCTATGAACAGGGTCTTTAATCATTGACCCAGAGAACAGCTCTTGAGGCTTTCTATTCTTATTCACTGGAGGAGATCCATAACCAGAGGATCCAATGGCATCAGTTATAGCAGCATTTGCTGCCTGCTGGAGATATGCCATGTTGTTGGCATGATCTCCATGGAAAAGTGCCTGCCTCTCTTCACTTCCTTCAAAATTTTTGCAGTCCATGCATTTGCAATTTTCAGAGCAAAGAATATTGGCTTGGAAGCACTCACAGTACTTCTTCAGGCAACCTGATTTCTTGCAGTGGCAACCTTTGTTATGCTTGGGCAGTACTAAGCCATCCCCAGCTTCCTCCTGCATAGATACATGCAAGTTTCTTCATTGAAGCAACAGATTGCAGTTGCTATTTGTAAATACATTTCAAGCAAACACACATCAAGATACATATCTCCCGAAACTTCTTACATGAAACAGTACTTTCAAATAATCCACAAGATTTTATAGAAGACGAGAAAAATTACTTCAGTCACCTTGGAAAGCAACAGTACCACAAAAATAAAAAATAAAAAGAGCAGGACTAATATCACAAAGCAAGAAGCATAAAGAGAAACAAGAACATGTATAACTATTGCAGTAATGCCTGAAACTAGGACGAACACTTTTATCATCAAAAGTAAATATTATTTCTTTAATGACTCATTTCATTTGATTCCTAGGAAAAATACTCCGTCCCACGTAAAGTGAACAAAGTCTGAGACTGATATTTGACTTAATTTCTCAGAAGTGTAGAGAATAACAGCCGCCTTATTTTGGATGATCGAGAAATCTATCTGGAGCCCATTCCACGTGAAGTGAACAAATTCGGAGACTGATATATGACTTATTTTGTTAAAGTGTAGAGAATAACAGCCCGCCTTATTTTGGATGATCAAGAAATCTATCTGGAGCCCATCCCACATAAAGTGAACAAATTCGGAGACTGATATTTGACTTAATTTCTCAAAGTGTAGAGAATAACAGCCCGCCTTATTTTGGATGATCGAGAAATCTATCTGGAGCCAACTTTTTGGGCCAACGTCAAACCTCAAAACTCATAGATGATGGGCCTGCTCCTCTATCTTTCTCCACTTAAATACTGGGTTGACTTTGCTTGGCATAGGTCTCGAGCTTGGGACCTAAGACACAAGTCCCTCAATCTTTGTCAATTGAGCTAACCCCTATGGGTGAGAATAACAGTAGGCCTTATTGAACTAAATATAAGGAAAAACAGTTTATTTATTCGTTCCCATTTGAATCCTTAACTGTAAGCCTTAGAGATCTCTTTTGTTTTTTCATTCAAATTTGGATGCAGACGTCTATAATTCCATATTATGTAACTGCTAAGTATAGTTCAATACACTTTAGCCTTAAATTTTTGAAGCTTAATTTTATTATCTTCTTATATTATTACGAAAAGCTCCCAAAGTTACTTTGTGGAACTATTGTCCCATGGTCCTTCTGATCACCGGAAAACACCTATTTCCTTCTTTTCTTTTAACCTTTAAGTAGATGGACAATAGCGTTTATTTTGAAGAGAGGATCAGCAGATTACTTGAGATACCACTTTCAGGAGGGCCACCCAGAGGTGCTCGAAGAGTTCTTACATGAACTTTATGAATGGCTAGTAGGGGTTAAGAGAGAAGATAGAGCGGGACGTATGGGCGGGGACAACCCATTTCCTTCCCCACCCAGCCCATTAAGAGCATTGCCTAACACAACCTATTTAGGGCTTGGCGGGTCACATTAATGAGAGGTTGTTGGACTGGCCTCAATAACTGGCCAACAACCCAGGACACGCCTACAGGGCTGTCCAATTACACCAATTAATTTATTTTTTTAAATACTTCCCATCGGGTCACTCCCCAAAACAGCCTCACCCTCATAAAGTATATCTTTCTCCCCCCTTTTAAAAAAATTGCATTTTGACCCCCAAACTTCAACTGTATATATCCCTAATCCCTTCTTCATTTTTCAATCATACAATCTCTAAATTTCTTCTCTCTTAAATTGCCATCAAAGATTCAAAGCTCACAATTATTTTTTTCCTCTCAAAATTCCTAATTAGTTAACGATGTTTGATGTTATTAACTTAGCAACTAGCAAAAACAAACTTCAATATTTTATGGTTATATCTATTTTTGTTTTCAATTTGCCATTTTTGTATACTCGTTCCAACTCTTACTTAAGTGGTTTAATTTCCATAAATATTTGATTATTCTGAAAAATTTGAATTTGTTATTTTATTTGCATAATGTCTACTTCCTATGGTTATCTGCATAGTGGTTTACTTGGTTGGTGACAGGTAATGATGAAGGTAAGACACAAGTTGGTAGTTCTATGATTAACAATCTCCTAATTTTTGTAAATGATGTTTCACAATCACAGGAAATGCCTGCACATTTTCTAACAGCTCCAAGAAAACATAGGAATAGATGAATATTAATTAGATGAGACTTCCACTCATCCAGCTCACAAAAACTGAGACTCTTGTTGTAATTTGCAAGTTTAAAATTCAAAATATAAATTTGTTAATTGCATTGAAGTTTTAAAAATTGAAAGTTATACTTGATAAAATTTGAAGCTTTGAGGTTTTCTTTTCCAAATTTTTGTCTAAGTCCATTTCTTTAGTTTACTCATTGTTTTTTAATTTAAATTTGAAGTATTATTACAAAATATAAAATAAACAATCAACCTACATTGGGCCCACTCATCCCTCCCCCCCAACCCACATCCTAGGGGTGCAGGGTTGAGCTAGGCTCAACAATTTCCAAAATGGTCCAGCCAACAACCCAACTCCTAAGGAAGACGCTCCCCCTCCCCCCTCCCCTAAGCAACTGGCCCTTAGGGGTCGCACTAGGCCTAGACCGCCCGACAAGCCATCCTAAGGGGAATACGACTAAAGCACTTACTGTTAAATCATTTTACTAACCCTCAGGGGTTGGCCTGGTGGTAATAGACTTGAGCCTTGGGGTTTGCTCCCTTTCAAGGTCTCAAGATCGAAACCCACCGGGTGCAAACAATTTCTGAGGGCCATCGGACTGGGTAAAACCTGAATTAACCGTGGTGCACTTGCGGGAAACTCCTTGCCGAGGGCCTGTGCACCCCCGGGATTAGTCGGGGCTCAAAGAGACTCGGACACCCGGTGCAAATCAAAAAAAAAAAAAAAAATCATTTTACTTAAAGTTTATGAAGGATAGACGAAAGAGATGTGGAAGTGTGTAGAGGATGCCAAGGCGCCAAAAAGAAAGGCCTTTTCACATGGTGTGTAGTGAAGGATACAATACGGAAAGGATAGCGGAAAAGCGGAATCATCTTTTGGTGCATCGCTTCAGATCACTAATCAGCTTTGGAGTCTTACATTGTCGTTATTAAAATCCTGGGTCCTACCTAAAGTATGTCGGAAAAGTTGTTACAGCTGGAGCATTAAGAATATTTGGAAGAAATTAAATAGGAGATTTTTCCAATGAAAAGGAAGTTAAGAGTTTAAGGAAGTACTCTTTATTTCATTTATTTTTTGGTGTAAAGAGAACACTTCACATGTATAGATGACTGGGATAGCTTGATAGATATTTGTGGTAAAACCACTTTCATAACCTGTATATAGTTTTGGTCTTGGACACCATTATGGTCTGTTAATAATGAATGAAACTTCATTTATCCCCTATCCCCCCGAAATATTGAAACAGTTTCATAGACAAGCAAATGTAGACCATGCGGAAATCAACCAAAATCATATATCAAAGATGTTTCCAAATCTATAACAGAACTAAAATAAGGATAGCTTCACCAGTGCTTCAGATCTTAATGATGCATCATCCATGAATTTGCTTAAATTCAAAAGAATACCCTTTTCTCTCGAGTTCCATGGGGACTGCTGGCAATTTTAGGTCTGAATGCATTTGGATTACGCTCCAGAGTAGCTTCAACAGCTTCTCGCCTAGAAGCTTCATTTTCGACATTATTATGACAATTGGCACAGTTACACCCATCACAGAAAATGCCAGAAGCAAAGCATTCACAATACCTGAACCAAAATTAAAGGAAAATGAAAACAAGTACATACATATTTAAAGGTATATGTTAGAAGCAATAAAAAAAAAACCACACTGCATATGTAATTGTAGGAAGGATTGGAACTCATTTTAACATTTTCAGCAAGAGAACTTGACAAATGCTGAGCAACTTAAGTGAAAAAGAAAAGGAAACTGTGCTGCCAAAAGTAAAGAACAAAAAAAAAAAGATAAATCATCTAGCTAAAAATGTAGTCGTCTAGATGACACTTAACCATACCTAAAGAAGAAAAAACATAATATTCTTTTTTTATTTTTAAAAACCTACATATTCTTTATATACAAACTGGAATGTCAAAAATAAAAAGGCTTAGAAGCAATGGCAAACAGATTATATTGAGACCTCTATTTATCAGAATCAGCAACAGGTAACATCATCTTTATATGTTCAGATAAGATTCTTGATGGTAACAAGGACAGATGAAGAAGGATTATACAAAAGCACCATTTGTTAAAAGGTTTGGCTTTTGATATTTACGTTCCTTCAGTGATGGAAGAAAATAATGTATGGAACATAGATATCATTAATGTACTCAAAGGAGCTCATTTGGCTAATCCAAGGGAGAATTAAAACACAGGAGAAGTCCTCATGTGACTTCAACTAAGATGAACTGGGTCAATTTAATCATTGGCCTTCCAAAAATGGAGGACCTGAGTAAGTGAACATGAATAATAAATTCACAAAAACAATTCAAAAATTGAATATCACTTAAAAAATGATGTCAACTACAGGGAGCTGATCGTTTATAACGAGAGAATGTTAATCCCTATCAATTAAAAAGCGTGAGAAATCGGGTAACAATTGATCCCCCAAGAGTACGTAATCCATTTCTGAAAATCCCCGTCACCGTGCACATGTGCACATAGATAAATAAAAAGATAATACAATCAGTCCCTACTATGATGGAAAAGAATTTAATGTGCACAGACTGATGCAAATACAAATTTAACACACTGAGAAATCGAGTGACTATTGATCACAAAGAGTAAGTAATCCATTTCAGAAAATCCCCGTCACTGTGCACATGTGCACATAGATAAATAAAAAGATAATACAATCAGTCCCTACTATGATGGAAAAGAATTTAATGTGCACAGACTGCTGCAAATGCAAATTTACCACACTTGAGTGTTTCACCAAATTAGGCTGTGCAAAAGCATCTAATCCAGTTGATGAAAAGAGTTGATTGGTAGGATAGACTAACCATTCAGCCTTTGGCAAAAGTAACAAAGAAATCTTCAATCATATTTTCTAGAATCTCTTAAGATATAGTAATAATTTGTTAAGTTCTTGAATTAAAAATGTTGAAGAGTTCAGTAGCAAAATATAGCTGCACCCCAAGCCAAGCATACAAAACCAAGCAACAAATCATTAGACCAATAGGAAGAACCTCTCAATGGTCATCTTTTCTAAGAAAAGAACTTCTACCTAGATTTCCTAGTGCTTCTTTTGTTAGATTACCTGCAAAACAGGGCTTTTTTCCTTCTATAGATGATGAGTAAAATTTTTTTGTTGCCTCTTCATAGATTTTGAAGAAAATATTTACTTAGCTAGCGTTTGGCCATAGATTTCCAAATATTCTTGGCAAATATTATTTGGGTGAAAATTTGGGTGAAATTTCACCATGTGTTTGGCCATAGTATTTGGAAAATATATTTTGACTTTTTTAGAAAAATATGATTTATATCCATAAGTTTTAAAACCTATCAAAAGTACCCATAAATTTGTATTACAAGTCAATGGGATCTTCATTGCAACAATTGGCAAGTAGTGTCCATGACACTCCTGCAATGTGGTAGTTTAGAGTGAATGCAACAAGCATCATTCCATACATCGTGAAGTAGACAAAGCACATGACTTTGTTACTATGACACGATTGTTCATCATTTTCATCAATAACCATATCATCATTGTCATATTCATTGAATATTTCATCACTACTTTGGTGTTCACGTAAAAAAATTATGTAATACAACGTAAACATTACTATGGAGGGTGTTTTTGTAAAAGATAAAAGTTTTGTGTAAAATTTCAATTTTCAAAAGATCCCAAATAATGAGATTTGGCCCAAATACTAGAAAAAACTAGTATTTGGGAATTTGGGATATTTGCCAAAAATATTTGCCAAATAATGGCAAATTGTATGGACAAACACTATTTGCCAAATTTTTCCCCAAATATTATTTGGGAAATCTATGGCCAAACGGGCCTTTAATATATAGCTTTTTCCTTCTTTAATTCATTGTTTTTGTACTTGGAGCCTATACTTCTTTCACTGCTTCCCTACTTGGAGCTTTGCCTCTTAAGAGATGGTTAGCAAAACATAACAATCAACACTAAGAAAATTCCACCTAGTTTCTGATAGAGAATCTCTAGCTGCAGTCAGAACAACCAATTATCCCGTCTCAGGACTCAGGCCAAAGACAGTAGATACTGAAAAGCTAGAAAGGCGTTATGCTGTCCCTATCACAAGTTCATTGACTTCCTAGAACTGCATGAGGTATGAGAGAAGGACAGAAAAGAAGTTATTGCAGAGCCTATCAGGTTCAATTTAAATCATTACAAAATAATGACCTTTCTAATCTGGGAGCTATTCAATGTACCTTCAAATATTAGCCATAAATATTGGTGGGAGATTCTACATATATTGTGCATGAAAAGGAGGAAGTACTTACAACTTTAAACATCGAGAATGTTTACAGTTACACTGCTTTGGCTTTTTAGGTGTACCATCCTTTGCTTCACTGGAACTTTGCCTTGACCTGGAAAGAGAGTGTACAAATTTCAGGAAGTGTTTAAAGAGAAAATTTGATGCCTCCCGCACCCCTCTTTGCTATACATGTAGGAAGTGAGACAAGTGGGATAGCCTTGAATATGAATAAAACATAACAACCACACATAAAATCCTATTTGATTAGCATTAGTGGACAAAATTCATAATTCAATCAGTGAAAGGAGCAGTGATTTGAAAAGGAAATGTGTAATAAGCAACAAACCTCCTAGGGTTTTAGACAGGAGTCGAGAAGCAAAGCACACACTTCTTCAAAGTAAAGAGAAATTTTAAGGAAGAATACAAAAATTAACCAAAAAAATGGGAATTTAGTACTTATAACATCAAAATGCAACTAACTTCATTAATTTCAATATCCAATAGTCAACAATGACAAAGGAATCCGAACATTTCAAAACAAATAACATTAACAAAATTTCCATAAACCCACAAAAAGAAACTTCACTAACAAAATTGATTTTCAGTTTTTAATTAATTAGCGATTGAAAAGAACATATTTCTACTGTTAACTTTCACTTTTTTACTTGCTTACGTAGTGTACTAAGTGTTAGCTTACAAATGCAAGTCTCGTTTTTTTATTTCCTAACAATCAGTTTATAAATAAAGAATTAGCTAAAAACAAATGTGAAGGACAGCAGACAAAGGTAGCAAACTCCTTTGTTAACTCATATGGAGAAAGGCTCGAAGCTCTAATTTATCCCCATTTTTTCATCTTTAGTTAGATTGAGATATGCATTTGCTTCCCTCTTGGATCAGTCTCTACTCATATGAGAAGCTATGAACCCTCACTTCATATTGCACCGTTGCTTGATTACTTTTCATAACACTGAATGAGGACGACTATTACATAGTTTTGTAAGGTGTCAAAGTGGCAGGAATGTTGTCATTGAAACATCAACATCGTTTAAAGACCTTGCCGCACAATTTGGCATAGTTAAGCAGAAAAAGGATGTAAACCGGAAAGTACAATCAACTGGAAAATTAGAATCACATGCAAAGATGGAAATTACATTAGTTAGAGCATACTACAAGAGAAAGAATGGTGTTTCCTAACAAAAATCGGCAAGGGAAGAACTAAAAACTAGTTCCCTAGCTTGCAAGAAATGGCCTTTTCTGTTTCTGAAGTCATAGAATGCATAGTCAATAATAAAACTAGAGAAACTGTTAGCACATGCTCAAAGGCTGCTTGGGTGAAATTCAAACAAATCCATAAGAATTTGTAGTTTCAAGCATCTACCTTTAATAATGAATTTAGCTGAAAAGAACATATTTATTACTATTGAAGATTGAAAATTCTAGCAAATTGAAGGGCTACACTTACAAAGGTCGTATTAAAGGCTGCGGAGGCAAGACAGGAGCTTGTTGCATTGGCATCAACAGTATATGTTGCTGCAATTGCGGCAGTGGCCTTATCAGTTGTGTTGACTTCATGGACACTGTTAACTGACTAGACTTGATTACCTCCGGTTGAATAATCTGGTTAGCATGTTCCGGCAAAGACACCGTCAGGGCTTGCCCCGGTACACCACCCGTGAAATCCAGCTGCCTCGCTAGCTTCTTTGCCGGATTATCCGTTTCGACCTGAACGCTAGCCGGCTCCGATTCAGCCATCTTTGGAGGGAAATGCCCTCCCTCACTTTTCTCCATTCAAAAGCAAAACCAAAAAAAATCCTCAAAAATTCACCAGAGAAATTCTGACGGCAAATTCAAGAAATTCAAAAACCGAGAACAGAAGCTATATCAAACAGTGAGATTCACAGATGACAGATACATATGTGTTGCGTATAAATTCTCGCTGTATGTTTAGAGAAGAAGCAGCAACTGAACTAGCCTGGGTCTCGCTCCTCCCTCTCTACCTTTTGAAATTCAATTGGTAATTATGGTACGCCAATCTCATCCTACGGTATTTATCGCCACAGTTAAACAGACGGCTCAAATTAATAGAAGCATCTAAACTTCTCTTTTCCACCGTTAGATGACTGTCTGCGTAATATACTGGGATTATTACAATTTACCCTCTCACCTACCTAGGTGATTCAATTAAGGGTGACAAAAAAATTCTACAATATAATTTTTGATTATTTTACTCACTCTTATTGAATGTATATATACATCAAATTTAGTTAAGTTTATCATAGATAATAATTAAGATTTCGAATCTTACTTTTAATTAAGAAATTAAATAATTAAAAAAAGAAAAAAAAATCTCTCTCTCTCTATATATATAAAGCCAAATATGAAAACACTGATATGGCACCTCCCAATAGCCTCTATTAGTATTTATCTATTTTATCAATCTCTCTCTCTCTCTCTCTCTCTCTCTATATATATATATATATATATATATATATATATAAAGCCAAATATGTATATGCTGATGTGGCACCTCCCAATAGCCTCTATTAGTATTTATCTATTTTGTCAAAAAAATTTAGCTTTAATCTTATTTTTAATTACAAATTAAAATTGTATTCATGATATAAGAAAAAGAAATTTAACTCCTATAATTAAAAAATTCTGTAACGGCTAAATAAATAATGGTACAATTAGAATACATCATAAACATAATAATTAAGAAATTGTGTAACGGCTAAATAAATAATGGTACAATTAGGATACATCATAAACATAATTTCTTCAATAAAATTGTTGTTAAATAATATTGAAATTAAGTCATTGATTAATTAACTCAATGAAAATGGCAGTAACTAGAATATGAATGTTAATTTTGCTATTTCAACATAATTGATTGACTAAAAATTTGTACTAATTACAGAAGTTCAATATTTTTTTTCTAATTGCAAAATTAATGAAAAGTTACCCACTTAATTCTTTTAATTACACCTCTTCTTCTCCCTCAATTGTAACTTATATCTCATTTAAACCCATTAAACCCCTTTAATTACTCCTCAATCATTCACCTTAACCATCCATATATTCTGCAATCTTTTCTACAAATTCAAAACATGGGAGAAGGTAATCATAATGATATGTATTCTTCTTTTTCTGCTTATGATTTGAAGGAAGCAAATATAGTATTATGTCATTTATTCCAAGGCCACCAATTAAAAATGTCTAGATTTACAACATAAAGGTTATGAAGAAGGATGTCATATGAAAACGCTGATGTGGCACCTCCCAATGACCTCTATTAGTATTTATTTATTTTTTCAATTTTTTGAGCTTTTATCTTATTTTTAATTACAAATTAAAATTGTATTCATGATATAAAAAAAAGAATTTTAACTCCTATAATTAAAAAATTGCGTAACGACTAAATAAATAATGGTACAATTAGGATACATCATAAACATAATAATTAAGAAATTGTGTAACGGCTAAATAAATAATGGTACAATTAGGATACATCATAAACATAATTTCTTCAATAAAATTGTTGTTAAATAATATTGAAATTAAGTCATTGATTAATTAACTCAATGAAAATGGCAGTAACTAGAATATGAATGTTAATTTTGCTATTTCAACATAATTGATTGACTAAAAATTTGTACTAATTACAAAAGTTCAATATTTTTTTTCTAATTGCAAAATTAATGAAAAGTTACCCACTTAATTCTTTTAATTACACCTCTTCTTCTCCCTCAATTGTAACTTATATCTCATTTAAACCCATTAAACCCCTTTAATTACTCTCCAATCATTCACCTTAACCATCCATATATTCTGCAATCTTTTTCCACAAATTCAAAACATGGGAAAAGGTAATCATAATGATATGTATTCTTCTTTTTCTGATTATGATTTGAAGGAAGCAAATATAGTTTTATGTCATTTATTCCAAGGCCACCAATTAAAAATGTCTAGATTTGCAACATAAAGGTTATGAAGAAGGATATCATATGAAAACGTTGATGTGGCACCTCCCAATGGCCTCTATTAGTATTTATCTATTTTGTCAATTTTTTGAGCTTTTATCTTATTTTTAATTACAAATTAAAATTGTATTCATGATATAAGAAAAAAAAATTAACTCCTATAATTAAAAAATTGTGTAACGGCTAAATAAATAATGGTACAATTAGAATACATCATAAACATAATAATTAAGAAATTGTGTAACGGCTAAATAAATAATGGTACAAATAGAATACATCATAAACATAATTTCTTCAATAAAATTGTTGTTAAATAATATTGAAATTAAGTCATTGATTAATTAACTCAATGAAAATGGCAGTAACTAAAATATGAATGCTAATTTTGCTATTTCAAACATAATTGATTGGACTAAAAATTTGTACTAATTACGGAATTTCAAAATTTTTTTCTAATTGCAAAATTAATGAAAAGTTACCCACTTAATTCTTTTAATTACACCTCTTCTTCTCCCTCAATTGTAACTTATATCTCATTTAAACCCATTAAACCCCTTTAATTACTCCCCAATCATTCAACTTAACCATCCATATATTCTGCAATCTTTTTCCACAAATTCAATACATGGGAGAAGGTAATCATAATGATATGTATTCTTCTTTTTCTGATTATGATTTGAAGGAAGCAAATATAGTTTTATGTCATTTATTCCAAGGCCACCAATTAAAAATGTCTAGATTTACAATATAAAGGTTATGAAGAAGGATATCAATACTCAAATTGAGAACAATATTTGGCTTTATTTTATTTTTATTGTTGTTGTTTATTTTGATCATAAATATGTAAATGATATTTCTTTTTGTCAAAATATTACTATCTTATAAAGTTATTTATTTTTTCAATTTCCTCTACACCATGTTTGTTCACTTGGGGTTCCTACAGAGAGGAAGATAAAATTCTTAAACAAAGCAGCATCTACCTAGAGATAAAATTTGGTATTTTTCCTAAGTTTCTTGCTTAATTTTATTCTGATACATTGTCTTATTAAAGCTTATACAAGTAAAATTATAATAGTTCTTTGTTATATATCCATCAAAAATGAAATACTTGACTTGCTAATTTTACAAACTCCCATTTGAATATTATTTTCATGATATATTCATTTAATTTTTGAAAGATATGATAGATGAAAAAGATAAATAAAATTATCTTATTATTGTAAAAATAAGAAGTTAACCTTTTATTTGTTTATTTTTTATATATATAGACACACACTCATTGAATAATTATACATTTAATTTTAGTTTTACATTTTTATTCCTATGTATTCATTGAATTATTTTTAATTATCTAAAATTTTAATAAGTTCCACCTATAATATATAATGAGAGATATACTAAGAAAGCGTGTGAAATAATGCTAAAAACTTGTTCTTTTAGTATTTTTCTTTCATATAAAAAAGAGTGGCATTTTCTAAATTCATTATTAAATTAAGATATAACCTATAATGCACAAGAAAATAGATACAAGTGAAATCAATATATATTAAAAACAAGTGTATATTTTGATTTATTTCTTAATATTACATTTTTAAAATTTTTGTATCAATCTAAAAATTACAAATAGAACAATTGATATAACAGTGTTATAATCAGAGTCCATAGAAAAAAAATGTAAAGTTATTTGTTGAAATTACAAAAATTAAAGCAACATATTTTTTTTCATCTTATCTTATTTATTTTTGTTAAAATCTAAAATACTTTAGTGATATATCTTTTTGACCAAGAACTACAATTATTATTTTCTTTTCTTTGGTCTCTATTTTTTCTTCATTTGTGAGTCCTTGACATTACATTAGGCTTTCTACCTCTTTTTGCCCTGTTTTTGACATCCTACCATTTTTCTTCTTTCCCTTGATTCTATTCAACCATGGATGTGGCTTTCGATTTTGTAGCTCTTTATTTTTCCCTTTCTTCTTTTTCTTGCATTTTATTCTCTTCTTTAGCTTTCAACACTTTTGTTTGCTTTCTTTTGCACAATGCCGCATCCTCTCCTCTTTTTTCTTTTTCTCTTTTTCAACACCAAACTCTTTTCATACCCATTTTTCTTTCGGTTTCCTCTTTCATAACCACCCTCAACTTATAGATTTTTCATTGGTTGAGGTGCACAATACCTGATGTTGGATCAGGACCAAGATTGAGGTCACTTTTTACATTAGCCACCCTCAACTTAGGCTTTTGGCCTAAGTCGAGGTGCACATGTCCAAGGAGGGACCGGAGCCAACACAGTAGATTGTGGGAAGGTGAGTTAGGGATTTAGAAAGAAATGGTCTAATTTAGGCTCAAAACATTTGGATCAAATGGAGCATTAATTTCATTTGGTTGGATTCTTTTTAGGTAATTTGTGGACTTATCAGAACAAGGGCCTATGATCATTTCGTAGCCTCTAGAGTAGATTATCTTAGCAGGACTAACCGGGCAAGTTCTAGATTGGCACAAAGATTGTTTGAACAATCAACTATTCTCACACACTCTTGGCACATAGTTTCATTATTAGATTACCCAGTTCAATTTTTAGCTTAAGTCATGCCTTCAAGTTGGTTCATTATCATGTCATACTCAAAGTCAACACATTCAACTCATTCTAGTCTACAAATTTTAGCACATATCACAAATTTTCGACGAGTATCATTTTTTTTTTCAAAAAGCTTTTGCCATCATGCTTCATTATTTCTCATGCTTCTACACATACAATCCTAACACATGCCGGTTCAACATAAATTAAGCAGTCCTATCACTCACAATCCATTTACCCTACTCCCCAACAAAAAATAGGTGCAATTGTCCCCCAATGCACACAAAAACAGTAAAAAGTAATGGATTGGGTGAAGCAAACTTGTGGCGCATAGCGCCGATGAACTATCAACAAGCGGGTGGGTCCGATTTCCCAGAGCCCGCTGGAACAACACTTGGGTCACCATTAGTAGTGCCCACATCATCTAGCCTAGCACTCTCATTAGTGCTTTTAATCACGCTCACCGCACCATCAGTGGTGTTCACATCATCCCTTTCAACAGTCGGAACCTCGACAACAGGCACAGAACTCGAAGCCCCAAGCGCACTCTCACGAACCTTTTGCTGGCGGAACTCCTCATCTATAATAGAGGCTTTTCGAGCCTGTTCAGTCTACTAGCACTCCCACTTCTTTGCTCGAGCCTTTTCAGTAGTGTTAGAATTGTGGCTGGAGTGGTGTCTATTCCCACGAGCATAGATGGGCTCGGGCTATGCTATGTCCTCACTGAATAAAGCTCCAAGTACTGTATCATCAGCTAATACATTAGGTGTAGACTCTGGCTCATTTTTAGGCGTAGCAAGGATGGAATTAATGTCGGCTTGAAGACTATCCAACTTAGTCCGGATGAAGGAAAAATCTGTGACAGGGGATGGCCGTGCGAGTACTCTCAACTCGAAGGCATCCAGGCGCTTATGAACAGCTTGAACCTTTTGATCCACCATGGTTGCCATCCTCTTCTCCATCCTAGCCTCAGACTCTGCAATGGACTTCTACATCCATGGCTTCACATAGTGAAGCAGTGTGGCCATCTACACCTCCAATTTCTAAACTCGAGCTAACGGCACAACAGAGTCTCTAGAAGGTGGGGTGGCTCTAGATGAGCTGGGGGCCTGACTAGTGGCCTAAGAAGAGGAGGTCGGGGCATCATTAGTATGGGCTGGAGGGGCAGGCTCATCGCTCTACATCTGCTCCACAACATCTACTAAATCAGTACCCAATGGCACATCGATCTACGGCCCTCTGTGTGGTGTTGCCACATTTGCATTGTCCCGAATCAAGCCAATATCTAGGGTCCACGTTGCCTGTATCAATTTGTCACAATGCTAGATTGGCACTCCAGAGTCCCTGCATAGCTGAAAAATGAGGCACAAAAAAGGGTAAGTAGTGGAGGTCTTGAACACCCTCTCATGAATCTCTGCCAGCAGCATGCGGACGAAATCAATCTCGAACCCATCTACTAATGCTGCCATCATTACTGTTATGTCCCATGTAAGTGCATTGTCGGCCTTTGTGGTGACACTATGTTCCGCACCAGCAACCCAAAAAACTTGGCCACCAAATTCAAGGTGGCCTTACGAATACCCAAACGTGGTGAGCTAACCCACTCCGCACGCTCTCCATCCGCAGCTATGTTCCTGGCCAACCACAGTAAGACAACCTCAATCTATTCGGCATTACGCGTGAAGGCTCCACTGCTCATTGTATCTCATCTGTAGTCAAATTCGGTCGTGTTGAGTGCGCAAGTGTGATCCAAGGCCGTAGAGGAATCGACTGATGGTGGTATGTGATATGTCCATCGAAAAACCTGGGACCATAGTAGAAGTGAGAGGGTCCTAGGTTGTGGGCTTGGACCTCTTATCGATCAAACCTCGGAAAATAGCAGCATAGGAGGCATAAAACTCCCACATAATCTCCTCGCTATAAGTCCCGGGGTCTCGCGCCATCTAATTACACTTGTGAAGCTGAAAAAACTGGTAGATGTTGAGAATAGTATGTAAGCTCCCCGTGAGGACTCTGCGCTCCTCATTAATAAGTCGAGCCATCTTCTTTTTCTCAATCCACATTTTGGCATCTCAGTAGATTTTCCATTACCCCTCAACACACAATTTGTTTGGCTCATCAGCCCACCGGATTAGGGTCGTAGTTTCGTGGCATCGGGACTTCTTTCGAACTAGTGGCCTCGTCAGACAAGGCAGCTTTTTCATGTGAACTTGAGCCTGTGGCAGATCCAGAATCGGAGCCGGAAGCATGACTGGGCTCAAAGCCGGAAGCAGAGGCAGACTTTGAGCCGGAAGTAGAACCAGCCAGTGACCCGATCAGTGTGTTCTCCTCATCAGACTGGGAGACAGTGACCACGTCGGTGACCACCTACCGGGATGTATTCCGGGTAGTCCGAGGTGTAGTAGGAGATGTCCTCGTGGCCGGTGGAACATATGTTGGATCATTTCTCGCGTTTGTGTCTTTATCAATCAGCCTCAAAGTAGTTGCCACGAATTTCGATTTACCCCTTTTGGAGTAGGTCACTTGCTTCTTAGGCGCCATGGTACATGTGGATGCCTAATTAGTACCAAAATAAACTTATAACACACTCGAAAAGATTTTAGAACTAAGAATGAACAAAAACGAAAAACATAAAAACTTTCAGACAGTGACTTCAGTGGCCACCTACAGTGGATATCTACGGTCTGTGATCCCCTCCGTAGATCAGAGGTCCCAAAGAGTTGGACTCTGATGGGAACCACGGATGTGCAGAACGATCTGTAGACTGATCTACGGACTGTAGTCCACATTCGTGGTTCCACACTTAACATATTTTATGGTGTGCAGACTCACGGACCTGATCTACGGTCCATAAATGGATCTACGGTCCGTAGATGGGGTCTCGTGAATTAGATCTGTGCCAGGTTTCAGGTATCCTTCATGTTGACCCCAATTTTACTAATTTCAACAATATCATTTAGTCTAATCATGCATTTCAACATAAATTATACTAGTTTGTCATTCTAAGGGTTTCGATTACTAAATTCACGGGAATTTCACACAAAACTAGGAACCCTAAGTCAAAAATTGCATTTAGACTTACATTACACTAATTTTATACATTATAAAGACACACAATTACTATCTATCGTCCCAAGGGTGTTTATAGTTTTAGTTTAGCATGCATTTACATACAATCAACTACCCAAGGTCAAGACCCAATTCCGGACTTTCTATAATCAATCAATGAATCGAAATTCAAAGTGAAAGGAAAGTCTATTACCTTACAAGCAATGGGAATGGGGTGATTGTGTAATGACTCTATGCTTGTAATACCACAAACTCGTCTTTTTGTACCGAACCCGGACCACTTGGGGAATTTGGGGGTGAGTGGAATAAAAAAAATGATTGGAATTATGGGGGTAAGATGTAGGGTGATTGATGGGGAATTTATGGTAATATGGAGTGATTGGAGTAGTGGGAAGGTTTAGAAACGATTTGGGAGTGAATGGAGGGAAGTGGGAATGATTTGAAAATAGGGGGATTTTATTTAGGAAGGGTCCGGGTCAGGTCAGGCAAAACTAGGGTTTGGACCCACGAGACCTCGCCTACGGTTCGTAGGTCGATCTACGGTCCATAGATGGGGACCGTAGATCACATCCATACTTGGAAAATTTAGAAACCTTACCTTGGATCTACGAACACCATTCACGGTTCGTGGAACAAACCACAGACCATCGATGGGGTCCATAGACCTCTGTACCAAACCTTTTTCTGCAGATTCTGCTTTTTGCCCATGCACATGTAGCAACTATTAGCCCTTTCTTTTTACATTTTCTGGAGACTTTTTAGACACGGACCCTATGCTATGTCTAGCCAACACTAAAACAAATTAAGACAACTATCTAAATGAGTATAGAGAAGCAACTAAACAAAGAAAACTACTAAACGGAAAACAAGAACCTATTGTTGTCTATATTTTACATCTTGGGTTGCCTCCTAAGCAACGCTTGATTTAACGTCGTGGCATGATGTAGGCCTCTTGATTACTCAGACTTTATCAAGATAGTAGGCCTTAATAAGTTCTTGCACACTTTCCGCGTTTCCCAGATAAATCTTGATCTTTTGCTTGTTTACTATGAACCTTGTTCCTTCACTGTTCTCAAGCTCAACCGCTCCATGGGGGAGCACTTTTGTGAGCAAAAATGGCTCGGTCCATTTGGACTTGAGTTTTCCTGGAAACACGCACAACCTAGAGTTAAATAGAAGCACAAGATCACTGACAACAAATTCTCACTTTTCAATTCTTTGATCATGATACCTTTTTATCTTCTCTTTGTACGAGGTTGAACTTTCATAATCTTTTAGGCGAAACTCATCAAACATATCATTCTTTGAGTAGATGTGGCACCCCAATCCAAATTTAGCTTCTTCAACGCCCACATAGCCTTATGTTTTAGCTCTACCGGTAAATGGCAAGACTTCCCATATACAAGTTGGTAAGGAGACATACCTATGGGAGTCTTGTATGCAGGGTGATAGGCACATAGAGCATCATCAAGTTTCCTTGACTAATCCGTTATGTTAGCATTCACAGTCTTCGCCAAAATCTATTTTATCTCTCTGTTGGACACTTCAACTTGCCCACTAGTCTGCAGATGGTAAAGAGTGGCTACATTGTGGCGGACACCATATTTTTCAAGTAGCGCCTTGAACAACTTATTACAAAAGTGGAAACCTCCATCACTGATAATCGCCCTCGGTGTACCAAATCTGGAGAAGATATTCTTTTTTAAAAATGTGGTGACACTTTTACCTTCATTGTTGGGGAGCGCAACTGCTTCCACCCACTTCGATACATAATCAACCGCAACAAGAATATACTTCATCCCATGTGAACTTACAAATGGACCCATAAAATCAATGCCCTATACATCAAACAACTCTATCACCAATATAGGATTCATAGGAAGCTCTTGCCTCTTTGAAATCCCGCCTTATCTTTGGCAACGGTCACAAGACTTGGCAAAATCATGAGCATCTTGGTGGATGGTAGGCCAGTAGTACCCACACTGCAAAATCTTATGCGCAGTCCGAATACCACTATGATGCCTACCAAAAAGCGATGAATGACACTCCTCAAGTACACTCAACATCTCAACATCGGGCACACAACGAAGAATAATCCCATCAGCACAACTACGATACAAGTAAGGCTCATCCCAAAAGAATTTCTTCACATCATGCATAAACTTTTTCCTTTGGTGAAAAGACAAATTCGGGGGAACCAAATCGCTTGCCAAATAATTAGCAAAGTCTACGAACCAAGGAATCAGATCATGAGAAGCAACTAATACATGTTCATCTGGAAAAAATCATTAATTTCAGCCCTATCACTAAGCTTTAGCATAGCCTCTTTCTCTAATTTGGACAAGTGATCGGTAACTTGATTTTCGTTCCCCTTTTTATCTTTCACCACAAAATCAAACTCTTGCAACAACAATACCCATCTAATCAACCTCTGTTTTGCATCCTTCTTTGCCATCAAATACCTCAATGCAGAATGGTCACTATGCACTATGACCTTAGTACCAAGCACGTAGGATCGAAATTTCTCGAATGCAAAAACCACTGCAAGAAGTTCTTGTTCAGTCACAGTATAATTCTTCTGGGCCACATTTAGAGCTTTGCTAGCATAATAAATAGGATGAAGAATTTTCTCTCTCATTTGTCCTAATACTACACCAAGTGCCACTCCACTCGCATCGCACATTACCTCAAACGATTGTCCCCAATTCAGTGAAATAATGATAGGTGCAGTAACCAACTTCTCCTTCAACTCTCCAAATGCTCTCAGACACGCATCATCAAAATCAAACTTATACTCCTTTTCAAGCAGTTTGCACAATGGATGTGCAATTTTAGAGAAGTCCTTGTGAACCTCCTATAGAAACCTGCATTCCCAAGAAAACTTCTAACACCTTTTACAGAGATAGGTGGTGTAAGCTTTTCTATTACCTTTACTTTTGCTCTATCAACCTCAATGCCCTTCTCAGAAATCCGATGACCCAGAACTAACCCTTTTTTCACCATAAAGTGGCACTTCTCCCAATTTAGCACCAGATTGCAGTCTTTAGACCTTTTAAGCACCTCAGCCAAATGATCCAGACATCGTTCAAAAGAGTCACCTACCACAGAGAAATCATCCATAAATACCTCAATAGTGTCCTCCACCATATCTGAGAATATCGACAGCATACAATACTGGAAGGTCGCTAAAGCATTGCACAACCCAAATGGCATCCGTTTGAAGGCGAAAGTCCCATAAGGGCAAGTGAATGCAGTCTTCTCTTGGTTTTTCAGGGCTATAGAAATCTGATTTTTGCCCGAATAACTATCAAGAAAACAATATCAACCCTTACCTGCAAGTCTATCCAACATCTGATCCATGAATGGCATAAAGAAATGGTCTTTTTCTATCCAAGCATTAAGCTTTCGGTAGTCCATGCAGACTCTCCATCTAGTTACGGGCCGCATCGGAACAAACTCATTTCTTATTAGAAACCACAGTAATCCCACCTTTCTTGGGCATACATTGAATATGACACACCAACTACTATCTGCAATGGGATAGATAACTACAGCATCCAACCACTTGATGATCTCCTTTTTAATTACCTCTTGCATATGCGGATTTAATCTTCTCTAGTGCTCATTACTAGGCTTGTGATCTGGCATGAGTTGGATTTTATGAGAACAGATACCAGGAGGGATCCCAATAATGTCCGCAATTGTCCACCCAATAGCTCGCTTGAACTTCTTTAACACAGAAACCAAACAATCTACTTGTCATTCAAATCTGCCTCAATGATGACCGGTAAAGTATCATCTTTTCCTAAAAATACATACCTCAAATGTGACGGTAGAGCCTTAAGCTCCAATTTCGGCACCTCCTCTACAGATGGTCTTACGGGTGGGGACTCACGATTCTTCATATCTAACTCCAGCTTCTTTGGTTTCGAACGATATTCACACCTATCAAGTGTGGCGACCAACTCATCATACTCTTTAATACCATCACTCTCAAAGTTCATCATAACCGCTGCTAGTGCCTCAACACCCAGTCTCTCTTCAATCTGCACCTCAGACCCACTCTCAACTTTATATGTTATCGCAGATACCAATTGGAGCTCACTACTCTGCTTCATAGACCTACAGATATTGAAAGTTTCCTCTTCATTGTTAATTCTGAACTTCATGTGCCCCTTTTCCTTATCAACTAAGGTTCCCCCAGTGGTAAGGAATGGTCTCCCAAGAATAATGGGAACCTCAAAATCAACCTCATAGTCAAGAATCACAAAATTTGCCGAAAAGATAAACGACTCCACTTTCACTAGTACATCATGGAGCACACCAATGGGCCTCTTCACAATTCTATCGTCCACGAGCAACTGCATCATAGTCAGTTTTAGATCTCCTAGACCCAACTTCTTGTAAATAGACAGTGGCATCAGATTAATGCTAGCACCAAGATCACACAACGCCTTAGCAAAATGCAACAACCTGATAGTACATGGAATAGTGAAGGCACCGGGATCCTATTTTTTCTACACAAGGGATCTTGTAGCAATAGCACTACAATGTTGCAATCTATCATCATCTTCGAAGCTCACTACCCTTTTCTTTGTCACCATATTTTTCATAAATTTTGCATACCCAGGCATTTGCTCCAAAGCTTCTATCAACGAAACATTGATGGAGAGTTGTTTCAACATGCTTATAAACCTGTGGTATTTGCCTTCTTCAGTCTTTTTCACTAACCTCTATGGGAAGGGAGGTGGAGGTCTAGGCATGGGAACAACTTTTTGAGTTACCTTCGCTTCTTTCTCTGTCGCATTCTCGGACTCTCCACTTACCTCGACCACATCATCATCTTTGCTATTCTCCATTTCCACCCCAGACGACATAGGTGGATCAATGGTTTGCTTCCCCCTTTGAGTAGTGACTGCCATACAATGCATATCATTCTTTAGATTATGGATGGTGTTGCTAGGAAGAGTGCCAGGTTGATGTGGATTTACTGTAGTTGACAATTGAGTTATCTGCTGCTCAAGATGCTTGATTGACACTACATGGGCATCAACTTTTTGACCAATACCAGACAATTCATTTCTCATAGCCTTCACATTCTCATCAGTTGCATCAAACCTCCCCGTTATCTTCTGCATCATATCCTCAATACATGACATATTACTTCCAACTTCTTTACGACCAGATTCCTGATTTTGAGGGTGAATATAAGGTCCAACCCGATCATTTTTTTGCCATAATTGTTCCAATTATAGTTGTTGTCGTGATTAAAGTTCCCATCTCGGACATATTGACCCTCTCGATTGTAGTTGCCATAGTTCGACCTTGGGTTCCTTGACCTTGGCGCCAATTATCCGTATTGGAACCTTGGGCGTTTGTGTCACGACCCAAGTCTAGGGCTTAGACGTGACCGGCGAATGGGGAACCCGAGGGAACCCCAAACAAGCCTCATAGCATATCATTACACATCCTTGGTCGCGGAAGCAATTAAAATGACCATAAGCGATACGCATAATCAAGGGGAGATTGGGACTAAGGGAGCAAGACAAAAAGAGAATAATACATAAATACCATAGATGAGTCAAGCTCAAACATAATACACAACTTGTCCAACACCACCTCTAAACATGGATACTTAGCGGGGGCCGAGACAAACTACCGGGCTCACCCTCATAGTCAATACATAATTAAAAAGGAAAAGGTCTTATACATAACAAAAGATCATGAGCAACGCCCCGGAATGGAGGACTCACCAATAACCTTGATAGGAAATCGTATTAGCCACGTGGAGGAGGATGGTCGACGGTGCTCCGGTCCCTACATGGTGACATCATGTAGGCATAGAGTATGCATTAGTACGTTTGAATGTACTAAGTATATGGGATGCAATGCAATGTAACAATGGATGGACATTATAGGCAAAATGCATAATCGTACCCGATAGATAACATATTAATGAGATGATATGTATAATGATGCTTATATAAAAATCATATTTAGTAGGGCATAGTATATGTGTAGTGAGTGACCATCAATATAGCATTTCCAAGGCCTACCACCCCTTGGAGAGGCGAAAGAGGTACAAACCCCTCAATGTGGTTACCCGGGCCTACCACCCCGAGCTAGGGACCAAGGTACAAAACCCTCGATATGGTTATACGGGCCTACTACCCCCGTACTAGGCAACCAAGGTACCAAGCCCTTGATACGGTTACCCGAGCCTACAACCAGCCGAGCTAGGCTTGGTCGACTCACACACCATATAGAGAAAATCATATACATGTATTCATTTCATCATCATTTCAATACTTATATAATCATCCGACTCATAGGACGTACATTGGACCTTCCATTTCATAAGAATTCTATAAATGACATTTTATCAAACATATGGTGGGCTACTTGTTCATGTAAATAAAATCATGTGTTTCAAGAGTACTAAGTCCAACCAATTTTCAAAATCTATATAAAACAGCCCACCAACAACATACATATATATATACATATATAACAACCTTCATAATTTGATCATGGAGGCATGAAAACCATAAACATCACATAATAATACCATTTCATGAAAATATGCAAGATAGACCTTAATAGGGTGTGTAGTAGTGATTCCATAATTCAAGAGTTCATAAATGATCATAAGGACCCATAAACTTGAAGTAAAATAGAGGATAAATGGTTGGACTTGTGGAAAGGAAGGTTTCCACAATCAACCCACATACCTCAACTTTGGAGAATTCTTGATGAAGATTGGAATGGAGAATTGCTTGAGATTGAATCTTGAATCCGGAATTAAAGCTTGGGATTCTTGAATTTGGTGGATGATCTTGGTGGAATTTTTGGAGAGGGCTTAGAGAGTGTTCTTGGATGTTTTGAAGTTAAATGACTAAGTATGGATATGTCCCCTTTTTATAAAAAACGTCCCAACACTTAGAAAAAAAATGAGGCGGGTGAACAGTGTTTTCGGCTACTGGAATTTGCATTTTCTGTCGGACAGGTTTTACGAAAACGGTCATAACTCCTTCATCCTAACTCGGAATGAGGTGAAACAAATTGCGTTGGAAAGCTAACTCATAGAGCTTCAATTTTGATAGTTTGAGCTCCTTCCAGTTCCTTGTGTGCTGAGAGATATGCCCTTTTGAAGTTGACCCTCAAAATCGCATTTTTTGCGATTTTCGAATTTTGATACGGTTGCTCTAAAATTTGGGTTAGACCCATTTCCCACTCAATTTGACCCCCTGAATAAGAATATGAAGTCGAATTTTCGAAATGATGCACGGATTTTGAGATATATGGAAATTACAATTTTAGGTGTTTAGAAGCACATTTTCGGGCATTTTTGGGGTCGTTTCAATATCTCCCCTTGGGAACATTCGTCCCCGAATGTCAAAGAAATGTACATGAGAGACATAAACATGGCAAATTCAGCCCACATAAGGATGCAACAATGCACTTACACCTCATTTCAAAAACTTCAACATAGTTGTAAAACCACAATGAACTTGTTAACTTAAACATGAATGTATGCAATGACATGGTGGCTGAACTTAAGACCTGAGATTTTATAAAGGGCTTAGATCAATACCTTAAGCTTGAGTGGAGTGGAAAAGATAAGGATATCGCCTTTGCATGTCCGCTTCGGCCTCCCAAGTAGCACTTTCAACTTGTTGATTTCTCCAAAGGACTTTAACGGAAGCCACATCTTTGTTTCTCAATCTCTTCACTTGTCTATCTAAAATCTGGATCGGAACCTCTTCATAGGTTAAATAATCTTCAACAACACCCATAACATCAAGAGACACAATGGCATTCGGATCACCCACACACTTCCTCAATATAGACACATGAAATACCGGATGAACCAAATCCATTTCGCTAGGCAATTCCAACTCATAAGCTACCTTGCCAATTCTCCTCATCACCTTATAAGGACCCACGTATCTTGGGCTCAACTTGCCCTTCTTACCAAAACGAACCACACCCTTCATGGGTGACACCTTCAAATAGACCCAATCACCAACTTGGAATTCAAGAGCCCTTCTCCTCGCATCGGCATAGGACTTTTGGCGACTTTGGGCCGTCTTCAACCTTTCTCTAATCATCCTAACCTTCTCAAGAGCCTCCATAACTAGATCTGGTCCTAACAAGGTCACCTCACCAACCTCAAACCATCCAACCGGTGATCTACAACGCCTCCCATAGAGAGCCTCAAAAGGAGCCATACCGATGCTAGAATGATAACTATTGTTATAGGCAAACTCAATCAATGAAAGATGATCATCCCAACTACCCTTAAGTTCCAATACACAAGCCCTAAGCATATCCTCAAGTGTTTTGATAGTCCTTTCGGCTTGTCCATCCGTTTGCGGGTGAAAGGCCGTAGTAAGCTTAACTCTCGTACCTAGACCCCTTTGAAAGGACTTCCAAAAGTGTGAAGTAAATTGAGTACCACGGTCCGATATGATGGATAGAGGAATCCCATGCAACCTTACCAAGTCATGAATATATAATCTTGCATAATCTTCCGCCCCATATGTTGTCTTTACCGGTAGAAAATGAGCCGATTTTGTCATCCTATCAACCACCACCCAAATAGAATCAAAACCTTTTCTAGTCTTGGGTAAACCAACTACAAAATCCATATTAATTTCTTCCCACTTCCAAGTAGGAATCTCTATGTCTTGGGTTAGGCCACCCGGCCTTTGATGTTCGGCCTTGACTTGTTGGCAACTATGACAACCGGAGACGAATTTGGCAATGTCCTTCTTCATGCCTCCCCACCAATACACATCTCTCAAATCTCTATACATTTTGGTGGAACCGGGGTGGATGGAGTAGGAAGAATTATGAGCCTCCTCAAGAATTTTCTCCCTCAAACCATCAACACAAGGCACACACAACCTACCTTGGTACCTAAGGGTACCATCTCCCCTTGGGAGAAAACTTCCACCTTGCCCTCTTTCACTAAGGCCTTCAATTCTAACAAGGAAGAGTCAAGATCTTGTTTTTCTATCACCTCGTCAACCAAGGAAGACCTAGCACCATCAACAACGACCACACCACCATTACCAACCTCTTTCAACCTAACCCCCAACCTAGCCAACCGATGCACCTCCCTAGCCATTTCCCTATCACCAATATCAACATGAGCTAGGCTACCCATAGACACCCTACTCAAAGCATCCGCCACCACATTAGCTTTACCGGGATGATAATGCACACTCATATCATAATCTTTAAGAAATTCTAGCCACCTTCTTTGTCTCAAGTTGAGATCTTTTGGGTGAAGACATATTGGAGGCTCTTATGATCGGTAAACACATCAACATGTACCCCATACAAGTAATGACGCCAAATCTTTAAAGCAAACACCACCGCGGCTAATTCAAGATCATGCGTAGGATAGTTCTTTTCATGCACTTTGAGTTGTCTAGAAGCATAGGCTATCACCTTACCATTTTGCATTAGAACACAACCCAAACCAACTCTAGAAGCATCACAATACACAACAAATCCCTCAAGCCCATCCGGTAGTGATAATATAGGAGCGGACACAAGTTTATCTTTCAAGGTTTGAAAACTCCTTTCGCACTCATCGGTCCACTCAAACTTAGCCTTCTTTTTGTGTCAACTTAGTCATGGGAGAAGCAATAGAAGAAAACCCATTCACAAATCTCCGGTAGTAACCCGCTAAGCCCAAGAAGCTCCTAATATCCGACGGGGTCAATGGCCTAGGCCAATTTCTAATCACATCGGTCTTCTTAGGGTCTACCTTAATACCATCCCCCGACACCACATGACCTAGGAAGGCAACCTCCCTCAACCAAAATTCACACTTTTCATACTTGGCATACAACTTCTCCTCTCTCAATCTTTGCAACACCACCCTCAAGTGACCCATATGTTCTACCTCGCTATGCGAATAGATTAAAATATCATCAATGAAGACCACAACAAAGGAATCAAGGTAGGGTTTAAAGACTCTATTCATTAGGTCCATAAAGATAGCCGGTGCATTGGTCAACCCAAAGGACATGACCACAAATTCATAATGCCCATACCTAGTCCGGGAAGGCTGTCTTAGGAATGTCACACTCCCTCACCTTCACTTGATGATACCCGGACCGAAGATCAATCTTAGAGAAGTGGCTAGCCCCTTGCAATTGGTCGAACAAGTCATCAATCCTAGGAAGAGGATATTTATTCTTGACGGTGACCTTATTGAGTTGCCGGTAATCAATACACATCCTAAGGGACCCATCTTTCTTCTTCACAAACAACACCGGTGCACCCCATGGTGATTGGCTAGGCCTAATAAAACCCTTCTCCAACAAGTCCCTCAATTGTTCTTTCAACTCCTTTAACTCCGCCGGGGCCATACGGTAAGGGGGAATAGAAATAGGTTGAGTATCGGGGAGGAGGTCTATGCCAAAATCTATTTCCCTTTCGGGAGGAACACCGGGAAGGTCATTAGGAAAGACATCAAGAAATTCATTTACGACCGGAACCGACTCTATAGGAAGGGTTTTGGACTCCACATCTCTAACCCTCACAAGGTGATAGAGACACCCCTTAGAGATCAACTTACGGGCTTTAATGCAAGAGATGAACCTACCCTTGACTACCACATTTTGGCTTTCCCATTCAAGAATAGGTTCACTAGGGAATTGGAATTTGACCCTACGGGTTCTACAATCAATGGAAGCATAGTATGCATGCAACCAATCCATCCCAAGAATAACATCAAAATCGACCATGTTCAACTCAACAAGATCACAAGGCAATATTTTATGCAAGATGCAAATAGGACAATTCCTATAGACCTTCCTAGCAACCATATATGCACCAATAGGAGTAGACACCTTATATGACTCATGCAACAAGTCGGGCTCAACATGAAACTTCTTGGCAACAAAGGGGTGACAAAGGAAAGAGAGGCACCCGGATCAATTAATGCATATACATCAAAGTCAAAGATTTTCAACATACCGGTAACGACGCCCGGGACTTCATCGACCCCTTGCCTCCCATGCAAAGCATAAAATCGGATGTGCCTTGGGGCACCACCTTGTCGGCCCCCTCTCCCCAAAGGAACCGCATTGGCACCTTGTGGACGGACCTCCTTACCCTTGTTGTGATTCCGAGGACAATCTATTGCCTTGTGCCCCATTTCCCCACAACTATAGCAAGCACCGGTATTTCTCAAGCACGGGCCACCATGACCCTTACCACACTTCGGACATACATCAATAGGACCCATACCACCAACACCTTGGGCCCTTGGAACATCATTGGCAAACCCCTTATGGGGCGCATGAGAAGACCCTTGGCCTTGATGAAACCGGCCTCCCCTTCGACTTTGGAACTTGCCCTCAAAACGGGCCCTCTTGGCCTCATGACCCCTCCTCTTCCTCAACTTCTCCTCCTCCATTTGTTCGGCATAGACCATCAAGCGGGACAAGTCCATGTCACTAATCAATATTGCGGACCGGCATTCTTCACTCACTAGGTCGGACACACCCATCACGAATTTGTTCATTCTAGATCGTGAGTCGACAACCAAGTGTGGAGCATATCTTGAAAGTTGGTTAAACTTGAGGGCATACTCCCTCACACTCATAGACCCTTGTTTTAAATTCATGAACTCCACCAATTTGGCTTCCCTAAGCTCAAGAGGAAAGAATCGATTAAGGAAAGCCGTTTTGAACACTTCCCAAGGCACCACATAGTTTGCCCCCTTCTCTTCTTTCCATTGGTTGTACCATATTTGGGCCACCCCTTTTAGTTGGTAGGCCGCCAACTCCGCCTTATCTTCTGACCTCATGCCCATGATAGCTAATATCTTGTGGACTTCATCAATGAACTCTTGAGGGTCTTCATCTAACTTAGACCCATAGAATTTCGAGGGATTCATCCGCACGAAGTCTCTCACCCGAGATGCCGGGGTAGGAGCCCGAGGAACTTGGGCCCCGTGGTTGGCTTGATTAGCCATAGCTTGAGCAAATAAAGTAAGGGCATCCCGAAGATCCCCATTGGTCGGTTGTTCCTCGGGTGCGCGGGCTCGTTTTCCTCTTGTATTAGGCATGATCTAGCATAACAAAGAACAACCGTTAGGGGAAAAAAAAAACTTAATTCAACTCTACCGCACGACTTAGAACATGAAGAAGGGAAACATTTCCTAAAACGTCTCATAGCCTCCTACTCATAATTGTGGTGCACAACACAACCATGAATCGGACTCTAATCAACGCGGTGTGTTGGACTCCGAGGATCTATCAACCTAGTGCTCGATACCAAGTTTGCCACGACCCAAGTCTAGGGCTTAGACGTGACCGGCGAATGGGGAACCCGAGGGAACCCCAAACAAACCTCATAGCATATCATTACACATCCTTGGTCGCGGAAGCAATTAAAATGACCATAAGCGATACGCATAATCAAGGGAGATTGGGACTAAGGGAGCAAGACAAAAAGAGAATAATACATAAATACCATAGATGAGTCAAGCTCAAACATAATACACAACTTGTCCAACACCACCTCTAAACATGGATACTTAGCGGGGGCCGAGACAAACTACCGGGCTCACCCTCATAGTCAATACATAATTAAAAAGGAAAAGGTCTTATACATAACAAAAGATCATGAGCAACGCCCCGGAATGGAGGACTCACCAATAACCTTGATAGGAAATCGTATTAGCCACGTGGAGGAGGATGGTCGACGACGGTGCTCCGGTCCCTACATGGTGACATCATGTAGGCATAGAGTATGCATTAGTACGTTTGAATGTACTAAGTATATGGGATGCAATGCAATGTAACAATGGATGGACATTATAGGCAAAATGCATAATCGTACCCGATAGATAACATATTAATGAGATGATATGTATAATGATGCTTATATAAAAATCATATTTAGTAGGGCATAGTATATGTGTAGTGAGTGACCATCAATATAGCATTTCCAAGGCCTACCACCCCCTTGGAGAGGCGAAAGAGGTACAAACCCCTCAATGTGGTTACCCGGGCCTACCACCCCCCGAGCTAGGGACCAAGGTACAAACCCCTCGATATGGTTATACGGGCCTACTACCCCCCCGTACTAGGCAACCAAGGTACCAACCCCTTGATACGGTTACCCGAGCCTACAACCCCCGCAGCTAGGCTTGGTGGACTCACACACCATATAGAGAAAATCATATACATGTATTCATTTCATCATCATTTCAATACTTATATAATCATCCGACTCATAGGACGTACATTGGACCTTCCATTTCATAAGAATTCTATAAATGACATTTTATCAAACATATGGTGGGCTACTTGTTCATGTAAATAAAATCATGTGTTTCAAGAGTACTAAGTCCAACCAATTTTCAAAATCTATATAAAACAGCCCACCAACAACATACATATATATATACATATATAACAACCTTCATAATTTGATCATGGAGGCATGAAAACCATAAACATCACATAATAATACCATTTCATGAAAATATGCAAGATAGACCTTAATAGGGTGTGTAGTAGTGATTCCATAATTCAAGAGTTCATAAATGATCATAAGGACCCATAAACTTGAAGTAAAATAGAGGATAAATGGTTGGACTTGTGGAAAGGAAGGTTTCCACAATCAACCCACATACCTCAACTTTGGAGAATTCTTGATGAAGATTGGAATGGAGAATTGCTTGAGATTGAATCTTGAATCCGGAATTAAAGCTTGGGATTCTTGAATTTGGTGGATGATCTTGGTGGAATTTTTGGAGAGGGCTTAGAGAGTGTTCTTGGATGTTTTGAAGTTAAATGACTAAGTATGGATATGTCCCCTTTTTATAAAAAACGTCCCAACACTTAGAAAAAAATGAGGCGGGTGAACAAAGTGTTTTCGGCTACTGGAATTTGCATTTTCTGTCGGACAGGTTTTACGAAAACGGTCATAACTCCTTCATCCTAACTCGGAATGAGGTGAAACAAATTGCGTTGGAAATCTAACTCATAGAGCTTCAATTTTGATAGTTTGAGCTCCTTCCAGTTCCTTGTGTGCTGAGAGATATGCCCCTTTAAAGTTGACCCTCAAAATCGCATTTTTGCGATTTTCGAATTTTGATACGGTTGCTCTAAAATTTGGGTTAGACCCATTTCCCACTCAATTTGACCCCCTGAATAAGAATATGAAGTCGAATTTTCGAAATGATGCACGGATTTTGAGATATATGGAAATTACAATTTTAGGTGTTTCCGAAGCACATTTTCGGGCATTTTTGGGGTCGTTTCAGTTTGGTCGAAAACCCCGGTCTGATCATTCACCGCATAAGTATCCTCTTCATAGTAGCACTCCTCAATTGGTGGTGGATTTCTAATAAAATAATTCACAGTATTTACCTTCTCCGCACCTCCGCTCATGTGCTTCAACACCAACCCTAGTTTGGTCCTCATCTGAGCCATCTCCTTATGAATATCATCTGCAGACTGGTTGTTTGTAGCTTGAACGACAAATGTGTTCCTCCCAGTATTCGACTTTCTAATGCTCCTAACTTTATTGTTTTGAGAGATCTTCTCAAGTTTCTCCGCAATGTGCTCAAAAGTGCACTCACCATATGAACCTCTAGCAATAGTATCAAGCATTGCCTTAATGTTGTCATCTTGACCTCGGTAGAAATATTTTTTCAGTGACTCATTGTCAATACGGTGATTTGGAACACTTCGTATGAAAGCAGTGAACTTGTCCCAAGAACTACTTACGGACTTTCCAAGTTGTGCTACAAAATTGTTGAGTTTATATTTGTGGTTCAGCTTCTTGGACACTGGAAATAATTTTGCTAGGAACACATTAGTCAATTGGTCCCATGTATAGATTGAGTTATAAGGAAGCTCATTAAACCACACAGCAACATCAACGGTCAATGATAAAGGGAATACTTGTAATCCAATGACATCTATGTCTAAGTCCGATCGACCTACATAGCTTTTGCAAACACTCCTTAGCTTGGTTACGTGCGCATGCGGATCCTCTGATGCCAAACCCGTAAACAAGCCCCTCGCAGTAAGCATTTGCGTCAAACTGCTAGTCACCACAAATGTATGCCCCAGAGGTAGAAGAGGTAGGACAAGAGGTTCGTCATATTTAGCAGCATTAAAGTTGACCCTATAGTTATTATGCAGTCTTGGTCTTGGTGGATCATGTACCCTCACTGCATCTCTCAGTAGATTTTCAACTTGAACCTAATTATTCTCATCACCAACCTTCGGAGGCTACAACCCAACACCATCTCCTAACTCTCATCTGATAGGATTTACTGGCACTCCTTAATTATTCATTCTCCACAAAGTTCTATTCAGTTCTGGATCGTAGGGAGTAAGTGGTTCTACTTGACTCTGTGTACTTGGCATACACTAGAGTAGGAACCTGAGAGACAAAAAAAAAAGTAAAAAAAGTAAAATTAGGAAATATTTGACTAAAGTTCAATAACGTAGTTAAACTTAATCTAAAAGCCAAATTCCTTGGCAGCGGTGCCAAAATTTGATACGCTCAAATTACACCTCCCTATAGAAGAATAAGTGATCGTTATCAAGTAAAGAACCCAACTTGTAGGTTGGGGTCGATCCTACGAGGAATATGGTTTAGACTTAACTTTAACCAACGATTATCTTCATTTAGTCAATGTATTTCCAAAAACAAGTAATTAATGGGGGGATTTGTGAAACAAATTGAGGAAATTATGTAAGTAATCAATGGGCAAGATTCAAACTTTAGTTGTTATCAAGATGAGAAAGTAACTAGGGTGTACGTGTTCCCCATAAGCTCATAACGTGGTAATCCTAGTAATAACAATCCTTTCCTAGTGTATTACATGCAAAGTGATAAGTTAGGTATCTCTAAATCCTTGGTCAGGCATCTAGAGAATTTCACCCCGCACCTTGGTCCGGCTACGTATGTATAATTTACTAACCCTTACCTTTACCTCATATTAGACATCACATCGATTTATGACTTAGTTTTCACCCTTGCACCAATCGACATTAGACTATTAGATAGTATCACACTAAATCTATGTTGATAATTCTTTTCTCATTAATTACCTTCTTGGTTCGGCAAGTAGTAACGAGGCAAGTTCTAACGTTGGCCACCATTAAAAAGTTTTCTAAGCGAAAGAATTATCAATGCATGCAATAACACTATTCAAGAATTATTTAGTTACTATTCATACGTTGTTAATCACTCATGGTTCCCACAACCCTAGTTGTGGATTTAGTTACCCATAATAGCAATAATACAATTCATATTTTTAGATGAAGAAATCATGAACTTACGTAATAAGTAGAAGAAATCCAAAATCTCAACTTGAATTGCAAAGTCAAAATCTTCAAAACAAACTTAGGAAATTAAGAATTGCTAAAGTTGCAAGTTAATCTCCAAAGTAAAGAACTAGAATAAAAGTACTAAAGTCTAACCACCAAAAATGAGGTTTACATACCCTATATATAGAAAAATAAGTCCTAACTAAAAAGGATACGAAATAAGAAAATAATGTTTCAGGACGCGTCTTCGATCTACGAAACTGATCTACAAACCGTGGATTGACTTACGGTCCGTAGGTCCCTTCCGTGACTCAGGACTTAGGCAAATTTTCAACTTCCAAAACATCATCATCTCTGAAGCAAATGACGAATCAGTAGTACGGACCGTGGTTTGATCCACGGTCCATAGATCCTCCTCTATAGCTCCACACTTAGAATCTTCAAAATCAAGTACTGGAACCCCTTCTCTGAATCATTTGATGGAGTAACAGTATGGTCCGTCGGTTGCAACCGTGGTTCCACACCTGGTTAAGAATTCCATGATCTCCTTTAATGCCTTGCCTGCTTATCTATGACACCCATCTACAGAGCATGAATGGACCTACGGTCCATGGATCACCTCCATAAATGCCCTTTTCTGTACATCCTTCAGTTGTGTCTCTCAGTTTCTACGTCTGAACTTATTTCCTGCAAACACGATAAAAATACATAAAAACCAATACAAATGGCCCTAGACACACACAACTCTTAAGTGAAATGTATTAAAAATATCGTAGACTCACGGTATATCAATGGGACTATTACATGTTACCTATGAAGTCCTTGAGTTGAGTAGTCCATGCCTATAATTCTGCATGAATCCTCTGAGTCGAGCATTCTTGAAGCGAGTATTATTATTGAAGTGCTTGAGTTATGAGTTGTTGAGACTCGAGTATTGAGTTCTAGTTACGGTTATTGAAAACCTTGAATTGAGTCGTCCACGTCCATAATTCGGCATGAAATTTATTTCGAGAAGTCTTTTACAATATTTTTGAACTTGTTTTAAGATTTGAGTATTGAGTTAAGTAAGAGTAAGAGTGAGAGTGAAGTTCATTTCTTCAAAAGATTATATGGGAACTAAGTATTCCCAAAAGTAAAATGTTTTCACATTTAACAAGAGAGGAAACACCGATTTCCAAGAGAGCTTTTAAGCTAGATTTTGAGTAATAATTTCAAACCATAGAAAGAGTTATGTTTTTAAACTTATGAGCTGAGTATATTTTAGGAGTAGTATTGAGCACTGATATGGGGATGAGTTTATAATAACTCAATTCTCCATAAACCATGTAGCCATCGTGGGTAGAAAGGGCCATACTTTTAAGATGATTCCTTAATGCTTTTAGCATAGACTAGTGGATCCATTTAGTTGAGAGGTTCTGTACTCTGGCAAAGTATAGGACAATTCTGGCAGCGTGGGCGAGATGTTGTATCATCACACAACTCATAGTGATGTTATCGATTAGAAAAACTCTCACAGAGATATTTTGTATTCTTATATACATATAGTTTACTTTGTATTTTCATATACGAGTAGGGTTTATCTGGTGTCCTTGCATACAAACTGAGTTATTTTCTACTATTTTAAAAGTTTTCCATATATTGCATATGTATTGTTGCTTTATATTGAGTTGAATATCCAGAGTTGAGTATTCAGAGTTGAGTACCCAGAGTCGAGTATCTTATTATTGAGTTGAGCCTTATTTCACTGATTTAAATATTTTATCATTGAGTTAAGCCTTATTTCACTGAGTTGAATATCTTATCATTGAGTTGAACTATGTTTCTTTGAGTTGAGTTGAGTCGAGTGAGTTGAGAAGAGGTAAGTATGTTTCTTTCCCACCAGTTCAATCTTATGTTTATGCTTTAGAATTACCTTTACATGCTTATACATTTCATGTACTGAGTCATTTGGCCTGCATCATGAAATGATGCAGATACATGTATTCAGGGTCATCAACAGGAGCTTCGTTGATACCATATGGAGTTCGAGTTAGCTATGGTGTGCCTCTTTGCTTCCGTAGGATTTTATTTACTTTTCAGTTTTGTCAGGATGTCGTGGGTCTTGTCCCGACTTCCATCTTTGTCATTTAGAGGCTTCATAGATAGATAGTAGAGTTTGAGAAGTCTGTTTCATTTATTTTTTTAAATGTTTTAAAGGCTTGAGTTGCCTATTTCTGGCGAGTTGAATATATTATTGTATTCAGAGTTTATCTTTGAGTTAAATATTTTGTAATTGAGTTCAATGAATTTTATTCAGTTTTAAGCTTTGTATGTTTGAGTTAGTCTTCTGCTTGTGGTCAGTCAGAATGAGGGTTCGCTTGGGGACCAGAAATGGTTCTCGAGTGCCGGCCACGTCCAGGGTTTAGGCTTTGGTCGTGACATTACGTGACCCACAACCTATCAAATTAAAGGTATTTGAATCTTTTTTCCAACGCTACCAATTTCACATCAATCCAATTTAGTAACCTGATACAGTGCAGTGACGAATTAGCCAATGGGAAAACAGGTTGTCTTCGTCTTTTTACCTCTAAAAAACCCAAAATAAATTTGTTGACTAATTAAAGACCCAAAACAATCAGATTTTCATCTTTTAATCCACCATTCTCTTCTCTCTCAAACCTTAAGGCAAAACCCTAAGGAAAGATCAAAGTAGAAGACTCAATTCAAGATTCTTCTTCAAGGTAAGTTCTTCTCCAAGAATTTTATCCTTTCCAACTCAAATTCCCCTATACAATTATGAATTACTAATGAAAATCATAATTCTTGGCCATAGAGATTTCAAGAAACTAATTCAAGAATCTCAAGAAAGGTTTTCTTGATTGTTTACCTTCAAGCTAGGGTTTCAAGGCTTCTAATCAAGTTTTTATTCAAGATTCTTCAAGAACCTTGTTCTTTCAGGTATGTAAGGCTATCATTGTTGGACTAGTTCGTCCTCATGCCCTACACCTACTTTCAAATCAATAAAAAGAGTAATCTAGGATTCTTTCCCTAGGTTTGAGTATTCTTGAGATAAGTTGATTTGAGTTCTTGAGTTCCTGTTTCTTTTTTTTTTTTGAAATTATATTCCTAATTATTTAATTGCTATATGTTAAGCATTAAAATTCTTTAGTTGATTCGTTCATGTCTATATTTCAGCATGAACCCTATGAATTGAATATTTTTGAGATGAGAAATATCGTTGAGTTATGAGTTTCAAGTCCTTGAGTCCTTGATTTCTTGAGTCTTGAGTTCTGAGTACTGAGTTTCCTTATTGCAGTTAAGATCCCAGAGGTGAGTCGTTCATGTCCATAATTCCACATGAACCTGATAATTTGAGTTATAAATTTTGAAAAGCTTTTTAAAGCCAACACTTGAGTTTTTAAACTGAATTTTGAGAAAGTAAAGATGAGTTTTGAGAAAAAAGTTTCTAAAACATGATTAGTATGACAATCAAGTATGTCATCAATGTATGAGCAGTATGGTATCTAAATATACCATCAATATTTAAGTAATATGACTTCCCGAGTCATCAGTGATCATATTAAAATATGATTTTGATATATTTTTGAGAAAGAGTTTTCAAGTATGAATTGAGTAAGAGTATAAGAGGACTATGTGTTCCCAGAGTTATCAATTTTTACATTGATAAAAGAGAAGCTGAGATTTCTAAATGAGTTATGAGTTCAAAAGATATTTCAAGAGCAGTTACCTCTTTTAAGAGGGTAGTTTGAGCAATTATCTCAAACCAGAGGAAGAGTTATGTTTTTACACATATGAGCATGAGTATATATTATTGGGAGTAGTATTGAGCACCAATATGGGGACGAGTTCAGACAACCCCAAGTCCTCATAAATCATGTATGCCAACATGGGTAAAGGGTCATACTTTTTAGATGATTCATTAATTCTTTTAAGTATTGTTTAGTGGATCCACTTAGTTGAGGATGTCTTATACTCCAACAAGGTATAAGACAGTTGTGACAGCGTGGGCGAGACGTTGTATCATCACATAGCTCATTGTAACACCCCGAAAATAGAAGGAGCTAGAGTTAGAAAGAGTCATTTTTGGAAAGAATGAAAAATCTGGAAATTTGACAAAATTAAGTTAAGTATGAGTTTTGGGTCAAATTAAAACGACCATAACTTCTATATCAGGATGAATTAGGTGTACTACAAGATACCTTAGGAAAGATCTTTAAATTATCTTTCCAATTCCACCGAGTTTGCTCAGTTTTAAGTTCGTATGAGTGAGATATGCCCATTTGAAGTTAGGTTGTCTAGATAAGAAAAGTCAAAATCGGATTTTAGAAGGGCATTATGGTCTTTTCACCACCCAATCAATTAACTTCGTTTTTGGTACTTAAGTTGGGGTGTAAACGGATTGGATTCAGTTTACACTTTTGAAAAATAAGTTAGGGTTTTGAGAGAAGAGAAAAGAAAAGGAGAAAAGAGAAGGAGAAGCAAATAAATCATCGAGTTCTTGAAGAATTGCTTGTGGATTTCGTCAAGGGGTGATCCCTATGAGGTATGTGAGATCACATAGTGTTGGGTTAGTCACCACGTGGCAATCATGATTTATTTCAGCGAATTTAGATTCTTGAAGGTTTAAAAATTGAGTTCTTGATGGATTTGTTTGAAGTTTCTATTGGGTTCTTGATTGTTGGAGTTGTTGAGGAGTATTTTATTTTGATTTATGAAATTAGGTGTCGTTTTGAGTAGATTCTTGCATATTTTGATTAAGTAGTTGAATCTAAGTGTTTGGGAAAAGACCTAATTGAGTTTAGAGGGTTTAGAGTTGAAAACCGAGTAAGAAATATCATTTAACACCTAGGGAGAGGGGTGGGGCGCCGCGCCACTCAGAGCGCCCCACAAAGTGTTCTTAAGTTAGGCCTCTGGGGCGTCGTGCCAGCCAGAGTGCCCCAAGCCAATCTCTGAAGTTCAGCCTCTGGCGCCTCACGCCACTCAGAGCGCCAGGGATGCTAGGTATTCTACTAATTCCCACTTCTTTCCGTACTAGTTTCCTTGAAACGTACCTATGTTTCCTAGTTGATTCCTACACTCTAAGGTACATCTAAACAATATGAAATCATCAATAACGTGAGATCATGAACCTTGAATCCATAGTTCAATTCAAAGAAAGTTAAGAGTCAAGTCAAGAAAAGTTAAGAGTCAAGTCAAAAGAAGTTCTTAGAGTTTTCCAAAAGTCTTTTACAAGCGTTTTAACTTTGTTTTAAGACTTCAGTTTTGAGTTGAGAAAAGAGTAAAGATTGAAGTTCATTTCTTCGAAGAGTATATGGGGACTATGTATTCCCAAAGAGTTTAAAATGTTTTCACATTTAAATAAGAAAGGAAACTGAGATTTCCAAAGAGCCTTTGAACTAGTTTTCAGAAAAAAGTTAAGGCTTTCACAATTAAGCAAGAAAAGTAACTTTGATTTCCAAGATGAGCCTTTGAGTTAAGTTTTGAACAATTATCTCAAACCATAGAAAGAAGTATGTTTTTAAACATAAGAGCTAATATTATATTTTGGGAGTAGTATTAAGCACCGATATGGGGGAGAGTTCATACAACTCCTATCCCCCATAAATCAAGTAGCCACCATGGGTAGAAAAGGGTCATACTTGTCTGTCCGAATGTATAAGCCGATCGAAAGAATATAAAAATAAGTCAAGCGTTGATTCGTAAACTCTGTGGGTTTCGGAGTCTCACTTTCCCTTTTCCTTCTATGTGTTCTTTATTTATAATTATTTGGGATAGTTTAATAAAAAAATAAAAATTGTTTCGCCTATCTGAATATGCAAATTTTGTCTCCTCGCTTATCTCTTTTTAAATTGTTAGTATTTGTTTCTTATTTATTATATCACCTAGTAAGCATGCTTAATTAAATATCAAATAACTGAAATGTCCTTAATTGTTTAATGATAGTTATCACCTGGCAAAACATGTTGGAATTAAATAACCAATAAATGAAGTGACCTTAATTGCTATTTATAACCCCACATAAATTGCATGAGATACAATCGAGACCCACATTTGTGGACCTTGAGGGATGCTTAACACCTTCCCCTCGAGGTAATTTGAACCTTTACCCAATCTCTGGTTCATCGACCATATCTAGAATTAGTTAAGTTAGATAGGTGCCCTAACGTGCCTTAATTCGTTAGGTGGCGACTCTTCAATCCAGCTCAAAACCCAAAATAGTTGTTAGGTCGTGCAACGAAAACCCGTTTTGAGAAAAATGAGGCGCGACAAAATGGCGACTCTGCTGGAGATATAACTATGTTCTTACCATTACGTGTTTCATGTTTTCTGTGGGGTTTACTTTATTGCTTATTTGGTCATTACCATGCTAAGTTGTTATTTGTCTTTCATTGTTTATTCGCCTTCGTTATACTGTTTATTTTTATGTTAATCCCTATTTCTTTTCCTTATTTGCTTAATTCTTTTATGTGTTTGCATGCTTATTTATGTATTTATTTAATAACTGCTTTATATAATTATTTATGTGTTACCTCTTTCTATTTAATGGTTAAATGTTACTTTTTTTATAACTGACATTCTGCTCATACCTCCCCCAATTGGGACCCTTTTTTTTTTTTATATATATTTTCTGGTGATGGTGTGTGACTTTACACATCTCACAAAATACTCCAATTCTCTTCAAACACCCTATATTATAGAGATGGCTAAGGCATGGCAGATGCAGATAGTTTTACTATCGTGGAGTCATGTTCCTTCTCGCATAGAACCTCTTCAAGTCCGTGTTGAACCAACTCTTAAGAAATCTAAATTAGGTCATACATGTTGCATAAGCCCTATGTGGTTTGACCCTTGCTGTCAATCCGCACGATTAGTAGTCACCCTACCATCTAAAGGGCCCCAACACCCTTTAGATTGCATATTATGTGTCAATGTGATCACCATAATTAATCTAGGCCAAGTCATGTTAAAATGGAGTTTAGAATTCCGCTAATCTAAACTCCAAATTGTCAAATAAGGCTTGAATTAATTATTGTGCATCACTTGTGTGTTGTCTTAGGCCTATCTCTGGCTCAACGAGGCCCATTGCATTTATGACGTTTATCTTAAAACAATGTGTTTGTTATTTCAATTTATGCAACGCTCTAACTTGGGTTTTCTTTTGCTTTTACTTTTATTTTTACCCTTCCCCAATGGTTGATCTGTAGATCATGGTTTACCACACACGATCAAATGGCGCTCTTCCTTCTCTTCCAAGTGAGAATCGGAAAGGAAAAAGGAAAACGACTAATGATAAGGTTATGGGTAAGACTATTGAAAAGAAGCATCCTTCAGACGAGTTAGTCTTAAGCCTGGAACAGAAAATAAAGAAGTTAGAAGAAGAGGTGTCTGATATGCGCGAGTGGGCCAAGCTGTTACTCTCTATCAATCCCTCCTTGGAGACAAACATGGATAAGCAGCTTGTCACAAGCCAAGCCACTGTCCAAAATAATCCTCTATCAATTCACCCTACTTCTAATCCTCCACCAACTTACCCCACTTCTCAAAATCAACCAAACTCCATTAAAATGCCTCCAAAGATCACTCACTTTCCAAATTATCCATATCCTCCTCAACATCATGCATATGCTCCTAGACCTGTATGTTTCACTCCATGCCTACAGAATCTTACTATGCAAGCTCCTCTATATGAAACACATCTGCACCAAGTTCCTTGGTATCACATACCTCTCATACCATTCCAAATTCCTCCATATCAAATGCCTCCATCCCAAAGGCCTCCTTTACCATATCAACAACCAGCATATCATATCCACAATGTCAAAACCCTCACTCAACCTCATATCCGCAAAAATCTCTTCAATGTTGAGATAAAGCCTGTCGAAATTTACGCTTCTTTAGTTGAATCCTTTGACCAACTCTATGAGAGCCTTAAAATGGTTAGCTATGTGACACCTATTCCTGCCCAGAATCCAGACACTCAGTCCAAACGGTATGACCCCAACAAAAGTTGTGACTATCATTCAAGGATGAATGGACATACTATTGAGACATGTCGTGATCTAAGAGACAAGATTCAACAACTGATTGAGGCTAATGTCATACACTGGACAAAACTTGTGCCAAATGAGTCCCAACAGTGAATAGGTCAAAATCCATTTGAAGCAGTTTCCAATAAAAGGTTTGCGCCATTTAAGTTTAAGTTTTCTACATTCAGGTACCGATTTAGCATATGGGCAATAAAGTTGGTCAGAATCTATCATTTCAGTGTTGCTTAAGAATGCTCTGTTTAATGTCTTATGCTCTTGTAGTTGGAACTACGTCAGACCTAATTCTTGTTTAAGAGGGGATATGTAGGCGCTCCTATGGAGTTCGATTTTATCATAATAAAATTTCATTTTCCCCTTTTGAATGTGTAACTAGGGCAGAATTTTTGAGAGGGTCTCAAAAATTCCATCAAAATGACATTTTCTAGCAAGCCACAACTGGGGCGGAATTTTTGAGAGGGTCTCAAAAATTCCTTCAAATAATATTTTCCACACAAATCAAGACTGGAGCAGAATTTTTTAGAGGAACTCAAAAATTCCATCAAAACCATTTCTTCTCGCAAATCAGTAACTGGGGCAGAATTTTTGAGGGTCTAAAAAATTTCTTCAAAGAATATTTTTTTTCACACAAATCAAGATTGGAGCATAATTTTTGAGGGGATCTCAAAAATTCACAATAATCAAGCTACAATCTGCAACGAAGATCGAAATAACAAAAGTTCTATATTGGGGCAGAAAATTTTGAGGAAACCTCAAAATTTTTGAAAACCTTGCAAAAGAAATTTCGAACATACATCAAAGGAGCATACTGTACCAAATCAGGGATACAGATCAACCTCCCCCTAAACTAACTATTTTCCTTTGAATATCGAGAAAAAAATACATATACAAAAGCAATTTCAACATCATCTAACTGCTATTAAGCTCGACAAATCACCAGTAAACGACCCCCTCTCCTTACAATAGGACAAAAAGCCAAGCTACAATAATTTCGGTCCCAGAAATCGCCGACAAATGGCACACTGTCCTTCCAACAAGGCAAAGGACCAAACTACTGAGCCAAAATCGCCAGTTAATGGCACCCCATCCTTTCAATCAGATGGAAGGATCAAGCTACTTTATATCAGAATGATCGTCATTCAATGAGAACTTCTCCTTACTATAGGATGAACAATCAAGCTACAATGCTCTTAGCTGGAAACTCGCCAAGAAATGGCACTCGATCATTCCAATAAGACGAATGTCCAAGATACTTTATGATCTCAATCAACTATTATGCATGTGCCTGAACTGCATTGAGCTCGAGAATTGCATTGTGCCCAAAAATTGCATGTGCCCGAGTGTTGCATTGTCCCCGAATATTGCATTGTGCCCGAAGATTTACATGTGCCCGATATCGCATTGTGCCCGAAGATTGCATGTGCTCGATATTGCATTGTGCCCCGAGAGTTGCATTATTGCATGTGCTTGAGATTACATTGTGCCCAAGAACTGCATGTGCCCGAGAATTACTTTGTGCCCGAGATTGCATTATGCCCAAGAATTGCATGTTCCCCGAGAATTGCATTGCATTGTGACGAGATTGCATTGCGCCCGAGAATTGCATTGTTCACGAGAATTGCATGTGCCCGAACAAATTCAAATCAATTCACAAGTATCAACAGATTCTCGAATTACAGATACGCTCTTTTTACTCATTACTTACGTTTCGAAAGGGTCATGGTCTAAAGGCATCATCTTTCATGGCCTGCGGACATCATATCATGGAGTAAGTATTTAATTTCTGCTTATCATGATCCGAAGGTGTCATAGTCTAAAGGCATCATTTTTCATGGCCCACAAACAATATTTCATGACCTGAGGATATAACTTTTGCGTATCATGGCCCTAGACGTTATAGCCTAAGACATCATCTTCATAGTCTTAAGGCAAATTTCATGGTCTATATGGAAAATTGCATCATGTTTACATTTACTGTTCATTCGATATATCCACTCTAATCATTTTATATAGTTTGTATTATAAGCTACGAATTCACAAAGACTGACATTGCAGGCAAGACCATTGCCCTCTAAGCTACGATCATCCTACTTACATTCTTTCACAACAAAGGCCCTCTCAGCTACGATCATCCTACTTACATTCTATCTCAATAAAGGCCCTCTCAATTCTTTGTTACTCGTACTTACTTCTTTTCATCCGAACCTTGCTTAAAGCTGAAAATTGCTCTATCACGCTCTTTTCGCTATTCTAATCCTGTCCATTCAAGCCGTTATCATTCCTGTCCGAACATCATACCGTTACTTCATTTTTAGGAGCTTTGTTTGCTCCTAAATCTAGAACTACACACGACCTGATTCTCGTAAAATCAGAGATATGTAGGTGACTTAATACCAAAGTCTCGATCGTACCCTTTTCCAACTCTATATCACTTCAATTGATCCCACTGACATCTCTCTTCGGTCAGACAAAATCGACTACTAAGTCAACGTTGATTGCTCGATAATTCATCCTTCATTCTCAAGTAACCAAGGAGCAGCTGTTAACACCTAATTTTGACTGACCTATAACCCTTTTGGGAGTGCTATTTGATTAAATACATATTTTAAAACGTATTTTGAGTTTAAAATTGTAATCAATTTTGTCTAAAAAATTATATATTTTAGTGTGCATGATTTTTTTTTAAATTATTGTAATTATTATCAAATTATTTTATTAAATTATATTTATCGATAGTTCAACTCGAAATAATTACTTTACTTAAATATTTTAAAATATTAGATGTGTTTAATTATGTGAAAATATTTTAATATGTGTAGTATTTAATTAATTGAATAACATTTTCTTAGTCTTCCCTTAAATTATTTAAATCTTAGTCTGATCTATCCAATTTTTTGCAATCCTAGCCTTTTTTCTTATTCAATCCATTTCAATGCTAGTCAATTCAGTTTCAGTTATATTTTGATTATAGCCATCTTAGTAATTTCAATTGTAGCATTCTTATTCTAATATTTCAGGAACCTAATTCACAATCAATCTTGACCAATAGGCAGATCGAATCCTAATCATCCATCTTATTCAATTCAACGGACAAGATCAAAGCTTCATTCTTTTTTTTGGGAAAAGGCTCAAAAATGCCCTTAACGTATTAGAAATTGTTCGAAAATGCCCTTCTTCCATCTTTTGGTTTAAAAATGCCTTTAACGTTATGTTTAGGTTCAAAAATGCCCTTTAGTTAACAGAAATATGACATGGAATTTAACAAAATAAATGGTCAATTTTCATTGGTCCACATCAAATAAGAAGCCCTACCCAAATTCAAACCCAAACCCGTTTCACTAGCGAAAAATATTAAAGCTAGAAGTCTTGCAACATGTCTTTTTGCTGAAACTCTATTCTATTAGTTTTCACAAAATCCACAACTATGCTCGTGGAAGTGCTTGAAGACACTCTTCCCTACTAATTCTTTGAAGAATAAGAGTCAAAACATTGTTTAATAGATTTTCTTTATTGAAAATAGCAGTCGATATAACATTATGCCCATCAAAAATCTATTCAAGAGAAGCCAAAATTTAGCAAATTCATACAAGAAAACTGATGTTGTAGCTATATCACAGGCAATTAACAGATTTACTAAAGCATCTGTGATAAAGTTACTACCAAAACTGAAAAAGAGGTCAATGAAATCCTCTAATAATCAGGCTTAATCAAGGAATAGTCTTCCCCTCTCTTTGCCAAAGCACCGAAATTGTTTTTTGCTTCATCTACCTAATTTCCACCTTACTCATTCTTTCACTTTCTATTCCGACACTATTCAAATTCTAATTCCCCAATTTCGAAAAACAAAACACAATCCCTCAAGGAACGGGTAAAAGATGCAAAGACTAATCAAAAACGGATTTGGGTTTAGCTAATTGGGTGGGTCTTTTTATTTGAAAAAAAATGATTTGGACCAATGAAAATTGATCATTTGTTTTGCTAAATTTCATGTCATATTTCTGTTAACTTAAAGGTATTTTTGAACCTAAACAAACGTTAAGGGCATTTTTGAGCCTTTTCCCTTCTTTTTTTTTAATATCAAAACACCCCAAAACCCCAAATTATTTTCATTCTCTTCTCCTTTAAAAAATCCTCTGCCTCTTCTTCTCCCCTTCCCCTTCGTCCTCTCCGTTTTTCGGTGAGAATCGCCATCGCCAGCGAAGCTAACAGTCGTTGGTCGCCATCGTTTCTCCCTTCTCTCTCTTCTCTTCCCTCTTTCTAGCGCGAAGTAGCAACAATTGCATAGAGACAGCAACCACCCGGCGCCACCGGCGAGCGCCGCCCTCATTTCCTCTTTTCTCCGCTAAGTTCCGACGAAACTGGAGAACAGCTCCGATCGGTGAACCCCACCTGTAGCAGCTGCCGCTGGATAAAAGCAGCAATAACAGTAGTTCTGGTGAAGCAGCCTTAAGGCTCCAACACCGATCGACACCAGCAAGTGGCCAGGCGAGAACCCGGTCAGCAGCAACGACAACAAAGAACCAGCGAGATCCTCGAGTCTCCATTTCTTTCATCTCTGGCGAGGCTCAAATTTCTAAAAATTTTCACAACAAGATCCGTCCAGGTTCATTCTCCCGTGTTGATTTTTATTTGATTCTTAGCATGATTAGTTAAACTTATAGCATGCTCCTGGGAAAAATCGATAATCGTTGTAATTCTCGTTTTAATATGAACTATTCTGACTTTTGATTGTCATGTTCATTCATTAGCTTAATTAGCCCCCTAACAATTGTGTTGTTTAGAATTTAACTTTTCTTATGCTAATTGCTCTGTTTTGACCCCCTAAATGCTTGCTAATTTCCCTTTACTAATGATATTACTTGTAGCATTGTTAACAATCTTGTATGATTGAACATGTAATATGGATTAATAATGGATTCCTTTATTGATGGTTCCTTGATTAATGGGAATAACTCTTATTAGTTGATTGTGTTAATTTGACCTTGTTGTAAATATTAGTCAAATTCATGTTTTACTTTCCTTGTTTTGATAAACTGATTTTATGTTGATTGGTTTCCTTAAATGATGTCTGTTTGTTCGCTATGTTGAAATTTTAACTAGGAAATTAGTCTTTGAAACCGTATATAGTGACTTCTTGATTGATCTCTTTACCTTCATTAAAACTTGGCAGATTCTTACATACTTATTTTTGATGATATATTTACTCGGTTGAAAATTGACTTTTATTGATTTGGTTCTTCCTTTTCTTAAAGGAAAATAATTCCTTGATTGGTTCTAATTGATTCTATCCCCATTCTGGCTATACTCTCTTATTTGTTATATAAACAGATGACCCCTTTCATTATTGGGACAGTTTAACACTTCAAAAAAAAAAACTCATTAAAAAGTACTTTGTTCATAAAAGGAGTCTGTTGCAATTCTTAAAGTGTGTTTTATTTGTTGTGTTGCTGTTTCGATTGGAGCTGCTAATACTTCATTGCTCAAATATATTCTTCTTAATTGGTTAGTTCTCTTCATTAGTGTAATATGTTTTACCCACTGTTAAATCATTTCTGTACTACATTCATTTTGTGCCACTTAAAATAAAATTAACGAACTATTCTCACCATGTCATAACTAAATAAAATCAACTTATATGACTGTTTTCTGCATATTTAATAGAAACCAGCATAGTAAACCGTTTGAACTTAAATTTGGAAAAAAACTGCCTGATATAATTATTCTTTACATTTTGAACACTGTCCTGCCACTTAAAATAAATAATTTTCTGCATATTTTAGTCTGTCCATGTTGAGAATAATTACCAATTAAATCTTTAAAAATATGTGCCCTTATTCTTGACTGATCTACGCTAATAATTAAATAAAATTTGTGACTGTTCTAAAATATTTTTCCATCTGTGATCACTTTTCTGCTATATTTTAAAATCAAATTAATTAAAATCTGCATTCTGTAATAATTTTTGTCACTCTTAAGTAAGTAATTTACTGTTGTAATGCTTGTTTATATGTCACACACTTAGCATGAGACCTTCACAATTATTTGTGTTTGAAAGAATGTTAATTAAAACTTAGAGGCCAACATGGACTTTACGTGCTAAGTGTTGTCCAATGTGTTTTCCTTTGTGTCTAGGAGGGTCTAACTAGGAGCTTATATTTTATTTTAGTCTAAATCCATCATAATAGTAGTCCAATGCCTCTTGGACCTTAAGCGGGGACACTAGGCACCTTTTAGGACGTAATGTATGCGGAAGGTGGGATAGGGGTAGTTAGGTCCATACGGAGATGATGACAATCGACTCGAGCTTAAAACAACAAACACTGGTTTTGTCTGTCCGAATGTATAAGCCAACCGAAAGAATATAAAAAAAAAGTCTAGCGTTGATCCATAAAGTATGTGGGTTTTGGAGTCTCCCTTTCCCTTTTCCTTCTATGTGTTCTTTATTTATAATTATTTGGGGTAGTTTAATAAAAAAATAAAAATTGATTCGCCTATCTGAATGTGCAAATTCTGTTTCCTCGCTTATCTCTTTATTAATTGTTTAGTATTTGTTTGTTATTTATTATATCACTTAGTAAGCACGCTTAATTAAATATCAAATAACTGAAATGTACTTAATTGTTTAATGACAAGCATCACCTAGCAAGCATGTTTAAATTAAATAACCAATAAATGAAGTGACCTTAATTGTTATTTGTAACCCTCCACATAAATTGCATGAGATACGGTCGGGACCCACATTTGTGGACCTCAAGGGATGCTTAACAGCTTTCCCTCGAGGTAATTTGAACCCTTACCCGATCTCTGATTTGTTGACCACAGCTAGAATTAGTTAGGTTAGATAGGTGCCCTAACGCGCCTTAATTCGTTAGGTGGGGACTCTTCAATCTAGCCCAAAACCCAAAAAAAAGTTGTTAGGTTGTGCACCGAAAACATGTTTTGAAAAATACAGGGAACTACAATCCTTTTTATTGGTTTCATTATGTTTAGTTTATTAGGATGTCGTGGGTCTTGTCCCGACATCCATCTCAGTTTTAGAGGCTTCATAGATAGACAGTCAAATGTTAGTTCTTTAGTCTTTTCATTTTCATTCTATTATGTTGAGACTTGAGTTTGCTTTATTGGCCAGCTGAATGTTCCTTTATAACACTCTAGTTTATTACATAGACTTATCTTTGTTAAGTAAAAGTCTTCCGTTGAATAAGTAAGTCAGGCCAACAATTCGTTTGGGGCCAGCAATAGTTCTCGAGTGTCAGTCCCGCCCAGGGTGTAGGCTCGGGGAGTGACACTCATAGTGATGGTTGTCAGTTAGAGAATTTCCCAAATAGAGTTAAAAGTGTATTTTATTATATCACTTATTATGTTGAGGTTCAGAGATGAATAAGTGTTTTTGCAAAGTTTTAAATGATTTCGTTCCTTTAATTCTTTACATTCAGTTGAGTGTGTGTGTATGTGTGTGTGTATATATATATATATATATATATATATATATATATATATTGTAGTCCTTTCATTCAGTTGAGTTGCTTTCAGTCATTCAGTTCAATTATTTGCTTACTCAGCCATATTACATACTCGTACATTTCATGTACTGATATCATTCAACCTGCATCCTTTTATGATCCAGATACGGGTGTTTAGGATTATCAATAGGTGCTTCGCTGAGATCACTTTACACTCCAGTTAGCTTTGGTGAGCCTCCTTATATTCCAGAGGACTTCAAAGTTACTTACCAGTTTGTAGTTTTGAGGTGTCGTGGATCTTGTCCCGACATCCTTCCTTAATAGTAGAGGCTTCATAGATAGACAGTTTAGGCGAGTTTTTCAGTTTCAGATATTTTATTTAAAACTTTTGTTTCATACTCAGTATATTCAACAACGTTTTGAGATTTAGTAAGTTGTTTTTTAAACGTTTCTTTCAATTTAATGCTTATGTCTGCTTAAGTTAGTCTTCTACTTGTAGTCAGCTAGGATGAGGGTTCGCTTGGGGACCAACAATGGTTCTGGAGTGCCGGCCACGTCCAGGGTGTAAGCTCGGAGAGTGACAATGATATTTATCCATCGTTTTTCGTTCAATAAGATGGTCAACTATTTGAAGTAAAATAATGATTAAAGTGACTTTGTTTATCGTAAAACAATGAATAAAGTGACATTGTTTATCACTTTTCTTAAAATATATAGAACCCAAATATAAAGTGACATTGTTTATCATTGTTGAATAAATCATGCATTTTTGTTATTTTTTAAAAGTTTATATTCATAATTTACAAGTATACTTTTTTTATAAATATTATATTTTACTATTGTGAATTTCGGGTATAATCTATTACATCTCGTTGATTTTCCATATTATATATAAATCTATTTACGTAAACATTTGCATTTTTTTATTGTTACTTATAGTTAACTTCACAAAGTATTATTTTATGTGATATTGTAATTATATTTATTAGTATTTTTTTAATTTATTTATATATAAATTATAAATATATAAGTGTATGTGCGTTTCACATGTATGTTACGTCATTATGATATATTGCATAAAAATAAATGAAGTATATATTATTACAATTAAAGTTACAATATATGCAATATTATATTCATTTAAATGTCAAAAGAAGTGTTCTTCTAATTTTAGTATTTGTGTGTTTCATGTATTTAGCACGTCAATCTATAATAACACAAACTACATGTAAAAAGTATAATTTTTTTAAAAGATAGCAATTAACGCTAAAATAAAATGTAATATTTCCTTAATTAATAATGAAAATGGAAGTTATTGAATTGATACAGTGATATAATATAAGCATAGGCAAAATACTTATCTCCAATAAAACAACCACAACGAAAGAATTATATAATTCATCATGTGTAGGGGTGAGTGAACATAACGAAAAAATATATCCTTAACTATAGGGATGATATATATATATATATATGTTCCACAATAAAAACAATAGAATTTCCAAAAAGAAAAAGAAAAAAAAAAGAGGACCTTAAAGAAATTGTTAGTCCGTCATTAACTAATTAAAGTCTAAATATTAGTAGTATAATAGATAAGATAAGATAAGATAAATAATTAATTTAATGCCCTAAATATTAGAACTTCCTAGCTAATATGAATAAGAAAAAAACGTATCACTATAAACTAAACGCCATACATTAGTAGTAGTGTAGTACAATTTATATAAGGGAAACTTGCTGAAATCTCATACATGAGGGCTAATTACATCCTATTCCGGAAGTTTCCCCAATTATAAAAATTTTAAATTTTTCATTGCTCTCGGATATATTCATTGGTTGTTTGATACATTGCAAATGATACATTACTTAATGGGAGAGATGCATCCGAGAGGAGATAGGAATGTATCCAAGAGGGAATAGTGATGCATTATAGAAGGGATATGGATGCATCTGTGAGGGGATAGGAATGTATCTGAGAAAGGATTTTTGTAATTATTGTAAATGGAAGGAGGTTTTAGAGAATTAATATATCTTAAGTTGTGTATTTATGTAATTTTGTCTTTATATAATGCATCCTTGACTATATGGATGAAATATTTTTTTTCAATAATGTTCCACAATAAAAATAATTGAATTTCAAAAAAAAAAAAAGGAGGACCTTAAAGAAATTGTTAGAGTCTAGCATAAACTAATTAAAGCCTAAATAATAATAGTATAATTTACATAAGATCATATAATTAATTAATTTAAAGCCCTAAATATTAGAACATCCTACCTAATATGAATAAGAAAAAAATGTATTACTATAAGAGCTAAACCTAGATATTAGTAGTAGTAGTGTAGTATAATATATATAATTTAAGATAATTAATTTAAAGTCCTAACTATTAGAACTTCCTATCTAATATGAATAAGGTAACAATGTATCACTATTAACTAAAGGCAAAAGGTTCTGGTGGACCCTAATACTTGTATGAGTTTGTATTCTTAACTCTTTTACTTAATCATTTGTCAACTGAACCCTTGAACTCCTCGAAACACTACATTTTAAACACGTTTTCTGACTTGGCGTCCTATGTGGCAGACACAACCAAGGGGCATGTGATACACACACCTGAGGAGCGTGAAATCTGGTTAAAAGGGTCTAATAGCCACATTAGGGTTTTATAAAGTCATTTTCTTCCCCATTTGCATTTAACACCATTATTAGACAAATTTGAGCTTTTTCTTGCCTCTTTTTCGATCTTCTTTCTCCAAATTTCTTCTCCATTTTTTTTCATCATTATACTCCTCTGTTATTTATATGCATTTCCAGTTAATTCTTTGCTTCATTTTGTGGTTGATCCTATTGTAGTTTTCTTCATCATCATGAAAGTTGCTTTTCTTAGAATTCTATAATCTAATAGAAATCATGAAACATGTAATTGAAAGTATAACAAATAGAATCCCCAAAAAATTTCAAAAAAATCAGTATAATCGACTAAAAACCTAAAAATTAAACAAAGACATAAATAGAAGATAAAATCTAGACTAAACAACATACAAATACGAAAATAAGTTACAAAATTTACATAGATAAATTAAAAATCGAATAAAATCAACAAAAATACTCAAACAATTTTGTGGGAATGAAAAAAAAATGAGAAATAAAAAATGTGGGTATATATAGCCAAACACAGATACTGGTCTAGGACGACGTTGACACACTATACACTCAAGCGGTGAACCTCTCTTCTTCGATTTGGATGAAAACAAAGACGGAATGCCTTGATTGTTGCTGGTGTTTTTTCTTCAATGAAAAGAATAGAAGAGGTTGAAAAAAAAAAGTGTAAGGAAGATGAAAGAGAAATGAAATGAGATTGTGGGGGAAAGTGGTGGGTTTGGTGGCAAAAGGCAAATAGAAATCATAAATATATTAATTAAATATAATAAAAATGTCAAGATGACATGAAGTGATATATATATACACGTGTCATTTTATAATTATTTTTAAAATTACGTGTCAGGCGTTTGTGGTACACGCACAACTAAAGGGTAAAAAAGGTGTTTAAAATGTTGAGTTTAGATGGGTTCAAGGGTCAAAATGACAAAGAGGTAAGTAGAAGAGTTTACAATACAAACTCATACAAGTACAAGGAATCACCATACCATTTTGCCTTAACTAAAGCATGAATGTTAGTGATATTGCTAATTTAATTCTAGAATTAACAAGCAATCAATTCACTTGAAGTAAAATAGAACAAATGGGTGGAAAAGTCCAGCAACTTTAGTAGAAATTTTTGAAACCCAACTATCAAAATGGAAATAGTCGACGATTCACAAAATTAAAAGATTTTTGGGGTGTGGTAATTAGTTGTTGATTTAACATGGGGTGTAGTAGAATTGCTCAATGCAGTTAATTAATCACATATACGTTAGGCCATCGTCAATTATGTTATTTTTCTTTCGATCTCACCGCATATTTGCATATAATCTCCTTTCAGTCTCATTTATATGTCATTTATAAGCAATCCAATACCTTACTCTATTCCCTCTCTCAAGAATATGGCAAATAGATCTAACCCATAACATCTCTTTCAAGCAAGTCATAGACATCAAACCTGAATTGCTAGCATTGAGCTAATTACCCACTCCAATTAACCTCTTTCGAGCATCAATCGAAGATCGAAGCTAGAATTAAGTTGTCCACCACAATTCATGAGTTAATCACCCAACAATCATTCAAATTTTTAATTAACAGCCATAAACAGAGCAATTCAACAAATATACTAAATTAAATCAACATTCAACCCCATAATCACTCCCTAAGCGTTTAAGGTTTTAGCCACACAGTACAAAGTGTAAGTAAATTATACCTTGCTCAAGAATAGTCATGGGTAGCATGGAATTGAGTGTTTAATAGCAGATTCACTTCAAATCCCACTTCAAATTTTCCAATTCAAGTTTATAACTCAAAGATTCAACAATTAAAAGTATTTTTGCTCAATGGAAAATGTTTCTCTCTTTAGAAAAGTCAGAGTGTTTCTCTCAATTTTTCGACACACTCTTTCTCTCTCCTCTTGGTTATTTATAGTTTCCCAAAAAAATTTCCAATATGTAGTTCCATTTCATTTTCGGTGACGTTAGCTCAATTTGCCCACCGCATTCGACGAATCACCCTTTTTCCTTTGGTTCACCTTTTCCATGCTCCAAACTTCAGGGGTTTGAGTTTCACTAGGGTGTCCTGTTAGTGTTCTCTTTTGTGAATTTCAAAAATTGTTGAACTTCACCTTGTATCGTCCTTTTAGCTTTAATCTTATCTGTCGGCACTGTCAGATCCAACGATATCTATTCGCTTTGCCTTGGATTTTTGGGCGAATCTTGTAAATTTCTATGGCCCACGTAATTCTATTTTGGTTTAATAATTAATATAAGTTAAATCCTAAATATGTGTGGAGAATTGGGGAAGTTACTTAGTAACTTCCAACTACCCATTAGTGGGGAGTTACTTGGTAGTTTTAAAACTACCCATCATCTCCACTACTCACCATGATGGAAAGTGGGAATAATGTTTAAAAAACTCTCTTATTTAAAGGGTCCTCTCTCTGCCATAAAGTTATAGTCTTATCCATCAAAGTTATTCATAAAGTGAAAGACAAGAGAGAGAAACAACTTTTGAAGAACAACAAAGAAAAAGACTTTCGCTCAATTCAAGTCAAGATACTCGAAAAATATTATGGTTGATTCGGGTATGTATTTCGGACTGAATTATTTAGTAATAGATTAATGTGGAAATCATATAGTTCTATGATCCTGAATAATTGATAGGATTTATGAATGTTTAGATTATTTATGTTTTCACAATCATTAAAATCTTAACATGTGATATCAGAGCCTGGTTTAAGAACTAGTGATTTTTCATAGAATTAATGTTTTCTTTATTTGAAAACAGTAATGGGTATTGATTTAATTGTATGGCTAATTCGAATTTAGATTATTATGTTTTGAGTAGTTGAGTTTCACTCACTGAAAACTTAAATTTGTATTAGAACACTTGTTCTTTTCTTTTAAATTAAGAAACAAATTTTAGTAATGACCTTCAAAAGAACTCATGTGAATTAAATAGTGGCATGTTGATCCATAATTTGTTTTGGTTTATAACATCACTGTATATATAATGACTCACATATGCATAATGTTATTATTCCTTATTATTGTACTAATTTTGCCATATAAAGGTGTTTAGTATTAGGGAAATAATTATTCACTATTATGATGTATTTTATTTTGGAATTATGTAAATGAGATTAGTTAATCACCAAAGTGGTCTAATCTTTGAAGAATTAATTCAAAATAATAATGATTAAATGTGTATTCAATTATCCATTATTTTGATGCTTATAATCGATATAACACTGATGGATATATTGAAGTTTTTGGTTATAAGATATTTATGAATCACCCAAAGGTTGATCATTTATTTTTATAACCATTTAACATTAAGGAGATAATTTAGATGTGTTGTTAGTTTTATTTATTTATCCAAAGACAATAAATATTATTGATTGACACATTAAACATTATTGAATTACATTAAATTCACATTTAAGTATCATTATGTCTAAAGTTGTATTTTGATGTTTCGCCCAAAGGAGGACATCAATATAAATTTAAGAATTTATAAATCATTTCTAAATTTGATAGTATGTTTAAAATTCATAACTCAAACTATTAACAAATGAGCATATTATATTTGCAACATTTTCTCTTCATTCGCACTCTGCCTCTGTTACGACCTTTAACGGTCTTAACTTCTCAGATTTGTGCGAACAGATCAAATTCCATCTCAGAGTTTTAGATCTTGATGTTGCACTTTACACTAAGAAGCCAACTGCTATTACCGAAACTAGCAGTATTGAAGAAAGGTCCTATTATAAGCATTGGGATCAATCTAACATATTAGGCATAATGTTTATGCGAATGAATATTGCGGGAAACATTAAGACTAATCTTCCCAAAATTGAAAATGCAAAAGATTTTCTGAAACTTGTGGAAGAATCCTCTCAAACTGCTGATAAGTCTCTTGCTGGGACACTAATGGGTACTTTGACCACCATGAAATTTGATGGTTCACGTACCATGCATGAGTATGTCATTGAAATGATAAACGTAGCAACAAGACTTAAGTCTTTGGGAATGGAAGTGGAACAAAATTTCCTTGTACAATTCATCATCAACTCATTACCGTCTGATACAACCCTTTCCAAATGAACTACAACACCATGAAAGACAAATGGAACGTGTATGAATTGCACAGAATGTTGGTTCAGGAGGAAGTAAGGCTCAAGAATCAAGAAACCTACTCCATCAACTTTGTAAGTCATCAAGGAGCTAGAAAGAAAGGAAAGAAACATGCTAAGGGAAAACAGAGGCACCATAATGTTAATGAGTCCTCCTCTCAAGTACGTAAGAAGGAACGCAAGAATGATAAGTGTCGTTTCTGTGGAAAATCTAGACACTATCAGAAAGATTGCCTAAAATTTAAGACATGGATCGAGAAGAAAGGTAAGCTTAGTACTTTTACATGTCTCGAATCAAATCTAACTGAAGTTCCTTATAATACTCGGTGGATTGACTATGGTTGTATTATTCATGTTTCTAATACGATGCAGAGATTCCTTACAACACAAACCATAAACCAAAATGAAAGATATGTGTATATGGGGAATAGAGTGAAGGCTCCAGTTAAAGTTATAGGGACTTACAATTTGAACCTTAATACTGGCTTTCTTAGATTTACTTGAAACTTGTTATGTACCTTCTCTTTCAAGAAATTTAATTTCTTTGTCTAAGTTAGATAAGACTGGATACTCTTTTAATTTCGGTAATGGATGTTTTAGTATGTATAAACAGAATTATCTCATTGGTACTGGTACTCTTTGTGATAACTTATACAAACTGAATCTTGATAATCTATTTGTTGAAACACTCTTAACTCTGCATCATAATATTGGAACCAAATGAAGTTTGGTGAATGAACAATTTGTTTTCTTGTGGCACAAACATTTAGGTCACATGTCCAAAGAAAGATTGGAAAGATTAATGAAGAATTAAATTCTTTTAAATTTGTATTTTATAGACCTTAACATTTGTGTGGATTGTATTAAAGGAAAACAAACAAGACACAAGAAAGGAGCTACAAGAAGCACACAACTTCTTGAAATTATACACACTGATATATGTGGTCCTTTTGATATCGAATCTTTCAGTAAAGACAAATATTCTATCACTTTTATTGATGATTTTTCACGTTATGGCTATGTTTATTTGTTGCATGAAAAATATCAAGCAATAAATGCCTTAGAGGTCTTTACTACTGAGATTGAAATACAACTAGATAGAAAGGTAAAAATAATCAGGTCAGATAGAGGTGGTAAATATTATGGAAGATATGATGAAGATAGACAACACCCAGGTCCATTTGCTAAATTCTTCGAAAAGCATGGTATATGTGCTCAATACACAATGCCTGGAACACCACAACAAAATGGTGTAGCAGAAAGGTGTAATCGTACATTAATGGACATGGTTAGGAGTATGTTAAGTAATTCATCTTTACCTCTTTCACTGTGGATGTATGCTTTAAGGACTATTGTTTACTTACTTAATAGGGTTCCTAGTGTAACGACCCTAAAAATGAACTAGTGAAACTAGAGCCTCACATGTGAGTTTGGAGTTGAGAACTTGATGAAACGATGAGAAATGACCGTGACGTCCGGAAACTAGTCATTTGAACTAGTGAGTTGTGAGGGTCAACTTTAAATGGTCATATCTTTTAGCTCAAAATGAATTAGGTGGACCTTTACCTATCCAATTAAAGGTCTCTGAGTCCTCTTTCCAACGCCACCGAGTTTTCCCAATTCTGACCTTAGAGTAAAAAGTTATGCCCGAAATATTGAAGCACTGTCAGGCTGAAGAAAAGGGCGAACCTTACGGGAAGGGGCAGAATTTTTAAGTTAAGACTTTATGGGTCCTTAGTCCTTTTCCAAAATTGACCCTATGCTATTTTATTCCTTTCCTAGCAACTATAAGACCTTTAATGACTTAATTCCTTTCATTTAAGTCACTCCTCTTAGAATTAAAAAGAAACCCATCTCCTTTCATATATTTCTTTCAAGTTCAAGGAAGAAGAAGGGTGAAGAACTAGGGTTTCAAATTGGAGGCTTCTTTCATCAATTTTCGTGGGCTTTCTCAATATTAAGGTATGGGGACTCTTTATCTTTGATTCCTTTTTCAATCAAAGAGCCAATTCAAAGTATTTTCAAAGTTCTTCAAAAAATCCTAAAGTCCTAATTTCGATTCTAGCATGGGTTCTTGCATAAAAAGGGTTTTAAATGATGATTTGTATTGTTATTAATGATTATTATTGGTTTTTAGAAAGAAATCCCCATGAACCCATGTTTTCTCAAATTCTCTAAATTTCACCATAAAATGGGTGTTTTGATTTTGAGTAGATGATTATAAAAATTGTGTTTAGTATGGTATGGGCTGTTCATAAATGGTAAGATGGCTTAATCTCTTAGTATTGATATAATTGTTATTGATTGGTTTGATCCACCTTTGGTGGAGGTGGTTATTTGTTGTATTATTGTGAATTGAGTCCATGAAGGGCATTACATAAATGTTATTATATTGTTGTATTATTATACACATATGAGGCTATATGTAAATTCCTATATGAAGCTATATGTAAAGTTTTATGTGAAGTTATGATGTAAATGAGTTTTATGTGAAGCTATATGTGAAGCTATATGTGAAGGTATGATGTAAATGAGTTTTATGTGAAGCTATATGTGAAGCTATATGTGAAGCTATGATGTGAATGAGTTTTATGTGATCTTGTGATGATCCTATGTAAAGTTGATAGCATTGTGAGTTAAAGTATGATTTCTCATGATGGATATATGAAATGATGTTGGATTATGAAGTATCCTTAGATGATAATGATGTGACTTGGTTGATAGACTAAGGTGTCTCTCCTTGTTACTTAAAGTCTTGAATGCATGAATGTGTGAAGTGGGCAGAACTAAGAAATGGTGCCCTTTCTATAAATGCTAAAAAAAAAAAGGAATTCTAGGCCAAGACTTGAATCGGCAGAACTAAGAAATGGTGCCTTTTCATTAGTCTAGCTTTCCTAAGTAAATGTATAACCTTGAAAGATGGGCCTTAGGGCGATGTTCCCTTCTTGAGTGAAATGATAGACTTAGAGATGGATGGAGCCGGAACGGCATGAAAATCCTTATCTAAGAAAGTTAAATGAGCTATCCTTATGAACCTTGATTGGCTATGACTAAGAAATGGGGCCTTTCTTGGGAAGAGGTACTATGAGTTGGTTGAACTAGAAAAGGAACCCTCTCTAGTACATATGTGATTGAATATTCTATGGGAAACAAGGCTAGCACCGAGTGGATGTGGTTAGGAAGGTGGCCTAGTTGAGTATGAGATTAGGCACAATGAACTTCCTTGGACATCCCCTAAACCATGTGCCTACATAGGTTGCTTACTAGTTCTACCTTTGGCAAGTAGAACAACCTCCACGGAGTAGGATAGACTCCGGATTCCATACCTAGCTAGTATGGTCTATGTCGGTTATGCCTATTCCCATCATGTGGGATGCGCACTCTAGTTATTGGATAGGTTCTACAACGTATAGGTAGTAATATAGGATGCTATCTACACATGGCACGAGTAGGCTTTGAAGATACTAAAGTGAGTTCCCTAAGTCTAACGACTATTATGTGAAAGTCCCCTTATGTGCTTGAATGTATCCAAAATGGTTTCTTAAAGAATGTTGGTCTATTGATGTTATGTTGTAAAGGAAATGTCCTTATCTAAGGTAATCTTGGGGAACACTTAAGTGTGCTTGAAGAGGTTGTATGGGCGGTCACTTCTTGTCTCACTCAAGTGTGTCTTAAGGTTATATTAGGTAGAGGTCCTATGGTAATGAAATGACATGTGTTCTTTTAAAGTTAAGGATAGGTTGTATATGGACATATGTTGAGTATATGTATGGTTGGCTATGGTCTTATATGTTAATGTTGACTTGTATTATGTCTCTTATACTTGTAAAGGAAAAGTTTTATCAAATGATATGAAAGCATTTTTACTTCCTTGAAAATGTCCTTTTTGGCATGTTTTTGCATGGTCTCCATACTTAGTACTTAATTGTGCTAACCCCTTTCTTTCCCTTTTTGGACTAAAGTGTAGGGATTTGGAGATGATGACATGTCATGGCTATTTGATAGGTTTCTAAGTGTTGAAGAAGAAGACTTGGTGAGGCCTCATATATTCGAGGACAATACCCAATATGTTCTTTTATGTCTTTTTAGTAATGTTTAAGTTGTGTATGGGGTTAGTCCCGAATTTTGTACTCTAAAGTATTAGATGGTTTTGAGACATCATGTATAAAGTCTAGAAAGTCTTCCGCTTGCTATATTTCTTTTTATGAAATGTTTTCTTGGTAAAGAAAGTTTTTAATTCCTTATGGTTTTAGTGTCTATGTGATGAATGAATGCTAAGAGGCTTGTATTAGACCTCGTCGAGGTCGAGTACGCCGGTTACAACTAGGGGGTGCTCCCGGGTCGTGACACCTAGTAAAGTAGTTTCAAAGACTCCTTTTGAACTGTGGATTGGTAGAAAACCTAGTTTAAGGAACCTGCATGTTTGGGGTTGCCCAACAGAAGTTAGAGTTTATAACCCACAAGAAAAGAAACTGGATTCAAGAACAATTGTGGTTTCTTCATTGGTTATCCAGGGTATAGATTGTACTGTCCTAATTACAGTACAAGAATAGTTGAAACTGGAAATGCTAGGTTCATTGAGAATTATGAAGTTAGTAGGAGTGAAGAACCACGTAAAGTGGAAATTAAAAAGTTAGGGTGAGAGTTCCTCTACCTTTTACTTCTTTTAAAGATGTTGTTCCTGAAGCTGTTGTACAACCTAACAATAAACAAGAGCAACAAATCGATGCTCCTGTTAATCTCAATGAAGCGATAATTAATAAACCTGCAGTAGATGTACCACAAAAAGTAGCATTAAGAAAATCTCAAAGACAAAAGAGATTTTCTATTTTTGATGACTATTTGGTATATTTACACGAGTCAGAAATTGACTTGGGAATTGATAATGATCCAATTTCGTTTTCACAAGTTATTGAAAGTAATAATTCTGATAGATGGATAAATGCTATGAAAGATGAGTTGAAATCTATGGAACAGAATGAAGTATGGGACCTTGTTGAATTACTAGAATGTTGAAAAAGAGTTGGGTGTAAATGGATCTTTAAGACCAAACGTGACTCAACTGGCAACATCGAACGTCATAAGGCCAGACTTGTTGCGAAAGGTTTCACTCAAAAAGATGGCATCGACTATAAAGAAACATTTTCACCCGTCTCTAGAAAAGATTCACTCAGAATTATAATGGCTTTAGTAGGTCATTATGACTTAGAGCTACATCAAATGGATGTGAAAACAACCTTTCTAAATGGAAATTTGGAGGAAGAAGTTTTATATGAATCAACCTGAGGGGTTTTCTATTAAAGGAAAGGAACACATGGTGTGTAAACTTAAGAAGTCAATATACGGACTTAAACAAGCTTTCCGACAATGGCATTTTAAGTTTAATGAAACTATTGTAACCTTTGGATTTAAGGAAAACACTATTGATCGGTGCATATATTTGAAGGTCGGTGGGAGTAAGTTTATTATGTTAGTCTTGTACGTTGATGACATCTTGCTTGCTACTAATGATCTTGGTTTGTTGCACGATACCAAGCGATATCTCTCTAACAATTTTGAAATGAAGGTATAGGAGAGGCATCCTATGTGATTGGGATAGAAATATTTTGAAATAGATCACAAGGATTATTGGGTTTGCCTCAGAAAGCCTATTTGAATAAAGTGTTAGAGAGATTTAGAATGAAAAATTCTCATCAAGTCTCGTTCCAATTCAAAAAGGATATAAATTTAATCTCAATCAATGTCCAAAGAATGAATTGGAACGTAAGCAAATGAATGATATTCCTTATGCATCAATAGTTGGGAGTCTAATGTATGCCCAAACATGTACGAGACCAGACATTAGTTTCGCTGTTGGAATGCTGGCCGTTATCAAAGTAATCTAGGAATGGATCACTGGAAAGCTACGAAGAAAGTGTTGCGATTCTTGCAAGGAACTAAAAATCATATGCTTACTTATAGAAGATCTGATCATCTTGATGTGATTGGATATGCAGATTCAGATTATGTTGGTTGTATGGATACAAGAAAATTCACATTTGAATATTTGTTCATGTTAACTGGAGGAGCAATATCATGGAAGAGTGTGAAGCAATCTGTTATAGCTACATCCGTTATGGAAGCTGAGTTTGTGGCATGCTTTGAGGCCACAGTTCAGGCTAATTGGCTGCGGAACTTTATTTCAGGACTTGGACTAGTCGATAGTATTTCCAAGCCTCTGAAAATTTATTGTGATAATACTGTAGCAGTCTTCTTCTCTATAAACCATAAGTATTCGAAAGATGTCAATCATATGGAATTGAAATACTTTTCAGTTAAGGAAGAAGTCCAGAAACATAAAGTGACAATTGAACATATTAGCACCAAGCTTGTGATTGTTGATCCTTTGACGAAAGGATTACCGCCCAAAACATTTGTTGAACATGTTGAAAGAATGTGTCTTATTGATAACAATGAATGACTTTCTGTAAAGATTTTATTATGTTTATGCAATTGACACTTTGAGCTCAACTATATATATGTTTTTGTTGTTACCTGTTTTCTCTTGTATACGTAATGTTGAGAATGATGATGACAGGTTCTGACTTAGATAAAATATTCTAAGCATTATTGTGGACCCATTATATATTTGAAAGGTTGTGTTAGGTAATAGACTAATATTGTAGTGCATGAAAGGGACTATGCCAAATAAAGTGGTGTACAATCGTCATGACTCATATTAGTTGATTTACTTAATGACGATGAATGATGTTGGATTTAACATTGTGCACATGATAATTAACATGCATATTAAACCATTAAGTTAAATATCGTGCGTCAAGTGGGAGAATGTAAATTTCTATGGCCCACGTAATTATATTTTGATTTAATAATTAATATAAGTTAAATCCTAAATATGTGTGGAGAAGTGGGGAAGCTACTTAGTGACTTCCAACTACCCATTAAGTCTTCTAACTACCCATTAGTGGGGAGTTACTTGGTAGTTTTAAAACTACCCATCATCTCCACTACTCACCATGATGGAAAGTGGGAATAATGTTTTAAAAAAATTCTTATTTAAAGGGTTCTCTCTCTGCCATAAAGTTATAGTCTTATCCATCAAAGCTATTCATAAAGTGTAAGGCAAGAGAGAATAACAACTTCTGAAGAACAAAGAAAAAGAATTCCGCTCAATTCAAGTGAAGATTCTCAAAATACACTATGACTAATTCGGGTATGTATTCTTGACTAAATTATTATAGTAATAGATTTATGTGGAAATCATATAGTTCTACGATCCTGAATAATTGATAGGATTTATGAATGTTTAGATTGTTTATGTTTTCATGATCATTAAAATCCTAACAAATACCCTTTCTTGTATCAAATCACCAACTAATCTTGAGGGATGACTTAATACATTGTCAACTTAGGTGAAGTCATGCTCAATGGGTGATTCGCCATTCATGTTAGGAGATCAACAATGTTCACTTTGCACTTCTATTCGTATTTTTTTGCCATTCTTTCAAACTTTAGTCCTTGCCTTGTTCAATTGCCTTCATAGCTGCAAATCATCAACATTTGATTAGAGAAGGACAAATTTAGACATTGAGGACATCAATTATTAAGCTAAATGGATCTTAAATGAGTGCAAATCTACCAAAGGGGGTTATTCTTAATGAGTTGAAATTCCTTGAAAATACTATTGCATAAAAGTGGCAAAAAGTCTTTTTTACTTGATTTATTGCACCTTTTAGCTGTATATACTCTTATCAGCTCAAGGTACCATTTCGGGTGGCCCAATAGCTTGGCTAGGCTACATATTACTTTTGATTTACATTGTAGATCAGCTTGAAGCATCATACCCGATAGTCACTATTGACACCCAATTTTAGCCTAACATTTTTAAAATTCGTAACTTTTAAGTTTTATTTATTCAATAGTTCACAATACATTTTTTATAATTTTTAAAAAAGTTTATCGATATTTATCCTTATTTGAGGAAATTTTAGAATTTTTATCAGTTAATTTTAATTACCTTATTTTTTGTCATAACCGGTTGACTACATTCAAATATTTATTCATTTTGATTATATCATTAGTTCTGTTAAATTGCATTTTTTACATGTCATTAGTTACGTTAATTACATTTTTTAATATTCATTTTTTTGTTACATTTGTTCATATTCATTTTGATATTTTATATAATGTAGAAATTCATTCGAATATGAATAAAATTTCATACACAGATATTTTATTAGCTTGTGGTTTTGACTCATGATTTTAAGATAGTAGTATTGTACTATAGGTGCTTTTCAATTTTCTATCAAAGTTATTTCTTAGTAATTAAGTTAGGGGTGGTGAAATATTTTTAGATTAGGTTTGAAAATTTTCAGATTTTATTCATAAAGGATTTCACTATTCATTAAATTTCCGGCTGCACCATCCCGGAATCCGGTGAAGCTTCGGCAATACAAAACCCCGACCCAAAAACCCAAGCTTCCTTCCCCTCTCTCTTTATTTGCTGCCAGCAGCAACAATAATAGCAGCCAGCAGCTCCAAAGAACTCCACCGGAGAAATCGCCCAAAACCACCAAAACCCCAACCCAAAGCTACCGGAAACGACCTCATTTCCATGTTCTCCGTTCAACCAACAACAACAACAGCGAACCAGCGAGCCAGCTTCAACCTCAAACAACCAGCAGCTCCCAACTCCAAACACAGCCAACAACTCCAGCCAAATCCCGACAGAAAACGACCCTGAAACAATCGAAACTCGACCTCGAAGCTCACACCACTAGATCCTCCTTAAGTTTCACCATTAAAACCCCTTTACCCTTCTTCCTCCACCTCTTCTCCGACCAAAACCACCACCAGAAACAAGTCAGAAATGATAGCAACCAAAGACACCACCACGAAATACGAAGCTCCGGCGAAAACAACTGCAAACAAGACCCAAAACAAACCAATCCCCATCCCCTTTTCCCTTTACGATTTTTTCTTGTTTTGCAGGTGTCTAAATACGATCAGATCTGCATTTTTCTGGCTAAACCCAACGACCAGATGAGCTCCGAGCTCCAGTTTGAACCAGCTCCAGATCGAAAGCGAAACCACCATCGGTGAACACCAAGCTCCGGTAAGACATCACTGTTTTGTCTCCATTTTTTACCTTTTTATTTTGAAATGTTACTACTATACTATTTTCTTATTATTGGAACTATTTGTGTATTGTTTCCTTTTTTTTGCTAATATTTTGGTTGATTATTTTACTGTTTTTTCTTCTTAATTAGTTTTTATTACTGTTATCATAAGAGTTTAGTTGATTTGATAGAATAAAATGTGTTCAATTTTCAATGTTCCGATAATGGGTAACAGGCGTTGGTTTCTGTTTAGTTTTCGGTTGTATTATTATTAATTTCTTATATCTTTTGTTGGGTTCTGGTGTTGATAGTGATTTGAACATTTGTTTCGATGAATTTTATGTTGCTTTTAATTATTGTTAAGTTTTTATTACTTATACACCTCTTTATGCTAGTTTTTTTTTACTTGTTGCTGTTATTGTTAATTGTCATCATGTTAAATATTATTGTTTCCCTGGTCATGAATTCTCAAATTGTTATTTTACCATTTTATCTTTTAATAGTTGTTTTTATTGTTGCACATATTAAAATTGGCCAATGAAAAAAAAAATTCGTCGGTTTTGGTGGTCTCCCTATTATTAAAGACGGAAATTTAGTTTAAGTTTATATATTTTGTTTGTTCAAATTGGACGATGAAGTACTTACCGTCGATTTTCAAGGCCTCCCATGTTAATAAGACGAATTTTTATTTTTAAGCTATTATGTAATTCATTTATTTTTATTCATATTTATTTATTACTAACACTTTTACTAAATGTCTTTATAGGTACACGGAGTTGCTTTCCATTGAAGTTATTCGAATGAAGTTCGAATTATACTCTTTATTATTTTGTATATATCGATGTTAGGCAAACCTTAGGCCGTTTCTTATATTATTATTTTATTGTATTACTTATGTATATTGCATATTTATTATACTTGTATATTATTTTTATCTCCTCCTCAATTTGAAAAAATAAATTCAGTCAGAAATCATAATTGTGGATTTCAAAGAATGCCTAACACTTTTCGTTTGAAATAACTTGAACCCCTTACCTAGAATTTATTGGTTTCATAGACATTCTTTTAGTTAACTAATTAATTGGTTTTCTAGTTTTTTCTAAAATTAGGTGGCGATTCCTTTAAAATTCGTTTATTCTTAAAATTCTTTTAAAATTGTATTAATTGATTATTTTCAAGTCATTACGACGCTTTGTCTTATTTGAATAAAATAGGGATGTAAATAGCCACGAACTACAAAATAAGAATAAGCTATATATATAGTCACTAGCATGAGCCGAGGTGTCAGAAAGTCTGCTATTTTACTAATACTCCAGCAGCCTAGGTGTCAAAAAGTCTGCTATTTTATTAACACTTCAGCACTCACAAGAAAAGTACTATTCATGCTCATGTCTAAGTTACTAGTGTAGCGTTAGTCCAAATCTTGTATTTATATTTTAAAAATTATTAAATATGTATAAATTATTTAGATTAGAATGGAATTTGAAAGAACTCATAAGTTTAAAGGCTCCACCTGGGATGTGCAGTGTAGATTATGTTTTTAGGCCAAGAAAATATTTCCTTCTCATCCCCCATCCGTGAATTTTCCTTTCCATTTTATCTGAACTCTTGTAATTGTTGTCCTAACAAACTTGAAAATAGTACAGGCTTTCAATCGTCAAACTATTTTTTTGATAGAATGCCAACTTGGAATTTGCTGCAGAGTAGATGTATCTTGCTGCAACTTTTTATTACTCTATTTTTCCTTAAATAATTGTTGATGATATTCACTATTTTACATTGATGAAGTTATTCAATACGACAATTTCTCCCATGCTTTGTGGTTCTTGTCCTTATGTTATTCCTTTTATGTCAATTCATCTAAAATTATAAATTTGACAATATTGTTCTTTTATTCATGTACAGGGTGATAGAGTTGAAAAATGATGTTGGCCAACTATACGTTTTTGCTATTGATGTTTGGAAGTTGGTCACTAAAGCCATCTGCCATATTTTTTGGGGTTATTTAGAAACCATTAATTTGTTGTTGACTGCTAGACATACTATTGGTGGCTTGATGCTTTTAAGCACTTGGCATTAATAATTGGTCGTTAAAAGTTAATTTTCTTGTAATAACACTCATATTTGAAATAAATAAATATTATTGATGCGATATTTTACTTTCTTAATTATTATTTTCTTAACATGAATTTTATTGTCTACTATTACTTCTAGTTACAAATAGTAATACTAGTTTTTCTTATACAAATTAATGGTATTTCCTTTTTGTTTTCTCTCTTTTTTAAAATTAAAATTAATTGTGTTCATTGTCATATTTTACACGGAATATGTTCATTTTAATAGTTTTTAGAAATTATAGGTATAAATTACTATTTTTTTAAAAATAGTTAAATGCTTTTTCCAAAATATGTGGTTAAATGTATGGTGAAACTTTACCCAAAAATAATTTATCAAAAATATTTGGTAAAAAAATAGGCTAATTTTTGTAATGTGACTTGTGTAATATTGAGTGAAGCAATCATTTAGACAAGGTTACTAGGGTCTCTTCATCTTCTTCTTACAAAAAACAAAGAAGTGGCACAATGACAAGATTTTTATTCATATTGTATTTGCAACTTTTTTGTAACTTAATTTTAGTAATCTAAATCACTTGTATAAAATAAGATAACCATCAAATCAACTCAGTCGGAATCCACAATTGTGGATTTCGAGTGGATTTCGAAGGATGCCTAACACCTTTCATTCGAAATAACTTGAACCGCTTACCTATAATCTATTGATTTCGTAGATATGCTTTAAGCTAACTAATTAATTAGTTTTCTAGTTTTTCCTAAAATTAGTGGACGATTCCTTTAAAATTTGTTTATTCTTAAAATTCTTTTAAAATTGAATTAAGTGATTATTTTTCGATTAACCACGATGTTTTACCTTATTTGAGTAAAGTAGTGATATAAACAGAATGGAGACTCCGCTAGGGATATAGAGGTTCTAACCACTATGAGTTCATTTTTTTCGAATTGACTAGACTTTACCCAAAAATAAATTGTCAAAAATATTTGATAAAAAAATAAGCTAATTTTTGTAACGTGACTTGTGTAATATTGAGTGAAGCAATCATTTAGACTAGATCACTAGGGTCTCTTCATCTTCTTCTTACAAAAAAGAAAGAAGTAACACAATGACAATCTTTTTATTCATATTGTATTTGCAACGTTTTTGTAGCTTAATTTTTAGTGATCTAAATCACTTAAATAAAACAAGATATCCATCGAATAAATTTAGTCTGGACCCACAATTATAGATTTCAAAGGATGTCTAACACATTTCCTTCGGAATAACTTGAACCTCTTACCTAGAATCTATTGGTTTCATAGACATTCTTTTAGTTAACTAATTAATTAGATTTCTAGTTTTTCCTAAAATTATGTGGCGACTCCTTTGAAATTCGTTTATACTTAAAATTCTTTTAAAATTAAATGAATTGATTATTTTTTGAGTTACCAGGACGTTTTGCTTTATTTGAATAAAATAGGATTGTAAACAGAATGACGACTCCGCTGAAAATATAAAGGTTCTAACAATTATTAGTTCATTTTTTTCAAATTGAGGAGACTGTACCTAAAAATAAATAGTCAAAAATATTTGGTAAAAAATAGGCTAATTTTTGTAATATGACTTGTATAATATTGAGTGAAATAATCATTTAGACTAGGTCACTAGATTCTTTTCATCTTCTACTTACAAAAAAGAAAGAACTGACGTAATGTCAAGCTTTTTAATCATATTATATTTTTAATATATTTGTAGCTTAATTTTAGTAATCTAAACCACTTATTTAAAATAAGATTTCTATCAAATGAACTCAGTTGTGACCCACAATTGTGGATTTCGAAAGATGTCTAACACATTTCCTTCAGAATAACTTGAATCTCTTACCTAGAATCTATTGGTTTCGTAGACATTCTTTTAGTTAACTAATTAATTGATTTTCTAGTTTTTCCTAAAATTAGGTGGGGACTCCGTTAAAACTCTTTTATTCTTAAAATTCTTTTAAAATTGAATTAATTGATTATTTTTCGAGTCACCACGACGTTTTGCCTTATTTGAATAAAGTAGAGATGTAAACAGAATAACGACTCCGTTGGGGATATAGAGGTTCTAACCTTTATGAGTTCATTATTTTCGAATTGAGGAGACTTTATCCAAAAATAAATTGTCAAAAATATTTAGTAAAAAAATAGGCTAATTTTTGTAATGTAACTTGTGTAATAATCAGTGAAGCAATTATTTAGACTAGACCACTATGGTCTCTTCATTTTCTTCTTACAAAAAAAAAAGTAACACAATGACAAACATTTTATTCATAATGTATTTGCAAGTTTTTTATTTAGTTTAATTTTAGTAATCTAAATCACTTATATAAAACAAGATATCTGTCAAATGAACGTAGTCTAGACCCAACATTATGGATTTCAAAGGATGTCTAACACTTTTTTTCAGAATAACTTGAACCCTTACCTAGAATCTATTGGTTTGGTAGACATTTTTTTAGTTAACTAATTAATTGATTTCTAATTTTTACTAAAATTAAGTGAGAACTCCTTTAAAATTCATTTATTCTTAAATTTCTTTTAAAATTGAATTAATTGATTATATTTTCAAGTCACCATGACGTTTTGCCTTATTTGAACAAAGTAGGGATGTAAACAGAAAGACGACTCCGCAGAAATATAGAGGTTCTAACCTTTATGAGTTCATTTTTTTTGAATTGAGTAGATTTTACCCAAAAATAAATTGTCAAAAATATTTGATAAAAAAAATAGGCTAATTTTTGTAATGTGACTTATGTAATATTGAGTAAAGCAATCATTTCGACTAGGCCACTAGGGTCTCTTCATCTTCTTCTTACAAAAAAGAAAGAAGTGACACAACAATAAACTTTTTATTCATATTGTATTTGCAACTTTTTTATAGCTTAATTTTAGTAATCTAAACCACTTATATAAAACGTGATATCCATCAAATGAACTCAGTCTAGACCCATGACTGTGAATTTTGAAAAATATCTAACACCTTTCCTTCAGAATAACTTGAACCATTTACCTAGAATCTATTAGTTTCATAAACATTCTTTTAGTTAACTAATTAATTGATTTTCTAGTTTTTCCTAAAAAAAAAATGTGGAACTCCTTTAAAACTCACCTATTCTTAAAAAAATTTAAAATTAAATTAATTTATTATTTTTCAAGTCACCACAACGTTGTCTTATTTGAATAAAGTAGGGATGTAAACATAATTACGACTCTGCTGGGGATATAGAAGTTCTATCCATTATGTATTCATTTTTATCGAATTGAGGAGACTTTACCCAAAAATAAATTGTCAAAAATATTTGGTAAAAAAATAGGCTAATTTTTGTAATGTGACTTGTGTAATATTGAGTGAAGGAATCATTTATACTAGGCCACTAGGGTCTCTTCATCTTCTTTTTACAAGAAAAGAAAGAAATGACACAATGACAAATTTTTTATTTATATTGTATTTGCAACTTTTTTGTATCTTAATTTTAGCAATCTAAAACATTTTTATAAAACAAGATATCCATCAAATGAACTCAGATGGACCCCCAATTATAGATTTCGAATGATACCTAACACCTTTCCTTCAGAATAACTTGAATCTCTTATCTAGAATTTATTGGTTTCATAAATATTCTTTTTGTTAAATAATTAATTGGTTTCCTAGATTTTCCTAAAATTAGGTAGAGACTCTGTTAAATTTTGTTTATTCTTAAAATTCTTTTAAAATTAAATTAATCGATTATTTTTCGAGTCACAATGATGATTTGTTTTATTTAAATAAAGTAGGGATGTAAACAGAATGACGACTCCGCTAGGAATGTAGAGGTTCTAACCATTATGAGTTTATTTTTTTCAAATTGAGGAGACTTACCCAAAAATAATTTGTCAAAAATATTAGATAAAAAAAATAGGCTAATTTTTGTAATTTGACTTGTGTAATATTGAGTGAAGCAATCATTTAGATTAGGTCATTAAGGTCTTTTCATCTTCTTCTTACAAAAAAGAAAGAAGTGACACAATGACAAACTCTTTATTAATATTGTATTTTCAATTTTTTATAGCTTAGTTTTAGTAATCTAAACCACTTATATTACACCAGATAACCATCAAATGAACTCAGTCTGGTCCCACAATTATGGATTTCAAAGGACACCTATCACATTTTCTTTGAAATAACTTGAACCTCTTACCTAGAATCTATTGATTTTGTAAACATTGTTTTAGTTAACTAATTATTTGGTTTCCTAGTTTTTCTTAAAATTAGGTGGCGACTCCTTTAAAATTCGTTTATTGTTAAAATTCTTTTAAAATTGAATTCATTGATTGTTTTTCGAGTTACCACGACGTTTTGCCTTATTTGAATAAAATAAGAATGTAATGTGACTTGTGTAATATTGAGTGAAACAATCATTTAGACTAGGTCACTAGACTCTCTTCATCTTCTTCTTACAAAAAAAGAAAGAAGCGACACAATGTCAAGCTTTTTATTCATATTGTATTTTCAATATATTTGTAGCTTAATTTTAGTAATCTGAACCACTTATATAAAATAAGATATCTGGTAAATAAACTCAATCAGGATCCACAATTGTGGATTTTGAAAGATGCCTAACACCTTTCCTTCAAAATAACTTAAATCTCTTACCTAGAATCTATGGGTTTCGTAGACATTCTTTTAGCTAACTAATTTATTGGTTTCTTATATTTTCTAAAATTAAGTGGTGACTCCATTAAAATTCGCTTATTCTTAAAATTCTTTTAAAATTGAATTGATTGATTATTTTTAGAGTCACCACGACATTTTATCTTATTTGAATAAAGTAGGGATGTAAACAGAATGACGACTCTGCTAGGGATATATAGGATTTAACCATTATAAGTTCATTTTTATTTTGAATTGAGGAGACTTTACCCAAAAATAAATTATCAAAAATATTTGGTAAAAAAATAAGCTAAAGTTTGTAATGTGACTTATGTAATATTGAGTGTATCAATCATTTAAACTAAGTCATTAGGGGCTCTTCATCTTCTTCTTATAAAAAAGAAAGAAGTGACACAATGACAAACATTTTATTAATATTATATTTGCAACTTTTTTGTAGCTTTATTTTGGTAATCTAAACCACTATTATAAAACAAGATATCTATCAAATAAATTCAGTTGGGACACACAATTGTGGATTTCGAAGGATACCTAACACCTTTCATTCGAAATAACTTGAACCTCTTACCTAGAATCTATTGGTTTCATAGACATTCTTTAAGTTAACTAATTTATTGGTTTCCTAGTTTTTCTTAAAATTAGGTGGCAACTACATTAAAATTTATTTATTATTAAAATTCTTTTAAAATTGAATTAATTGATTATTTTTTGAGTTACCACGATGTTTTGCCTTATTTGAATAAAGTAGGGATGTAAACAGAATGACGACTCTGTTGGAGATAAAGAGGTTCTAACCATTATGAGTTTATTTTTTTTCGAATTGAGGAGACTTTACCCATAAATAAATTGTCAAAAATATTTGATAAAAAATAAGTTAATTTTTGAAATGTGACTTGTGTAATATTGAGTGAAACAATCATTCAGACTAGGCCACTAGGGTCTGTTCACCTTCTTCTTACAAAAAAGAAAGAAGTGACACAATGACAAACAATTTATTCATATTGTATTTACAACTTTTTTGTAACTTAATTTTGGTAATCTAAATCGCTTATATAAAACAAAATATCTATCAAATGAACTCAATCGGGACCCATAATTATAAATTTCGATGTATTCCTAACTCTTTTCCTTTGAAATAACTTGAACCTTTTATGTAGAATCTATGAGTTTCGTAGACATTCTTTTAGTTAACTAAGTTATTGGTTTCCTAGTTTTTCCTAAAATTAGGTGGCGGCTCCATTAAAATCGTATATTAGTAAAAAAAATTTAAAATTGAATTAATTAATTATTTTTTGAGTCACCATGACGTTTTGCCTTATTTGAATAAAGTAGGGATGTAAACAGATTGACGACTCTGCTGGGGATATAGAGATGCTAACCATTATGAGTTTATTTTATTCGAATATAGGAGACTTTACCCAAAAATTAATAGTCAAAATTATTTGATAACAAAATAAACTAAATTTTGTAATGTGACTTGTGTAATATTGAGTGAATCAATCTTTTAGACTAAGTCACTAAGGTCTCTTTATATTCTTTTATAAAATAGAAAGAAGTGACATAATGACAATATTTTTATTCATATTGTATTTGCAACGTTTTTGTAGCTTAATTTTAATAATCTAAACAACTTATATAAAACAAGATATTCATCAAATGAACTCAATCTGGACTCACAATTATGAATTTCGAAGGATGCCTAACACATTTCCTTCAGAATATCTTGAACCTCTTACCTAGAATCTATTTGTTTCATCTATACATTCTTTTAGTTAACTAATTAATTGGATTCCTAGTTTTTCCTAAAATTAGGTGGCGACTCTTTTAAAATTCGTTTATTCTTAAAATTCTTTTAAAATTGAATTAATTTATTATTTTTCGAGTTACCAGGACGTTTTTCCATATTTGAATAAAATATGAATGTAAACAGAATGACAACTTCTCTGAAAAATATAAAGGTTTTAATCATTATAAATTCATTTTTTTCTTATTGAAAAGACATTACCCAAAAATAAATTGTCAAAAATATTTGGTAAAAAAAAAGGCTAATTTTTGTAATGTGACTTGTGTAATATTGAGTGAAACAATCATTTAGACTAGGCCACTAAGGTCTCTTCATCTTCTTCTTACAAAAAAGAAAGAAGTGACGTAATAACAAACATTTTATTCATATTGTATTTGCATCTTTTTTGTAGGTTAATTGTCACGACCTGAGTCTACACCCTAGACGTGGCCGGCACTCGAAGACCATTGCTAGTCCCCAAGCGAACCCTGATCCTGGCTGACTACAAGCGGAAAACTGATTCAAGCATACAAAGCTTAAAAACTGAAATAAAAGTTCATAAAACTTATATTCAAACTTTTAACTCAAATGAAAAACTCTGAATAAAATAATATATTCAACTCATCATAAAATAGAAAACTTAAGTATTTTAAAACATTTAATAAAATAAATGAATGATACAGACTTCTCAACTATACTGACTATCTATGAAGCCTTTAACTGATAAAGATGAAAGTCGGGACAAGACTCACGACATCCTGACTAAACTGAAAAGTAAATGAAATCCTTTTGAAATAAGGAGGCTCACCATAGCTAACTCGAACTCCCGGATGTATCTACGAAGCTCCTATTGACGATCCTGATCAATACCTGTGTCTGCATCATGAGAAGATGCAGGCCAAATGGCTCAGTACGTGGAATGTACGAGCATGTAAGGGAATTCTAAAGTATAAACATAAGCTCGAAACTTGATTAAAAGGAAACATGCTTAACTCTTTTCAAATCTTACTCAACTCAATGAATACTCCAAACTACTCAAAACTACTCAAACTTACTCAACTCAGAAGTACTCAAGGATACCCAACTCAAAGATATGTTATTCGACTCTAGGTACTCAGCTCTGTATACTCAACTCAATAAAACTGAACTCATTTCAATATAAAGCAATTTAAAATAAGTGCAATAGAAAGAAACAAACTGTTTAAAAACATGATGAAAACTCTGTGTGTATGCAAGGATACAACATAACTCTGAAATGTAGGTCGTCCCTTAGCTCTTAAGAATAAGGTTTTGCAAAAAATAACGTTTTTGGGGTTTTTCCTGGTTCAAGTCGCGACTGGTCGTCACAGTGGTCCCCATCCGCCACAACGACCCCGCCCTAGCGAAATTAACCTCACCCTGGCGGCTTGCACGGAGATAGAAACTCAGAATTTGTTTTCCAAGCTCCCATTTCACAATACTCCTGCAAACCTTGACGTTCTAAAACTACCCCTTCACTCCAAGATCAGTTTCGAGAGTTCTACTCGCCTGAATTCGATTTTGTAAAGCCGTACATGCTCCTTAACATTTTGTCTATCCACTCACGTGATCAAACTCATAATTAAATCCTCCATCCATTACTAGATTTCCTTAGACCTCACCTGACTCAGATTTCGTCCAAGTCTAGCCTAGGGGAGAACTTTCTAAGTTACTACTCAGAAGTTTTCTGGCCCAAATTCCTTTCCCATTGACTTTTCCATAACGATGGGAACATGTCGCTACATGGTTTTTGCCAGAGATGGTGTTTGGTTTGCAGGTGGGTTTGGGGTCTAGGTTTTTGTTGGAGAAGGAGAAAATATGGTGGCCGTTTGGTTGGTTGTTAATGGTTGTTTGGTGGTCTGGCCATTTGGGTTTTGTGGATTTCTGGTGGGTGTTGTTGTTGTTTTGGTTTGGCATAGATGGTTAGTTGTTGCTTGCACTACAAGAAAACACTCAATTTATGGGGGTTATTTTGTTTGTTTATGGTGGTTTAGGGACTGCACAAATTAAATTATGGCGGTTTTTAAAAACGTTACAATTACCGTTGCCACGAGCATATTGGTAGTGCTTTTAACAAACTTCCATGACATCCTCCAAAAATGATTATTTAATTTGTGGTGGTTTTTTAGTTTCAATTTGTGATGGTTTAGAACCTTCACAATTTGATCTGAATCTTTTAAAAATTAAATTTGTGTGAATTTAAAATATCGTGATATAAAATCAATATTTTACATAGTTTAATTTGTGGAGTCTTACAAAATTATTATCATCTTAATAATAAATATGGATTACATCAAGCCTTCAAAATAATATGAATAAATAATTTTACTAAATAACACATTAAATACAAATCAAATTTCATTAAACAAACTCTTATTAATAAGCTTCACAAGTTTAATTTAAAATCAAATTAAAGTAATACAAACTTGTGTATAACAAATTGAACATTACAATTTAAAATCCTTTAAAATTCACATGAAATAAAAAAAAAATTCTATAGAATTTGTTTGGTAATTTGAGTTGTTGTCATCCAATCTTGTATTCAAGGGTGAAACAAGTTCAATCTCCGCATCAGGCTGAAACAATGAAAACCATGAAAATCTCATACATAATTAAATAAACATATATCTATAAAACACATATCTTTATACGTCTTGATAAAAGAAAATTACGGCTTACCCAAAATAAATTAAAGATAGAATATGGCAGACTTAATGATGTGGTGGTAATACAAACAGATCCTGAACTTTATAAGATATTAATGCGTTAAATTTAACAACTTCCAAAATACAAAATGACTATAGATTAAAATAATAAAAATAATAGCATAATCTTTGAAATTTGATGTGAATCATCAAACCCAGAAGAGCAAAATATTACCTTTATATTTCTAAAAAATATTTACCATCTATTCTCCTTTGTTGAACCTACAAAAGAAAAAAACCATTAGCAAAATAACACTAACAAAAGAATTGAACAAGATAATGGGGGTAAAAAGGGGAGAAGGGAGAGAGAGGGTGATAGAATTAATGGATTAAAGGGAAGATGTCTTAAATTAGGTGTGTTACATACGTGGGAAGATGGAAAGTGGGGGTGGTGGGGTGGTTATTTAATTGGGATTAAAATTTTAGGGGGAAATCATGACCTTAGACTATTTTTTACAATTTTATAGGGAAACATATTGAAATTTTGGTTGCTTTTGGGTCTAATTGAAAAATGAGAGAATAATTTTTAGTGCATGAAACTAGCTTTTCTTTTCCTTTTCCTTTTTTTTTAATTAATTAGTAACTATTAGTTAAAATATTTATCTTACAAAATTAATTAGTATTACAAGAGCTTAAAGAAATACAAATAAAATAAATAAAAAATAAATATGACTATTGATTATTGATTTCACACACACACACACACACATATATATATATATATATTAGAAGTAACGAATTCAATAAATATAATTTTGGGGTTGATAATTGCCACAAATTATACTAACTTGTGGAGTTTTTCTAACCTTTATAATAAAACTACCATAAAAAGATTTAAATTGTGAGAGTTAGAATAAATCATCACAAAATGAATTAATAGTGAGATTTCTTAAAACTCTCATAAATTAACCGCTATAAATTGAGTATTTTTTTTGTAGTGAATTGCTGGAAAGAGGATACAAATGAGAGGGTTTCTGTTGGGGTTTTGTGGTAGCTGGGACTGTTGTTTCTGGTTGGGGTTTGCCAAAGTGGTGGTTGGTTAACTGGTGGTGAAGGAGGTCGGAAAAAAGGGAGAACAATGAGAAAAAGGGGCTTCTGGTGGTGGTCGGAGCCTGTGGAGCTGCTGGTCTGGTTCGGTGAGGGAGAAAACTAAAAACTGAAAACTGAGGGGTGTTGGTGGCGGTTTCGTGCGCTTTTGAGGTTCTGGTTGTTAAAAAAAATGGGGAATGGGAGCTATTGTTGTGGTAGTAGACTGAAGCTTTGGCCACTTGCCAGAGCTCTAATGAACTTGCTGGAAAAGGTAAAGAATTGATAGAAAATATTTAAATAATTATAATATGAAAATCTCACTCTCAAATTTAATATTTATCCACCACCCCTAACTTTGTGGCCAAGAAATGTTTTAAAATGAAAATTGAAAACCACCAATAGTACAATACCAAGACCATGAAACCGTGGGTCAAAACCACTCTTTAGTAAAATATATGTGTATGCAATTCTTATAAGTATTTTAATATATGTCTAGGTTGTGCTAAATAACACCGAAATGAATATTAATAAAAGTAATAAATAAAATAAATTTTAACAAATGTAACAAATTAAATGAAAGACATGTAAAAAAATGTAATTTAACAAAAAATAATTATTTAATCAAACTGAACAAATATTTGAACATATTCAATCGATTGTAACAAAAATAATGTAATCAAAATTAATCGATAAAAATTCTAACATATTGAGAAATAAGGATAATTACCAACAAATTGCATTAAAATTGTAAAACATGTATTTAAATTATTTAATAAATAAAATACTTAACATTATTTACTTTGAAAATATTAGACCATAAACTTGGTGTCAACAACTTGCCCCTCTTTTTATTAGGATCGATGAAAGACATCTTAGTCAAACAAAGTTGACGAACCCAAATTTGGTTGGATAAAACTATGAACAAAATGATATGAGACGTTAGTAGAGATTTTGAATAATACTCTACATCTGTCAACGGGAATGAAAATATAAACAAAAGGCAAGAATAGTTCTTAACTTGATAGCATTCACAGGCCTTCAATGGTACTCTCAAAATTGCACAGTGAAGGTAAAGTACCTTTTTGAAAGAAAGACGATGTGAATAACATGTCACTTTGAACAAGGGAACAACTTAACTTGTCTCTTGAAAGGTAGACGACCCAACTTGAATATAACATGTCACTTTGAACGAGGTGACAATCCAACGTGTCTCATTGCAGACAACCCAATCTAAACTTACCATGCCACTTCGAGGGAGGTGACAACCCAATGTGGCTTTTTAAAGACAGACGACCCAATCTTGAACTTAACATGTCATTTTGAATGAGGTCACAACCCAACGTATCTCTTTAGATGCGGAAGATCCCATCTTGAATAGAACATGTAACTTTGAACAAGGTGACAACCCAACGTGTCTCTTTAAAGGTGGATGACCCAACTTGAATATAACATGTCACTTTGAATGAGATGACAACCCAATGTGTCTCTTTAAAGCTGGACGACCAAATCTTGAACTTAAACGTGCCACTTAGAGGGAGTAACAACCCAATGTGTCTCTTTGATGGAGGATGACCCAATCTAAAGTTAACGTGTCACTTAGAGGGAGTAACAACCCAATGTGTCTCTTTGATAGAGGATGACCCAATCTAAAGTTAGCGTGTCACTTAGAGGGAGGTAACAACCTAACATGTCGCGTTAAAGGTGGATGACCTAACTTGAATATAACATGCCACTTTGAATGAGGTGACAACCCAATTTAAGGCGGATGATCCAATCTTGAACTTAACATGTCACTTAGATGGAGTTGACAACTCAACGTGTCTCTTGAAATGCAGAAAACCAAATTTGAACTTAAGATGCCATTTGAAGGGAGATGACAATCCAATCTTGAACTTATTTTTTCAGTCTAAGGGATGTGACAACTCACCATGTCTATTGAATGGAAGACGACCCAATTTAAACGTAATATGTTACTTGAAGGGAGATGAAAACCCAACTTGAATATAACGTGCCACTTTGAACGATGTGACAACCCAAGGTGTCTCTTTGAAAGACGGATGATCCAATTTAAACTTAACATGAATGGTGTACCACAAAAACTATAATAATCATGTTAGTAACAAATGTAACATAAAATGTAATATAAGCTATATAAACTTGATCTTATATGAACAATGAACAAGGTGATTAACTAATGAAACATTTCAAACTTAATAACATCATGAATATTAAAATAATATCAATATGAAAGGAATAACAAATTAAGCAGTGTCATTTTGAACGGTATGACAAACCAATTTTAAAAAGTATCATTTTGAATGGCATGACAAACCATTTAAAAAAAAAGTATCTAAGATAACAAATCAACTTTAAAGTGTTTCATTTTGAAGGGTATGACTACCAAAATATACAGTTTTAACATTGAAATGGTCTACAAAGTTGATTTGGACAAATATTGAAAAGTGGGTGTCAACCCATATTTATTTTTTCAATCATGAAACATATTCTAACTTGGTTAGTGCCAACAATAGTATTGTATAAAAGTTTCTCACAATTCTTTGTCTTTCAACTGATATTGACTTCGAGATAATATCAAGAGCTTCAAATGGTACCTCAAATGTAGTTAAGTAATGACAATAGTTGTTCATCTTGATTCAAACAAAGACTTTGAACTAGACCTAACATCATGTTTAAAGTGCCCTCATCGTAATGAAAATCACAATTTGCACACATTTAATGTTGTCACATCCCGAGGCTACCCCTCGGCGTAACACGGAAACTAGGATCACGAGTGACCCCAAGCTAACCTTGAGTCTGGCATATCGCAAGCATACTGAAAATATAACTAAGTAAATTATGTACTAAGTGGAAGCTAAAAATAATGGATATCTGAAATCGGGAAAAACCCAACTAGTCTGGATATATAAGATATAAAAAGAGTTTAGTGATGACTGAAATAATACTTAATAACTCGAGCTGATTCTACTACTATGTCTGAAAAGCCTCTAACTGAATTGAGTTGCTAGGACATCCCCCCACCTAATTCTATCAAGACTGAAAAATCTGGAAATAAAGACTGAAAAGTAAAGCATGTTTATTGTCCTCTAAGTATGAGGACTTACCACTGAAGCTACTGAATTCGGACTTGGAATCGAACTAAGCATGATCTGGATGCTAAACGCCTAAATCTACATCATAAAACGATGTAGTGCCAAAGTATGCGTCACTACTTGGAATGTACTGAACATGCATGATATAGATATGCTAAGCTGAACAAAGTATATAAACTGAAAAATGCATACCTAAGCAATGATATAACCTAACAAGGATATAGATATGTATTAAAGTATAAATGAAAGATAACTGAATGCAATGACCAAGTACTAATCATGAAGATAACATGCTGACTAAATACTAAAGTAAATACTGAAAACTTTGTCAATGCACTAAGATTCTGACTGTGGGAGCTACTATTAATTGACATAAACCATGTGACCTAAAGGTGGAGTCCGATGTATAAGCCTCATTGAGAGGACCTAATATACCTTGCCAGGGGTATAGAGGCATGACTGTGGTGTGATCGCTAAATCTGATGCCCAACTGAAGGGACTTATAAACCTACACGAGCACATAGTTCTAGGACTTTGAGGGTACGTTGAACCCTAGTCCAACTCTGTGCTAAGTCTACTCCCAACTGAATATTCATGAAGCTAAAATGCACTAAATATTGAATATTTCAAAACATTGACATGCTAACTGATAGTGCAACATTTATATACTGAGACTATGACTTTTGAAATCTAAAACATGATTTTCTGTCTGATTGGCCTAGCAAGGATAATTCCTGAACTAGGATAAACATACACAAGCTAGGGTTCTGAGTGCTACGCACGGAATTATACTAAATTATCAAAAAAACAAGTTATTTAGATCAAAGGAACCATAATCACAATAAATATTGAAAATCTAGAAACCCTAGGTTTGAACAGTATATGAGAATCTAAAGACCTAATGGAATTCTATGGACCTAATGGGTGAAAGGAACACACTAGTGAAATCCCACATACCTGGTGACGAAACCTACAGAGAAATCCTTTGGTTTTCGGGGCTAAACTTCAAAGAACACTGCTGCTTCTTCTTGGGAGAAGTGGTTGACTTTTTCTCTTCTTTTCGCTCTAAGTTGGATGATTTTTGGAGAATGAGGGTTCTTGGTATTGTCTGACTAGATTATTAGGCTTTGACTGATTAAACCGACATATTTTAGGCATCAAACGATATAGTTTAAGTGCCCAATGCATAGGGGAAAAGACCAAAACAATCCTAACTTAAAACTGACGAAGTGACCTTCGTGGTAGGACTGATGGACCTTCATTAGGACTACGGCCCGTCAACTAGGTCGTGGTTATGGCCCTGCCCAACAGGGCTCTACTGAAACAAGTGTAACGTTTTACTCCAAGCTTGGATTTTAGCAAACTCGGTGGCATTGGAAAGAGGACTCAAACATCTTTAATTTGATAGGTAATAGGTCATCTAATTCATTTTGTGCTAAAATATATGACCTTTTTAAGTTGACCCAAACTTTATAGGCTGAACTACCCCATTCACGGCCCACTTCACGGATAGTATGAAGCACAACGGGCCATGAAGGCCATCATGGTTCCTCATAGTGCCTTAGGGGTTTCGAGAGTACTTTTCACGGGCCACATGATGTTTTGTGTGGAGTCCAAAAGCTCGTGAAGGGCTCCGTGGTCCTCCATTCTTGGCTGGGTGTGAACCACGACGAGGGTGATGGGTCGTGGTCCTGTTCACGGCCCGTGAACCCCTCTGTGGTTCCCTTTTTTTCTGCTGTTTAGTGTTAGTTAGGTTCTGAAGTGTTACAATATCTCCCCCTTGGGATCATTCATCCTCGAATGAAGACAAAGCAAGCTGAGTTTGGCAGAAACAACTGAAATCCTACCAACTAATTTCTAGAAACTAATATCTGACTGAGTTGAGTTCCATGAACATGCAAATATGCTGAAATGCAAGAATAACCGAAGGAGCAAGATACAGATACTGAATTACCCAGAAGTGAGCTGAGAGATTGGATATGAACTATTGCCTCAAACTGAAACTGAATTGGAAGGAAAGAGGTGCAGATACTTTGCTCTCATAGGTGCTTCAACTTCCGAAGTAGCTCCCTTTATGGACTAACTCCTCCACAACACCTTTACTGAAAAGACTTCCTTATTTCTCAACCTACGAACCTGGCAGTCAATAATCTCAACTGCCACCTCTTTATAAGGGAGACTCTCTTTAACAGCCACACTCACTAATGGCACTATTGATGCTGGATCATCCACACACTTCTTTATCAAGGAAACATGAAAGACTAGATGAACCGCTGCTAGTTCTGCTGGAAACTGTAACCTATAAGCCACATTACCAACTCTTTTCAAGATTTAGTAAGGACTTATAAATCTGGGACTAAGCTTCCCTTTCTTGCCAAATCTCATCACCCCTTTCATGGGTGACACTTTCAGGAAAACCCAATCATCGACTTCAAACTCTAAGTCACTTCTTCTCACATCGACATAGGACTTCTAACGACTCTGAGCTATCTTTAGTCTATATTTAATGAGCTAAACTTTCTCCATAGCCTCATGAAATGAATCTGGCCCAATCAATGCTGTTTCACCTACTTCAAATCAACCAATTAGAGACCTGTATCTACGCCTATATAGTGCCTCGTAAAGGGCTATCTGAATACTAGAATGGAAGGTGTTATTGTAATCAAACTCTATGAGAGGTAGGTGATCATCCCAATTACCGTTTGAATTGAACACATGCACTCTCAATATGTCTTGTAAGGTCTGAATGGTGTGCTCTGCCTGACCATTCGTCTGCGGATGAAATGCTATATAGAGATTCACCTTAGTACCAAGGCCCTTCTGAAGTGATCTCCAGAAATGAGAGGTAAACTTAGGACCTCTGTCTGAGATGACAGATGAGGGTACCCCATGTAACCTGACTATCTCATTGTTAAAGAGTTTGGCATAGTCCTCTACTGAAGTGAGCTGACTTAGTGCCTCTGTCCACTATCAACTAAAGGAAGTCATGTTGTCTGCGAGTATGAAGTAAGCCCGTAATGAAGTCCATGTGTATCACTTCCCACTTCCATATAGGAATGCTAATCTCTTGAGTCACATCTCCCGGTTTCTAATGTTCTACTTTAACCTATTGAAAGTTAGGACACTTAGCCACAAAATATGCGATGTCTCTCTTCATGCCATTCCACCAAATGACTTCTCGTAGATCATGGTGCATCCAGATGAATAGAATATCTGGAATTATGGGCTTCTATAAGGATTTTCTATCTCAACTCAACCATATTTAGAACACATAAACGACTATGGTAACGAAGCATACCATCTCCCCCGGGAGAAAACCTCAACTCTTTGATGATGAACTGCACCTTTCAACTGAAGTAATATATGATCGCTATCCTATTTTTCCTTAACCTCCGCTATCAATGAAGATTCTGACCCATTCTGAACTATCACACCACCATCTAACGTGTCTATAAGACAAACTCCTAATCAATCAATTTGGTGAACATCGTTGGCTAATTCTTTCTTCTCTTCCTCAACATGTGCTACACCACCCATGTATAGTCTGCTGAGGGCGTCAACCACTACATTGGCCTTACCCAGGTGATAGAGCACATTTATGTCATAGTCTATGAGGAATTCAAGCCATCTCCTTTGATGAAGATTCAACTCTTTCTGGGTGAACACATATTGGAGGTTTCTATGATCTGTGAACACATCAACATAAACACCATATAAGTAGTGTCTTCAAATCTTTAGGGCAAACACTACGACTGCAAGCTCGAGGTCATGAATCAGGTAGTTATTCTCATGGACCTTAATCTGCCTAGAAGAATAAGCTATAACCTTACCTTGCTACGTCAATACACAACCTAGGCCGACTCTAGATGCATTACAATAAACCACATAACTGTCTAAACCCTTTGGTAGAGTCAAGACTGGAGCTGTAGTCAACCTTTTTTTCAATTCTAAGAAAGTTTTCTCACACTTATCTGACCACTGAAACTTGACCTTCTTCTGAGTCAACTTGGTCAATGGGGAAGCTATGGATGAAAATCCTTCAACAAACCTTCTATAGTAACCAACCAAACATAAAAAACTTCAGATATCAGTTAGGGAGGTGGGCCTGGGCTAGTGCTATACTAGCTTAATTTTCTGTGAATCCACTAGGATCCTTCCCTGGGTACCACATGACTAAGGACAGCGACTTTGAGAGTTGGTGATCTTTGAGAGTTTGTAGAATTCACACTTGATGAACTTAGGAAATAGCTAGCGATCCCTTCCCTAAGAATTCACACTTGCTGAACTTAGCAAATAGTTGGCGATCTTTGAGAGTTTGCAGAACAACTCTCAAATGAGTCGCATAATCCTTCTCACTTCAAGAATAGATAAGGATATCATCAATAAAGAGGATGACGAACAAGTCCAAATATTGTTTGAAAACCCTGTTTATCAAGTCTATGAAAGATGTAAGAGCATTTGTTAGTCCAAAAACATAATCATAAATTCACAGTGACAGTACCAAGTTCTGAAGCCTATCTTCGGCATGTCACTATCTCTGACTCTTAGTTGATGGTAGTCGGATATAAGGTCTATCTTAGAGAAGCAACTAGCACCCTGAAGTTGGTCGAACAAGTCATTAATCCTAGGGATGGGATATTTATTCTTGATTGTGACTTTGTTCAATTGACGATAGTTAATGCACATTCTGAGGGAATCATATTTCTTTTTCACGAACAACACTAGAGCACCCCATGAAGAGATATTGGGTCTTTCAAAGCCCTTATCTAAAAGGTCTTTGAACTATTCTTTCAATTCATTTAGCTTAACTGGAGCCATTTTGTAAGGAGGAACTGAAATAGATTGGGTATTTGGAAGGATATCTATTTCAAAGTCGATTTCCCTTTCGGGAGGAACTCTGGGAAGATCTTTTGGAAACTTATTCACCATTGGTACTGACTCAAGAGTTGGGGTTTCAGAGTTTAAATCCTTCACCCGAACAAGATGATAGATATACCCTTTAGAGATCATCTTCCTGGCCTTAAGGTAAGAGATAAATCAACCTATAGGTACTGAGCTACTACCCTTCCACTCTAAGACTAACTCGTTTGGAAATTGAAACCGAACTATCCTAGTCCTACTATTGTCTGAGGCATAATATGAATGTAACCAATCGATGCCTAGATTGATTTCGAAATCTACTACTTCTAACTCTACAGGTTTGCTACGGTTACTTTTTGAGAAACCGTGACAGGGCAATTTCTGTATACCCATCTAGTTATAACTCAGTCACCAACTGGAGTAGAGACTGAGAAGGGTTCTGAGAGAGTTTCTGGATTAAGACCGAAGTTTATTGCTTTATACGAAGTTACAAATGACAATATATCCCCTGGATCTAAAAACACATAAACATCTAAATGAAAAACTCATAATGTACCAGCGACCACATCAAGGGAATCTTCTTGGTCTTGGCCAGCCTGAAGAGCATACAACCGATTCTGGCGCTGACTACCACCTGTACCAAACAAGGCACCCTACTGAATGGGGTGACCTAGTGGCGCTGTCGAAGTAGTAGACTGAGCCCTGTTACCTACTTGTCATTGCCTGGTAGAAGGGCAATACTTCAACCCATGACCAGACTGACCGCATCCAAAACACCCCTCTTTGCCAGCAAGACACTCACCCGGATGGTTCTTACCACACTTTGGGCAAGTTGGAAAATTCTGGTTACCTAAAGCACTCCCATGTTACTTAGAGCCTGATGATTTACCATTCTGTTCCTATCGAAATCTGGAGGACGGAGCACTAGCTGATGAAGGTGCTAGGGCTATAGGCCTCTGCTGAAATTATGAGTGAATTCCACCGCCCGACCTTTGCTGAGACTATTCATAATTCCTTGTTCTAGCCTTTTTGTTGTCCTTAGCGATTTCCCTGGGCTTATCTCCCTCAACATGTTGAGCATGAGTCATTTGCCTAGAGATATCCTTATCTCTTAATAGCATAACATTCCTGCATTTGGTCTTGACTATATAGGATACTCCAACCAAGAACTTGTTCATTTGGGTTGTTGAGTCAATAACCATGTGTGGAGCATATACACTACACCATTTTAGGCCTATGGCCACCCCAGTAAAGTGTAGCCTAAACTAGCAAAATGTGTGGCCTTTGATAAAAGGCTACACTTTTGGACTTTAAGCAATGCTTTTTAGGGGGTGGTCTAAAGAAGCATAACCTTTGACATTAGGCAACGCTTTTTAAATGTCGCCATCTTTGGCTACACTTATAAAGCGTAGCCAAAGAGGTATAAGGGCACGCTTTGTTGTGATGAATTAGCGACTCCTATTTTTTTATTATACTACACTTAAAAGCGTTGCCTTTGCTTTGTTATTGGTCACACTTAAAAGTGATGCCTTTTATATCTCATCAAGAGCAACACTTATAAAGTGTAACTTTATATCTCATCTAGAGCAACACTTATAAAGTGTAACTTTTCTTATGTACAAGATAACATTGGACGTCCTACAACAACACTTTTGAAGTGTGGCAATGTTGTGTAGAGTTTTGTAGCCACAATTTTTTATTTTTAAGAATAATAATTTTTATTTGCATATATTCAATATATAATCACATAATTAAATATACAAGTGACCTAAAGCACAAAATTAGCTAATAATTAAATCGAAGCTATATATTTTAAATAAACTACAACCAATACTTAGAAAGTGATTGCTTAAAGATCTCTACTATCAATAAATTCCAAAAAACCAAATGCATTCAAACGTATATGACAATAGTACAAAAAACCCTTCATCGTTCACTACAATAGATCGAGGTTACTTTTGGCCACATGCAATTCAAATTCAATTACTGGCATTTTCCTGCACATACAGAATAAAATTATAAGTTAGTGAAATAAATGTGGAAGTGCATAATTGGAGAGTATTCACTGTAAGCCAACCAATACAAATCAATATATATATGCAAATCATATAGAACATTTATCAGCACGTGAATTCTGGATTACTGCATGTATTGTAAACACAAAGGACACTTGTTACATGTTTGTAATGGGCAGGAACTGGGATTTGGCCATTTCATTAATCAAGAAAGAGGTCAAGAGACTAGCTCTCACATTCACACTTTGATATTAAGCAAAGAGAGGAGGAATTTAAAAAAAGAAAAGAGTTGGAGGCTGATAGGAAGAACAAAAACAAAAGGGAACAAGGCAAACAAGATTCCAGAAACCTGCAAATGAAATATACAAATAGAGAGGATAAAAGCAACAGTTCACAATACCAGCAACACAAAAAAAAAGAGGAAATAACAACAAGCCAACTGATGAAGAATGGCAGACTTAGAAGAGGAAAGCTTACATGCTAGTTCAACATAGCATGGACAGACCAAAATCTCCTAAGGAAACATTGCAGTAGCAACAGACTCATCACACAAGTATGACTACTAATTCTACAGTCCCTATTTCTAATAATTTCATTGATCTTTCTATGCAGGATCAACCAAACAATCAAGAAGGAGCTGAAAATCAGAATTCAAAAAATAAGGATAAAATGGAGACACAAATTAATAATAAGTCAACCACTGACAGCATGTTGGGCATGAGAACACTCACATTGACCATAGTCTAGACCATAGATCCCTGCTACCCCCCTCAGCATCACATTCAGAATAAACAACAAGTTCTAGACAGGTCCTCAGGTTAATGCTATAAGTCAGGGTCATAAATCATTTAATCTGAAGTTGTTTTCTGCTTTTCCAAAAAATTCAAGAGAAACCTATATCTTAAAGTTATAATAAGATCCATTTTAAATAAAATCGTAGAGTAAAAATGGCGGTTTAGCAGCATGGGAACCTGCAGGAGCCTCTGAGTATTTGGAGGTAACACAATATTCCCATTTCTTTGATTTATTTCGAGGTTGTTAAAAACCTTCAACCATTTTAACTTTCTTGTTCTGTTTTATTCACTGACGTCTGCTCAATCCTATTGAATTTTTCGCGGACATTGTCATCGAGCATGACTAAGATCACTATACTTCCTCTCTCTTTCCCTTTTCCTGTTCGTTTCCATTTTACAGCTTGACACTGATTAAATATCAATTTAGTGCACAAAATTCAGGATAACAATGATAATATTTTAGGGAGGCAAGATCTTATTACTCCTAGTAGTAAAACAAATAAGAGGATCATCCAGGCCCTACAGGAGATAATAATCAGTAGAATGGGAAAGATAATGATCAGACTCCTTCCAACAACAATTCAAAAGGTAAACCAAGCAAGAAAAAGAGAGAAACAATTAAAAGAAGACAAAAAAAGGAGATTGAGATACAATATTCCAAAGTACTGGAAAGACAGATTCCTAGGAACACGAACCAACAACAACATGATGACAAGTCAAACCACATTAGAACAGAGCTTAGCTAGCACAAGTGACAACAAACTCACTCACCAAAATACAACAAAATCTCTAACCTTCCAATAAATCTAGAAGGGACAACTTTAACTATGAGATTCAGTTTAAGCAATGAAAACTAAAACCATCTCTCACAACAACCATCACAGTTCAAAGTAGTAAAACAACAGGGGAAAAAAGTACACAACTATAACCCAAAATCACTAGAGTCCTCCTTCAACACAATACAACACTCATACAACTAAAAATATAAAAAAAAAATTAGGTATAGAAGCTATAAGGAGACAATGAGTAACAAAAACAAAGTACAAACTGAACTTTCAAAGATTCAAGATAGTAAATAAGTTCAGAATTTCTTTACCAAGAACACCAACTCAACTAAAAGAAAAAGAATATGCATACTATTAACAGAGAATGTGAAATACAAAATACCTTTTGAAGAACCGAATCATGAGCTGGCCTTGAAGAATATGGAAGATTTGTGCCTCTTACAGCGTGTGCGCTACTTGCATCAATAGGTGAAGCAAGGTTAGATCCAACAAACCCTGGTATATCTTGAAAATTCAATTCAGGGTTGTTTTGCAGGAATTGAGTGAATAAATATCGCATTTCTTCCTTTAGAGAAGTGATTTCATTGGCATGCTTTTGTTTTAGATTGTTAATTTCCTCATCTTTCTTCAAAGAACTTGTTGTTACTGATCTACCATAGCACCTAAGTCGACCAGGCTGCTCCTTTCCAAACACTGCCCTAAATGCATCATCAGTTGTTTCCCCAGAATTTTGGTGATTTTGAAATTCAGCCTGTTGAATAAAATTGGCATCCATAGTGAATTGTAAGTTCTATTTCATTTCTAGTCCTATGATAGCGATCAAGAACTAAAAAAATCTAACAACTTTTCCTAGCAAACAATTCAGCTACATCGACAAAGAATTGATATCTCTTCACACCTGCATAAGAAGAAGAAGAAGAAGAAGAAGAAGAAGAAGAAGAAGAAGAAAAAGAAGAAGAAGAAGAAGAAGAAGAAGAAGAAGAAGACATACGTGATAAAATTCAATGGAGTCAAACTCCCTACAATATATAAATTTTAAGTCTAAATCAAATTCACTACTAATCCTCTTTAAAAAACTTACTATTGAAACTTGGGTATAAGCCTGGATTTCCTTTCCCGTCTTGGTACGAGTTGCAATAAACATTTCAGGCTTTGATGGTTCTTCGTTGTTGTCATTGGCTGCACGCTCCAGATTTTATAAAAAAAATTAGAAAAACATCAGTATGTGCTAATAAAGTACAAAAAAATGAAATTCAGATTTTTGAAGAAATGTCAGCTAAGTATTACCAATGCCACATGTACTCTTGCAAAATGAATAGGTCATATTCGATGCCTCCACTTTTGTTTTTTCCTGTTTTGAGAATTCATCTCGCATATGGCCTATTATTAAATAAAAAGAGATAATTAAATTGATAAATAGAAAAAGAATAGATATGATGCAAAATATGTCGATGAGTAGAAATGCACTATTTTAGCCTTACTTGAACATTTGGGTGTTTCCAATACTCGATCAACTGGTGGAATTGATTATCTGGAATGCCATCAGGACGTTTTGCTAGCATATCCTCAAGGGTACTGTTTTTATCAAAAAATTTCTCTTTAATTTTTTGCTTGTGTCGCCTCCAAGCATCACGAAGACCAGTCATCACCCATTTCTTTCCTTCTACTGGAATTAGAAATTCGGACTATGCAAAATAAAATATATTTAGCTTCAGTAAGTAAAAACAAATAATAAAATATGCAATCTCAAGAGTGATTGTTCTTACATTGATATATTTCCTATGCGCTTTTTAGTATCATTTGGCACCGCATGCCAACTAGTGTACATCAAGCTGATGAATCTAGGATTCCTTGCAATTGTTCCTATAAAGTTGCTTAATTGTGACACTATCTTATTAGTTGGTCCGACTGTTTTTCCTTTATCAAATGTTACCTCCTTTCTTTCTTCCAAATTTCTTGCGTGAATATCCTTACATGTTGTTTGTCCTGGAACTTGTCTTGACTTCGATATTTCTAGATTGATGTAACAGATAGGAAATAAGATATTTCTTTTATAACGAGTACTAAATCTTACAAGGTTTGAGACATACCTTTTGTATTACAATCAATGTCAATTTCCTCTTCGACATCACATTCATCTCCACCGAGTTCTTCTTGATCCACAAGATCATCCAATCCTTTGTTGTGTTCATTAATAATAGGATCATGAATATCATGTTCATTGTGTATCTGTTGTTTATCCAGAAACAGATCAATACTGGTGGCTGGTCGGACCGACTTCCTCTTCATTTGTTTGAAGTTCAGTAGATCCTCAATATCATGTTGTACCTCTCCATTACCTAGTGTTGTTCCAGTCACATGTACTGAAGCAGTAACACCTTCCTTGAATGACATTTGGAACCTAGAGTTATTCACAAGAAGTTTAATTCCTTTCTCTTGAATGGACTCTCCAGATTGAAATAACCTCTGTTTAGTTTGTCCTTTCCCTGTAATCATATGTGAGGTTCTAAGCTCTTCCCTTGAAGACGATTGAATTACTGATTTGTGCCCAAGAAATTTACTCTTTCCTTGTTGTGGAATGAAATCCTCAGAATTCTTTCTTTTATGTGGTATTGGTGCCTGATCTTTCTTAGCTCTATCATTGCGTTCATTTGCAAGTTGTTCTCTCTTAATCTTGAATTTGTTGGCCAATTCAGCACTTGATCGGTATTGCATATCAACATCCAGATTCTTCAATGGACTCTGAGCTTTGTTTGGATTCAAACCCTTTTTCTTTAGTATTGTTGATTGATTCATTCTTCTCGCTTTGTTTTAATCTCTTTGATTTCTTTCCCTGTGGTAAGTAAACCTACAAAATAATAAGGTTCTTTAAGTGAAAGAAGTAGCAGCAATATAATTTTGATATAAGGTTGACAGATAGATAGTTTATTAATTTGAAACATTGTCCTTCCTATGTCCCGTGCATCTGCAAAGCTCACACACCAACTCTTTCCAGAATTTCCAACTCTATAGAAGTTATAGAAAAGCTCAACTCTTTCCAGAATTTCCAACACTGTATTATAGCAGATTACAGCAGCTGAGTTTCCAGAATATTCAGAATTTCCAGCACTGTATAATAATGCAGTAGCTGAGTTTCCAGAACTTCCAGCGCTATATATACTGTAAACTGAGTCTATAAGCTGTACATACACAATATCCCCGGAGTCACAACTAAACTAATCCTATAACCTGTACAACCATTCATAATACTTTACCTAGAGCCACAATTTTATATATGAATACTTTACCTTCTAACCAGCTATACCAAACATAAATTACTTAACCAAATCATATCAACTAAAGCATTGTGAAACAACCAAATAGGCTCATTTTTGTGCACAGTGTTCCACCATCTCATCACCATGTATTTAACAAGAATATAATCCTTTTGGATACCCAGGGAAACAACAAAGAACCCCCAAACCTTTCTGGCAAAACTTCCAGAGTTGAGAATGTGTTCAATAGTGTCAAGTTCAGGGGAATTACAGCAAAAACATTCTGCAGGTTCAACTCCAGAACTGAACAGCTTCTCATTACTTAAATTACTTAAAGGTAAAGAGTTGTACCTCTCTCGGAGTGACGAACTCGGGACTACGACAAAACCAGAAATGACTTTAAACTGCAGAGCTCACTGTTCTGCCTCTAATTCCTACTGCCTGATAATAAAAGGAAACAAATAAGTATTTAAATAACAAACAGCCAAATAAAGCAATAACCAGCTAGAAATACAGGTTTCTCAATAAAATAATAATCAGATAAGAAGCCAACATAAATTACTTAACCAAACAACAATTGGGTGCATGAAAAAAGCCAACATAATACTTAAATATTGTAGCGATCTAATCTTCAATTCCACATATTAGATATCTTAATGTGTTCGTACCAATACAACAATTAAATTACAAAAACTGTAAGTGAGAACTATACGATCATCACAAAAATTATAAAACTCATGGTGCGTTATCTTCAAATTGTTCTTCAGACTCGGCTTCAAACCCATCTTCAAACTCATCTTCATACTCATTTTCAGACTCGTCTTCAAACACATCTTCATACTCAACTTTAAGCTGTTGAGTGACAAATTCCTCTTCATATTTAGAGAATCATGTACAACCAGGAAATAATTTTTGGCTTGCCTCTTCAACTAAGTTATAGAATTTCTTGGCATCTCTATTTGGACCATCATAAACTCCTTCAGCCTGTGCAACATTCTAAATTTATCATTCAACAACCTATCAATATCATCATGCGAGTAATCCATATCATCGTCAGCATTCAACTTGATATCCCATTCCCCGTGATTGATCTATCTAGTATATCCTTTGACGAATCCATAGCATATTAGATGATCATACACTACATTCCTTCGAGTCCAACGAATATTAAAACATTTTGCACATGGACACTTAATTTCCTCTCCTTGAGGATCTCCATAAGAGTAAGCAAAATCTAGAAATGATTCAACGCCATCAATATACTCTTTGCTATACCTTGCTAAATTCATCCAATCCTTGGATGGGATATGTGAATTCCTAGAAGAAGATATCAATATTTAATCTTTGAGTAACAATCATTAACTACTTCACAAATAAGTTTTAAAAGTCATGAGTAAGTTATCAGAATCATGTGTTATGAGATGATAAAAGTTTCTTACTTAGTCATGACACTTTTGCTATGCCAAATCAAACCTTGATTCCTCCACAAATGTTTTTGAATGTTGATGGTACTACCAAGGAAAAAATGAGTAAAATTAATAGGATATACACAATTAAGAAATAAAGCAAATAAATAGAATTCAAATGATTAAAAGTTAAAGTTTTGTGATTGAATTTAGAGCTTTAGAGCTTTTAGAGTTTTTGAAAACTAAGTCCAAAATTCTAAAATATCATTCTTGTGCACACCCAATCAGAGAAGTATCAAACATCTAATACCATGTTTAAACATTCAAGCAAACATTCCTATGATCCTATAATAGATAGTCGATCAACAACTTATGAAAGTCGCTTTGTATTAGTAATACAATAATTTTTTATATTTGTTGTCTTAGTAATACAACAGTTTCCAAATTTCACACTGTATTAGTGACACAACGGTTTTTTAAATTTTCTCTATATCATTGATACAACAACAGATACAAAGAGAATTGTTGTATCAGTAATACAGAACGAACTACAGAAACTCTTGTATTACTAATACATAGAGAATTTTAGAACTGTTGTATCAGTGATACATGAAGAAAGGTTTTTTTTATCCTTCCCTTTTGTGGTGAATGTTCTGTGAGTGTAGTGTTTGTTACAACTGTTATCATGTTATTAAGCTTTCAGTAGGAGTTTGTCATTTCCTTCAAGTGAATGAGTATCAGAATCAACCCATTTATACTTGTCCACATCTGTATATGTAAACTTGACACTAGTCCTAAACAACCCAACAACAAAATCTCAAGACATGTACACCAAGAAAAAAAGAGATGCTATTAAAATAAGGCAACAGAGATTAGTAGAACATGAATATGCTGGAGATCTAAAACATCAAGAGAAATCTGATAAAAAAGATAAAGATGATTGTGATGTTCTGAAAGATAGAATTTCTTACACGATTAACCCTATTCCAACAAAATCTATCTGAAATCATGTTCTTCAGTGAGAAATTTGAGAGAAAAGCGTGACAGAGAGACTAATTAGCTTCAGTTCATCTTGCCAATAACTCCAAAGTAATCAATTCCTTCTTATTCTCCTATTCTAAACACAAAAAAAAATCAACCACTTCAGCTAACAAGAAGACTGTTTTAGTACTTAAGCTTGACGAACTAGGTATCAGAAAAGAGAATCATACTTACACTTGAAGATATCGTTACCGGAGAAGACGACTTCAGCTATCAGTTCTTTGATGACTTCAACTCTTCAACTCTTCAGCTTAGTTCTTTGATGACTTCAACTCTTCAACGTGTTTTTCTCACAAATCAGTGTCATAGAAGAGAATCGGAGAAGAGAATCAGTTCATCCAGCTCTCTTCACCTTTCTTCAGCTAGCTCTTTGGGTCAGTTCTTCAATGAAAGAAAAAAGCGTGAAAGAGGACAGTTAATGTTTTATGATTTATTAATGTTTATTTTTTTTGGCCAATAAAAATGGGAGGGAGAGTTAAAAATATTGGAGGGAATATAATATTTTAGTGAAAATTTTAAGGCCACACTTATAATGTGTTGTTTTTTCAATTATAAAAATATGACACTTTAAAAGTGTGGCCATATATGTAAATAGATGTTGCCAATTATATCATATTGTAACGACACTTACAAAGTGTAGCTTATACCATTAAAGAGTACACTTTTGACGTGTTGCCAATATTATCGTAACTAAAAGTTAAAACTTTGGCTACGCTTTAAAAGCGTTCCCAAAACTACTTTAGGCAACATTTTACAAACGTAGTCCATAATTAGTGTTGCTGTAGACCTAAAATGGTGTAGTGATACCTGGAGAGCTGGGTGAACTTCAACCCGTATTCTTGAACTGACATTGAACCTTGCTTCAAGTTCATAAACTCCTGAGCCTTAGCTTCCCTCAACTCTCTCAGAAAGAAAATGTCCTGAAAAGCTCCGGTAAAACAATCCCATGTCACAGGAGCTGCACTCTCACACATGTTTTCCTTCCACTGTGTGAACCAGATATGAGCGACATCCTTGAGTTGATAGGATCCTAACTCAACACTCTCAGTAACAGTCACTTGCATTATGATATTTGCATAATCAACAACACAACTTTTGATACAAGTGTCTACGATCGTGCAATAGTATAATAACCCAACCAAGGGTTGGGGTTGTGTCCCAAGGGAGTGGTTTTGAGAATTAATAGAAAAATAAAATTAGCTCTAACTAGTCGTAGCTAAAGACATTAAAGACTAAAACCATTGTAAATTAAAGGGGGTGGCACAAAGTGTCAAATATCAAATGAAGTTTTTGTCACAAATATAGCAAAAACAGTAAAAATAACAAAGAAATCTATGAATGAGAGGGGATTCTTGGGATGTGACCACAATATATATTGGTATAAATCATTGGGTACATGCTTTTGATAGGAAATTTGCAAGATAATAGTGACTATGCTAAGCTTTAGATGGAAATAAGTTCCCTCTCGGGCAACTTACCCAATTTCAAATGGGTTCCTCTCAGACGCCCATTTGCCACACGAAGGCCAGCCTACGCCTTACCCCACTCACTCTCTTGAGCTGAGTGTTAGGATATGGACTTGGTTTCGCAACCTCTCTCTCTCGAGCAAGCTGAAAACACATGGGTGGTTTTGTATTTTCAACTACAAACCCATTAAATTAAACCACAATCACTAGGTGAAATCGCCATTAAAATACATGTAACCTATCAGCAAGCAAAACCCAGCAATAATCTCAACACATATTTGCTAAATCACTCCCCAAGAATTGAGGTTTTTAGCCACACATCAGGAGATAAAAATTTATACCTAAATGGGCTTGCATTGACATGGGTATGAAGATTTAAGTCTTGCTACAGGCCAAGAGTGAAGAATCTGAGAGACCCAAGTCCAAAATGTCATCTGTCGCTTTTTATTAAAATAATTATTTTAAAAATTATTTTACAAAAAGCAACGGACTGTATCTCTTAGTTTGTCGTTTTTTATTAAAAATAATTATTTATAAATCAAATAATAACTACGCTGTCCGTCGTTTTAATTTATGTTATTTTATTAATTAGTTTTTAAAAAAAGCGACGGACGACATCTCTTAGTCCATCACTTTTTGGTCAAAATATCTAGTCAAACATTTTAAAAAAGTGACGGACAGCTGAAACGACCCAAAAAGTTCCTAAAAATGTGCTTCGGAAGTTACCAGAAACTTGTTTTAGCTATATCTAAGAATTCGTTTCGTTTTTCGAAAACCCGACTTCATATTCTTGTTTAGGGGGTCAAATTGAGTGGGAAATGGGTCTCACCCAAATTTTAGAGCAACTGTATCGAAATCCAAAATTTCCAAGTGAAGCCTTTTTCGATGGTCTACTTTGGAGGGTCATATCTCCTAGCACAAAAATAATTTTTGTGGAAATAATATATCCATGGAAAGCCCTTTGAGTTAGCTACCCAACGCACTTTGTTTCACCTCATTCGGAGTTCGGACGAAGAAGTTATGCCCATTTTCGTAAAACCTGTCCGGGCAGAAAATGCAATTTCCAGTAACCAAAGTTTCTGTTCACCCGCCTCACTTTTTTTTCTAAGTGTTTGTTCCATTTTTTCAATAGGGCATATGTTATTTCCTATATAACATTAACTCAATTCCCATCTCTAAAACATTTTCCAAAACATCTCTCCCATACTTAGACACATTTTCTCTCAAAGTTCTCTCAAGAACCCTAATCCAAAACCTTCATCAAGATTGAAGAGGCTCTTGCTCCCAAGTTCCAACCTTCCATTGAAGACACTCTCAAGGCCTTCATAAAAACTCAAGGTATGTGGTGTTGAACTCATGGGTCCTTCCACCCATAGTGCCTAGTCTCTATTCTACTCACTAATTCATGGTTTAATTCATGGTTCATAAATTAGTCTTGTTCCTTGTATAAATATCCTGCACAAGTGAATTTTAAACATGAAGAGTGATTGTTTTGAGCATGTTGTGACTCTAGAACTTGAATCTAAATTCGGAATGGATGTGGAGATTTTCATGTGGTCTTGTGGGTGTTAAAATGTGTTGTTGTAGGTTGTTCTTTGGTTTAGCCGCATAATTACTACCCTATTTTCCATGCTCTTTGATCCCATTACATGCCTTTAAGGTGTTTGACAAAATGTCCAATTATAGAGAATTGATGAATTGATGCTTTAGGGCTTGAGTTAAGAGATGTATGGCATTCCGTAAATGTGTTGATGACAAACTAAGCTTATATATACGTTCATTCCATACATGAGATTGGATTAGAGCCTAAGGTGAATTTCCTATATAAAGTGTTGCATGACCATGCCCGGTCCGGGGAAAAGAACCGAACAACCATGTGAGAGGTTTATATCTCGCCACCTAGGATGCTTGGGGTGTGACCAACATCAACCATGTGAGAGGTTTATATCTCGCCACCTAGGATGTTTGGGGTGTGACCAACATCAACCATGTGAGAGGTTTATATCTCGCCACCTAGGATGCTTGGGGTGTGACCAACATCAACCATGTGAGGGGTTTATACCTTGCCACCGGGGTGTCGGGTGTGAACGGCATCCCCCATCCTAAGTTGGGGTTACAGATTGGTCGGATTATGCACACACATATGATATCTACTATTAGTATAGTTTTACTTAAACATGTTTTGACTTCACTTTGATCATGCATCCTCATATTATCATTTATTATGCCTATGGAACTATCTCTTGCATTTCGATTGCGTCCTTGTCTATTGTTGCATTGCACCCCGCATACTTAGTACATTCCAAAGTACTAACGCATATTTTGCCTACATGATGTCACCATGTAGGGACCGGAGCTAATCTTGATCCTTCTCTCCATTCATGTGGCTAGTACGGTGCTTACCCGAGATTGTTGGTGAGTCCTCAATGATTCGAGGGCTACGTTATGTTTCTTACTCTTATGTTTTGAGACTTTAGCTTGCCATTGTATTTTGACTATGAGGGGAGCCGGTAATATGTCATGTACCCTGTCCTATCTATGTATGTAGAGGTGTACGTTGGACAAATATTTTGTAAATGAGCTTGACTCTTATTCTATGATGTTATTTTGAAATGGTTGCCCTTAGTCCCTATTTCCCGTTATTTAATGTTGAATATACTTCCGCGACCGATGAAGTGTGATGACAAGTTTGAGAGGCTTGTTTGGGGTTCCTTCGGGTTCCCCATTCGCCATGTCACGTCTAGGCCCTAGGTTTGGGTCGTGACAAGCTTGGTATCAGAGCACTAGGTTGTTAAATCCTCGGAATCCAACACACCGCATTGAGTAGAGTCCTAATCATGGTTGTGAAGCGCGCCACAACTATGAATGGGAGGCTACAAAACGTTTTAGGAAAGGTTTCCCTTCTTTATGTTCTATGTCGTGCTTAGAGTGTAATAAGGTGATTCCTCCCTAACGCTTGTTCTTTGGATTGCTAGATCATCATGCCAAACATAAGGGGAAGACGGGCCCGATCACCGGAAGAGCCACCCACCAATGGTGAGCTCCGTGATGCACTCACCATGCTTGCACAAGTGGTATCTAACCAAGTGCAACAAGGAGCCCAAGCTCCTCGAGTTACTACCCCGGGGGAAAGGGTGAGAGATTTCATGAGGATGAACCCTCTGGTCTTCCATGGTTCAAAGATGGATGAGGACCCGCAAGAGTTCATCGATGAGGTATGCAAAATCTTGACCATTATGGGTGTTGGTGCTTGTGAGAAGGCGGAGTTGGCGGCCTACCAACTCAAGGGGGTTGCTTAAATTTGGTTTGATTAATGGAAGGGTGAGAAAGGTAATGGCTATGTGGTGTTGTGGGAGGAGTTTAAACTTGCTTTCCTTAATAGGTTCTTCCCTCTTGAGCTTAGGGAGACAAAGTTGGTGGAGTTCATGAACTTGAAGCAAGGAGCTATGAGTGTGAGGGAGTATGCCCTCAAATTTGTCCAACTCTCCAAGTATGCACCTCACTTGGTGGCCGACTCTAGGTCGAGGATGAACAAATTTGTGATGGGTGTATCCGACTTGGTTAGTGAGGAGTGTCGGTCCGCTATGCTCATTGGAGATATGGACTTGTCTCGGTTGATGACTTATGCCGAGCAAATGGAGGGGGAGAAATTGAGAAAGAGAAGGGGGCACGAGGCCAAGAGGGCCCGATTGGAGAATAGGTTCCCTAAGGGTGCTAGATTTCATCAAGGCCGAGGAAACCCTCATGTCAATCGGGATTTGCTATCAATGTTCCTAGACCTCAAGGGGGAGGTGAAGTGGATTCTATGGATGTATGCCCTAAGTGTGGGAGGAAGCATGGTGGTCCTTGCATGAAGGGTTCGGGTGCTTGCTTTGAATGTGGAGAAGTGGGTCACAAGAGGTTTGAGTGTCCCAAGATCCGCAACAAGGTCCGAAATGCTAACACTACTCCTTTGGGTAGAGGTGCTTCTCAAAGTGGTGCCCCAAGGCACTGTCGATTTTATGCTTTGCATGGTAGACAAGGTGTTAATGAGACTCCCGATGTGGTGACCGGTATGTTGCAAATCTTTGATCTTGATGTTTATACTTTGATTGATCCGGTGCCACCCTTTCCTTTGTTACCCCCTTAGTTGCTAGAAAATTTCACGTCGAGTCGAATTGTTGCATGATTCATATGAAGTATCTACTCCCATTGGTGTCTCTATTGTTGCTAGAAAAGTGTATAGAAATTGTCCGGTTTGCATATTGAATAAGTTGTTGCCTTGTGATCTTGTTGAGTTGAATATGGTGGATTTTGATGTTATTCTTGGGATGGATTGGTTGCATGCATATTATGCTTCTATTGATTGTAGGACTCGTAAAGTCAAGTTCCGATTTCCTAACGAACCCGTCCTTGAGTGGGAGAGTCGGGATGTTGTGGTGAAGGAGAAATTTATTTCTTGCATTAAAGCCCATAGGTTGATTTCCAAAGGGTGCTTGTACCATATTGTGAGAGTCAATGATGTGGAGTCTAAAGTCCCTCCTATTGAGTCTATTCTGGTCGTTAATGAGTTTCTAGATGTCTTCCCAAAAGACCTTCCCGGTGTCCCTCCCGAAAGGGAGATAGGTTTTGGTATAGACCTCCTTCCCGATACTCAACCTATTTCTATTTCCCCTAACCATATGGGCCCCGGCGGAGTTGAAAGAGTTGAAAGAGCAATTAAAAGATTTGTTAGAAAAGGGGTTATTAGACCTAGTCATTCTCCATGGGGGGTGCTCCGGTTTTGTTTGTGAAGAAGAAAGATGGGTCTCTTAGAATGTGTATTGATTATCGACAACTTAATAGGGTCACCATCAAGAATAGGTATCCTCTTCCAAGGATTGACGATTTATTTGACCAATTGCATGGGGCTAGTCACTTCTCTAAGATTGATCTTCGGTCCGGTATCATCAAGTGAAGGTGAGGGAGTGTGATATTCCTAAGACGGCCTTTCGTACTAGGTATGGGCACTATGAGTTTGTGGTGATGTCTTTCGGGTTGACTAATGCTCCGGCTATCTTTATGGATTTGATGAATAGGGTCTTCAAACCCTACCTTGATTCTTTTGTGGTGGTGTTTATAGATGACATCTTGATTTATTCTCAGGGTGAGGAAGAGCACATGGGTCACTTGAGGGTTGTACTCCAAAGATTGAGGGAAGAGAAGTTGTATGCTAAATATGAAAAGTGTGAGTTTTGGTTGAAGGAAGTTGCTTTCTTAGGCCATGTAGTGTCGGGGGATGGTATTAAGGTAGATCCTAAGAAGACCGATGTTATTAGAAATTGGCCTAGACCTTTGACCCCATCGGATATAAGAAGTTTCTTAGGTTTAGCGGGTTATTGTAGGAGATTTGTGGAAGGGTTTTCTTCTCTTGCTTCTCCTATGACTAAGTTGACTCAAAAGAAGGCTAAATTTGTGTGGTCGGATGAGTGTGAGGAAAGCTTCCAAACTTTGAAAGAAAGGCTTGTGTCCGCTCCTATTTTGTCACTTTCGGATGGGTTAGAAGGTTTTGTTGTTTATTGTGATGCTTCCCGTATTGATTTGGGTTGTGTGTTGATGCAAAGTGGTAAGGTTATAGCCTATGCTTCTAGGCAACTTAAGGTTCATGAAAAGAATTACCCACCCATTATCTTGAATTGGCCGCCGTGGTTTTTGCTTTGAAGATTTGGCGTCACTATTTGTATGGGGTGCATGTTGATATCTTCACCGACCATAAGAGTCTCCAATATGTGTTCACGCAAAAAGATCTTAACTTGAGACAAAGGAGGTGGTTAGAGTTCCTTAAGGATTATGATATGAGTGTTCATTATCATCCGGGGAAAGCTAATGTGGTGGCGGATGCATTGAGTAGAGTGTCCATGGGTAGCTTGGCTCATGTGGAGGAAGGTAGTAAAGAGTTGGCTAAGGAGGTCCATCGGTTGGCCAAATTAGGAGTTAGGTTAGAAGGGGTGGATAGTGGAGGAGTAGTTGTTGTTGATGGTTCAAGGTCTTCCTTGGTTGATGAGGTGATAGCCAAGTAAGATCTTGATCCTTCTTTGGTGGAATTAAAGGCTTCGGTGAGTAGTGGTAAGGTGGAGGTTTTCTCCCAAGGGGGAGATGGTGCCCATAGGTACCAAGGTAGATTATGTGTTCCTTGTGTGGATGGTATGAGGGAAAGAATCCTTGATGAGGCTCATAATTCTTTTTATTCTATTCATTCGGGGTCAACAAAGATGTATAGAGACTTGAGGGATGTGTATTGGTGGGGCGGTATGAAGAAGGACATTGCAAAATTTGTTTCGGGTTGCCATAGTTGTCAACAAGTCAAGGCCGAACATCAAAGGCCGGGTGGCCTAACTCAAGACATTGAGATACCTACTTGGAAGTGGAAAGAAATCAACATGGATTTTGTAGTGGGCTTGCCTAAGACTAGAAGAGGTTTTGATTCGGTTTAGGTGGTGGTTGATCGGATGACAAAGTCAGCTCATTTCCTACCGGTTAAAACTACTTACGGGGCTGAAGAGTATGCCAAGTTGTACATTCATGAATTGGTAAGGTTGCATGGGATTCCCTTGTCTATCATCTCGGATCGTGGTGCCCAATTCACTTCTCACTTTTGGAAATCTTTCCATAGGGGTCTTGGTACAAAGGTAAAGCTTAGCACGGCCTTGAAACGACCCCAAAAATGCCCGAAAATGTGCTTCGGAAACACCTAAAATTGTAATTTCCATATATCTCAAAATCCGTGCATCATTTCGAAAATTCGACTTCATATTCTTATTCAGGGGGTCAAATTGAGTGGGAAATGGGTCTAACCCAAATTTTAGAGCAACCGTATCAAAATTCGAAAATCGCAAAAAATGCGATTTTGAGGGTCAACTTTAAAGGGGCATATCTCTCAGCACACAAGGAACTGGAAGGAGCTCAAACTATCAAAATTGAAGCTCCATGAGTTAGATTTCCAACGCAATTTGTTTCACCTCATTCCGAGTTAGGATGAAGGAGTTATGACCGTTTTCGTAAAACCTGTCCGACAGAAAATGCAAATTCCAAAGAGCCGAAAACACTTGTTCACCCGCCTCATTTTTTTTTCTCTAAGTGTTGGGACGTTTTTTATAAAAAGGGAACATATCCATACTTAGTCATTTAACTTCAAAACATCCAAGAACACTCTCTAAGCCCTCTCCAAAAATTCCACCAAGATCATCCACCAAATTCAAGAATCCCAAGCTTTAATTTAGGATTCAAGATTCAATCTCAAGCAATTCTCCATTCCAATCTTCATCAAGAATTCTCCAAAGTTGAGGTATGTGGGTTGATTGTGGAAACCTTCCTTTCCACAAGTCCAACCATTTATCCTCTATTTTACTTCAAGTTTATGGGTCCTTATGATCATTTATGAACTCTTGAATTATGGAATCACTACTACACACCCTATTAAGGTCTATCTTGCATATTTTCATGAAATGGTATTATTATGTGATGTTTATGGTTTTCATGCCTCCATGATCAAATTATGAAGGTTGTTATATATATATATATATATGTATGTTGTTGGTGGGCTGTTTTATATAGATTTTGAAAATTGGTTGGACTTAGTACTCTTGAAACACATGATTTTATTTACATGAACAAGTAGCCCACCATATGTTTGATAAAATGTCATTTATAGAATTCTTATGAAATGGAAGGTCCAATGTACGTCCTATGAGTCGGATGATTATATAAGTATTGAAATGATGATGAAATGGATACATGTATATGATTTTCTCTATATGGTGTGTGAGTCGACCAAGCCTAGCTCGGGGGTTGTAGGCTCGGGTAACCGTATCAAGGGGTTGGTACCTTGGTTGCCTAGTACGGGGGTAGTAGGCCCGTATAACCATATCGAGGGTTTGTACCTTGGTCCCTAGCTCGGGGGTGGTAGGCCGGGTAACCACATTGAGGGGTTTGTACCTCTTTCGCCTCTCCAAGGGGGTGGTAGGCCTTGGAAATGCTATATTGATGGTCACTCACTACACATATACTATGCCCTACTAAATATGATTTTTATATAAGCATCATTATACATATCATCTCATTAATATGTTATCTATCGGGTATACGATTATGCATTTTGCCTATAATGTCCATCCATTGTTACATTGCATTGCATCCCATATACTTAGTACATTCAAACGTACTAATGCATACTCTATGCCTACATGATGTCACCATGTAGGACCGGAGCACCGCCTCGACCATCCTCCTCCACGTGGCTAATACGATTTCCTATCAAGGTTATTGGTGAGTCCTCCATTCCTGGGGACGTTGCTCATGATCTTTTGTTATGTATAAGACCTTTTCCTTTTTAATTATGTATTGACTATGAGGGTGAGCCCGGTAGTTTGTCTCGGCCCCGCTAAGTATCCATGTTTAGAGGTGGTGTTGGACAAGTTGTGTATTATGTTTGAGCTTGACTCATCTATGGTATTTATGTATTATTCTCTTTTTGTCTTGCTCCCTTAGTCCCAATCTCCCCTTGATTATGCGTATCGCTTATGGTCATTTTAATTGCTTCCGCGACCAAGGATGTGTAATGATATGCTATGAGGCTTGTTTGGGGTTCCCTCGGGTTCCCCATTCGCCGGTCACGTCTAAGCCCTAGACTTGGGTCGTGACAAACTTGGTATCGAGCACTAGGTTGATAGATCCTCTGAGTCCAACACACCGCGTTGATTAGAGTCCGATTCATGGTTGTGTTGTGCACCACAATTATGAGTAGGAGGCTATGAGACGTTTTAGGAAATGTTTCCCTTCTTCATGTTCTAAGTCGTGCGGTAGAGTTGAATTAAGTTTTTTTTTTCCCCTAACGGTTGTTCTTTGTTATGCTAGACCATGCCTAATACAAGAGGAAAACGAGCCCGCGCACCCGAGGAACAACCGACCAATGGGGATCTTCGGGATGCCCTTACTTTATTTGCTCAAGCTATGGCTAATCAAGCCAACCACGGGGCCCAAGTTCCTCAGGCTCCTACCCCGGCATTTCGGGTGAGAGACTTCGTGCGGATGAATCCCTCGGAATTCTATGGGTCTAAGTTAGATGAAGACCCTCAAGAGTTCATTGATGAAGTCCACAAGATATTAGCTATCATGGGCATGAGGTCAGAAGATAAGGCGGAGTTGGCGGCCTACCAACTAAAAGGGATGGCCCAAATATGGTACAACCAATGGAAAGAAGAGAAGGGGGCAAACTATGTGGTGCCTTGGGAAGTGTTCAAAACGGCTTTCCTTAATCGATTCTTTCCTCTTGAGCTTAGGGAAGCCAAATTGGTGGAGTTCATGAATTTAAAACAAGGGTCTATGAGTGTGAGGGAGTATGCCCTCAAGTTTAACCAACTTTCAAGATATGCTCCACACTTGGTTGTCGACTCACGATCTAGAATGAACAAATTCGTGATGGGTGTGTCCGACCTAGTGAGTGAAGAATGCCGGTCCGCAATATTGATTAGTGACATGGACTTGTCCCGCTTGATGGTCTATGCCGAACAAATGGAGGAGGAGAAGTTGAGGAAGAGGAGGGGTCATGAGGCCAAGAGGGCCCGTTTTGAGGGCAAGTTCCAAAGTCGAAGGGGAGGCCGGTTTCATCAAGGCCAAGGGTCTTCTCATGCGCCCCATAAGGGGTTTGCCAATGATGTTCCAAGGGCCCAAGGTGTTGGTGGTATGGGTCCTATTGATGTATGTCCGAAGTGTGGTAAGGGTCATGGTGGCCCGTGCTTGAGAAATACCGGTGCTTGCTATAGTTGTGGGGAAATGGGGCACAAGGCAATAGATTGTCCTCGGAATCACAACAAGGGTAAGGAGGTCCGTCCACAAGGTGCCAATGCGGTTCCTTTGGGGAGAGGGGGCCGACAAGGTGGTGCCCCAAGGCACATCGATTTTATGCTTTGCATGGGAGGCAAGGGGTCGATGAAGTCCCAGACGTCGTTACCGGTATGTTGAAAATCTTTGACTTTGATGTATATGCATTAATTGATCCGGGTGCCTCTCTTTCCTTTGTCACCCCCTTTGTTGCCAAGAAGTTTCATGTTGAGCCCGACTTGTTGCATGAGTCATATAAGGTGTCTACTCCTATTGGTGCATATATGGTTGCTAGGAAGGTCTATAGGAATTGTCCTATTTGCATCTTGCATAAAATATTGCCTTGTGATCTTGTTGAGTTGAACATGGTCGATTTTGATGTTATTCTTGGGATGGATTGGTTGCATGCATACTATGCTTCCATTGATTGTAGAACCCGTAGGGTCAAATTCCAATTCCCTAGTGAACCTATTCTTGAATGGGAAAGCCAAAATGTGGTAGTCAAGGGTAGGTTCATCTCTTGCATTAAAGCCCGTAAGTTGATCTCTAAGGGGTGTCTCTATCACCTTGTGAGGGTTAGAGATGTGGAGTCCAAAACCCTTCCTATAGAGTCAGTTCCGGTCGTAAATGAATTTCTTGATGTCTTTCCTAATGACCTTCCCGGTGTTCCTCCCGAAAGGGAAATAGATTTTGGCATAGACCTCCTCCCCGATACTCAACCTATTTCTATTCCCCCTACCGTATGGCCCCGGCGGAGTTAAAGGAGTTGAAAGAACAATTGAGGGACTTGTTGGAGAAGGGTTTTATTAGGCCTAGCCAATCACCATGGGGTGCACCGGTGTTGTTTGTGAAGAAGAAAGATGGGTCCCTTAGGATGTGTATTGATTACCGGCAACTCAATAAGGTCACCGTCAAGAATAAATATCCTCTTCCTAGGATTGATGACTTGTTCGACCAATTGCAAGGGGCTAGCCACTTCTCTAAGATTGATCTTCGGTCCGGGTATCATCAAGTGAAGGTGAGGGAGTGTGACATTCCTAAGACAGCCTTCCGGACTAGGTATGGGCATTATGAATTTGTGGTCATGTCCTTTGGGTTGACCAATGCACCGGCTATCTTTATGGACCTAATGAATAGAGTCTTTAAACCCTACCTTGATTCCTTTGTTGTGGTCTTCATTGATGATATTTTAATCTATTCGCATAGCGAGGTAGAACATATGGGTCACTTGAGGGTGGTGTTGCAAAGATTGAGAGAGGAGAAGTTGTATGCCAAGTATGAAAAGTGTGAATTTTGGTTGAGGGAGGTTGCCTTCCTAGGTCATGTGGTGTCGGGGATGGTATTAAGGTAGACCCTAAGAAGACCGATGTGATTAGAAATTGGCCTAGGCCATTGACCCCGTCGGATATTAGGAGCTTCTTGGGCTTAGCGGGTTACTACCGGAGATTTGTGAATGGGTTTTCTTCTATTGCTTCTCCCATGACTAAGTTGACACAAAAGAAGGCTAAGTTTGAGTGGACCGATGAGTGCGAAAGGAGTTTTCAAACCTTGAAAGATAAACTTGTGTCCGCTCCTATATTATCACTACCGGATGGGCTTGAGGGATTTGTTGTGTATTGTGATGCTTCTAGAGTTGGTTTGGGTTGTGTTCTAATGCAAAATGGTAAGGTGATAGCCTATGCTTCTAGACAACTCAAAGTGCATGAAAAGAACTATCCTACGCATGATCTTGAATTAGCCGCGGTGGTGTTTGCTTTAAAGATTTGGCGTCATTACTTGTATGGGGTACATGTTGATGTGTTTACCGATCATAAGAGCCTCCAATATGTCTTCACCCAAAAAGATCTCAACTTGAGACAAAGAAGGTGGCTAGAATTTCTTAAAGATTATGATATGAGTGTGCATTATCATCCCGGTAAAGCTAATGTGGTGGCGGATGCTTTGAGTAGGGTGTCTATGGGTAGCCTAGCTCATGTTGATATTGGTGATAGGGAAATGGCTAGGGAGGTGCATCGGTTGGCTAGGTTGGGGGTTAGGTTGAAAGAGGTTGGTAATGGTGGTGTGGTCGTTGTTGATGGTGCTAGGTCTTCCTTGGTTGACGAGGTGATAGAAAAACAAGATCTTGACTCTTCCTTGTTAGAATTGAAGGCCTTGGTGAAAGAGGGCAAGGTGGAAGTTTTCTCCCAAGGGGGAGATGGTACCCTTAGGTACCAAGGTAGGTTATGTGTGCCTTGTGTTGATGGTTTGAGGGAGAAAATTCTTGAGGAGGCTCATAATTCTTCCTACTCCATCCACCCCGGTTCCACCAAAATGTATAGAGATTTGAGAGATGTGTATTGGTGGGGAGGCATGAAGAAGGACATTGCCAAATTCGTCTCCGGTTGTCATAGTTGCCAACAAGTCAAGGCCGAACATCAAAGGCCGGGTGACCTAACCCAAGACATAGAGATTCCTACTTGGAAGTGGGAAGAAATTAATATGGATTTTGTAGTTGGTTTACCCAAGACTAGAAAAGGTTTTGATTCTATTTGGGTGGTGGTTGATAGGATGACAAAATCGGCTCATTTTCTACCGGTAAAGACAACATATGGGGCGGAAGATTATGCAAGATTATATATTCATGACTTGGTAAGGTTGCATGGGATTCCTCTATCCATCATATCGGACCGTGGTACTCAATTTACTTCACACTTTTGGAAGTCCTTTCAAAGGGGTCTAGGTACGAGAGTTAAGCTTACTACGGCCTTTCACCCGCAAACGGATGGACAAGCCGAAAGGACTATCCAAACACTTGAGGATATGCTTAGGGCTTGTGTATTGGAACTTAAGGGTAGTTGGGATGATCATCTTCCATTGATTGAGTTTGCCTATAACAATAGTTATCATTCTAGCATCGGTATGGCTCCTTTTGAGGCTCTCTATGGGAGGCGTTGTAGATCACCGGTTGGATGGTTTGAGGTTGGTGAGGTGGCCTTGTTAGGACCAGATTTAGTTATGGAGGCTCTTGAGAAGGTTAGGATGATTAGAGAAAGGTTGAAGACGGCCCAAAGTCGCCAAAAGTCCTATGCCGATGTGAGGAGAAGGGCTCTTGAATTCCAAGTTGGTGATTGGGTCTATTTGAAGGTGTCACCCATGAAGGGTGTGGTTCGTTTTGGTAAGAAGGGCAAGTTGAGCCCAAGATACGTGGGTCCTTATAAGGTGATGAGGAGAATTGGCAAGGTAGCTTATGAGTTGGAATTGCCTAGCGAAATGGATTTGGTTCATCCGGTATTTCATGTGTCTATGTTGAGGAAGTGTGTGGGTGATCCGAATGCCATTGTGTCTCTTGATGTTGTGGGTGTTGTTGAAGATTATTTAACCTATGAAGAGGTTCCGATCCAGATTTTAGATAGACAAGTGAAGAGATTGAGAAACAAAGATGTGGCTTCCGTTAAAGTCCTTTGGAGAAATCAACAAGTTGAAAGTGCTACTTGGGAGGCCGAAGCGGACATGCAAAGGCGATATCCTTATCTTTTCCACTCCACTCAAGCTTAAGGTATTGATCTAAGCCCTTTATAAAATCTCAGGTCTTAAGTTCAGCCACCATGTCATTGCATACATTCATGTTTAAGTTAACAAGTTCATTGTGGTTTTACAACTATGTTGAAGTTTTTGAAATGAGGTGTAAGTGCATTGTTGCATCCTTATGTGGGCTGAATTTGCCATGTTTATGTCTCTCATGTACATTTCTTTGACATTCGGGGACGAATGTTCCCAAGGGGGAGATATTGAAACGACCCCAAAAATGCCCGAAAATGTGCTTCGGAAACACCTAAAATTGTAATTTCCATATATCTCAAAATCCGTGCATCATTTCGAAAATTCGACTTCATATTCTTATTCAGGGGGTCAAATTGAGTGGGAAATGGGTCTAACCCAAATTTTAGAGCAACCGTATCAAAATTCGAAAATCGCAAAAAATGCGATTTTGAGGGTCAACTTTAAAGGGGCATATCTCTCAGCACACAAGGAACTGGAAGGAGCTCAAACTATCAAAATTGAAGCTCTATGAGTTAGCTTTCCAACGCAATTTGTTTCACCTCATTCCGAGTTAGGATGAAGGAGTTATGACCGTTTTCGTAAAACCTGTCCGACAGAAAATGCAAATTCCAAAGAGCCGAAAACACTGTTCACCCGCCTCATTTTTTTTCTAAGTGTTGGGACGTTTTTTATAAAAAGGGGACATATCCATACTTAGTCATTTAACTTCAAAACATCCAAGAACACTCTCTAAGCCCTCTCCAAAAATTCCACCAAGATCATCCACCAAATTCAAGAATCCCAAGCTTTAATTCCGGATTCAAGATTCAATCTCAAGCAATTCTCCATTCCAATCTTCATCAAGAATTCTCCAAAGTTGAGGTATGTGGGTTGATTGTGGAAACCTTCCTTTCCACAAGTCCAACCATTTATCCTCTATTTTACTTCAAGTTTATGGGTCCTTATGATCATTTATGAACTCTTGAATTATGGAATCACTACTACACACCCTATTAAGGTCTATCTTGCATATTTTCATGAAATGGTATTATTATGTGATGTTTATGGTTTTCATGCCTCCATGATCAAATTATGAAGGTTGTTATATATGTATATATATATGTATGTTGTTGGTGGGCTGTTTTATATAGATTTTGAAAATTGGTTGGACTTAGTACTCTTGAAACACATGATTTTATTTACATGAACAAGTAGCCCACCATATGTTTGATAAAATGTCATTTATAGAATTCTTATGAAATGGAAGGTCCAATGTATGTCCTATGAGTCGGATGATTATATAAGTATTGAAATGATGATGAAATGAATACATGTATATGATTTTCTCTATATGGTGTGTGAGTCGACCAAGCCTAGCTCGAGGGGTTGTAGGCTCGGGTAACCGTATCAAGGGGTTGGTACCTTGGTTGCCTAGTACGGGGGGTAGTAGGCCCGTATAACCATATCGAGGGGTTTGTACCTTGGTCCCTAGCTCGGGGGTGGTAGGCCCGGGTAACCACATTGAGGGGTTTGTACCTCTTTCGCCTCTCCAAGGGGTGGTAGGCCTTGGAAATGCTATATTGATGGTCACTCACTACACATATACTATGCCCTACTAAATATGATTTTTATATAAGCATCATTATACATATCATCTCATTAATATGTTATCTATCGGGTACGATTATGCATTTTGCCTATAATGTCCATCCATTGTTACATTGCATTGCATCCCATATACTTAGTACATTCAAACGTACTAATGCATACTCTATGCCTACATGATGTCACCATGTAGGGACCAGAGCACCGTCTGACCATCCTCCTCCACGTGGCTAATACGATTTCCTATCAAGGTTATTGGTGAGTCCTCCATTCCCGGGACGTTGCTCATGATCTTTTGTTATGTATAAGACCTTTTCCTTTTTAATTATGTATTGACTATGAGGGTGAGCCCGGTAGTTTGTCTCGGCCCCCGCTAAGTATCCATGTTTAGAGGTGGTGTTGGACAAGTTGTGTATTATGTTTGAGCTTGACTCATCTATGGTATTTATGTATTATTCTCTTTTTGTCTTGCTCCCTTAGTCCCAATTTCCCCTTGATTATGCGTATCGCTTATGGTCATTTTAATTGCTTCCGCGACCAAGGATGTGTAATGATATGCTATGAGGCTTGTTTGGGGTTCCCTCGGGTTCCCCATTCGCCGGTCACGTCTAAGCCCTAGACTTGGGTCGTGACAAACTTCCACCCTCAAACGGATGGCCAGGCCGAAAGAACAATTCAAACCTTGGAGGATATGCTTAGAGCTTGTGTCTTGGAGTTGAAAGGTAGTTGGGATAATCATCTTCCTTTGATTGAGTTTGCATACAACAATAGTTATCATTCTAGTATCGGTATGACTCCTTTTGAGGCACTTTATGGTAGACGATGTAGGTCACCGGTTGGGTGGTTTGAAGTTGGAGAGGTGGCCTTGTTGGGTCTGGATCTGGTCATGGATGCTCTTGAGAAGGTAATGATGATTAGGGAGAGGTTGAAAACAGCCCAAAGTCGTCAAAAGTCTTATGCCGTTGTGAGGAGAAGGGATCTTGAATTCAAAGTGGGTGATTGGGTTTATTTGAAAGTTTCTCCAATGAAAGGTGTGGTTTGTTTTGGTAAGAAGGGGAAGTTAAGTCCTAGGTATGTCGGTCCTTACGAGGTAATAAGAAGGGTTGGTAAAGTAGCCTATGAGTTGGGGTTGCCCAAGGAGATGGAATTAGTTCATCCGGTATTCCATGTATTAATGTTGAGGAAATGTGTTGGTGATCCTAACACTATTGTACCTCTTAAGGTTGTGGGTGTTGTAGAAGATAATTTGACGTATGAAGAAGTCCCGGTTTAGATCTTAGATAGACAAGTTAAGAGGTTGAGGAACAAAGAAGTGGCCTCCGTTAAGGTGCTTTGGAGAAATCAACAAGTGGAGAGTGCTACTTGGGAGGCCGAAGTGGACATGCAAAGATGTTATCCTTATTTATTCAACTCCACTCAAGCCTAAGGTATTAAATCAAGTCCTTTGTACTCCATTAAGTCTTACATTTCAGCCCCTAAATCATTCGTGTGCATATATGTTTAAATTGATGAGTTATGGATGCTTTACACTAAGTTTTGAAATCTTGAAGTGATGTTTAAATAAAATTTTTGCATTCATGTTGGAGCTGATATGTTCTTACTAAGTCTTGCCTTGTACGTCTCTTCCACATTCGGGGACGAATGTTCCCAAGGGGGAGATATTGAAACGACCCAAAAAGTTCCTAAAAATGTGCTTCGGAAGTTACCGGAAACTTGTTTTAGCTATATCTAAGAATTCATTTCATTTTTCGAAAATCCGACTTCATATTCTTGTTTAGGGGGTCAAATTGAGTGGGAAATGGGTCTCACCCAAATTTTAGAGCAACCGTATCGAAATCCGAAATTTCCAAGTGAAGCCCTTTTCGAGGGTCTACTTTGGAGGGTCATATCTCCTAGCACAAAAATAATTTTGGTGGACATAATATATCCATGAAAAGCCGTTTGAGTTAGCTACCCAACGCACTTTGTTTCACCTTATTCGGAGTTCGGACGAAGAAGTTATGCCCATTTTCGTAAAACCTGTCCGGGCAGAAAATGCAATTTCCAGTAACCAAAGTTACTGTTCACCCGCCTCACTTTTTTTTCTAAGTGTTTGTTCTGTTTTTTCCAAAGGGCATATGTTATTTCCTATATAACATTAAGTCAATTCCCATCTCTAAAACATTTCCCAAAACATCTCTCCTATACTTAAACACATTTTCTCTCAAAGTTCTCTCAAGAACCCTAATCCAAAACCTTCATCAAGATTGAAGAGACTCTTGCTCCCAAGTTCCAACCTTCCATTGAAGACACTCTCAAGGCCTTCATAAAAACTCAATGTATGTGGTGTTGAACTCATGAGTCCTTCCACCCATAGTGCCTAGTCTCTATTCTACTCACTAATTCATGGTTTAATTCATGGTTTATAAATTAGTCTTGTTCCTTGTATAAATATCCTGCACAAGTGAATTTTAAACATGAAAAGTGATTGTTTTGAGCATGTTGTGACTCTAGAACTTGAATCTAAATTCGGAATGGATGTGGAGATTTTCATGTGGTCTTGTGGGTGTTAAAATGTGTTGTTGTAGGTTGTTCACTGGTTTAGCTGCATAATTACTACCCTATTTTCCATGCTCTTTGATCCCATTACATGCCTTTAAGGTGTTTGACAAAATGTCCAATTATAGAGAATTGATGAATTGATGCTTTAGGGCTTGAGTTAAGAGATGTATGGCATTCCAGAAATGTGTTGATGACAAACTAAGCTTATATATACGTTCATTCCATACATGAGATTGGATTAGAGCCTAAGGTGAATTTCCTATATAAAGTGTTGCATGACCATGCCCGGTCCGGGGGAAAAGAACCGAACAACCATGTGAGAGGTTTATATCTCGCCACCTAGGATGCTTGGGGTGTGACCAACATCAACCATGTGAGAGGTTTATATCTCGCCACCTAGGATGTTTGGGGTGTGACCAACATCAACCATGTGAGAGGTTTATATCTCGCCACCTAGGATGCTTGGGGTGTGACCAACATCAACCATGTGAGGGGTTTATACCTTGCCACCGGGGTGTCCGGTGTGAACGGCATCCCCATCCTAAGTTGGGGTAACTGATTGGTCGGATTATGCACACACATATGATATCTACTATTAGTATAGTTTTACTTAAACATGTTTTGACTTCACTTTGATCATGCATCCTCATATTATCATTTATTATGCCTATGGAACTATCTCTTGCATTTCGATTGCGTCCTTGTCTATTGTTGCATTGCACCCCGCATACTTAGTACATTCCAAAGTACTAACGCATATTTTGCCTACATGATGTCACCATGTAGGGACCGGAGCTAATCTTGATCCTTCTCTCCATTCATGTGGCTAGTACGGTGCTTACCCGAGATTGTTGGTGAGTCCTCAATGATTCGAGGGCTACGTTATGTTTCTTACTCTTATGTTTTGAGACTTTAGCTTGCCATTGTATTTTGACTATGAGGGGAGCCGGTAATATGTCATGTACCCTGTCCTATCTATGTATGTAGAGGTGTACGTTGGACAAATATTTTGTAAATGAGCTTGACTCTTATTCTATGATGTTATTTTGAAATGGTTGCCCTTAGTCCCTATTTCCCGTTATTTAATGTTAAATATACTTCCGCGACCGATGAAGTGTGATGACAAGTTTGAGAGGCTTGTTTGGGGTTCCTTCGGGTTCCCCATTCGCCATGTCACGTCTAGGCCCTAGGCTTGGGTCGTGACAACAGCGTCTCTTAGTCCGTCGCTTCTTAGTTAAAATTTTTTAAATTTTTTTTTAAAAGCGACGGACGGCATTGCTTAGTCCGTCGCTTTTTTTTGCGGATTTTTGCTAATTAATTATTTTATATAGATAGTGACGCAGTCCATCGCTTTTTATTAAAAATAATTATTTAATAATTTTTAAAAAAGTCATGGCGTCCGTCACTTTTTATTAATTTTAATTGTTTAATTATTTTTTAAATTAGTGACGGACAGCATCTTTATGTCCGTCGCTTCTTGGTCAAAATATCTGGTCAAATATTTTAAGAAAGCGACGGACAATATCTCTTAGTCTGTCGCTTTTTGGTCAAAATGTTGGTCAAACAATTTTTAAAAAAAGCAACGGACATAGAGACGTTTTTCGTCGCTTTTTTAAAAATATCTGCACTAGCAGACTCGATTTTCCCCATTTCTCCATATAAAAAACTAAATTGAGAAATATTTTGATTTAATTTTATTTAAATCGTCTTCCGGAGAATGGTTTTGTGTAAAATAAAAAACAAAAAAATTATAATACCGACTTCTAGATGTCGGTAAAATTAAATAGTATGTAATAAATTAATATTTTCAATTAACTTTAAATAAATCGTCCTCCGAATGACGGTTTTATATAAGTTAAAAATAATTTAATATAAAATACCGACCTCCCGATGTCAATATTATTTAATTAACGTGATTACTTTTTATTTATCTTAAAATTTAATGTGATACCGACCTCATGAGGTCGGTATTTTTTATTATATCTAATTAATTTAATAAAAGCGACATCTAGAGGTCGGTATGTTTAAAATATTCTTATTAATCATAATTTTGCTATTGTGCATAATATTAAAATTTCATTTTACATCTATGATTAATTGTTCAAAAAGTGTAACAAATTTGTATACTTTTACAAATAAAATGTTAGAATTCGTGAAATAAATAAAAAAATATCTATAATCCATATTTAGAGTATGAAACAACGTTGATATGAATTAGGAGATAATTATACTTATATTTATAGAGTAATGTACAAATTCTATCCGTCCGTCATGTAATCATAAACTTAATATCTCATGTCATGATGTAGTAGAGGTGAAGAGCTAATATATAATCCATTCCAGTATGAAATGTGAGATAGTAATATTATATACGTTCGATCTTGAATGGATGTCAAGTGTAGTGATCACCTCCTAATTATGATGACATATAAAGGATACTTCATCGGAGTATGAAATACGTTGATTAATTATATATATATTCCTCGAGTAGTTTAACAAATTCAGATACTAAATACATTATGAATTAAAGAAATACCGATGATCAATTCAAGGAGATTTATATATTAAATTTGATATTGATAAACTTTTGTGTATCAATAAAATTAAATTTATATAATTAGAGGATATATAATTTAAATTTATAAAATTAACTTGATCGATAAATTAAATTTATGAAATTAAACTTTTGTTGATGTGTAGTTAAATTATATATATATATATTTATATATATATATATATATATATATATATATATATATATATGGCCAAACACATATACAACCCCTCTAACTTGTCCACATTTTTTCATTTTGACACTTTATCTTAGCCTTGTTCCATTTTAATACTTGAACTCTATTTTTTATGTTCCATTTTAACACAAAATACTATTTTTATGATTTGTTTATTTTTATATATATTCTTCAATTGCAACTTCTTATTTTAAATCGACACGTGTCATTTAATTTTAGTTAAAAAATTAAAAATTAACAAAAAAAAGTTCTTTTTAAAAAATAATAATTTATTTTTAAGAGTGTTATGTATTTTTGTGTGAAAAATAACCGACGAAATTGTGTGGATTTTCTTTCTTTAAAATCACTGACAACCTAACAAAGTCAGTCGAGTTTTAACATTGTTTAATAGTGTTATTAGCAATGAACAAGAGTCTTTTTTTAGTAGTGTTATTAACTAAGTCAGTCGAGTCTTTTTGCAGATGGATTTTTTTATTCGTATTGATTTATATTAAAAATTAAAAAGTGAGTATTTGCGTTAAATTTAGATAGCCTAGATGATAAGAAAAAATAAATAACTAGTGTTATTAAATTTGATGGAATGTTTAAGAAAGAAAATCAAAGAACTTTCGTCAATTTATTTTCAATGAAAAATACAGAGAAATATCAAAAAATAATATTATCGTTTGAAAATTTTTATGTTGGTTCGCGAATGTTAATTTTTTTAATTAATAGGCACACGTCTATTTTTTTAAAATAAGAAATTGCAATTGAAGAACATAAATAAAAACAAATCATAAAAATTAGTATAAGTGTTTAAATGGTACAAAAAAAATGGAGTTTAAGGGTTAAAATGGAACAAGGCTAAAATGTATATGTATATGAAATTTTAATTAATAAAATCAACCTCAAAAAGTGATTTTATATTAAAATAAATTAATAAATACCGACCTAAAGAGGTCGGTATATTTAAATAATTATTTTATTTAGATAATATCGACTTCACGATGTCGGTATGTTGACACCCAATTTTGACAGACCTATAACCCTTTCGGAAGTGCTATTTGGTTAAATACGTGTTTTTTTTAAATATTCCGAGTTTAAATTTTTAACTGATTTTGTCTAAAAATTATATATTTTAGTTTGCATGCTTTATAAAATTATCGTAAATATTATTAAAATATTTTTAAAATTATAAGTAAAACTCAGAATAATTATTTTATTCAAATGTTTTAAAATTTAAGTGATTTTTATTATATAAAATGCTATAATATTTGTAGTATTTTAATTGGATAACATTTCTTTAATTTTTCTCGAAATCATTTAATTTTTAACCCATTCTAATGTAATTCCTTTCAATTTTAGCTTTTTCCTTATTCAATTCATTGCAATTTTAGCCACCTCAATCCAATTTCATTTTTCAATTATAGCCTCTTATATCAATTTTAGTTGCAATTTTAGCCGTCCATTCATTGCAATTATAGCCCTTTTTGTCCAAATCTTGAAACATTAGTTTAAATCTTAACCGTCCATCCTTTAAGTGAATCTTAGATCAAATCCTAGCCGCTCATCTTAACTAATCCAATGGTTCAAATTAAATCTACCTAACCTTCCTATTTTTTACCTAAAAAAATGACCAAACCCTCTAATTTTGAAAAACTCATCTCTTCTCTCCTTGCTAGCTCCCGCCACCGGCCTCCTTCTATCGACCTCCTCCCGTCGCCCTCCTCCCGCCGCCCTCCTATTCTCATCTCTTCTCTCGTTGCTCCCTCCCGTCTCTTCTCTCGTTGCTCCCGCCCTCCTCTTCTCTCCTTGCTCCCGCCCTCCTCTTCTCATCTCCTCTCCTTGCTCCCTCCCGTCTCTTCTCCTTTAATTGAAGGTTAGGGTTTCATAATATTATTTTTAATTTCTTTCAATTTGAGTATTGAATTTGTTAATTAGTGTATTGAATTAGTTTTTTTTATTGATTGTTAGTTTGATTGATTGTTAGTTAGTAAGTGAATGATTTAGGGGTTTTTGATGGTTAGTTTGAATTAGGGATTATTTGATTGTTAGTTTGTGTTTGTTGATTGTAAAATGAAAATTTTAATGTTGGAATTTGTTTGAATTAGGGTATCTTAGGATTTGTTTGAAATTCGGTATTTCTTGAGTTAATTAGTTTGATTTTGGAATTGTAAGATTAGATTGAATTAGGGTATTTAAGGAGTTGTTTGAATTTAGGATTTTAGCACTAGTTAGATTTTGGGATTTTAGGACTAGTTTGAATTTGTGATTTCAAGACTAGTTTGAATTTAGAATTTAGAATTTAGAATTTAGGACTAGTTTGAATTATTATTGAAGTTGAACTTAGAATTTGAACATGAATTTGAACTTAGAATTTGAAGTTAAACTTAGAACTTGAACTTGAAATTAGAACTTGAACTTGAATTTAGAACTTGAACTTGAACTTAGAATTTGAACTTGAACTTGAACTAGAACTTGAACTTAGAACTTGAAATTAAACTTAGAACTTGAACTTGAACTTGAACTTGAACTTGAACTTGAATTTAGAACTTGAACTTAAAATTAGAATTTGAACTTGAACTTGAACTTGAACTTGAACTTAGAATTTGAAGTTAAACTTGGAACTTGATGTTGAAATTAGAGCTTGAACTTGAACTTAGAATTAGAACTTGAACTTGAACTTGAACTTGAGCTTAGATTAGAAATTAGAACTTGAACTTGAACTTGAACTTAGTTATTGAAGTTGAACTTAGAATTTGAACATGAACTTGAAATTAGAACTTGAACTTAGAATTAGAACTTGAACTAGAAATTATAAATTGAACTTGAACTAAGAACTTGAAATTAGAACTTGAACTTAGAACTTGAACTTGAAATTAGAATTTGAACATGAACTTAGAATTTGACTTGAACTTAGAACTTGAACTTGAAATTAGAACTTGAACTTGAACTTAGAATTTGAAGTTAAACTTAGAACTTGATGTTGAAATTAGAACTTGAACTTGAACTTGAAATTCGAACTTGAACTTGAAATTAGAACTTGAACTTTGAACTTAGAACTTGAACTTGAACTTGAACTTAGAATTTGAAGTTAAACTTAGACCTTGATGTTGAAATTAGAACTTGAACTTGAAATTAGAACTTGAACTTGAACTTGAAATTGAACTTGAACTTAGAATTAGAACTTGAACTTGAACTTGAACTTAGAATTTGAAGTTAAACTTAGAACTTGATGTTGAAATTAGAACTTGAACATGAACTTACAACTTGAACTTGAACTTGAACTTAGAATTAGAACTTGAACTAGAAATTATAAATTGAACTTGAACTTAGAACTTGAAATTAGAACTTGAACTTGAAATTAGAATTTGAACTTGAACTTAGAATTTGACTTGAACTTAGAACTTGAACTTGAAATTAGAATTTGACTTGAACTTAGAACTTGAACTTGAACTTAGAATTTGAAGTTAAACTTAGAAATTGATGTTGAAATTAGAACTTGAACTTGAACTTGAACTTAGAATTAGAACTTGAACTTAGAATTAAAACTTGAACTTGAAATTAGAAATTGAACTTAAGCTTAGAACTTGAACTTAGAATTAGAACTTGAACTTAGAATTAAAACTTGAACTTGAAATTAGAAATTGAACTTGAAATTAGAAATTGAACTTGAGCTTAGAACTTGAAATTAGAACTTGAACTTAAAATTAGAATTTGAACTTGAACTTGAACTTAGAATTAGAACTAGAACTTGAACTTGAACTTGAAATTAGAACTTGAACTTGAAATTTAACTAATTTTAGAACTTTTCGTGCTAGGCAATTAAGGAAGCTCAACATCTAAAAAAGTTGATACAAGACTATATTGCTTCATTCATCAAAGTAGGAGATAAGGTTGGTGCTTCTAAATTTCTAAAGTTCAAGTACAATTGTTTTCAACAATGTGTTTGTGTCCATCTAGTATTGATATTTAGCTTTAATTTTATGATAATATTTTTGTGTCCATCGATTGTTTGTTAAGCATAAGTACCAACACTAGTTGATCCTATTGATGACAAAATTGATTTTCTTGCAAGATCGATTTGTGTCCATCTAGTGTTGAAACTTAGCTTTAAATTTAGAAATAATATATTTGTTAAGCATGAGTACCAACACTAGTTGATCCTATTGACGACAAAATTGATTTTCTTGCAAGATCGATTTGTGTCCATCTAGTGTTGACACTTAACTTTAAATTTAGAAATGATATATTTGTTCAGCATGAGTACCAACACTAGTTGATCCTATTGATGGCAAAATTGATTTTCTTGCAAGATCGATTTGTGTCCATCTAGTGTTGACACTTAGCTTTAAATTTAGAAATAATATATTTGTTAAGCATGAGTACCAACACTAGTTGATCCTATTAATGACAAAATTGATTTTCTTGCAAGATAGATTTGTGTCCATCTAGTGTTGACACTTAGCTTTAAATTTAGAAATGATATATTTGTTAAGCATGAGTACCAACACAAGTTGATCCTATTGATGACAAAATTGATTTTCTTGCAAGATCGATTTGTGTCCATCTAGTGTTGACACTTAACTTTAAATTTAGAAATAATATATTTGTTAAGCATGAGTACCAACACTAGTTGATCCTATTGATGACAAAATTGATTTTCTTGCAAGATCGATTTGTGTCCATCTAGTGTTGACACTTAACTTTAAATTTAGAAATAATATATTTGTTAAGCATGAGTACCAACACTAGTTGATCCTATTGATGACAAAATTGATTTTCTTGCAAGATCGATTTGTGTCCATCTAGTGTTGACACTTAGCTTTAAATTTAGAAATAATATATTTGTTAAGCATGAGTACCTGTCACGACCCGGGAGCACCCCCTAGTCGTAACCGGCGTACTCGACCTCGAAGAGGTCTAATACAAGCCTCTTAGCATTCATTCATCGCATAGACACTAAAACCATAAGGAATTTAAAACTTTCTTTACCAAGAAAACATTGCATAAAAAAAAAATAGCAAGCGGAAGACTTTCTAGACTTTATACATGATGTCTCAAACCATCTAATACTTTAGAGTACAAAATTCGGGACTAATCCCGTACACAACTTAAACAAAACTAAAAAGACATAAAAGAACATATTGGGTATTGTCCTCGAATCTATGAGGACTCACCAAGTCTTCATCTTCAACACTTAGAAACCTATCAAAGCCATGACATGTCATCATCTCCAAATCCCTACACTTTAGTCCAAAAAGGGGAAGAAAGGGGTTAGCACAATTAAGTACTAAGTATGGAGACCATGCAAAAACATGCCAAAAAGGGACATTTATTTGAAATATGTGCTTTCATGCCATTTTTGATAAAACCTTCATATCACAATTATAAGAGACACATTTCAAGTCATCATCCACATATAAGACAATACCCACATAATAGACATAATGCAAGTCAACATTAACATATAAGACCATAGCCAACCATACATATACTCAACATATGTCCATATACAATCCATGCTTAACTTTAAAAGAACACATGTCATTTCATTACCATAAGACCTCTACCTAATATAACCTTAAGACACACTTGAGTAAGACAAGAAGTGACCGCCCATACAACCTCTTCAAGCACACTTAAGTGTTCCCCAAGATTACCTTAGATAAGGACATTTCATTTACAACAACTTCAATAGACCAACATTCTTTAAGAAACCATTTAGGGCACATTCATGTCACATACATTAGGATTTAGAGAAACTCACTATGACCCTCTCCAAGCCTACTCGTGCAATGTATAGGTAGCATCCCATACTACTACCTACACTTTGTAGAACCTGTCAAGAAACCATGATGAAATCTCACATGATGGGAAGTAAGCATTTAACCGACATAGACCATGAGAGCTTGTCATGGAATCCGGTGTCATGAGTCCCCACACCGAAAAGAGGTGGTCTACTTGCCTAAGGAAGACCGGTATATAGCTTAATGGATCCACTAGCTTCCTATGCGGGCACATAGTTTATGGGATAAGGTAGACGATCATTGAAACTCATGCCTAACGTCGGGGGAGTTTCCATCTAACCAAATCCGCTCGGTGCTTAGCCTACATTCCCATAGAATAGTTCATTACTTTGACATTATCAGACATGAAAGGGTGCCATAAGCCTGCGATTCAAGTCTCATTATTTAACACATGAAAGGGTGCCATAAGCCCGCCGATTCAAGGTACATTTAGGAAAGCTCATTAACTCCACTTGAAAGGGTGCCATGGGCTGCCGATTCAAGTCTCATCATTAACCTTTATGGAAAGGGTGCCATAAGCCCGCCGATTCCAAGGTTCATTACTTTTCATTAATGGAAGGGTGCCATAAGCCTACCGATCCAAGGATTCAACAATCAACAATATAATCATTTATACCGAGAAAAGGATGCATAAGCCCTATCAATTCAAGGTATACTTTACATTGAAGAATCCTTCATATTCTATCATCAACATTCATGAGTGTCATCAACACATCTATGAAATTTCCATACATCTCATAACTCAAGCTTTTAAGCATCGATTCATCAATTCTCCATAGTTGGACATTTTGTCAAACACCTTGAAGGCATGTAATGGAATCAAAGAGCATGGAAAATAGGGTAGTAATTATACAACCAAACCAGTGAACAACCTACAACAACACCCTTACATTCATAATGTGATCACATTATCTTCATTCACATCATACTTTCACATATAGCTTCACATAAAACTCATTCACATCATACCTTCACATATAGCTTCATATAGGACTTTACATATAGCCTCATTCATATATAATAATATAACAATACAATAACACTCATATAATACCCTTCATAGCCTCAATCATAATACATTCCATAAGTAGACACCTCCACCATAAGTGGATCACACATCAATCTATCAAGATTCTATATCAATTCTACATTAACAATGAAGTTAGGCCAACTTACCCTTTTTCAAAGCCACAATCATCATTCCTCAACTCTCCAATAATTCACAATAGATAAGCATAGCTAATAATAAAATCAACTATTCAACTCCATTTAAGCATAATTCTATCATCATTCAATCACAAACAATAATCCCACTTCATATGCCAACTTTAGGAATTTAGGGAAAACATGGGTTCATGGGGATTTCTTTCTAAAAATCATTAATAATCATTAATAACAATATAAATCATCATTTAAAACCTTTCTTATGCAAGAACCCATGCTAGAATCGAAATAGGATTTTTTTGTGTATTTGAAAACCTTGAAAACCTTTTGATTGGGCTCCTTGAAAGAAAGAATGATCAAGGATAAAGGATCCCCATACCTTTGCTATGATCTCCCACAAAATTTGATGAAGAAAGCTTTGAATCCAAGCCCTAGCTCCCACTTCTTCTTCTTCTTGAGTTGGAGAGAAATATTTGAGAGAGGGAATGATTTTAGGGATGGGGATGAACTAATAGTATATAGGAAATAATATATGTCATTTGGAAGAAATGGTCCAACACTTAGAAAAGTTTTTAGGCGGGTGAACAGTAAATGAACAGTAAATCGGCTTACTGGAAATGCCTTTTTCTGCCGGACCGACTTTACGAAAATAGGCATAACTTCTTCGTCCGAACTCCGAATGAGGTGAAACGAAGTGCGTTAGGTAGCTAACTCAAAGGGCTTTCCATGGATATATTATTATCCACCCAAATAATTCGTGTGCTAGGAGATATGACCCTTCAAAGTAGACCCTCGAAAAGGCTTCACTTGGAAATTTCGGATTTTGATACGGTTGCTCTAAAATTTGGGTTAGACCCATTTCCCACTCAATTTGACCCCCTAAACAAGAATATGAAGTCGTATTTTTCGAAAACAAAACGGATCTTTTAATACACAGCTAAACAAGTTTCCGGTAACTTCCGAAGCACATTTTTAAGACCTTTTTGGGTCAAATTCAAATATAATCATTTCATTAGGTTCTCGACTCTAAACTCACATGTGAGGCTCTAGTTTCACTCTATCATTTTCGGGTCGTTACATTATCCCCCACTTAGGAACATTCGTCCTCGAATGACACTTAACACTTTTCAAGGAAAACGACAAAAGTAAACAGTCCATATTCAAGCATACAACCATATAATCAATACACATAATAAGGAGGAACATCAACTCCACATAGAAAATCCCACACAACTTCATGCAATTCAAGAAAGTAGGCACAACATCTACTAACTCCTTATGCATCATCTTTACCTTTTCTCATTTCTCATTTCTCATTTCATTTCATTGGAGGTACTTCCTTCTCCAAATCATCTCATGCTCATCATAACATCAAAGGACACAATATGCAATTTTCTCATTAAAGCACATCATGCAACATTCTCCAAAACTCAAGTAAGCATGCTCACATTATCACCTTATAAAGCAAATAGACAACTTATGCTAAATGCACATTATGTAACTTTCTCATAGAAGCACTTTAGGCAACATCATCAAAACACTTTTAAACATGCTCATAAGTCAACTCATGCAACATTTAGGCAAATCATTATAGATGCACGTCAACATGAGGAACATAAATTTATGAAAACTCATTTTCTCATTTGACAAGAATTCATTTAAAACATGCATGACATAAGGAGACCATGGAAAACTCTTTTTCACATAAGACTCCAAAACATGAACCAAACTTCTAGGAACTCTTTGTTTTAGGCTTGAGTAAGCACATATAGAAGTAGGTAGGGATATCAACACTTCCCAACAACTTCACTACTCAACATACCATCCCCCACTTAAGGGTAAACCCAACTAAGGTCAACCTTAACATCTCATAAAAATCTCAATGAAAATACCATCAATCTTACCAAAGCCATCCTTACCCAACTCTTCAATTCACTAAACCTCTTGTAATGAAAACATCCTTCAAGCCTAACTCATAAACATCAACCACGCGTAAAGACCTTATCATCTAACCACATAGATCCCCCACTTAGGAGAAACTCTTACTAGTTCTTTCAAACTCGCCTCCTTCCATCCTAAGGTCGGATCAAAACAACTCTAGGCATTTATACTCATTACACCTAGCATTTCTAAATCACCACACATTTCACAAATTCCTTCAACACATCACAAAACTTCATCATGACTAAGCCGGATACTACTAACAACAAGCATAACCAAAGGAATCCCATTCATACTAAAGTTGTAACCACAATCTTTCACCTCACACCTACTAAGTCACCAAGTCGTAGTTGGCGTCACAACCAACATTCTCTCTCCCTCAACCCTTGCAACATTAAAACTTCCTCAAAGGTAACACCCAAATGACCATCACATACGGAACAAGGGAAGACATTATAGAGAGAACTCCATGGCACGACTAAAAGAATGAAGAAGTGAAACTTCCTTAGCACCCAATAGCCTCCTATTCATAATGTGGCGCGCTTCACATTATGAACAAGACTCTACTAGATGTGGTTTTGGGAGAACCTAAGACCATCCCGGAAACTTATGCTCAGATACCAAGTTTGTCACGACCCGGGAGCACCCCCTAGTCGTAACCGGCGTACTCGACCTCGAAGAGGTCTAATACAAGCCTCTTAGCATTCATTCATCGCATAGACACTAAAACCATAAGGAATTTAAAACTTTCTTTACCAAGAAAACATTGCATAAAAAAATAGCAAGCGGAAGACTTTCTAGACTTTATACATGATGTCTCAAACCATCTAATACTTTAGAGTACAAAATTCGGGACTAATCCCGTACACAACTTAAACAAAACTAAAAGACATAAAAGAACATATTGGGTATTGTCCTCGAATCTATGAGGACTCACCAAGTCTTCATCTTCAACACTTAGAAACCTATCAAAGCCATGACATGTCATCATCTCCAAATCCCTACACTTTAGTCCAAAAAGGGGAAGAAAGGGGTTAGCACAATTAAGTACTAAGTATGGAGACCATGCAAAAACATGCCAAAAAGGGACATTTATTTGAAATATGTGCTTTCATGCCATTTTTGATAAAACCTTCATATCACAATTATAAGAGACACATTTCAAGTCATCATCCACATATAAGACAATACCCACATAATAGACATAATGCAAGTCAACATTAACATATAAGACCATAGCCAACCATACATATACTCAACATATGTCCATATACAATCCATGCTTAACTTTAAAAGAACACATGTCATTTCATTACCATAAGACCTCTACCTAATATAACCTTAAGACACACTTGAGTGAGACAAGAAGTGACCGCCCATACAACCTCTTCAAGCACACTTAAGTGTTCCCCAAGATTACCTTAGATAAGGACATTTCATTTACAACAACTTCAATAGACCAACATTCTTTAAGAAACCATTTAGGGCACATTCATGTCACATACATTAGGATTTAGAGAAACTCACTATGACCCTCTCCAAGCCTACTCGTGCAATGTATAGGTAGCATCCCATACTACTACCTACACTTTGTAGAACCTGTCAAGAAACCATGATGAAATCTCACATGATGGGAAGTAAGCATTTAACCGACATAGACCATGAGAGCTTGTCATGGAATCCGGTGTCATGAGTCCCCACACCGAAAAGAGGTGGTCTACTTGCCTAAGGAAGACCGGTATATAGCTTAATGGATCCACTAGCTTCCTATGCGGGCACATAGTTTATGGGATAAGGTAGACGATCATTGAAACTCATGCCTAAGCGTCGGGAGTTTCCATCTAACCAAATCCGCTCGGTGCTTAGCCTACATTCCCATAGAATAGTTCATTACTTTGACATTATCGAGACATGAAAGGGTGCCATAAGCCTGCCGATTCAAGTCTCATTATTTAACACATGAAAGGGTGCCATAAGCCTGCCGATTCAAGGTACATTTAGGAAAGCTCATTAACTCCACTTGAAAGGGTGCCATGGGCTGCCGATTCAAGTCTCATCATTAACCTTTATGGAAAGGGTGCCATAAGCCTGCCGATTCCAAGGTTCATTACTTTTCATTAATGGAAGGGTGCCATAAGCCTACCGATCCAAGGATTCAACAATCAACAATATAATCATTTATACCAGAAAAGGATGCATAAGCCCTATCAATTCAAGGTATACTTTACATTGAAGAATCCTTCATATTCTATCATCAACATTCATGAGTGTCATCAACACATCTATGAAATTTCCATACATCTCATAACTCAAGCTTTTAAGCATCGATTCATCAATTCTCCATAGTTGGACATTTTGTCAAACACCTTGAAGGCATGTAATGGAATCAAAGAGCATGGAAAATAGGGTAGTAATTATACAACCAAACCAGTGAACAACCTACAACAACACCCTTACATTCATAATGTGATCACATTATCTTCATTCACATCATACTTTCACATATAGCTTCACATAAAACTCATTCACATCATACCTTCACATATAGCTTCATATAGGACTTTACATATAGCCTCATTCATATATAATAATATAACAATACAATAACACTCATATAATACCCTTCATAGCCTCAATCATAATACATTCCATAAGTAGACACCTCCACCATAAGTGGATCACACATCAATCTATCAAGATTCTATATCAATTCTACATTAACAATGAAGTTAGGCCAACTTACCCTTTTTCAAAGCCACAATCATCATTCCTCAACTCTCCAATAATTCACAATAGATAAGCATAGCTAATAATAAAATCAACTATTCAACTCCATTTAAGCATAATTCTATCATCATTCAATCACAAACAATAATCCCACTTCATATGCCAACTTTAGGAATTTAGGGAAAACATGGGTTCATGGGGATTTCTTTCTAAAAATCATTAATAATCATTAATAACAATATAAATCATCATTTAAAACCTTTCTTATGCAAGAACCCATGCTAGAATCGAAATAGGATTTTTTTGTGTATTTGAAAACCTTGAAAACCTTTTGATTGGGCTCCTTGAAAGAAAGAATGATCAAGGATAAAGGATCCCCATACCTTTGCTATGATCTCCCACAAAATTTGATGAAGAAAGCTTTGAATCCAAGCCCTAGCTCCCACTTCTTCTTCTTCTTGAGTTGGAGAGAAATATTTGAGAGAGGGAATGATTTTAGGGATGGGGATGAACTAATAGTATATAGGAAATAATATATGTCATTTGGAAGAAATGGTCCAACACTTAGAAAAGTTTTTAGGCGGGTGAACGGTAAATGAACAAGTAAATCGGCTTCTTGGAAATGCCTTTTTCTGCCGGACCGACTTTACGAAAATAGGCATAACTTCTTCGTCCGAACTCCGAATGAGGTGAAACGAAGTGCGTTAGGTAGCTAACTCAAAGGGCTTTCCATGGATATATTATTATCCACCCAAATAATTCGTGTGCTAGGAGATATGACCCTTCAAAGTAGACCCTCGAAAAAGGCTTCACTTGGAAATTTCGGATTTTGATACGGTTGCTCTAAAATTTGGGTTAGACCCATTTCCCACTCAATTTGACCCCCTAAACAAGAATATGAAGTCGTATTTTTCGAAAACAAAACGGATCTTTTAATACACAGCTAAACAAGTTTCCGGTAACTTCCGAAGCACATTTTTAAGACCTTTTTGGGTCAAATTCAAATATAATCATTTCATTAGGTTCTCGACTCTAAACTCACATGTGAGGCTCTAGTTTCACTCTATCATTTTCTGGGTCGTTACAGTACCAACACTAGTTGATCCTATTAATGACAAAATTGATTTTCTTGCAAGATAGATTTGTGTCCATCTAGTGTTGACACTTAGCTTTAAATTTAGAAATGATATATTTGTTAAGCATGAGTACCAACACAAGTTGATTCTATTGATGACAAAATTGATTTTCTTGCAAGATCGATTTGTGTCCATCTAGTGTTGACACTTAGCTTTAAATTTAGAAATAATATATTTGTTAAGCATGAGTACCAACACTAGTTGATCCTATTGATGACAAAATTGATTTTCTTGCAAGATCGATTTGTGTCCATCTAGTGTTGACACTTAGCTTTAAATTTAAATAAGTTAAATTAATTAATGTGGTTTAGTTGGTGGATTTAGTGTTGTATTAAGTCAAAACTAAACTAGTTAAAGTTGTTAAGTTGTTTAAATAAGTTAAATTAAAAAATGTGATTTTGTAGATGAAGTTAGTTGTTGGAATTAAGTCAAAATTAAACTAGTTAAAGTTGTTAAGTTGTTTAAATAAGTTAAATTAAAAAATGTGGTTTTGTTGATGGATTTAGTTGTTGGAATTAAGTAAAAACTAAACTAGTTAAAGTTATTAAGTTGTTTTAATAAGTTAAATTAAATAATGTGGTTTTGTTGATGGATATAGTTGTTGGAATTAAGTCAAAACTAAACTAGTTAAAGTTATTAAGTTGTTTAAATAAGTTAAATTAAATAATGTGGGTTTGTTGATGGATTTAGTTGTTGGAATTAAGTCAAAAGTAAACTAGTTCAACTTATAAAGTTGTTAAGTTATTTAAATAAGTTAAATTAATTAATGTGGTTTTGTTGGTGGATTTAGTGTTGTATTAAGTCAAAACTAAACTAGTTAAAGTTGTTTAAATAAGTTAAATTAAAAAATGTGGTTTTGTTGATGAATTTAGTTGTTGAAATTAAGTCAAAATTAAACTAGTTAAAGTTGTTAAGTTGTTTAAATAAGTTAAATTAAATAATGTGGTTTTGTTGATGAATTTAGTTGTTGGAATTAAGTCAAAAGTAAACTAGTTCAAGTTATAAAGTTGTTAAGTTGTTTAAATAAGTTAAATTAATTAATGTGGTTTAGTTGGTGGATTTAGTGTTTTATTAAGTCAAAACTAAACTAGTTAAAGTTGTTAAGTTGTTTAAATAAGTTATATTAAAAAATGTGGTTTTGTTGATGGATTTAGTTGTTGGAATTAAGTCAAAACTAAACTAGTTAAAGTTGTTTGAATAAGTAAAATTAAAAAATGTGGTTTTGTTGATGAATTTAGTTGTTGGAATTAAGTCAAAAGTAAACTAATTCAAGTTATAAATTTGTTAAGTTGTTTAAATAAGTTAAATTAAATAATGTGGTTCAGTTGGTGGATTTAGTGTTGTATTAAGTCAAAACTAAACTAGTTAAAGTTGTTAAGTTGTTTAAATAAGTTGAATTAAAAAATGTGGTTTTGTTGATGGATTTATTTGTTGGAATTAAGTCAAAACTAAACTAGTTAAAGTTGTTAAGTTGTTTAAATAGGTAAAATTAAAAAATGTGGTTTTGTTGATGGATTTAGTTGTGGGAATTAAGTCAAAACTAAACTAGTTAAAGTTATTAAGTTGTTTTAATAAGTTATATTAAATAACGTGGTTTTGTCAATACTAAACTAGTTTTAGGACTACTACTAGTAAACTTATTATTAAATTTTATTTATAATATAATTGAATATCTATATTTTTGTAGATGGATCATCGTTTGTGGATGTATAATATGCATTATGAAACTGGTGATGGTTTGAAACCTGAGTTTATTGACAGTGTTAGAAATTTTATTGAACATACAATGACACTTGACATTTTCAAGATTAATGGATTGGTTAGGTGTCCTTGTAGTGCATGTAAGTGCTTAAATTTTTTTAAACCAGATAGAGTTATGGTTCATTTGTACCGTAATGGATTTAAGCCAAGATATTTTGTATGGATTGATCATGGAGAAAGTGATAGATTGGATGGTATCTTTTTTAATTCGATGCCTGTTGATGTATATAATATGGTTGCACCATATGGCCAAATTAGGGTTGAAAAAGTTAGAGTTGAACATGATAGGGTTGAACATGATAGGGTTCATGAAATGATCAATGATGCTTTTGGGGTTCAAGGTGGGATGGAACCGGAACAATATTTTGATGAAGCTCCTAATGAAGAAGCAAGACGCTTTTATGATCAATTAGAAGAGTCTAGTCGTCCACTATGTGAAGGGAGTCCGCATTCTGCCTTGTCAGTTGCGGTTAGATTAATGAATATTAAATCAGATTGGAATGTTCCTAATGCTGCTATGGACTCAATGGTTGATCTTTTGGGTGAACTAGTCAATCCGGAGTTTAACATACCAAAGAACTTCTATCAGGTAAAACGTTTGGTGTCCAAGTTAGGATTGACGTATGATAGAATTCATTGTTGTGTTAATGGATGCATGTTGTTTTACAAGACTAATAGTGAATTAGAAAATTGTAAGTTTTGTGGACATACTCGTTATAAGAGGACTCTGGCTGGAAAGATGGTCCCAGTTCAGGCGATGCATTATCTACCTCTCATTCCTAGGTTAAAGAGGTTGTATGCATCGATGAGGTGTGCCCCACATATGAGATGGCATCGTGAATATAGAAGGCCGCCGGGTGTCTTGTCTCATCCATCTGATGGTGAAGCATGGAAGCATTTTGATAATGTATATCCTGATTTTGCTAGTGAACCAAGAAATGTTAGATTGGGGTTCTGTTCAGATGGCTTCACACCATTCTCTAATAATGCTTCGCCTTATTCATGTTGGCCGGTATTTCTTACTCCGTATAATCTTCCTCCTGAAATGTGCATGACCAGTCCCTACATCTTTCTAAGTTGTGTTATTCCAGGTCCCCGGAATCCAAAAAGTTTGATTGATGTCTATCTACAACCATTGATAGATGAGCTCAAACAATTGTGGTTTGAAGGCGTTTTGACTTATGATATATTAACTAAGCAGAATTTTATCATGCGTGCTTCTTTAATGTGGACTATTAATGATTTTCCTGCATACGGGATGTTGTTTGGTTGGATGACAGTTGGAAAGCTAGCATGTCCGTATTGCATGGAAAATAGTAAGGCATTCACTTTAAAGCATGACAGAAAAAATACATGGTTTGATTGCCATCGCCAGTTCTTGCCAATGGACCATGAGTTTAGAAAGATGAAAAATGCATTTAGGAAAAATAAGGTTGAAAGTGACCCCCCACCTCCATTACTCACAGGGCATCAAATTTGGGAGAGAATTTCTCAATTACCTAAAGTTACAGAAGCTTCACCTTCTAGACTTCCTGGATATGGTGTTGAACATAATTGGACCAAACAAAGCATATTTTGGGAGTTGCCGTATTGGAAAGACAATCTACTACGACATAATCTAGATGTGATGCACATTGAAAAAAATTACTTTGACAATTTGTTTAACACAGTGATGGATGTTAAGGGTAAGACAAAAGACAATTCAAAAGCTAGAATGTACATAAAGGAATATTGTAGGAGAAAAAAGTTATGGCTGCAGGAATTACAGAATGGTAAAATAGTTAAGCCCAAAGCCTTTCATTCACATTGGATGAGAAATGTGAAATTATTGAGTGGGTTAAAAATTTGAGGATGCCAGAGGGCTATGCTTCGAATTTAGGAAAGCGGGCATATATGAATGAAGGAAAATTGATAGGTATGAAAAGTCATGATTGTCATGTGTTCATGGAAACTTTAATTCCTATCGCTTTTAGCCATCTACCCGAAAGGATATGGAAACCAATCATAGAGATAAGTCTTTTTTTTAAAGATTTGTGTTCTGGAAAGTTGTTGGAGAGTGGTTTAGATAGGATGGAGGAAAATATTCTTGTCACTACTACTAAGTTGGAGAAGATATTTCCATGTGATTTTTTTGATGTGATGGGGCATCTTCCAATTCACCTTGTACAAGAGGCCCGCCTCGAAGGTCCGGTTCAAACAAGATGAATGTATCCATTTGAGAGGTATCAATTTGAAATATTCACTAAGTTATATATATTCGCCAAATATTTTATATATTAACATATATATACATATATGCATGCAGAAAAATTGGTAGTTCGAAGCAAACGATTAAGCAAAGGGGAAGGATCGAAGGATCATTTGTTCAAGGTCATATTGGGAGAGAAACAGGTGATTTTTATTCTTATTACTTTGGTCATGATGTGTCATGTAGGAGAAACAGGACCAATCGCAATGATGAAGGCGATATTGATCCTTTATTTCCACCGATATCAATTTTTAATCAAAATGGTCGAGGATCTAAAAAGCGTAGAAAGCGAGGCTTCACTGATATGGAAATGCAATCAGCTGTGACACATATTTTGCTTAATTGTCCAGAGATTCAATCATATATCAAGTAAGTGTTAAAAATATGTTATTAAATTACATACTAATAAGTGATCATTAACTAACGAAATACTTGAATGTAAAATGATCAGCTTGTTCGTAAACACATGGGGTAATGAAGCCATCTATACAAAATTTTCCAAATGGCTGAGGAACTATGTAAGTGTGCAATCACTAATTATTTAATAATATATTCATGTTATACTAAATTATATTACTTGAAATGACAATTGCATAGGTTTACGATGAATACTCAAGTGTCCAACATTTGCAATTAGTGAAAGAAGTAGACCTTGGACCTGAATCTCAAGTACTGGCAATGAATAAGTATTGTGTTAATGGTTTTAAGTTTCAAACTAAAGAGGTATCTAGGAACAAGAAAACAAATAATAGCGGCGTCTATATACAAGGTGATGCTGATGGTACTGGTCAAACTATTGAATATTATGGTGTCATTCAAGAGATTATTGAAGTGAGGTATTCAGGTTGGCCTAATAAGAAGATTGTATTGTTTCGGTGTGAGTGGTTTGACCCATCACATAGAGACACAAAGGTGGACCATCAATATAATATAATTGAAGTTAAGCACACTAGGAAATACAGAAGTTATGATCTTTTTATTATTGCACAATATGCTAAACAAGTGTATTACACTTCATATCCATTGCGTAGAGACAAAGCTGATTGGTGGGTTGTTATAAAAAGTAAGCCTGTGGGAAGAATTGAAATTGACAATGTCTTAGATGTGGCGTATCAAAATGATGTTGCAATTGTTCAACAACAAGTTGATGTTGAATTGGAAACCACACTACAACATCCTCAACACATATTAGAAGAAGTATCTGATGATGAGATATTGAATGTTGAGGAAGAAATATCCGAGAATGAGGAAAATGAATCATTTGATGACGAAGAATGAGACGATAATGAAAATAAAACAACTGAGGAGGAAGAATGGAAGAATGATGGAATTGAAACAAGCGAGGAGGAATAGTGTAGAATGAAAGCTAGCTAGTACATATGTAAGTGTATTTTACTAATTTTATTTAATTTATGATTTTTATATATATATATTATACATGTAAATTTGCATACAGATGTCATCAGGCGGTGACGGTGATAGACATCGCGAGCATCTTGGAATTAGCCAGACTAAACAGGCTAAGAAGAAGAAGTCTAGGAGACCGATAGATCTTGAGGATATTGCAGGATCTATTTCTTCTGCCCAGAGCGTATCAGCCATGATACTCATTTATTTGCTATTCTGTTTGGTACGGCGTATCCTCGACAATATTATTCTAATTATCGTCGACCAGTCGGTGCTTCATCTACTTCACGGCCATTGCCTTCACGACGCTACGAGGACCTACCTTTACAAGCTATTCGTCGAGCATGACCCTTATCGGCAGGTATTCCATCTCCCACAGGTACATCTCCTCAGTTATCTGCCATGAGGCTTGGAGATTCTAGTAGCGAGCAGTCAGATGCTATGGCCGGTACGCCTCCATTGACTCAGCGTTTTGTGCATTCTGATGTATCACCCTCGTCTACAGCTGCACCTAGTGCTACACCACATGATATGATGTCTGCTCTAGCTCCTGGCCAGAAGGACAGACTTGGTAGAGTCATGATTGAGCCGGATGGATCATCATAAGTTTGTTTTGTTATCTATTTGTTAGTTTATTTTATTCATTTCTTAGACTTTGATATATTATTCATGAACTAACATATTTATTATGTGTTTTGCAGGTGGCATCCTGCAAAGGATGCTGCCCGAGCTTTAAAAGAGTGTGTTAGAAGACTCTATACACAAGCTTATCACTCTTGGAGCCAGATTCCAAACAGTATACGCCAAGCGATGTTTAATAACTTTAAGGTATATATTTTTTAGTTTTTTTTTTTTTTTTTTTTTTTTTAATTAACTACCCTTGGAGGGGTAGGGGCTGAGCCACACCCCAGGCCTTAACATAAATAAAAGCAAAAGTACAAGGAGGGGGACATAAACCTAACCTCCGAACCTATGGTGGTTCAGTAGTCGACCTTCCTCAAGGGATAGTCAACTCATCCCCATACAATTAAGGTAACCAGGATACTAAATACCTAAAGGAGAGGACTCCTCTCAATACATAGGATTTAGGAAGCATAAATAAGGGAGACTCTCCCTTTACAAAAAAACCTATTCAAAAAGCTATAAATTTAAACTATAACTAGGTTGAAAAGGATATGGTATACTCAAGGTGGTTCCTTAATCCTCTTAATTTTCCTTCGCCTGAAATTTGCCATTTCTAGCAAATCTAGTTGGTAGTAAACTCTTGCTTCTTTTGGTAGTTGATGGTTATTGAAATAAAGTTGGGGGCTAGTAATCTTATGGCTGTGTTTTGAAAGGGAATCAGCTACACAGTTGGCTTCTCTGAAGGTGTGTTTGCATTTAAACTCGTGTGTTTGATCGATGAGCGCTTGCAATTTCTCTAGTTGTGTGTTGATGCTCCAATGAGGGTTGACTTTATGCCTTATCCAGTCCACCAAAAGCTGTGAGTCTACCTCCAAAAAGACTTTCCTGTGGCCTAATTCTAAGGACCAGGTCATCCCAAAAATCGCTGCTTCTAATTCAGCCTGGTTGTTAGTGCCTTCCCCCAATGGTGTGGCAAATGCGAGTAACATTTCTCCATCCTGATCGCGTATGATACCTCCTACTCCAGTTCTACCGGGATTGCTGAGTGCACTGCCATCCGTATTGATTTTCACCCATTGAGTATGAGGTTTTGTCCACTTAATAAGGGTCACTTTGATATCATGCACACATTTTCCCCCTAGTTGGATCTGATCCTTCCAATTCGAAGGCCATTTGATGTGAGGAAAAGTTGTGACCATGAGCTTGTAATTGTCCTTGTATACGACATATTTGACTCTGCTAGCATTGGATTGTTTCCCTCCGTATTTACTAGCACATCTATTCTTCCATAGGTTCCAACAAATGAATATTGGTGTAGCTTATAGTAACAGTCTATGTGCCTCGTTATCGTATTTAGCTGACCACCATTGCATGATTAGTTGTTGTAAAGAGCTGTGGTCTGTGGTGATTCCTACACTTGCAGCAAAGCTTTTCCACACATATGTAGCAAGTTGTCCATTGTTGAAGGTGTGCTCTATTGTATCCATACCTAGCCTGTTACAACAGCAAAAACAATTGGCTGACTCAATGCCAAACCTGGTTAGTCTCTCGTTAGTGGGGAGTTTACCTCGTAAGGTTCTCCACAAAAGAAAAGAAGATTTAAAGGGAATACTCTTGTGCCAAATGAGAGAGTTAAATTTAGTCTTGCATCTCTTCTCCCTGATATCATTCCATGCAGAGGAGCACGTAAATTTGCCATCAGTGCTGAGTTTCCAGATCGCTTGGTCGAGGATGTCCTGCTGAATATGCAGTTCTGTTGAAAGGATGTTGGTTAGTTGACTGCTGGGTGCCTGTTGGATGAGCATGCTCCAGTTCCATTGTCCTTCTTGCCAAAATTCTGCTACAGTAATGTTATTAAATCTGTTACTGTCAGTAGAGAAATGTGCTAGAGGTCCGATGCCAAGCCAATTATCCCACCAAAAGGAACAGATGCCTGAATTGAGTTTCCAATGGATGTGCACTTCCACCTTACTTTTGTTATGCATCAGATATTTCCAGGTCCGAGAATCACCCGTATCCCATTTTTTACTAATCGGATTTGATCTTTGACAATATTTAGCCCTTACAAATTCTCCCCAAAGTGTTTGTTTGGATCTAAAAATCCACCACTGTTTATATTGGAAGGACTTACAAACATCTTTGAGATTCCTCATACCAACTCCTCCCTTGTCGTATGGAAAGCTAAGATTCTTCCATGATGCCCAATGGTATTTTCTCCTCTCATTCCTCCATCCCTAGAAAAAATCTGCCATTATACTTTGAACTTGCTTGAGGACCGTAGTAGGTGGAGTTACTGCTAAAAGAAGGTGAATAGGTAAGGATTGAAGAACATGCTTGACCAAGATTGCTCTACCACGATAACTCAATAGCTTAGTTTGCCAACCTGTAATTCTGCATAAAACTTTGTTAATAAGATCAGAAAAATAAACAATCTTAGGTCTACCAATAAAAAGGGGGCAACCAAGGTAAGTGATAGGACCCTCTTTTTGATTGAAACCTGTGATTCTTTTAATTCTTTCTCTCGTGCTGTTGAAAGCATTGGAATGAACCATAAAATGGCTTTTATCCTTGTTAATGAGCTGCCCGGAGGTCTCCTCATAGGAATTCAGAGTTTGCATAATGAGCTTAAGAGTGTTCCATCTTCCAGAAGTGAAGATGATGATATCATCGGCAAAACTTAAGTGGTTTACTTGGGGCCCTCTAGTCTCCATGAAAAAACCATTATAGTTAGGGATGTTGTGAAGCCTGTTAAGGGATCTCGAAAGGACATCTGCACCTAAAATAAATAGGGCGGGAGAAATAGGATCTTCTTGTTTGAGACCTCTCGTGGAATGAAAGAAACCATGTCTTTTGCCATTGACAATAATAGAATACCAATTGTTGGCCATGATCCTCCAAATCATGTCAATAAATACCTCGTCAAACCCCATTCTTCTTAATACCAAACATGTATAGGACCAAGAAACTCTATCGTACGCTTTAGCCATGTCCAATTTAATTATAACATTGCTCCCGATATTAGGCTTCTTAATCTGGTGAATAATCTCTTGGCCAAGCATAATGTTTTCTGATATACTCCTCCCTTTGACAAATTCGGACTGGTTTAGTGAAACCAAGCTAGGTAAGATAAGGCCGAGTCTAGAGCTCACCAATTTAGAAATAATCTTGCTAATGAAGTTACTTAAACTGATGGGCCTGAATTCAGTGAGCTTGTTAGGGTTGCTCACTTTAGGGAGTAGAACAATGCAAGAATGAGAGAAATATTTCAGAATCATTTGACCACAAAAGAATGCTTGAATGACACCATATAAATCCTTCTTGATGATATGCCAACATTTCTGAAAGAAGTAACCATTCATCCCATCAGGACCAGCTGCCGAATTAGGATTCATAGAGAAAACCACTTCCTTCAACTCTTCAAAAGTAGGCATAGTAATCAAATTATTATTTTGTTCCTGATTAACCATCCTGGGGATGCAATTGAGAACATCCTCACTGATGACCTTGTCCTCCCTCGTGAAAAGCTTTTGGAAATGTCCGCAGGCAGCTGCAGCAATGTTGTCATCTCCTTGTATCCACTCTCCCTCCTCACTGATAAGTTTGTGTATAAAAAGTCTTCGTCTCTTTCCTCTTATCAGTGAATGAAAATACTTTGTGTTAGCATCTCCCTCTTTGAACCACTGTAATTGAGTTTTTTGTTTCAAAATGGAGTTTTCCATTTTCAAAAATCTGATGTATTCTGCATTAAGCTCATAAAGTGTTGTCCTGTTTTTTTCAGTATGGTTTTGAACAAGATTCTCTTCAGCCTTCTTGACCTTCTCTTCATACTCCTTAACTTTAACAAAGATGTCACCAAATTCCCTTTTGGACCAGGAGCTCAGAGTATTGGACAATCTTTTCAATTTCTGATGAAATTGCCACATGATATTACCTTCTATAGTTCTGTCCCAGCAGGCCTTAACAACATCAAAGAAATTAGGTTGATCAGTCCAACAATTGAGAAATTTAAAATACCTGATTTGGTTTTCTTTTCTAGCACTCATTTCCATCAGCAAGGGACAGTGGTCTGATCCTACAGATGGTAAATGAGTGATAGTAGTTTGAGGCATTGTTTCCAGCCATTTGTCATTAACCATTGCCCTGTCCAGTCGTTTCCAGATTTTGTGATGGATTCCCCTTTTATTGGACCAAGTAAACCTTTGTCCACTAAAGCCTAGATCAATGAGCCCACATGCTTCAATTACAACAATGAATTCTAGACTTTTCCTCATGTTGTAAGGTATCCCTCCAAGCTTTTCCTCCATTGAAGTAATGACATTATAGTCACCAACTGAGCACCACGGTTTGCTGCTTTCAGCAGCATGGAACAACATTCTATCCCATAAGGGTCTTCTGAGTTGATCCTTACACTTGGCGTACACGAAAGTTTGGGTGAAATGAGTCTGAATTTCATTATGACTAATATCACAAGTGATTTGTTGGTCATCCTCCTCAATTACTACACAATCAATGTCCTTATTCCAAAAAAGCCAAATTTTGCCATTTCGATTACTTACAGCATGCTCCATGGCTAATTGGTTTTTAAAACTTTGGATTTGTATAGCATTAGAGAGGTTCTAAAATAACAATGATAGAAAGTTCGTGCATCCTCTTGAGCATTTTGATTCTTTCTAGAACACCTTGGGTATTGATCCCCCTAACATTCCAAATGATTGTACTAATCATTGAGATGATCTCGAAGAAAAGAGCCTAGTATTTGGTCTGCCAGCAGTGACAGTGTTGATGTCTTGGTTTTTGAATTGGAACCTGTCATGGTGTAATCCTCTAGGAGATAGTCCCTGCTTCTTTGCCACCTTGTGAATCTCTTCTTCCAGGCCTTTATCAGGATAAGGACTAAAAGCTCTAATCAATAGCTCACTAGTCTCATCCTCCTCGTCAGGGTCCTTGAGAGATTGATTGTCCCTATCCAGATCATCTTCAGAGTTGTCCACAGCATATTCATCAATATCAGGGCCTTTGTTAGTTTGACATTTATCATTTCTTTTATCTGGTGGCTCATTTATAGGAGTGTTCATATACTGGGCCTGCAGTGGAGTGATATCCATGCTAAGTTGTTCATCTATCATTATGAATTTCTTGCAAGTTTCTCCACCATTTTGTTGTTCCCCCTGCTGATTGTTATCCCCCTGCTGATTCTGTCTCTTCTTTGCAGTTTCTCTTTTTTTTTTGCTAGGTTTGTTCTTGCTTTTGGGTGTCTTTTCTTGATTGCTAGTACTTGCTTTTGCTCCCATATCCTTTGCCATTACCCCTTTGTTTTGTTTACCTGCAGTTTTCTCCTCTACTTGGTTTTTGTTTTTGCTATTTTTGTTGGTATTTTTTCTTTCTTCCTCTGATTGTTCTTGGTGTTGTACCTGTTGTTGATTAGTACTTTGTTGCTGTCTAGTGGTAGCAGGGGTTCTATAGTCTGTATTATAGTCAGTGTAAGTCCTCTCATGCATAGCATGAGACAAATTCTCCCCTTTGGACACCCCTTCCTGCATGTTAGGTTGTTTTTCCTGACATCCCCCTTCCTTCCCTCCTTCAACTTCACCAGCATCATCACGATAATTAGAATTGGGGTTTGTGGGGTTTGGGAGCATTGAGTCAATACCTATGGTCTTGTTTTTCCCATTGTTTCCTGTTGGCTTGTCCTGTGGTTCTTGGTGTTGGTCTCCCTTAGACCTGTTTTGTGCTGTTTGTAATATTTTCCTTCCATTACTGCTGTGTTCTCGACTGTCCTCCATCTGTTTTTCCTGCATGCTAAGGTTAGTAAAATAATTAGGATTTGCAGTATTAACTGTACCTGTTTGCTGAACTGTGCTTTGTGGTTGCTCCTTTGACACTTTGTTTTATGGTGAAGCTAGTCTCCACATTGTCTTCTGTGTTCGTTCTTCCTGTGATTTATTGTTTCTTCTTCTTGTCAGTTGCCATTCCTCCTCCTTTTGTTGTTCAGGTTGCTGTTCACTGCTCCCAGCCTTGGTCTTTTGTTGTTGTTGTTCCTCTTGTTCCCTTGTCTTGATTTGCCTGTGCTCTCCTCCTTGCTGTCCTTGTTCACCTTTATTCATATTTTTCAGTTCTGCTCCTAGCTCTTTCCTTCATTTGAAATCTTCATCCCTTATCTTGAAGTTACAGTCATCTATCATGTGGCCTTGATGTTTGCAATATGCACAATAAGGAGGAATATTTTCATACTCAATAGGTTGCCATCTCCCTATAGTGAGATCTTCATCATCCAAACCAATCCACACATGTCTAGGTCTATCTTTGGTGGGGTCTACTTGGACCTTTACCTTGGCCATACTTGCTCTAGTTCTTTTAATAGAGGCTGTATCTAAGTACAACACTTTGCCCACTGATTCTAGAAGGGGTGTAATGAATTCTTTCTTGAAACAGTGCCACGGTAGGCCTGGCAGTAGTAGCCATATAGGAACGATGGGTGTTTCTTCTTCAGGTCTAAATTTGGGAGTCCATGCTTGTATTCTCATAAGTTTACCCTCGATAGTCATTCTTTGTTGTGTCCATACAGTGTTATAGTCCAATTCATTGTACAAATCAATAAACACATGCCTAGCATTGTAATGAGCAATATTGACCCCCCCATTCAGTTGAGTTTGTAAGATGAAGCTTTTTCGGATGAGCTCTATTTTCGGCATGGTAGTACTGAATTTGCCTATAAGGGTGTATTTACAATCTACAGTCAATTTATTCATGAAGTCATCCATGTCATAAATAACAGCAGGCTGGCCCTGTTTAGTCATGTGTCTAGGAGGGACCAGTTCTATATTGGTAGCCTGTGTAGCATGAATTTGTCTAAGCCTGGCAGCCAAAGTTTGTACCACCGTATAGGGGGCAGGTTCAGGCTACTGGTCCTGTCTGTTTTTTTGGTTATAATTTGGATTGCTTGGGACTTTGGACTGATCGGGATGGGTGGTTTGTTGGTTTTTTTGATTGGAGATATTGTGTCTATCATAATTGCTGGAGATTTTAGGGAAGTCCTTGTGATAGTTATTAGGATTAGAATTTTCTCCATGATTAGGTATTTGAGATTGACTGTTAGTTCTCGCCCTATTTTGATTTTGATCCCCATATTGTTGGGATTCGATGTCCCCCCTGAGCCGCTCCTGGTCATTCAATTTAATTAATTTTTGCCCCTTTGCATTGTCATTCGAATGAGTCTCACTACTACTCAGATTAATAGCATCTCTATTAGAATTAGCATGAGAATCCTTACTTGCTTGAATATCAGCCTCATTCGATTTTTTCCTTTGGGAATTGGTAGCTCCTGCGTGATGTCCTTGCATCTGATCATAATGAATTTCATTAACATAATTAATGGTTTTACCTGGTCTTTGTTGTCCCTCCTTACTTGCTAGAGTATCCGTTGGTTTCACTCCAAATGAGAATTGGGGTGAGCTCTCCACATTAATCACCTCCACGGTTGTATCCCCTGCCTTATCGTGTTGATCATTTGAATCAGGACTCAGTCGTCTATCTCCATGCTTTGATTTCATCTTCATTTTTTGTTTATCCGTTGAGAGTTGGTCCTGTTTTTGACCATTTGGGCCAGCATGATCCTGTGAGTATGTCCTCTGGTGTTCTGCTTCATTGCTGCAGTTGAGTTGTTCAACCTCAGTTTGTTGCTTGGCTGTAGAAGCAATCAGACTTGCTTGAATTTCCTTTTGGTTGTGTTGTTGTCCTGAATTGTTGGAGATATTGGTGAGGTGGACCTCCTCATCCATAGAATAATTCCCCCTAATAACGTGGCCGTCACTTTTTGATTTTCCGGCTGCTCGCTCATCGGAATTCTTGTCGCCGACGATTGGGCCACCCATTTGACCTGAGATTGCAGTGAGAGGTACCTCTTCACCAGGTGAGCAAACCCCAGTGGTCAAATCGCCATGAAATTGATGGGAGGATGGACGAATCTGAAGGCTAAGTTCCTGCGATTTTTTGGTAAAATTCCCAGAATTCGCCTCATCAGTTCTCTCAAATGGCACGATGGATTCATCCAAATTTTTAGTATGTTGTAGCTCTTGATTAGTAGAATCATTCCCTGCAACCAATTTTCTATGAATCAACCTTTCACGATCAGAGGAAATAAGTTTTTGAATCCCGTCCAACTCCCCTTCTGAAAGCGCGATATGCATCGCCTCATTATTTCGCGAATTCGTGGAGCTGTAGAATGAATTAGAGGAGGATTCTTGGTGGGTTTTGTTCGTCTTCTCAAGGCGCCTCTGATGGTTTTCATCCGGCGGCTTGAAACTGTTCACCGGCGGCTCACGCGCCATTCCAGCAATGAGCTAGCCGTTGGAGCTGTAACAGCTGTGTATTTTTCATGAGAGTCTGCGAAGAGAGAGAAATTAGAGAGAGAAAAAAATTGAGAAATGGGGAAGTGATTTTTTTTTTAGTTAAGTTTAGTATACTTTACTTTTTTTTACTATTGATTTAATTAACGTTATTCAATTTTTTTTCAGACTATGTGTACTTGGGAGTCGAGGTATAATTTGGTCATTGGGATCACATTTGAGAGGAAGGCATCCACCAGACTGTCTAGCTGGCTAAAGAGCGTTCGAGATAGTGGTGAACGTCCCAGTTGGATGTTGCCTCATGTTTTTGATGAATCGGGTCAGTATTGGAACACAGACAAGTTTAAGGCAATATCAAATCAAGCCAAAATGGCTAGAGGCAGTCTTAAAGGTGGCTCGTTGCACATTGGAGGTGCAAAGACGGTTGGAACAATTGCACGAGAGATGGTAAGTTCTAATTCAAACTTTTAAATAAATAATTAGTTCATACATATATATCGTTATAAATTTCAGTTTTTATTTATAGGAAAAAAATTGGGACGCACTCCCATGGAACCAGAGATTTTCAAAAAGACTCATGTTAGGAAGAAAGAAAATGAGTCGGATCCAGATGTGTGGGTGGAGAAAAGGGCCGAACGAACTTTTGTAAGTTATTTAATATGAATAATATATATCAATAGTGAATATATTTATGATATGTATATATATTGATGTCAATATTTATATTTAATATGCAGAATGACTTTCATAAGTACGACGCTGAGAATCTAGATAGTTCGGTTCAATTGACACCTGAACTGTCCACTCAGATTTGGAAAGAAAGAGTGGTAGGGGGGGATACACAAGGGTAGATACTATGGTCTAGGCTCTCGCAACGATGTTAGACGCCTTCAGTCAGGTTTAGAAAGTATTGGATCATCACGTCAAGCTGAGGCACTTGACGATGTTCAGATTGTTGCTATGTCGGATCAAATAACTAAACTTACAACGGCACTAGCAGAGTCAGAGGGGAAAAGAGTAGATGAACAACAAAGCATGAGTGAGACCGTTCAGCAAATCAAAGAACAAGTGATGAACCTCTCTCGTCGACCTACTACTTCGGCTTCCGATGACACCGACGATGAGAGTGATGAGGATGATTATGTAGATCTCACTCCCTAGTTTAGATCTTTGGACATTTATGAACTTTTTGAAATTTTAAAAGACTTTATAAGTCTTTAATTTATGATTTAGATACTTTTGAATGTTATTTTAAGTTTGTTGTTTTATGTTTTGTTTAGATTGTTTATAATTATGTGTGTTTGATTGGGCTGAATAGTGTATAATTGAATTGAATTGCATTTGCAGGTGGGCAGCAGAAGCTGCGAGCTGCTACTGCCAAAAATATTGCAGAAAAAGCGATGGACAGCGTGGTTTAGTCCGTCGCTTTTTTGGGTTTTTAAAATTAAAATTTCCAGAAAAGCCACAGACAATGTCCTTTTATCAGTCGCTTTTCTGGGATTTTCAAAAAATAAATTTCCAGAAAAGCGACGGACTGCGTCGCCCTTTAGAAATTAAAAAAATTAAAATTAAAATAAAGTGACGCAGTCCGTTGATTTTTTTAATTTTTTTTAAAAAAAATAGTAAAAAAGTGACTCAGTCCGTCGCTAAAAGAGACGCAGTCCGTCTCTAAAAGAGACATAGTCCGTCGCTTTTTGAGCGACGTAGTCCATCGCTTTTTTAAAAACGATGTTGTCCGTTGATTTTTAGCGACGCAGTCCATCGCTTTTTGAAAAGTGTCGAGTTAAAAATCGACGGAAGTGACTGCATCGCTTTTTCGTCGATTTTGACCAAAAAAGCGACATAGTCCGTTGCTTTTGGCCGTCATTTTTTGACACTTTTTTAGTAGTGTTCTTCTTCAAGTTTCAAAACCCTCTCAAACTCAGAGAAAACGTACTAAAATTATATTGATTGTTTCACACTGAAAAATATTATGGTACTAAAATATGATACTAAGCTATAACTCTCAACGAGTATTTATAGTTATAAAAAATTTGCGCTACAGCGGGTCATTCGACGACATTAGTCGAAATAGCTGATCAACTCGGTGACTCACCCTTCTTCTGGATCATCACCTTTTGTGCTTTGCCTTCAGTATGTTTGTGTCCTGGATCATTGGGCAGTATATCCTTGTTTCGCGAAACTGTTTGGCGACATGTCGACTGCTTCTTTCATCACCTTTTTGATCCTCTTCCTTCAGGGCTTCACGTACTGGATCAAAGGGCGGAGTATGTCCTTTCGGCGACTCGCCAGGTGTGCTTGGCGAAGCTCGGGCTTCAGTTTCTTTGTTCTTTTCAGCCTTTATGTTCCTTTTTGCGCGTAAGTGTCCATTTTTTCACTCAAACTTCAAATACCTGACACTTACGAGTTTTCATTAGATATTGAGATAAAATAAGCATTTGAGGATACTATTTCTATTAAAATAAATCCCTAAATGTGTCCAATTTGTGGACTCATCAACACCCCCAACATAACCTTTTGCTTGTCCTCAAGTAAAACTCAAGTTCAGCAGTTCCAATAGGATGTCTCAAATAGTGCTACACAAGAATAAATCATGAACATACAAAAGAAGACTCCAATTACTCATGCAAAGATCAGTTGTGTACTCAAAGATTCAAGTTGTGACACACCATTACCAAAGATTTTCATGATTGCAATACTTGCTATTTATACAAGTTCAAGCTCAACAAAAAGTATCTAAATGCCCTTACATAAAGAATGATTCCATACTCACACACAGAGGTTAATCAATTCAAGATCAGGAATTGGATGCAATGCTCACACTCAAAAAGAGGAAGACAATGCATGTTTTCACCCATAGGCTTGCCTTTATTTTCCAATCGATCTTCGATTTGACTCACTCAAGATAAAAAAGGTCTTTCTAAGGCTTGTAATGGGGCTGAGTGTAAAGGTATGGTCATTTAGGCTTAGTGACTTTTTCCTCATGAGATGTGGTACTCTCAAGGCATTCCCTTCTTTTCCTTTATCAATTCTTTTTCTAGTGCTTCTAAGTCATCTTTTTATTCCCCTCCAAGGATTGCTTGGAAACCCGATTTCTTTTGTACTTTTATTCCACAACTTTTTTATTTTATTTTTATTTTTTATGGAGGGTTTCCATTATTCTGCAATACCATGGGTTAAGGGAGACTTTTCTTGCAGTTCTTGACTCCTCCTTCTCCTTTTCACCACACTCCCAACTTAGGCTTTTGGCCTAAGTTGGCTATTCACTAAACCACAAATCAAGAGGATTATAGGTAGTGGGTCAAGTAAGGTCTAGGGTTCATCAAGGTTCTTCCAAAGAAAGGTAAGGCTCAAAGGGTGTTCAAGAGAGTTTCACATGCTCACGAGTAGGCCACAAAATAGGTATATGTCAAATTTGGCTCACACTTCTCAAAAGTTTCCTAAGATCATTTCAAGAGCACACCTTACTAAATCAATCAGACTAACGGGGTAAATTCTCATGCAAGGTTCAAAGTAAGCTCATCACACAAGGCATCGACACTTAAGTCAAACAAGACTACATACTTTCGCTAGTGTGCAATAGTCATTACAAGAGAATCAATTTAATAAATGGCTAATCACAACGAGATACAAAGAGTTCGCATATTGTCTATGCAATTTCATTTGGCCTCGTCGTAGCCGCATATTCATGTTCATTCGATTGACTGCATTATTCAAGTCATTGGTATTGATTAAAGCCGAGGCTTGAATTTGTACAAGAACAACCACTTTCAACACAACAGGTGGCAAAAAATTTCAAAAAATGAATTTTTTTTAATTTTAATTTAAAATGAAAGGGAGCCATAAGCTCAAACATCCATGAAAAGCAGATAAAACACAATTTTAAAGCAGAACAACCCAAATATATACAAAACAAAAATCACAAATAGCACACAAAAGGTGAGCCTCACCCCACCAAAAAATAAAAAAAACATTACTCCTCAAATGCAATTAGCACAGAATCTGAAAGTAAAGATAAGTAGGACAAATAAGGAGGTAAAGAAGTGATCTTGGTTATGCGATTGCTCCTTTTGTCAGGTATCAATGCCCGAAGTGTTGTTAGTCTGCTTCAGGTTCTTCTTTTCTCTTCTCTCTGCTTCAGCTTCTGTAGCGATATTTGCCTCAACCATTTTATTCAAATCATGCACTGCTTTGAAGGCATGTATCACATTGACGAACCCTTGAGTCCATGAAGGGACAACAGGGTCAGTGTGAATCCTCCTACTGGAACTTGTTTCCTTGCTCTTGCTCTTGAAAGTTCTTCTGAACTGTTGCGTTCTTATGTGTCTGGGTGGCATGTTCCTTCCTGCAACTTTTGGTCTGGCCATGTCTGCAAAGTCTTTGAGATAATGTTAGAACAACCAAAGCAAAGACGTTCATCTGCAAAAAAATTTATATAATCCATTCAGTGAGCCATAGACATTCCGTTGAAGGTCACAGTGCAGAAAGAGTTAGAGGTGTAGACAAAGGGCGATTAAGGTGTAATTCGGCGAAACGCTGAATGCACTTGGCGATCCTGTACTTCTTCGTCGAAAATTACAGCAACCACAATAAATAAAGCATGATAGTAAGGCGAGATAGGGTACTTAGGCTAACCAAGGAGTGGTTCGGCGAGCCGTCATAGCTCGCCGAATTACCTATCGTGCCTAATTTTGACCCATCTTTTCAAAATCAACCCCGTTACCCCCGAAAACACAATTAAAGGACAAGTAACACAAATTTAATGAAGGCCCAAAACATACGAATACAACCCATCACACATTAAGTCGACTAGATACATCATAGAACAAAATTTCACCGTTTAAGCCAGGTTATCGAATAACAATTGACACTTAACCAATTCTATCCACCCATGAAGGTTCAATAGATCCTAACAATGTCAAAGAATGTGCAAATGAGTGCAATGCTGACAAAATAATTACGGGTATTAAGAAAATAACCTTTTGTACTTATTGAAATACTACCGAGAAGCTAGGCGGCAATGGAATCCAAATCCGTGCACAAATTAATGAACCAAAATACTCTAGAAGTGCAAGAAATATAAAATTAGAGTGCTGGTGTGGGTTGTGAACAGATAAAAAGTGAAGGAAAGTGAATAAAGTGGGAACTTTTAAACCTTTGGCTTGCAAAAACCGTCCAATTTTCTCCCACTCGGCGACATTAGTCAAGTTTTCCTACTCACTCAGCAACACGCCAACTTTTTTGTTTCTCCGCCTAAATTTATAGAACCTCTGGTTTACGGGGGGTCCAAACGATGATTTTCATCGTGATCGCCGACATTGTCGGCAATTCGCCAATAATTTCCAAAGCTCACCGAGTTTTATAGACTTTGATATTGACAATGTCTAGAGTTAAATAGCGGATAAGATCAGATTCGCCGACCCCTTTGGTGACTCACCGACTAAATCTATTACTCACCAATCTGTAATTTTGTTCACTCTCGACACTTCCAATTGCATAATCAACACACCATTATCTTATCGAAGCAAAAGAAAGTAATAAATGGTTTTGCGTTGCCTCACAAATATCACTTTAGTTAACGTCGTGGCATGACACAACAGCTTCTTCAAGTGTATTCTAAATATATCACTTTAACCAAAAAAATCTCTTGACAATCCCCAAAATATAATTTCCGACATTGATTGTTCACTTTGAATGGAGGTCCTTCCTGATCTTCAACTTCTATGAGACCATTGGTGAACACTTGCGTTACTCTAAAAGGTCCAGACCATTTGGATTTGAGCTTTTTGGGTAAGAGTCTAAGTCGATAGTTGTATAACAAAACCCAATCTCCTACCTTGAAGTCCCGCTTGAGTATTCGAGCATCATGCCATTTCTTCATCTTCTCTTTGTAGATGGCTGAACTTTCATACGATTTGAGTCGAAATTGATCTAGTTCGTTCAACTGTTCTACCCTCTCCCTTGAAGTGTTTGACCAGTCCAAATTTAAGGCCTTTAATACCCACACCGCTTTGTGTTCTTGCTCGACGGGCAAATGAAAAGCCTTACCATAAACCAATTGATATGGAGACATACCGATAGGTGTTTTATAAGCAGTCCGGTATGCCCATAGTGCATCATCGAGTTTCCTAGACCAGTCAGTCCTGTTGGCATTTACTGTCTTTATCAAGATGCTTTTTATTTCCCGATTTGACACCTTGACTTGGCCACTTGCTTGGGGATGATATGGGGTTGCTACTTTATGTTTCACCCTATATTTGCTCAGTGCCATTGAAAACTACTTATTGTAAAAGTGAGACCCCCATCGCTAATGATTGCCCTAGGAATGCCAAATCATGCAAAGATGTAGCATTTCATAAATTGGACAACACTTATCCCTTCGTTGTTTGGAAGTGCGATGGCATCTACCCATTTGGAGACATAATCTACAACCACCAAGATGTATTTATTTCCAAATGAGCTCACAAATGGGCCCATGAAATCAATCCCCCATACATCGAATAACTCGACTTCCAAAATAAGAGTGAAAGGCAACTCGTGCCTTCTAGACACACCGCCTTGTTGCTGACATTGAGAGCATTTCTTTACAAATTCATGTGCATCCTTGTGTAAGGACGGCAAGTAATAACCACTTTGGAGGACTTTAGCGGCAGTGTGAATACCACTATGGTAACCTCCTACTGGAGATGCATGGCAAGCATGGAGAATGTCTACTGCTGCTTCTTCTGGAACACACCTCCTAATAACATGGTCAGTACATTCTTGAAACAAGTATGGTTCATCCCAAAAAGTACTTTTTAACATCGAACAATAATCTCTTTTATTGGTAAAAGGCCAGCTCATCCGGCATCAATCCAATCACAATGTAATTTGTGAAATCTACATACCACGACATAGGTTTGAGAGATATAGCAAATACTTGTTCGTTGGGGAATCAGTCGTCCATGTCGACTTCACGCCTGGCATCCGCCCTTTCTTCCAACCTTGACAAGTGGTTGGCCACTTGATTTTCACAGCCTTTTCGATCTACAACATCAAAATCGAACTCTTGTAATAGTAGCACCCACCTTATCAATCTAGGTTTTGCATATTTCTTCGCCATTAAGTAGTGGAGTGTAGCATGATCAATGTGTACTATTACCTTGGTGCCTAGCAGGTATTCCCGAAACTTTTCAAATGCATAGACCATTGTGACTAACTTTTATTCAGTGACTGTATACTTTCCCTGGGACTATTAGAGTTTTTCTTGCGTAATAAATTGGGTGAAATAGTTTGTTGCTCTTTTTCCCTAACACTACTCCCAACGCCATACCACTGGAATCACACATTACTTTGAAAGATTCGGACCAATCAAGACTGTTGATAATCGAAGTAGATACTAATTTTTGTTTCAAACACTTAAATGCGGCCATACAAGAATCATCAAGATAGAACTTCACTTCCTTCACTAGGATTTTGGACAGCGGATGTCCAATCTTTGAGAAGTCGTTAATGAACCTTCGGTAGAAACCTGCATGACCCAAGAAGCTGCGAACACCCTTCATTGAAATTGGCGGGGGTAATTTCTCAATGACCTCAATTTTCACCTTGTTAACCTCCAACCCCTTTTGCGACACCTTGTGTCCAAGAACGATACCTTCCTTCACCATAAAGTGACATTTTTCCCAATTGAGAACCAGATTCGTATCCACACACCGTTGGAGTACCTGTCCTAAGTGTGTCAAGCATTCCTCAAACGTGTCCCCTACGACTGAGAAGCCATCCATGAATATCTCCATAGAGTTTTTGACCATATCCGCAAAAATAGACAACATGCAATGCTGGAATGTTGCTGGGGCATTACACAACCCGAATGACATCCTTTTGAATGCAATGTTCCATAAGGGCAGGTAAAAGTGGTTTTCTCTTGGTCCTTCGGCGAAATAGAGATTTGATTTTAACCGGAATATCCATCTTAAAAGCAATACCACCCCCGTTCTGATAACCGGTCAAGCATCTGGTCTATAAAGGGCATTGGGAAGTGGTCCATGAGTTAAGCTTCCGATAATCCATGGATACTCTCCACCCAGTCACTGGTCTTGTCGACACAAGTTCTCCGTTTGCATTTGGGACTATGGTTATACCTCCTTTTTTGGGTACGCATTGCATCGGACTTACCTACTTACTATCTGCAATATGGTAGATCACTCCCGCATCTAGCCACTTGATGGTCTCCTTTTTCACCACCTCTTGCATTGAAGGGTTCAATCTCCACTGATGCTCCATACTAGGTTTACATTCACTCTCAAGCCGAATCTTGTCAGTACAGATGCCAGGAGGAATTCCTACTATATCGGCTATTGTCCATCCAATAGCTTTTATATTCTTCTGCAATACTTCATTGAGCAATTTTACCTACCCTTCAAGAAAATTAGCTGCGATAATCACTGGTAAAGTACTATTGGATCCTAAGTAGGCATAATTTAGATGAGAGAGTAGGACTTTTAACTCCAGACCTGGCGGTTCTTCTGTTGATGGCTTTGCAGGAGGACTTTCTCTGTTTTTTAGGTCAATATCCAACTTGGTTGGATTGCTTGAATATACTCCTAACCCTGATAAGGCTACCACTTCCTCATATCGTTGACTTCGGATTCATCATAGTTGGAAAGTACAGATACAAGGGGTTCATTCTTATGCATTAAATGGCTCACATTTGCCACTGCCTCATCTATAACATCCTTATTGGACACCACTTGGATATTACTTGGTTGCTTCATGGATTTACAGATATTGAAGGTCACCTCATCATAATTCACACGAAACTTTAATTTCCTTCTTTCGACATCCACCAATGTTCTCCCGGTAGCTAAGAATGGCCTTTCCAAAATAATGGGGATTTCAACATCAATCTAACAATCCAGAATCACAAAATCGGCCGAAAATATGAACTGATCTACTTTTACCAATATGTCATAGAGTATCCCTACGGGGTGCTTGATTGATCGATCAGCCATAAGGAGTCTCATTGTGGTTGCCTTTGGTTCACCCAAACCAAGTTGCTTATATATTGCATAGGGCATCAAGTTAATGCTTGCTCCTAAATCACACAAAGCCTTGGCGAATTAGAGCATGCCAATTGTGCACCGGATTGTGAATGCCTAAGGATCTTATCTCTTAGTGATTGACTCATTTGTCATAATTGCGCTGCAACTATGGGGCACCTTGATCGTTTCATACTCCAAGATCCTTTTATTTGTAACCAGCTCTTTCATGAATTTGGCATATCCCTACATTTATAACAATGCTTCTACCAAAGGAAGGTTAATTGATAAGCTCTTGAATACTGACAATTTTTTTTTGAACTTCTCATCTTCATTCTTCTTTTTCAAACGTTGAGGAAATGGTGGAGGTATTTTGGTAAAGGGTGCATGACTTTTGGAACTTGATTGTGTTGCTTTATATCCTCTTGTGGTTCGTTGGCAAGGTTTTGTGGACTAGGCAATTCTCGTTCCTCTCTACCCTGGCTCTCTTCCTAAGTTCGAGGGTCCTCATCCTCCATCACATTCCCTTTTGCCATCTTTCCACTATGGGTAACCACAACCAGCCTTCTTTTATTATATTCCATCAGTGTCCTGGATGTCAATTGAGCTGATAATAGACTCAATTGACCTTCTAGTGTTTTAATGGAATCAACATGAGAATTCACTTTACTATTCAGTGATGAAAAGTCATCTTTCATTCCTTTTAGCAAATCATCAGAGCCCTCAACTTTATCAAGTATGCGTGACAACAAATCATTTACCCGAGGACTACTTGCGTTTCCTTTTGACTTCAGGCTTTCACTCAATTGAGTACGGTTTTCCCCATCGTCATCTTGCTCAGCCGAATTGTGGCAATATCTCTTTGGTTCTTCACTCCTATAATGGTTCCAACCTTGATTTCCTCCCCGTTTTTTATAGCGTGGGTGGAAACCCTCCTTATATCTTGTGTAGTTCCAACCTTGATTCTCCCCCAGTCTTAAGTAACCAGAAGGAGAATCCTCCTTAACTCGAAAAACTCCATATGTCCCCTTCATGTGCTCGTGTATCACTTCCCTTTGAGACAACATCTTTTTTATGTTTTCGTCCCTTACTTTTTCTTTATTGAGTTGTTCTTGTGTTAATCTAAAGCACAATGGGGAAACGTGGTCATCTTTTGTGTACCATGCTTGATTTACTCTAGTCATGCCATCTATAAGGAATGAGGCTACTTCAAAGGATTGTAACATTATTCCTCCTTGCACTAGCTGATCAGCTATCCCTTTATTCACCAAATCCAGACTATGGTAAAAATATTGGAGCAATAACTCACTTGGCAGTCCATGCGTTGGACATCTTCGCAAAAATCACTTAAATCGTGTCCATGATTTGTGAATTGGTTCGCCTTTCTTTTGATTAAAATTTTGAATGTCATTTCTCAATTTCATCATCTTTGATGGAGGGAAGAGTCTTTTATGAAAAGCCGTAACCAACTCCTCCTATGACTTGATGGAGTTCTTTGGAAGCTCGACCAACCACTTAGTTGCTTCCTTGGTTAATGATAATGGAAATAAGCGCACGCTTATGCATTCTTAAGATAGATTCTTGAATGACAAAGGGGTGCACACGTCTACAAAGCTTTGTATATGCTCATATGAATCTTCGTGCTCCTACCCGCCATATAAACCTCTTGAATGTATGAGATGGAACATTGTGCTAGTAACTTCAAATATTGCACTTCCGTCTGCTTGTGGCATGCAAATTGCACCCATCTCATCCACTTGGGCAGGGTTGTATACACTATTAACATCATCAATATTGTCTCGATGAAAAGCATAACCTGTTGGATAGCCTTCTTGGCAGCTATTTTCGCCGTTCACACTCATATAACTAAAATATACTATCTAAGAACATATAGAAAGTCATAAATTTAATTAGAACCTCATCTGACTACATACAATCTCAGGTACACATCTTAATGCTGTTGCTAATCTAATGACTTAGCCACACTCTCTTGCTCTCATTTAAGAGTCATAATACCACACTTTTACCACTCACATTTATCAAAAGTAACACCTTAACTTTTCACCTAATTTGTGTCCAACCTACTAGATTAGATCTCTAACTAACATCATCACCCTCATGTTGTCATCTATTTTTTATCACGACACTTATCTCAAATTCAAGCTTAGTGTCTATTACTAAACACATATATCAATATAATTGCCTGCTGACTATACTATTGTACAACTACTAGATAAGATTAAGAAACACTCACCCACTAAGATCTCATGACAAGTAGTCAATCTTTATTTCTCTGTCTACCTATTTACTGATTACCATCTCATTCCCTTTCACAACTTAAGTACTATTTATCCACTTAATATACATCATTGCCTAATTAGTTCTACAATTCTCCGAATACCATATGGCTCTCCCTTAAAAAAATCATATGCCTAGCTTAGGTCTATCACCTCATGAATATTCTGATCTTCTATTGAACACCTATACTTGGTCTTCACTAGCATAATAACACATCGACATAAACTTCTTTATGATTAAAGTACACTCTCACTCATCTTAACTAGTAACTACTCATCTTCCTTCTATCATGAAATTCATAAAATATTATCACTCTTTAGCCTACACATAAGGGATAAAAGCTCCTCATTAATTAATTACTTACTGGGTACATGACTACAACTACATAATTGACCTAATCATTATCTCACTTTCTTAGATTACTATACCTCTGCATGCATTCTTCTAACTTTGGACACTTCTACTACTGGCTCATAACATCGTAACTCATACTATCTTTCCGGGTGAAAATACTACCCAGGCTCTAAAACATACTTCCTCATAGGGGTTTCAACTGAAAATAGTTTTAGAGAGGATAGTATGGGAGTACATGTTTCTTTTAGCTCGAATGCACGATTAATATGAATAAGAGTGCATTCTTTTGAATCTCAACACTTGAGCTCACTCACGGGCTTCTTTCAAGCCCCTTTGCAGTCATATGAATTTCTGAATACTTTTGTTAAGAGTAACTCATTGGTAAGGATCAGGGCTTTGCTTTTCAACCACCTTGAGTATGAGGGGTAGTTGAACGGATTTGAGAAATGCACGGGTTTGAATAAGTTACTCATGACATAGTTCTATTGCACGATTTAGAGTATGTAGAAGGGAAACTTATCTTAAATGTCTGTAGTCCCTCATTTATAGAGGTGGGGCCCTCACAACCATAAATAAGATCCTATTAACACAACTTCATAGACACCCTAGGATACTTAAACTCTGTGCTCTGATACCAAGTTTTTCATAACCCGAGCCTACACCCTGAATGTGGTGTCACAACCCAAGGTAGACCCTAAATGTAACCCAACATATAAGACCTTGAGAGGCCCCATACAAGTGACTTAGAATGCATCATACAAGATAATAGAAATTAAGAGATTTCAAAGATGATTTCACAATATAGAGTTTTATAAAATGAAGCGAAAGTCTAACATATGTCTCAAAGCCGTCTTGTACATAAGAATAATAGGGACGTAACCCGTACATCAAGTTAAAAACTAAAATTTAAAGACATAATAAAATAAAGTCTTGGTCTTCAGAACTTCAGGATTCACCAATCTTCAAATTTCTACTAAGTGATCCCTAGCCATTGAAACATGAATCTAGACTGTCGGACCCTACATTTGGGAGAATATAGGCAAGAGTATGCATTAGTAGAAAATGTACAAGTATGATAGTAATACATAAATTATGAACATCATGATAAAAGGACCTTTTCATTAGATGCAATGACTAAGCTAAAACATGTGAATTTAAGAGTTAGAAAACATGAGTCATAAAACATAGTCAATGCAAGCCAACATCTTTAAACATTTGAGAGATACTTATTGAAATAACCTTAGTTCATTATTGTGGGAGAATTACTTTTAACCAATAGGTAAGACCATAAGAGATATTAACATGAAATCCGATGTCTACTCCACACTGAAAAGAGGTGTTCTCACTTGCCAAGGTAAGAACCATGAAACTTCTAGCTTACGTGGATCCACTAGCTATTGTCTATCTAGACAAACCTATGGTGGAACATAGTTTATGGGAAATGGGTAATCACCACTTCTCCACTTGGTACTAAGCATAACTCCCACAAAATATTCATTATTCTTAACTTTCCTTAACATTCATGAGACATGGGTAGTCGCCACTTGTCTTATCATAGGAGATCATGGTTAATCGCCGCTTGCCTCATTATTAGAATAGCTCCTTAACTTTGATTCATTTTAGGTGAGAAGACCTTTCAACCTTAGAATCCTTTATGTGAGAAAAACCTTTCATATTCATGCATGGAGTAATTATGTGAGAAATCCTTTCACAACAATTAACAACAAAAACATCATATATGCTATACTCTCAAAAAAACTAACATCATATTTCATCAATTTCATAAGAACATGCATATTTCCATAATTGTCCTTTCATGGTTCAAAACCCACTTTCAATCATCATAATCTAGAAACTATGGGTTAAGCATAGGTTCATCTTAAAAACATGGAAACTTCTCAATTCATGCATAAAAGATCATAAAACAATCAAATAAATCAACATTCAAAGGAACCCATGTCATAGAAGAAAACCCTAGCTTCAATTGGCAATTTCTAACTTCAAAATTGGGGAATTTAGGAACTCTATGGAGGAAAGGGCTCCATAGATAAAGACTATTATACATTAATGTCAAAAGCTTGACTTCAATATAGGATTAGGAGACTTGACTTGAAAACCCTAGTTTTTTTCTTCTTGAACTTCTAGAGAGAGAAATATTTGGAGAGGAACACTTGTTTTTCTTTTGAGGATTTGAGAGAATCATTTCAATTGAGGGTTTTTGAGAGTTAAAACCATTTATATTGGCTTCTATTAGAGGGAAAAATGACATAGTATTAGGCTAGAATAATTAGGAAAAAACCCAAAAGCCCTTAAGAAAAATAACTGCTGACTCCACTCACAGCCCAACCCACGGTCCGTTGATCAGACCACGGATAGTTAATTAGACCACGGATCGTCCTGGTTGGTTGTGGGTGAGATCAGAGACCAACAATGGGATTCTAAACATCATAAGGAAGGTAGGAATTTATTCTAATAGCCCAACATGAATGCAATTACATAAATATGCATATCTGAGGAGGAAATATCAACTTCAATCTAAAGCATGTTCAAAACATCATATCATGAGGTCTATATGCAACTCATACTCAAATGCACATAAACATGTAGAAATCAATCAAGTGGCTCATTATATCAAAATCTAAGCTTTTCATGAACATGTATAAATGAGGAAATCATGGGAATATCTAAGACATGTGACACTTAAACAGTAAACCATGAGGAACTCAATACCTCAAGCTAGAGTAGGGACGAAAAGAAAGAGATGAGGATATCGGGACATCATATCGTCCCGGCCTCCCAAGTAGCACCCTCTACTAACTAATTCCTCAAAAGAATCTTTACAGAAGCAACTTCTTTGTTTCTCAACCTCTTAATTTGTCGATCTAAAATCTCAACCAAAACTTCCTCATAAGAAATATTCTCCTTAACTCCCAACACTTCTAAGGGAACTATAGATGTCGGATCTCCAACACATTTCTTTAACAATGAGACATGGAAAACTGCACCAATGCCAAGTCATTAGGCAAATAAAGTTCATAAGTAACCTTCCCAATATGCCTCAAAATCTGATATGGGCCCACATAATTGGGACTAAGCTTCCCTTTCTTCCCAAATCTCATTACACCCTTCACGGGTAAAATTTTCAAGTAGACCCTATTGTTTCCCTAAAACTCAAGATCTCTTCTTGGAACATTGACATAGGACTTTTGTCGACTTTGAGCCATTTTCAACCTTTCTCTAATAAGCTGAACTTTTTCCATAGCCTCATGTACCAATTCGGGACCTATCAAAGGAACTTCACCCACTTAAACCAACCTATAAGAGATCTACACTTCTGACCATATAGAGTCTCAAATGGAGCGATGCCAATAGTTGAGTGATTTCTATTGTTGTATGCAAACTCAATCAAAGGCAAATGATCATCCCTATTACCTTTGAAGTCAATCACACACGCTCTCAACATATCTTCCAATGTTTGGATAGTATGCTCCGCTAGCCCATCGGTTTGTGGATGAAAGTCCATGCTAAGATTAACACGAGTACCTAGGCCCTTTTGGAAGGATTTCAAAAACTGCAAAGTGAATTGGGTACCATGATCGAAAATAATGGACAAAGGCACTCCATGCAATCTAACCATTTCCCTCAAGTACAACTTGGCATAGTCCTCCACCAAATAAGAAATCTTGATGGGAATGAAATGAGTAGATTTTGTCATTCGATCTACTATAACCCCAATCGAATCATGTTGCCTCCGGGTGCGTGGTAAACCAACAATGAAGTCCATGTTTAAATCTTGCCACTTCCAAGTAGGAATTCTAACATCTTGAGATAAACCTCACGACTTTTGGTGCTCAACTTTCACTTGTTGACAATTAGGACACTTAGCCACAAATTCCACAATATTTTTCTTCAGCCCATTCAACCAATAGATCTCCTGCAAGTCACGATACATCTTGCGTAGATCCTGGGTGAAAGGAATATCGAAAACTATGAGCTTCTGACAAGTTCTTCTCTCTCAAGTCAACCACATCGGGAACACATAAACGGCCTTGATAATGAAGCACACCATCTCCCTCTTGGGAGAAAACATCTACATAATTTTTAAGCACCGCTTCCTTCAATTCCATCAAAGTTGGATCAAGACCTTGCTTGGCTTTCACATCATCCACAAAAGATGATTCTAAAACATTGTGAACCATAACACCACCTTTGGTAGAGTCAACTAACCGAGCACCCAATCGGGACAATCTGTTAACATCTCGAACCAATGTTTTTTTATCTTCCTCAATATGAGCAACACTACCTATAGATAAATGACTAAGAGCATCTGCCACCACATTTGCTTTGTCATGGTGATAGAGAACACTCAAGTCATAATCCTTTAGTAACTCAAGCCACCTCCTTTGGCGAATATTTAGATCTTTCTGTTTAAACACCTATTGCAAACTCTTGTGGTCAGTAAAATCATCAGCATGAACACCATAAAGTAGTGCTTCCAAATCTTAAGAGCAAACACAACTGCTGCTAAGTCAAGGTCATGGGTAGGATAGTTCTTTTTGTGCATCTTAAGTTTCCTTAAGGCATAGGCAATGACTTTCCCATTCTGTGTAAGAACATATCCTAACCTAATTCTAGAAGCATCGCAATAAACAACAAACCCATCAGTTCCTTACGGTAAAGTCAACACCGAAGCGGAAGTAAGTCTATTTTTCAATTCTTGAAAACTCTTTTCACAAGATTCAGACCATATGAACTTTTCCTTACTCTGAGTCAATGCCGTCAATGGAGTGACAATCGAAGAAAATCCTTCAACAAACCTTCTATAGTAATCGGCTAAACCCAAGAAACTTCTAATATCCGAATTAGGAGATAGAGCTCTAGGCCAACTTTTGACCATATCTATATTTTAAGGATCTACCTCAATAACCTTACCAAAAATAATATGACCAAGAAAAGCCACGGACCTTAGCCAAAACTTGCATTTGCGAAACTTTGCAAAGAGTTGTTGTTTTTTGAGGACTTGCAATACAATCCTCAGATGATTGGTATGCTCGTCTTCACTCATCGAATAGATCAATATATCATCGATGAACATAATCACAAACATATTTAGGTATTGTCTAAACACTCTATTCATCAAATCCATAAATGTGGCCGGAGCATTAGCCAAACCAAATGACATTACTAGAAACTTATAATGACCATATCGAGTTCAAAAAGCCATCTTTGGAATGTCATCTTCCTTCACCCTCAATTTGTGATAACCCGGTCGAAGGTCAATCTCAAAGAAGTAACTTTCCCTTTGAAGTTGGTCAAACAAATCATCTATCCTTGGGAGAGGATATTTGTTCTTAATGGTAACCTTATTCAATTGCCGGGCAATACACATCCGAAACGAACCATCTTTCTTCTTTACAAACAAAACTGGAGCACCCCACGGAGAAATAATTGGTCGGATGAAACCCTTATCAAACAAGTCTTTCAATGTCTCATTTAATTCCTTAAGTTCTACCGGAGCCATTCGGTAAGAAGGAATAGGGACATGTTGTAACACCCTAAATTTTTTTGGGCTAAGACTCGAACCATTCTTCCTTTGTGAATAATATTTTACCGAGAAATTTTAAATTTTATTAAGTGTTAAGGTCATTAGATATAGAACCTCGGGTTTTAAAGAGAACTGAAAAGAAATTCGTGCTAGTCACCCATCAGTTTTCTTAAGTTTAGGGTCAACTTTAATCAATCTTATCTTTTAGCAGAAAAAGAGTTAGGTGGTCCATGACCTATCAAATTAAAGTTCTTCGAGTCCTCTTTCCAATGACACCAATTTTGCCTCAATCAGAGTTCTAAGTAAAAAGTTATGAATGAATTACTAGAGACGCTCCAACTTCGTAGCAGGTCCGCGATTCTTCCATGTTACTGAGTGAATGCGAACCTCACTATCTGCTGAAAAAATATTCTAACTTCCAATTCATTTTATTTATTTCTTTAAGGGTATTTTAGTCCTAAAAACCCTTAGGAGGTCATCTAAATTACTCTAAATGTTTAGAAAAATAAGTTTTGATCATCAAACCCTCTCATTCACTCCTAAATTTCTACGCTCAAGAAACTACAAGAAATGCAAAGATCATCTTCTAAGATTTTCCTTCAAGTTTCTTCAAGAACATTGTTCTTCTAGGTATGTAAGTTTTCATAGTGTTGGGTTTGTTCACCCACATGCCAATCATGTGAATATCATCCATAAATTCATTCTTAAAGTTTATTGATTGAGATTCTTGATGAAGTTATTGAGGTTTTAGATTTATTTTTAATAATGTAGTCTTGTGGAGTTCTTGAGGCGAGGGTTCTTGCGAATGAGTGTTATTATTGATGAACATTGTGTGGGTTTCATTGAAAATGTTCTGGGTTAATGAAATTTGTGAAATTGGGCTATGTAATTGCATTGGGTATGCATTGAATCTAGTTTAGGAGAGGAAGAAAAGATTGGGAAAATATTTGCACCCAGGTCCGCGTCGCGGAGGCGCTTAAGATTTTCAGTATCTAGTCGATCACCTCCTCTCTGTGTCACGAAGAGGATACATAGTCCTCTGTCTCAAAAATATTTCGCGATCAAAAATAAAATCCTTTTTCATGTCGCGCTAGTGCTTTCAAATTCGTGTCATCGCTTTCATTAATCATTGAGAGATCCTATATCCCAATCATAGCTCTTAAATTCACAATTAAAATTAGAGTAAAGTTAAGAGAAAAGTCGATGAGGTCCCTTTGAGTCAAATTAAAATGAGTTATGAGTCCAAAAGATATTTCAAGATAAGCTACCTCTTTTAAGAGGGTAGTTTGAGAAATTATCTCAAACCAGAGAAAGAGTTATGGTTTTAAACATATGAGAATAAGGTATATATTATTGGGAGTAGTATTCAGCACTGATATGGGAATGAGTTCAGGTAACTCACATTCCTCATAAACTATCTATGCCAACATGGGTACAAGATCATACTTTTTAGATGAATCCTAAGTGCCTTCGGGTAGAACTTAGTTGATCCACTTAGTTGAGGATGTCCTATACCCCGACAAGGTATATGAAAGTTCTGGCAGCATGGGCGAGACGTTGTATCATCACATTGGTTGTTGGTTAGAGAATTTCCCAAATAAGAGTAAATAGTATTTTATTGTATTTTTTTTATACATTTTGAGTTCTTGTCTACTATTTACAAAGTTGTATATATTGCATCTTATTATCATTGTTTTCATATTGAGTTGAGTATTCTTTAGTTGAGTTGAGTATTTTTCGGTTGAGTTGAGTTGAGTATTCTTGAGTTGAGACGAGTTGAGTATGTCTTCCTTTTTATCAGTTCAAGCTTATATATATGTTTCAGAGTTCCCCTTACATGATCGTACATTCAATGTACTAATGCCATTTGGCCTACATCATTTTATGATGCAAACACGGGTGTTCAGGGTCATCAACAAGCGTTTCGTTGAGACCATTCACATTCTAGCTAGCTTGGGTGAACCTTCTTGCTTTTGAAAGGCTTCACATTGAATTTTTATTTTTTAAGTTGGTGGGGGTTCTGTCCCGACATCTATTTGAGTTCTAGAGGCTTCATAGATAGTTTAAAAGTTGATGAGTGTTCCATTATATCTTTTGTTGTTGAGATGTTTTGACGTCATGAGACATTTAACTATAGCTTATTTAATTATTTTCAGATAGTTATTGGAGTTGAGTTCAAATTGAGTTTTTTAAAGTTTATTTATGCTTTTGGTGTTCCCATTATGCTTGAATTAGTTTTTTGCTTGTAGTTATCTAGGATGAGGGTTCACTTGGGGACCAACAATAGTTCTTGAGTGCTGGCAATGTCCAGGGTGTAGGCTCGGGTCGTGACATAGGTTGCGTGTCTCAGAGAAGGCCAATACTAAAGTTTATTTCCCTCTCAGGAGGAATACTGGGTATATCATGTGGAAACACTTCCGGAAACTCCTTAACAATAGGGACTGACTCAAGAGTAGAGGTTTCAGAATCTATATCCCTCACCCTAACTAGATGGTATATGTAAGCCTTAGAAATCATCTTCCTAGCTTTAAGACAAGAAACAAACTGACTCTTAGACTTAGAATTTCCTCTTTTCCATTCTAGGATAGGTTCATTTGGAAACTAAAACTTGACTACACGGGTTCTACAATCAATAGAAGCATACAATGCATGCAACCAATCAATACCAAGGATAACATCAAAATCTAGCATATCAATATCTACAAGATCAACATGAGTGACTCTATTGGACAAGGATATAGGACACTTTCTATAAACCTTGTTAGCCACAAAAGAATCACCAACAAGAGTAGCGACACAAAAAAGATCTAACAACACATCTGAGAGAATATCAAACCTCATAGCCACATATGGCGTCACAAAATACAGGGTAGCACCGGGGTCAAGTAAACCATAAACATCAAGTTGGAAGACTTTCAACATAACGGTAACCACATCGGGAGAGCCCTCTTTCTCATGATGAGTCTGAAGTGCATAAATCAGTTTTCCTTCTAACTCCCACTAGAACCGGACGGAGGATTAGATTGAGCCGTTCGATGAGTACCTCTATCATATTTAGCCATTGAGGGACAATCTCTTATATTGTGGTTTACCATAACCAAAACAAGCATTGGAACCCGCTAGACACCTATGCTCATGCTTCTTTCCACACTTAGCAAAAGTAAGCAATGAAGATCAACCATGACTCCCTCTTTGAGGCTTAGGGTTAGACACCTTATCTTTGTTGAACTTAGGAGGAACATTGGAGGAACCTTGACCGAAAATCATTGTTGAAACTTAGAACGACCATACCCATCGAACCTTGAATGTGAGAAGTTACCATCACCGATTTTGCCCCTCTTTGCCTCCCTAGACCTTTCCTTAAGTTTCCCTCTTAAATTTTTTGAGCATGAACCATTAGACTAGAAATGTCCATATCATTAATAAGCATAACGGTACGACATTCCTTAACCACCATCTCGGACACACCCGAAATAAACTTTTACTCATTCTTGATCTAGGATTGGCAACTATAGTAGGAGCATATCGAGACAATTGTGTGAACTTCAAAGCATATTTATATGCCAAAGTTGCCAATATTTGCTCATTATGAGATTAAATTAAAGAGTAATCTTGAGTCTATTAGCTTGATTTTGTTTAACTTGTGATGGTTGTGCACTAAAACACATGATTAGTTGTTTCAATAATTCTTTAGGAATAAGGAGTTGATTCGAAGAAAGGAGAAGCAAGGAAGTGTGAAAATAAACCAAAGATGGAAGCACCAAGGACAATACTACAGAGGCCTTCTCATGGCACACCGATGGGCGCAAAGTACCACATGCCTTACTATAGCTGCACATGCCAGGTGCACTACCGGCGCGGTACGCCACAGGGAGAACCACAGTGCAATCTGACAGGCGCTATGTTTGGAGCGGCGCCCCAGCGTGGTACAGAAAGTTCCAACAATTTTTTTATCAAATATGATTTCTTGTTGAATTAGACTTTGAGTCTTATTTTCCCAACTTCTATAAATAGAACCCTAGGGCTAATTTGTAGGCAGTTCGACATTATTTTGGGTGTGCAAGAGAAATTTCAACGTTTGTAATAGGTTTTGATTTTCTATCTCTTCTTTTTCGTACAAATCGAATGAACAATTATATTTTACGATTTAAAAATATTATGAGTGGCTAAACACCCTTGTTCTGGGGCTGTAGCTATGGATATATTGTTCAATATTAAAGGCTTTTGAATTTGTCACTCCCCAAAGCTACCCTAGGACGCGAACACGGGACCTAGGATCACGAGTGACCCCAAGGTAACCCTTGTGGCATATCATAAGCATACTTAAAGATAAATTGGAACAAGAAATACTATGTGAAAGCTTAATCATGAGATGAACTGAAATGATGGGGGATACCCATTCTAATTATAATATATAATACTGAATAAGATTTTTAATGACAACTGAAAATCAAACCCCAAAGCTAAAACTGAATCTAACTATGTCTGAAATAAAGACTCTAACTAACTAGAAATGTTGGGACATGCCCCAGCTAGATCTAGCAAAAACTGAAACTAGACTAAAAGTAGAAAATATAATCATGTCAATCATCCTAAAGGAATGAGGACTCACCACTGATGCTGCTGAAATATAGATCGGGAACCGATCTATGCATGATCTAAAGCTAAGGACCTGAACCTACATCACGGTAAAATGTAGCGTAGAGTATGCTGAGTACTTGAAAGGTACTGAGCATGCAGGGTAAAATAAAGCCGAATAAAACATATAACTTAATAAAACGATAAAGCAATGACATAATAAGAGCAAGATACTATATTGAAAATACTGAACATGAACTAACTGAATGCAATGACCAAGTTTATAACATGCTGAAACTGAATACTAAAATTTAACTAATAATCGGGCAATGCACTAGAATCTGACTGTGGGAGCTACTAGTAACAGACATAAAACAACATGAGCTAAATGTAGAGTCCAATGTATATGCCCCAACGAGAGGACCCAATATACCCTGCCAGAGGTATATAGGCATGACTGGCGTGATCACTAAACTGATGCCCACATAGGGGACTTATACCCTACGAGGGCACGTAGTTCTTGAACTTGAGGGTGACTGACCCTAGTCCACTTGATATTAAGCCTACTCCCAATTGATTATGTAATTAACACACTATTACTAAATTTGTGTAATACTAGATAGCTAAAAATACTTACATGCTCACTGAAAATGCAACATTTAATTTCTGATGATGAAACATTCGAAAATTGAGGCATGTACATCTGTTTATCTATCCTAGATAATGTAATTCATGAACTAAAAGAACTAGATAACTAGGTTTCTGAGTTTATGCAAGAATCTTCGCAAAGTAATACTACAATCATGATAATCTGATTAGGAACATTAAAGTAACTAATTCATAATAATCTGCTGGAATTCTAGAGACCCTAGGTCTAGATAATATGAAGGGAATAAAGAATTTGACTGAATTCTAGGGAGCTAATGGGTGAAAGGAACCCACTACTGAAATTCCACATACCTAGTGACGAATTCCACGGAGAATTCTTTTGATTTCAGGGCTGGAACTGACGAGAACTCATTGCACCCTTGAACTAGGGTTGCTCGACTTTTCCCTCTTATTTTGCTCTAATATTGATAATTTTTTGGTGAATGATTGATTAGGTTAGACTCAAATTAGTTTACTAGGCTAAAACAAACCCAAACTATGTAGTTTAGGGGTCCCACGCATAAGGAAACGACCAAATGACCATTGCCTTAAAAGTTGTCGGGGTCATCGACGGACCAGACCGACAGTCCGTTCTAGTTAACCATCATTTAACTTCGGAGGGTTGGAATCTAAGGGTCTGACCTATGGCCCTAGACCATTGACCGTGGTCTGACCTACGGTCCGTAGGCCCTGGAGTGGGTCTACCTTTAGCTAAATTTGTTGGGCTTTCTGGGGAGGGGCTGCAGGTGGCCATCCACAGACCCCATCTACAGTCCGTGGGTGGTGCCCATCGGTGGAACCTACAACTTCTAGAATATCCATTCTGGTCTATCTAAGATATGAGATGTTACATTATCTCCCCCTTGGGAACATTCGTCCTTGATTGAAGACTAAACTAGCTGAATATGGAGGGAAAGAGCTGCAACCCTTTCCCTAAAATACTTGAAATTGATTTTTGACTGGACTAAGTTCCAAGAATATACAAATACGTTAAAAATGCAAGTACAAACTTAAGGAACATGATACTAAGATTGAAGCTACGCATGAATGAATGAAAAACTGAAGAGAAACTATTACCTCACGCTGGAATGGAATCAGAAGGAAAGATATGAGGATACTTGGCCTTCATGGTTGCTTCTGCTTCCCAAGTAGCATCCTCTACGGACTGACTCCTCCCCAAAACCTTAACCAAAACAACTTCTTTGTTTCTTAACCTTCGAACCTGACGATCAACAATTTCAACTGGTACCTCTTCATATGTGAGACTGTCCTTCACAATCACACTTTCTAGTGGTACAATAGATGTTGGATCACCCACACACTTCTTCAACAACGAAATGTGAAAGACCGGATGCACTGCTGCTAGTTCTGCTGGCAACTCTAACTCATAAGCCACTTTGTCAATTCTTTTCAAGATCTTGTAAAGGCCTACATATCTAGGATTGAGCTTCCCCTTCTTGCCGAATCTCATCACCCTCTTCATAGGTTACATTTTCAAGAAAATCCAATCATTAACTTGGAACTCCAAGTACCTTCTCCTTAAATATGTGTAGGATTTCTGGTGACTCTGGGCTGTCTTAAGTCTATCTCTAATGAGCTAAAATTTCTCCATAGAATCATGAACTGAATTTGTCCCTATAAAGGCTACTTCACCTACTTCAAACCAGACATCTGGAGATCTACATCTACGCACATATAATGCCTGATAATTGGCTATCTGAATGCTGGAATGGTAGTTATTATTGTAGGTGAACTCTATAAGAGGAAGCTGATCATCCCAACTTCCTTTGAAATTGATCACGCAAGGTCTCAATATTTCCTCTAAGGTCTGAATGGTATGTGCTGCCTAACCATCCGTCTGTGGATGAAATGCTATGCTAAGATTAACATGAGTACCAAGACCACAATGAAAAAAAAGACTTCCAGAAATAAGAGGTAAACTGAAGAATTCTATATGAGATGATAGACAAAGGAACTCCATGCAACCTGACTATCTCATTAATGTAAAGCTTGGCGTAGTCCTTTGTCGAATCTGTAGAAGACTATAACCAGAAAGCTCACAGACTTAGTAACTCTATCAACTATCACCCAAATGGAGTCATGTTGTCTACGAGTACGGGGTAAACTTGTGATGAAGTCCATGTTGATCACTTCCCACTTCCAAGTAGGAATGTTGATCCCTTGAGTCATACCTCTTGGTTTCTGATGTTCTGCCTTCACCTGTTGACAATTAGGGCACTTAGCCACAAAATCCGCTATATCCCTTTTCATACCATTCCACCAAAAGACTTCCCGCAGATCACGGTACATCTTAGTGGTGCCTGGATTAATAGAATACCTGGAGTTATAGGCTTCTTCAAGAATCTACTGTCTCAAATCATCCACCTTAGGAACACATAATCAACCCTGATAGTAAAGCATACCATCTCCCCCGGGAGAAAAGCTCAACTCTCTGCTAGTGAACTGCACCCTTTAGTTGAAGCAATATCGGATCACTGTCTTTCTTTTCCTTAACCTCCACTAACAATGAAGATTATGCCCTTATTCTAAACTATTACACTACCATCTTTGATATGCTCATAAGGCGAACTCTCAAGCGAGCAAGTCTATGAACATCTTTTGCTAGTTCCTTTCTTTCTTCCTCAAATCTTTTTCTAGTTCCTTTCTTTCTTCCTCAAATCTTTTTCTAGTTCCTTTCTTTCTTCCTCAACATGTGCTACACTACCCATAGATAGTCTACTAAGAGCATCTACTACTACATTAGCCTTACCGGGATGGTAATGCACACTTATGTATTAATCTTTGAGGAACTCAAGCCATATCCTCTGGCGAAGATTCAACTCTTTCTGGGTGAACACATATTGAAGGCTCTTATGCTCTGTGAACACATATAAGTGAACACCATACAAGTAATGTCTCCAAATCTTCAGTGCAAACACAACTATTGCAAGCTCGAGGTCATGAGTCAGATAATTCTTTTCTTGCACCTTAAGTTGTTTAGAAGCATAGGCTATAACCTTACCTTGCTGCATCAACACATAACCTAGGCCGACTCTGGATGCATCACAATAGATAACATAACTGTGTGAACCCTTTGGTAGAGTCAAACCAAAGATGTAGTCAAACTAGTTTTCAGTTCTGCAAAGCTTTTCTCACAATCGTCTGACCACTGAAACTTAACCTTTTTCTGAGTCAACTTAGTTAATGGAGAGGCTGGGGATGAAAATCCTTTCATGAAACTTCTATAATAACCAACAAAACCCAAGAAGCTTCTGATATCTATATGAGAGGTAGATCTGGGCCATTGTTTCACTGCTTTTATTTTCTAAGAATCCACTCGGATCCCTTCACTAGACACAATATGCCCAAGGAAAGCAACAAATTGCAACCAAAACTTACATTTGCTAAACTTAGCAAATAACTGGCGATCTTTGAGAGTTTGTAGGACAACCCTCAAATGAGTCGCATGTTCTTCCTCATTCCTAGAGTAAATAAGGATATCATTAATAAAGATGATAACGAACAATTCCAAATACTGCATGAACACTTCGTTCATGAAATCCATGAAAGCTGCAGGAGAATTGGTTTAGTCCAAATGACATAACTACAAATTCATAATGACCATACCATGTTCTGAAGGCTATTTTGGGGATGTCACTATCTCTGACTCTAAGATGATGATAACTGGATCTGATGTCTATCTTTGAGAATTAGCTAGCACCCTGAAGTTGGTCGAATAAGTCATCAATCCTAGGTTATTTATTCTTGTTTGTGACTTTGTTCAACTTCCTATAATCAATGCACATCCTCAGAGAACCATCTTTATTTTTCACGAACAACAGCGGTGCACCCAATAGGGAAATACTAGGTCTGATGAAGCCCTTATCTAGAAGGTCTTTCAACTGCTCTTTAAATATCTTAAGTTCACCTGGAGCCATTATGTAAAGAGGAATAAAAATAGGTTGGGTATTTGGAAGGAGATCAATTCCAAATTTGATTTCCCTTTCGGGAGGAACTCTGGGAAGATCTTCTCGAAACATATCTGGGAACTCATTAACTAATGAGACTGACTCAAGATTTGGGGTTTTGGAGCTTGAATACTTAACCCAAACTAGATGATAGAGATAACCCTTAGAGATCATCTTTTTGGCCTTAAGATAAGAAATGAATCGACCCATAGGCACTAAACTACTACCCTTCCATTCTAGGATTGGTTTGTCTGGAAATTGAAAATGAACAATCCTAGTTCTACAATCGACTGAGGCATAACAGGAATGTAACCAATCCATCCCTAGAATGATATCAAAATCTACCATTTCTAATTTTATGAGATCTGCTGAGGTGACTTTTTGGGACATTGTGATAGGGTAATTTTTGTATACCCGTGTAGCTATAACTGGGTCACCGACTGGAGTAGAGACTGAAAGGGTATTGAGAGAGTTTCTGGACAAACATTGAAGTTGACTACTATATAAGGAGTTAAAAAGGAAAGAGTAGCCCCTGGATCTAACAAAGCATAAACATCTAAGTTAAAATCTCGTAACGTACCAGTGATTACATCAGGAGAATCTTCCTAATCCTGGTGAGCATGAAGAGCATACAACCTGTTTTGGCATCGCCCGCCACATGTACTAAATGAGTTACCCTGCTGAGTCAGGCGACCTACTGGTGCTGCTGAAGTTGTAGACTGAGCCCTACCATTATTGCCTCGTTGACCCTATTTAGAAGAAGGACAATCTCTCAACCTGTGACCAAACTGACCAAACCCAAAGCATCCTTCCTCTCCTGCAAGGCACTCGCACTAATGGTTCTTACCACACTTTGGACAAGTTGGGTAGGTTCTGGTGCCTGAAACACTCCCCTGAGACTTAGAGCCTGATGCCCTACCCTTCAGATCCTGTTGAAACCTGGAAGATGGAACACTAGATGATGAAGGTGCTGAAGCTGAAGACTTTTGCTGAAATTGCGAGCGATTTCCACCACACCCGATTTCTATTGAGAATACTCATAGTTTCCTATTCTAGCCTTCTTATTATCCTTAGCGTGTTCCCTAAGCTTATATCCCTCAACCTTCTAAGCATGGTCCATGAGCCTAGAGATGTTCATATTTTCCAGCGACATAGCATTTCTACACTCCATTTTCACTAAGTCGGATACCCCATACAGAAACTTGTTCATTTGAGCCCTGGAATCGGCAACCATGTGAGGAGCATACCTAGAGAGTTGGGTGAACTTGAGTTCGTACTCTTGGATTGTCATGCTACCTTGCCTCAAATTCATGAACTCCTGAGCTTTTGCAACCCTAACTCTCTTGGGAAGAACCTGTCCAGAAAAGTCTTACTAAAGCATTCCCAAGTGGTAGGAGCTGCATTTGTACCCCTATTTTCTTTGCATTGAGTAAACCAGATGTGAGCTACATCCTTAAGCTGGTAGGAAGCTAAATCCACCCGATCATTTCCAATCACTTGCATCACTCCAAAGATCTTCTTGACCTCATTTATGATGTTTTGGGGATCCTCACCAATTTACGATCCTAATAACTCAAGCATATTCATCCTAGCAAATCACGAACCCTGGGTACGACTGATCCACCACTAGCATTTGCAGGAAGTGGAACCTGTTGGCTGTTCTAGTTGGTCACACTCTGAGCTTAAAGCTGAATCGCATTCCAAAACTCAGCATTTGAAACTTCTTGATCTAGGGCGGAAGGAGTTGCGTTAGCATTGTGGGAATTGACATTCCTCCCGTAAGGTCTACGAGGAAGTATGATCTTAAACCGCATAACGTCGAGCTAGAAACAAATAATTACATAATACCTTACACATGATAAGAGTAACAAGAAACTGAAGTTTTCCTAAAACACCTTGCAGCCTCCTTCTCATTAGATGTGGTGCACTTCACACCCATGAAAAGGACTCTACTCATTGCGGCTTTTTAGACATCCTAGGACTCTTGAACCGATTCTCTAATACAAAGTTTGTCATGCCCCAAAACTACCCCCAGGATGCGGACACGGGACCTAGGATCACGAGTGACCCCAAGCTAACCCTGCTGGCATATCATAAGCATACTTAAAGATAAAATGAAACAAAAAATATTGTGCAGAAGCTTAATTATAAAATAAACTGAAATGATGGGGGATACCCATTTTAAATATGAATATATAATACTGAATAAGAGTTTTAATGAAAACTGAAAGATCAAACACCATAGCTAAAACAGAATCTAACTATGTCTGAAATAAAGCCTCTAACTGACTAGAAATGCTGGGACTTACCCCAACTAGATCTAGTAAAAATTGAAACTAATCACTAAAAGTAGAAAATATAATCATGTCAATCATCCTCGAGGAATGATGACTCACCACTAATGGTGTTGAAATAGAGATCGAGAATCGATCTATGCATGATCTGAAATTTGAGGACCTTAACCTATATCACGAGAAGATGTAGCGTAGAGTATGCGTCAATTCTTGAAAGGTACTGAGCATGCAGGATAGAATAAAGTTGAATAAAACATATAACTGAATAAAGCGATAAAGCAATGACAGAATATGAATAAGATACTATACTGAAAGTATTGAACATGAACTAAATGAGTATAACGACCAAGTTTATAACATGCTGAAACTGAAGATTGAAATGTAACTGATAACCTGGTTAATGCACTAGAATCTGATTGTAGGAGCTACTAATAACCGACATAAAACCACATGAGCTAAATATAGAGTCTGATGTATATACCCCATCTAGAGGACCCAATATACCTTGCCAGAGGTATATAGGCATGACTAGCGTGATCACTTAACTAATGCCCACAGAGGGGACTTATAACCTACAGGGGCACGTAGTTCTGAGACTTGAAGGTGACTGACCCTAGTCTACTTGGCATTAAGCCTACTCCCAATTGATTATGTAATTAACACATTATGACTGAATTTTTGTAATACTGGATATCTCAAAATATTGACATGCTAACTGAAAATGTAATATTTAATTTACGATAATGTAACATTCAAAAACTGAGGCATGTACATTTGTTTATCTATCCTAATAATGTAATTCATGAACTAAAAGAACTATATTACTAGGGTTCTAAGATTAGGCAAGAATCTACGCAAAACAATACTAAAATCATGATAATCTGATTAGGAACATTAAAGTAACTAATTCATAATAGTCTGCTGAAATTCTAGAAACCCTAGGTCTAGATAATATGAAGGGAATCAAGAATCTGACTGAATTCTAGGGACCTAACGGGTGAAAGGAACGCACTAGTGAAATCCCACATACCTGGTGACAAATTCCACAGAAAAATCTTTCGATTTTGGGGCTGGAACTGACGAGAACTTGCTGCGTTCTTGTCACGACCTAGGGGTACACCCTAGACGTAACATGGCGTACTTGACCCCGAAGGGGTATCATACAAGCCCTTAGCATATCACAACATAAGATAATAGAAATGTACGTAAAATTTAAAAACTTTATCCATATGATTGAAGTCTTTATAAAATGAAAGCAGAAGTCTTTATTACACTTTTGTCTCAAACTATCTAATACAACTTTGAATAAAACTCTTGGGACATAGCCGATACAATAGTCTCAAAACATGAAATAAAAGACATAAAGGAAATAGTGGGTTTGTCCTCGAAGCTATGAGGACTCACCAAATCTTCAACTCCTTTGCACCTTAGAAACCCATCTACAAAAATAGAACTCAAGTCTCCAAACCCTACATTTGTATTAGAATGTAGGCAAAGTATGTGTTAGTACAAAATGTACTAAATATGTTAGCTAGCATAACATCATAAGAGCATAATATAAGGGTTAGTCAATATAAAACATAATCCACAATTATAAGAAATACTTCATAAAACATCAATTATAAGCATAAGAGACAACATCATAATAATAAGCAAAGTCTCCACATAAGCATAATATAAGCATTATTCAACTCTTAGTCACTCACATCATAATAAGACCATTTTCAAGTAACCTCAAAGCATACTTGTGCAATGCATGAATGACATCCCATAATACCATTCGAGCTGAGTCCCTTTTTGGTCATCTTAAACAGTCTCTATACCTAGTCAAGTCTTTGGCTTTCATAAGTAGCTTCAAGTCATACTTGTACAGTGTATGAGTAAGACCCCATAATCCTACTCACACTATGTACCAGCTTAGGCCATCACACTAATCACCTTAGGATCTTATCCTCTAGCTTAAATCTCATGACCAAGGGAATATCTCACCTATAGTCAATATTAACAAGGAAACTATAGCACAATCCTATCTTAGTATACATCACACAAAAGAACACTTTCTTGAATAACCTCAAGTCATACTTGTGAAATGTATGAATGGCATCCCATAATACCATTCACACTAAGTAATTATTTAGGTCATCCTACTCAAGTTCTTTAATTAGGGACTAGTCCCCTTTTATAAGCATTGGAACACTAGGAGGTACTTTACTAAGCCTATCTTAGTTCCTCATTATTTTGAACCCTAGGATATACTACATTAAGTACATCTTAGTTCATTAAGGTTGAACCTAGGAGATACTCTTCAAGCATAATCTTAGCTCATTAAGTTGTGTTGGACTCTAGGAGATGCTACATTAAGCATAATCTTAGTCTATTAGGTTTGAACTTCTAGGAGATTCCACATTAAGCATAATCTTAGTTCCTTACTAATCTTGTTGTAGTTGGGATATAGCCTTAACCGACATGAGAACATATGAGCTATCACATGATCTCTTCAGGTGTTACCCATACTATCAAGGGTTGGTCCACTTGCCTAAGGTAGAACCGGTTTGTTAGCTTAGTTGGATCCACTAGCTAACTTTCATGTGGGGCATGTAGTTATGGGATACAGAGATTGCTACTAGAAACCCAAAACTCCACTAGGTGAAGGCTTCTATCTCATGAGACATACTTTGGGAAATTCGAACTCCACTAGGTGAGAGTTCCCATTTTGGAAGCCCAAACTCAACTAGGTGGGAACCTCTATCTCATTTCAATATCCACTCGATTCTAGGCCTAAATCCCACAAGATAACTATTAAGTCTCTACCTTGACTCAAGTTCATAGAAAGATGTCCTTGACAACCAATCTATGTTAATTCACTACATACCTCTTTTAGACCATGTGTGATCAACTATCACCATCCATGACCTAGGTATGAAGGATCTATAGCCTTAGGTTCAATTAGGTGAGGAAAGCCCTTCAACCCTAGAACCATTACTATATGAGAACCCTTTTTATGATAGGTTCATCTTCATGCCTAATACCATGTCTAGAATTCTACATTAGAAATGGATATCATCATGACTCAAATGATTCTATCACTTCATACCCTCTATTATTCATAAGGTGAATTAGGTAGATAAAGATCTCTCATCACAATTCTATTCATTAGCTTTCTATTCACATGTAGATTTTACTCTCAAAGCCTTAACATCTATAGTTAATCATATTAGCTTTACTCTCAAGCCCTAGTGATCAACATTCATGACTACAATCCCTATCATAAAAGCTTTACTCCTTACCATCAACATTCATACCTAGATTTCAAGGTATTCTAGTCACATTCCTCATTACTAGGCGACTCTAGTGATAATTTATCATAAAGGTTCAACTTCAAGCCTTACAAGTCAAGATCCCCAATGTACACTACAATCTAATTCAATTCATGTCTACTTGCTTTTAATCTTGAACAATTAATACAGGAATTATCAATTTTAGAAGATCAACTCTAATTCTTCACTTTCACCTCACAAGGCATAAACCCACAAAATATCAAATTCTTCAATTAGGCTAGGGTTAACCATGGAAATCACATAAATTCATTAAAATATCATAATTCAATGCTAGATCAATCAAAATTAAGTATTATCCACTTGATTGGAATCCTACTTCAACACTACCCACAATGTAGAAAGAAACCCTAGCTAGATTGGGGTTTTGTCTTCACAATTGGGGGAAACATAGTGGGGGCGCTACGGGTGGAAGAACCCATAGATAAATAAGCTAACATACCATGATTCAAAGACCTCACAAAATCTTGAAACAATGGAGGAAATCTGCCCTAGCTTCCTTTTTTTTTTTTCTTCTTCTTCTTCTACTACTACTACTTCTTCTTCTTCTTCTTCTTCACTTCTAGAGAGAGAATTATTTGAAGAGAATTTGGGGTCTTGGAAGAATGATTAAATTCACTTAGTTTAGGGGTATATTAGGCTTATATAGGTAGTTTAATAACTAACTAGCCGACCTCACTTAACCCCTAACTAATTACCAATTAACCCTTAAGCCCCTAACTTAAAATAATATTTCAACAAATCTTCCCAGCCCACCGTACTGGTCAATTGTGGGTGAGGGTATGGGGCTGAAAGTTGCAGGTAAGTTCAGGCCTTGACCCATGACCACTTCCCACGGGGCGTGGGTCCATCCATGGCTCGTGAATGCCCTTCATGGGACACCACTATTTTGGACAGCTTTTGGGCTGTTTTGGGGTCCTCCTCAAGGACCCCTTGGGTGGTCCTTGGGGGATCGTACCTTGATGCCCTAACCCTAAAAACCTCATTCTAAGTACGGAAGTCATTTTACGACTCTAACCCTCATATCAAACCCTATCACAAGGCTCTAGAACTCCCTAGTTTAACTTACTAGTTTCCGGGGTAATACAGTTCTTAAACTAGGGCTACTCAACTTTCCCCTCTTGTTTTGCTCTAAGATTATTGAATTTTTGGTGAATGATTGATTAGGTTAGGTTCTAATTAGTTTACGAGGCAAAAACTGACCAAAACTACATAGTTTAGGGGTTCCACGCATAAGGAAAAGACCAAATGACCCCTAACTTAAGAGCTGTCAGGGTCATCGACGGATCGTGGATGGACCGACGGTCCATTGTGGTCAACCATCATTCAACTTTAGAGGTTTAGAATCTAAGAGTCTGACCTACGGCCCTGGACCATGGACCGTGGTCTGACCTACGGTTAGGAGGTCCTGGCGTGGGTATACCCTTAGCCAAATTTTTTGGGCTTCCTGGGGAGGGGCTATAGATAGCCATCCATGGACCCCACCTATAGTCCGTGGGTCACCCTACGGTCCGTGGGTGGTGCCTGTTGGTGGCACTTGCAACTTCTGGATTCTCTATTCTGGTCTGTCTAGGATACGAGGTGTTACAAAATTAATTCTTGGTTATTGTTTTAAGTTACTTTTATATTCTTGTTTTAGTATTTCTTGATTGGCCATCATAGAGATAAAATATATTGTCTATTCTTAAAATCGAGAGAGGATAAGGTAGATAGACCAAAGAATATAGAAAGCTTGATCTTCCATTGAGTTGATATGTGTTCAGGAGTGACGTCCGGATGAACAACTTGCTTGGTTGCGAAACATGATGAAATATAAATGCTAGCCAGTTTGGACTGCCTATCCTCACTCAATGATGTAGTTACATAGCTAATTTGAGTAGGTGAGTAGAGGCCGAGAGACCTGACTCATACAATTAACCCTGTAAATCAGTAACATGATAACCAAAATTAGTTTATTCCCTGAGATACGATACATGATATCCAATGCATGCTACAGCCCTGTAATTGTCTTTTACTTGGTTGAAGCATCAATTTGAAGTCGTTCACATTAGTTACGTTTAGTTATTGCATAAATCGTAGTAGTAGTTAATAACCATCAAACACTTTTAAAAGCTTACTTTTATTGAATTGTGGAATTGAGTTATTAGATATAAATTAATCATAAGTCCTTTGGGAATGAAAACTTTTTTAAAAAAGAAACTGTATTACTTGAGCGACCATGTACACTTGCTCGTATATTAGGGAGCAACAAGTTTTTGGCATTGCTGCCGGGGACTTAGAAATTGATTTATATTTGATTTTCTTATGTCTACAATTAGACTGTTCAGGTTAATAACTTGATCTTAGCTTTTATATTGCAGTCACTTGATTCTCAAGTCTAGCTCGTAAAGGAGAACTTATCGAACCAGACGACTAACCTGAAAGAGCTTTACACCTACGTAGAAAAATGACAAACCAAGGATGTCGGCAAAAACTAGGGCTAGGAATCCTGGAAAATGTTGAGGTTGACCGAGTAAAAAATATGAATAACCTAGACCCAAAATTACCCCCAATCATACCGGCAAGACCAGTCTGTGATATGGCAGTCCCACTCATAGCCAATATGGCATCTAGTATAAGGAAACCACTACCGAGTGGCAGCTTTGAACTAAAACAGAACATGGTGCAACTCATCTACTTGATGGGACAATTCACCGGTCTCCCTCATGAGGATCCTCAAATCCACGTTAGGAACTTTTTAAAGATAAGTGACACATATCCCAAATAGAGTCTCACTAGACTATGTGCGGCTGACGTTGTTTCCAAACTCGTTGCTAGAAGCCGCCAGACAGTGGTTAGATTCAGAGCCACCAAACTCAATCATTACTTGGGATTATCTAGCAAAGAAGTTCTTGAGTCAATTCTTTCCATCCGGAAAAACGGCACAGTTAAGAAGTGAGATATTGAGTTCAAGCCAAAATATAGAAAGGATATGTACCAAGAATGGGCTCGTTTCAAACAAATTTTAAATGCTTGCCCGTACCACTACCAAGCTAATGAGGTACTTGCTCATATGTTCTTTGAGGGGTTAGATTATAATGCACGAGTACTTCTTAATAGTGCAGCAGGTGGACAGGCTCTAGCAAAAACCCATGAGGAGCTATTCGACCTACTAGATAGACTCTTAGAAGGAAACCCTATTTATGAGGGGGAAATTCCAAGAATCACAACACAAAAGGCTGTAAGAATCTTAGTTATGGATCAAGCTACCGCAATTAATGAAAAACTGGATGCAATACAACATAACATAACCATGCATTTCAAAAAAATGTCCTTAAATCAAGCACCAGTGAATATTGTACAATAGGCAGCAAGTTGGTGTGGAGTTTGTGGTAGTGGAGCATATGAAACCAAACTTTGTGAGGCAAATCAGGATTCCACAAACTATGTGAGAAATGCGCAAAGAGGTGGAGGTCAGTAAAACTATGGTAATACCTATAACTCTAGTTGGAGAAACCATCCTAACTTCTCATGGGGTGGGAACAAAAAAGTGCAAATGTCTAATCAATATTTCTCACAAGGGACGGGGCAGCAATACCAAAATCCTAGCTAGGGTGTAAATCAGAGAGCACCTAGGGGGAGATGACTAATGAAGAGTTACTCTAAAATATAATGGTAGAAATTGGTACAAAGATAAATGCTAGGATAGATAAGAAGGATGAGAACATAAGAAACATCCAAATGTCCCAAATGAGTTTAGAGAAATAAGTTGCGCAAGTAGCTAATTCACTGAACTTACATCCTCAAGGAGGACTGCTTGGTGACACTGAACCCAACCCTAAGCAACTGAATGCGGTGAGTACTAGAAGTGGGTTACAACTAGAGAAACTAGCTCCAAAGAAGAGAGATATTGAGGTAGTCAATAAAGAAAAAAAGTAGAAGAGATGGTAAAAAAATCCAATGTTGACAAGTCCGTTCCTCAAAAGAAACCTCCCCCTTCCACAAAAGCTCAAAAAGCATGATGAAGACGAATGCTTCGGTAAGTTTCTCTCTCTCCTTAAATAGGTTCACATTAACCTGCCTTTGGTTGACATTTTGCATGGAGTTCCAAAGTATGCTAAGTACATGAAGGAGATAGTGGCTAACAAAAGGAGGCTCATGGAGTATAAAACTGTAGCACTTACTAAGGAGTGCATCTCTAGAATTTAGAATAGATTACCCAAAAACTTAAAAGATCCGAGTAGTTTTACTGTGCAACTTACAATTGGGAAAAGTGTTCATGCCCACGGGTTATGTGATTTGGGTGCGAGCATTAATATCATGCCTTCATCATTATATGAGAAACTCGAGTTAGGCAGTCCAAAACTGACCACTATCATTCTCCAACTCGCTAATTGGTCCATCGTTAGGCTAGAAGGGGTAGTAGAGGATGTGTTAGTACAAGTGGGCTCTTTGATCTTTTCGGTGGATTTTATGGTCTTACACTTTGAGCTTGATCCAAAATTTCCATTCATTCTAGGGCATCCCTTCTTGGCTACGGGGCGGACATTGATTGATGTAGTAGGTGGGCAGTTAACTATGAGGGCACATGATAAGGTTGAAGTATTTGATGTATAACACTCCTTGAAATTGCCTACTATCTATGAAGAGTTGTTCGCTATTACTCTTGTAGATCTTGCAGTAGAGTCACATCTCATTGCACCCGAGGATCCCTTAGAAAAAGTGTCAGTGGTTTATGACATAGGTGGAGATACTGAAGCTTAAGAAATAGCGACTTGTTTGAATCTGGAAACTATAGAGATACATAAACGTAGACTAGAGACATTGGATCGTGAGTTAGGGCCCCCACCCAAACCCTCAATCGAAGAAGCACCTACGTTGGAATTGAAGTCTCTGCTTGCTCACCTAAGATATGCGTATTTGGGTGCTAATGAAACCTTACCCATAATACTTTCTGCATAATTGTCTGAAACACAGGTTGATGCGACATTGAGAGTCTTAAAGCAGAGAAAGAAAGCTATTGGATGGAAGATGGCTGATACTGATGGGATTAGTCCGGCGTTATGTATGCACAAAATCTATATGGAAGAGGATCACAAACTGAGTGCACAACATAAATGTAGACTGAATCCTTTGATGAAAGAAGTGGTGAGAAAGGAAGTAATAAAGTGGTTAAATATTGGAATTGTGTACCCAATTTATGATAGTAAGTGGGTAAGTCCTGTGTAGTGTGTTCCCAAGAAGGGAGGTATGACAGTGGCGAAGAACGATAAAAATGAGTTGATTCCCACTAGGACAGTAACTGGATGGAGAATTACCATGGACTACCAGAAGCTAAATGAGGCCACACGAAAAGATCACTACCCGGTTCCCTTCATTGATCAGATGCTTGACCGACTAGAAGGGCAGGAGTACTATTGTTTATTAGATGGGTATTCTAGATATAATCAGATTTTGGTTATGCCCGAGGATAAGGAAAAGATCACATTCAATTATCCTCATCGTACATATTCTTTCAAACGCATGCCATTTGGACTTTGCAATGCGTCGACGACTTTTCAAAGGTGCATGACGACCATTTTTCATGATATGGTGGAGGACATTGTAGAGGTGTTCATATATGATTTCTTGGTGTTTGGGATGTCTTTTGAGGTATGTCTCCGAAATCTTGATAAGGTACTAGCTAGATGCGAGGTCACTAATTTAGTACTAAACTAGGCGAAGTGTAACTTTTTTGTTAGAGAGGGTATAGTATTGGGACATAAGGTGTCAAAGTTGGGATTAGAAGTAGATAAAACCAAGGTGGAAGTTATTGAGAAATTTCCCCCTCTTATCTTTGTAAAAGGGGTGCAAAGTTTCCTTGGATATGCAGGTTTTTACAGGAGATTCATCAAGGATTTTTCTAAGATTACAAGACCTATGTGCAGTATTTTGGAGAAGGAGGTGAAATTTGAATTTGATGAGATGTGTTTGAAAGCTTTTGAGATTTTGAAGAGGAACTTAATTGAACCTCCCATCTTAATTGCTCCTATTTGGGAATTACCATTTGAACTCATGTGTAATGCAAGTAATATAGCAGTGGGTGTAGTATTCGGATAAAGAAAAGATAAAGTGTTCCACTCGATCTATTATGCAAGCAAGACCCTTGATTCTGCTCAAGCTAATTACACGATGACTGAGAAAGAGATGCTAGCTCTAGTGTTCGCCTTTGACAAGTTCAGATCATATTTGGTAGGGACCAAATTAATTGTTTATACTGATCATGCAGCTATGAGGTACTTGTTCAATGAAAAGGATGCTAAACCAAGGCTGATTCGGTGGATATTGCTTCTCCAAGAATTTGGCCTTGAGATGAAAGATAGAAAGGGTACTAAGAATTAAATAGCTGATCATTTGTCCAGGTTAGAAGATTTTTCCCATATGCACGAAGGGGAACAAATCTGGGAAGAGTTTTCGGATTAACAGTTGATGGCACTAGATATCTCTCAAGTGCCTTGGTATGCGGACATAGTAAATCTCATAGTAAGTGGAGATTACCCTCCAAGTGCAGCCATCCAACAAAAGAAAAAGCTCAATCATGATGCCAAGTTCTATATCTGGGATGAACCATTTTATTCAAATAAGTAGTGGATCGAGTGGTAATAAGATGCATTCCGGAGTATGAGGTAAAGAAAGTGCTCCAAAGTTGTCATGCTAGGCCATATGGAGGACACCATGGAGGAGAGCGCACAATGCATAAGGTACTACAATCTGGTTTCTTTTGGCCCTCTTTATTTAAAGATTATAGTTTTTATGTGAATGGGTGTGATAAATTCCAAAGGTTGGGTACTATATCGAGAAGACATGAGATTCCACTAACTAGCATTCTTGAGGTGGAAATTTTTTATGTGTGGGGTATTGACTTCATGGGTCCCTTCCCGCCATCTAGTCGAAACCAATATATTCTAGTAGCCATTGATTATGTGTCCAAGTGGGTTGAGGATGTAGCTCTTCCCACAAATGTTTCAAGAGTCATGATTAAATTCATCAAGAAACACATTTTCACTCGTTTTGGCACTCCAAGGGCAATCATAAGTGATGGAGGTAAGCATTTCATTAATCACCTAGTGAAAACTCTTCTTGCTAAGTATAGTATTCGTCATAAGGTATCTACAGCTTGCCATCCTCAAACAAGTGGTCAAGTGAAAGTTTCGAATAGAGAGGTGAAGTAAATCTTGCAGAAAACAGTGAACACAGAGAAAGGATTGGTCTCAAAAGCTGGATGATGCATTGTGGGCGTATAGAATTGCATTAAAGACACCTATAGGGACTTCTCCCTATCACAAAGTGTTCAGCAAAACATGTCATCTTCCGAAAAAATTAGAACACCAAGCATAGTGGGCGATAAAAAAGTTAAATCTTGACCTAGAGTTTGCCAGTATGAAGAGAGTGGATCAACTACAAGAACATGAGGATTTTTGGCTCCATGCATATGGGAATGCTAAGCTTTACAAAGAAAAGATGAAAAGGTGGAATGATAATGTCACGACCCAAGCCTAGGGCCTAGACGTGACATGGCGAATGAGGAACCTGAAAGAACCCCAAAGAAGCCTCTCAAACTTGTCATCACACTTCATCGGTCGCGGAAGTACATTCAACATTAAATAACGGGAATTAGGGACTAAGGGCAAACAATTTCAAAATAACATCATAGAATAAGAGCCAAGCTCATTTACAAAATACTTGTCCAACGCACACCTCTATATACATAGATAGGACGGGGGCCATGACATACTACCGGCTCCTCTCATAGTCAAAATGCAATTGCAAGCTAAAGTCTCAAAACATAGGAGTAGGAAACGTAACATAGCCCTCGAATCATTGAGGACTCACCAACAAACTCGGATAAGCACCGTACTAGCCACGTGGATAGAGAGAAGGATCAAGAGTAGCTCCGGTCCCTACATGGTGACATCATGTAGGCAAAATATGCGTTAGTACTTTGGAATGTACTAAATATGCGGGGTGCAATACAACAATAGACAAGGACACAATCGAAATGCAAGAAATAGTTCCATAGGCATTATGAATAACAATATGAGTATGCATGATCAAAGTGAAGTCAAAACATGTTTAACTAAATCTATACTAATAGTAGATATCATATGTGTGTGCATAAACCAACCAATCTATAGCCCCAACTTAGGATGGGGGATGTCGTTCACACCCGGACACCCTGGTGGCAAGGTATAAACCCCTCACATGGTTGATGTTGGTCACACCCCAAGCATCCTAGGTGGTGAGATATAAACCTCTCACATGGTTGATGTTGGTCACACCCCAAGCATCCTAGGTGGTGAGATATAAACTTCTCACATGGTTGATGTTGGTCACACCCCAAGCATCCTAGGTGGTGAGATATAAACCTCTCACATGGTTATCCCGGTTCTTTCCCCCGGACCAGGCATGGTCATGCAACACTTTATATAGGAAATTCCCATTAGGCTCTAATGCAATCTCATGTATGGAATGAACATATATACAAGCTTAGTTTGTCATCAACACATCTCTGGAATGTCACACATCACATAACTCAAGCCCTAAAGCATCAATTCATCAATTCTCCATAATTGGACATTTTATCAAACACCTTGAAGGCATGTAATGGGATCAAAGAACATGGAAAATAGGGTAGTAATTATGCAGCTAAACCAGTGAACAACCTACAACAACGCCTTTTAATACCCACAAGACCACATGAAAAATCTCCACATCCATTCCAAATTTAGATTCAAGTTCTAGAGTCACAACATGCTCAAAACAATCACTTTTCATGTTTAAAATTCACTGTGCAGGAAATTTGTACAAGGAACAAGACTAATTTATGAATCTCAACTTAAACCATGAATTAGTGAGTAGAATAGAGACTAGGCATTATGGGTGGAAGGACCCATGAGTTCAACACCACATACCTTGAGTTTTTATGAAGGTCTTGAGAGTGTCTTCAATGGAAACTTGGAACTTGGAGCAAGAATCTCTTCAATCTTGAGGAAGGTTTTGGATTAGGGTTCTTGAGAGAAAAAGTGTCTAAGTATGAGAGAGGTGTTTTGGGAAATGTTTTAGAGATGGGAATTGAATTAATGCTATATAGGAAATAACATATGCCCTTTGGAAAAACGGGTTCAACACTTAGAAAAAAAAAATGAGGCGGATGAACAAGTAACTTTGCTCTCTGGAAATTGCATTTCCTGCACGGACAGATTTTACGAAAATGGGCATAACTTCTTCGTCCGAACTCCGAATGAGGTGAAACGAAGTGCGTTGGGTAGCTAACTCAAAGGGTTTTCCATGGATATGTTATAGGCCACCCAATTATTTGTGTTCTAGGAGATATGACCCTCCAAAGTAGACCCTCGAAAAAGCCACTTGGAAATTTCGGATTTTGATACTGTTGCTCTAAAATTTGGGTTAGACCCATTTCCCACTCAATTTGACCCCCTAAACAAGAATATGAAGTCAGATTTTCGAAAAATGAAACAGATTTTTAAATATAGCTAAAACAAGTTTTCGGTAACTTCCGAAGCACATTTTTAGGAACTTTTTGGGTCGTTTCAATATCTCCTGCTTGGGAACATTCGTCCCCGAATGTGGAAGAGACGTACAAGGAAAGACTTAGTAAAAACATATCAGCCCCAACATGAATGTAAAATTTTTATTTAAACATCACTTCAAGATTTCAAAACTTAGTGTAAAGCATTCATAACTCATCAATTTAAACATATATGCACATGAATGATCTAGGGGCTGAAATGTAAGACTCAATGGAGTACAAAGGACTTGATTTAATACCTTAGGCTTGAGTGGAGTTGAATAGATAAGGATAACGTCTTTGCATGTCCGCTTCGGCCTCCCAAGTAGCACTCTCCACTTGTTGATTTCTCTAAAGCACCTTAACGGAGGCCACTTCTTTGTTCCTCAACTTCTTAACTTGTCTATCTAAGATCTGAATCGGGACTTCTTCATACGTCAAATTATCTTCTACAACACCCACAACCTCAAGAGGTAAAATAGCGTTAGGATCACCAACACATTTCCTCAGCATCGATTTATGGAATACCGGATGAACTAATTCCATCTCCTTGGGCAACCCCAACTCATAGGCTACTTTACCAACCCTTCTTATTACCTCATAAGGACCAACATACCTAGGACTTAATTTCCCCTTCTTACCAAAATGAACCACACCTTTCATTGGAGAAACTTTCAAATAAACCCAATCACCCACTTTGAATTCAAGATCCCTTCTCCTCACATCGGTATAAGACTTTTGACGACTTTGGGCTGTTGTCAACCTCTCCCTAATCATCCTTACCTTCTCAAGAGCATCCATGACCAGATCCGGATCCAACAAGACCACCTCTCCAACTTCACACCACCCAACCGGTGATCTACACCGTCTACCATAAAGTGCCTCAAAAGGAGCCATACCGATACTAGAATGATAACTATTGTTGTATGCAAATTCAATCAAAGGAAGATGATCATCCCAACTACCTTTCAACTCCAAGACACAAGCTCTAAGCATATCTTCCAAGGTTTGAATTATTCTTTTGGCTTGGCCATCCGTTTGAGGGTGGAAGGCCGTGCTAAGCTTTACCTTTGTACCAAGACCCCTTTGGAAAGATTTCCAAAAGTGAGAAGTGAATTGGGCACCACGATACGAGATGATAGACAAGGGAATCCCATGCAACCTTACCAATTCATGAATGTACAACTTGGCATACTCTTCAGCCCCGTAAGTAGTTTTAACCGGTAGGAAATGAGCCGACTTTGTCATCCGATCAACCACCACCCAAACCGAATCAAAACCTCTTCTAGTCTTAGGCAAGCCCACTACAAAATTCATGTTGATTTCTTCCCACTTCCAAGTAGCTATCTCAATGTCTTGAGTTAGGCCACCCGGCCTTTGATGTTCGGCCTTGACTTGTTGACAACTATGGCAACCCGAAACAAATTTTGCAATGTCCTTCTTTATACCGCCCCACCAATACACATCCCTCAAGTCTCTATACATCTTTGTTGACCCCGGATGAATAGAATAAAAAGAATTATGAGCCTCATCAAGGATTCTTTCCCTCACACCATCCACACAAGGAATACATAATCTACCTTGGTACCTAAGGGCACCATCTCCCCCTTGGGAGAAAATCTCCACCTTACCACTACTCACCGAAGCCTTTAATTCCACCAAAGAAGGATCAAGATCTTGCTTGGCTATCAACTCATCAACCAAGGAAGACCTTGAACCATCAACAACAACTACTCCTCCACTATCCACCCCTTCTAACCTAACTCCCAATTTGGCCAACCGATGGACCTCCTTAGCCAACTCTTTACTACCTTCCTCCACATGAGCCAAGCTACCCATGGACACTCTACTTAATGCATCCGCCACCACATTAGCTTTCCCCGGATGATAGTGAACACTCATATCATAATCCTTAAGGAACTCTAACCACCTCCTTTGTCTCAAGTTAAGATCGTTTTGCGTGAACACATATTGGACACTCTTATGGTCGGTGAAGATATCAACATACACCCCATACAAATAGTGACGCCAAATCTTTAAAGCAAAAACCACGGCGGCCAATTCAAGATCATGGGTTGGGTAGTTCTTTTCATGAACCTTAAGTTGCCTAGAAGCATAGGCTATAAACTTACCACTTTGCATCAACACACAACCCAAACCAATACGGGAAGCATCACAATAAACAACAAAACCTTCTAACCCATCCGGAAGTGACAAAATAGGAGCGGACACAAGCCTTTCTTTCAAAGTTTGGAAGCTTTCCTCACACTCATCCGACCACACAAATTTAGCCTTCTTTTGAGTCAACTTAGTCATGGGAGAAGCAAGAGAAGAAAACCCTTCTACTAATCTCCTATAATAACCTGTTAAACCCAAGAAACTCCTTATATCCGACGGGGTCAAAGGTCTAGGCCAATTCCTAATAACATCGGTCTTCTTAGGATCCACCTTAATACCATCCCCCGACACCACATGGCCTAAGAAAGCAACTTCCTTCAACCAAAACTCACACTTTTCATATTTAACGTACAACTTCTCTTCCCTCAATCTTTGGAGTACAACCCTCAAGTGACCCATGTGCTGTTCCTCACCCCGAGAATAGATCAAGATGTCATCTATAAACACCACCACAAAAGAATCAAGGTAGGGTTTGAAGACCCTATTCATAAAATCCATAAAGATAGCCGGAGCATTAGTCAACCCAAAAGACATCACCACAAACTCATAGTGCCCATACCTAGTACGAAAGGCCGTCTTGGGAATATCACACTCCCTCACCTTCACTTGATGATACCCGGACCGAAGATCATTCTTAGAGAAGTGACTAGCCCCATGCAATTGGTCAAATAAATCGTCAATCCTTGGAAGAGGATACCTATTCTTGATGGTGACCCTATTAAGTTGTCGATAATCAATACACATTCTAAGAGACCCATCTTTCTTCTTCACAAACAAAACCGGAACACCCCATGGAGAATGACTAGGTCTAATAAACCCCTTCTCTAACAAATCTTTTAATTGCTCTTTCAACTCTTTCAACTCCGCCGGGGCCCATATGGTTAGGGGGAATAGAAATAGGTTGAGTATCGGGAAGGAGGTCTATACCAAAACCTATCTCCCTTTCGGGAGGGACACCGGGAAGATCTTTTGGGAAGACATCTAGAAACTCATTAACAACCGGAATAGACTCAATAGGAGGGACTTTAGACTCCACATCATTGACTCTCACAATATGGTACAAGCACCCTTTGGAAATCAACCTATGGGCTTTAATGCAAGAAATGAATTTCCCCTTCACCACAACATCCCGACTCTCCCACTCAAGGACGGGTTCGTTAGGAAATTGGAACTTGACTTTACGAGTCCTACAATCAATAGAATCATAATATGCATGCAACCAATCCATCCCAAGAATAACATCAAAATCCACCATGTTCAACTCAATAAGATCACAAGGCAACAACTTATTCAATATGCAAACCGGACAATTTCTATACACTTTTCTAGCAACAATAGAGACACCAATGGGAGTAGATACTTCATATGACTCATGCAACAATTCCGACTCGACATGAAATTTTCTAGCAACTAAGGGGGTAACAAAGGAAAGGGTGGCACCCGGATCAATCAAAGTATGAACATCAAGATCAAAGATTTGCAACATACCGGTCACCACCTCGGGAGTCTCATTAACACCTTGTCTACCATGCAAAGCATAAAATCGATTATGCCTTGGGGCACCACTTTGAGAAGTACCTCTACCCAAAGGAGTAGTGTTAGCATTTCGGACCTTGTTGCGGATCTTGGGACACTCAAACCTCTTATGACCCACTTCTCCACATTCAAAGCAAGCACCCGAACCCTTCATGCAAGGACCACCATGCTTCCTCCCACACTTAGGGCATACATCCATAGAACCCACTTCACCTCCCCCTTGAGGTCTAGGAACATTGATAGCAAATCCCCGGTTGACATGAGGGTTTCCTCGACCTTGATGAAATTTACAACCCTTAGGGAACCTATTCTCCAATCGGGCCCTCTTGGCCTCATGCCCCCTTCTCTTCCTCAATTTCTCCTCCTCCATTTGCTCGGCATAAGTCATCAACCGAGACAAATCCATATCTCCAATGAGCATAGCGAACCGACACTCCTCACTAACCAAGTCGGATACACCCATCACAAATTTGTTCATCCTCGACCTAAAGTCGGCCACCAAGTGAGGTGCATACTTGGAGAGTTGGATAAATTTGAGGGCATACTCCCTCACACTCATAGCTCCTTATTTCAAATTCATGAACTCCACCAACTTTGCCTCCCTAAGCTCAAGAGGGAAGAACCTATTAATGAAAGCAAGTTTAAACTCCTCCTACAACACCACATAGCCATTACCTTTCTCACCCTTCCATTGATCAAACCAAATTTAAGCAAACCCCTTGAGTTGGTAGGCCGCCGACTCTGCCTTCTCACAAGCACCAACATCCATAATGGTCAAGATTTTGCATACCTCATCGATGAACTCTTGTGGGTCGTCATCCACCTTTGAACCATGGAAGACCGGAGGGTTCATCCTCATTAAATCTCTCACCCTTTCCCCCGGGGTGGTAGCTCGAGGAGTTTGGGCTCCTTGTTGCACTTGGTTAGCTACCACTTGTGCAAGCATGGTGAGTGCATCATGGAGCTCACCATTGGTGGGTGCCTCTTCCGGTGATCGGGCCCGTCTTCCCCTCATGTTTGGCATGATGATCTAGCAATCCAAAGAACAAGCGTTAGGGGGGAATCACGTTATTACACTCTAAGCACGACATAGAGCATGAAGAAGGGAAACCTTTTCTAAAACATTTTGTACCCTCCCATTCATAGTCGTGGCGCTCTTCACAACCATGATTAGGACTCTAATCAACGCAGTGTGTTGGACTCTGAGGATTTAACAACCTAATGCTCTGATACCAAGCTTGTCACGACCCAAGCCTAGGGCCTAGACGTGACATGGTGAATGAGGAACCCGAAGGAACCCCAAACAAGTCTCTCAAACTTGTCATCACACTTCATCGGTCACGGAAGTACATTCAACATTAAATAACGGGAATTAGGGACTAAGGATAAACCATTTCAAAGGAACATCATAGAATAAGAACCAAGCTCATTTACAAAATACTTGTCCAACGCACACCTCTATATACATATATAGGACGGGGGCCATGACATACTACCGGCTCCCCTCATAGTCAAAATACAATTGCAAGTTAAAGTCTCAAAACATAGGAGTAGGAAACATAACATAACCCTCGAATCATTGAGGACTCACCAACAAACTCGGATAAGCACCGTACTAGCCACGTGGATGGAGAGAAGGATCAAGAGTAGCTCCGGTCCCTACATGGTGACATCATGTAGGCAAAATATGCGTTAGTACTTTAGAATGTACTAAGTATGCGGGGTGCAATACAACAATAGACAAGGAGACAATCGAAATGCAAGAAATAGTTCCATAGGCATTATGAATAACAATATGAGGATGCATGATCAGAGTGAAGTCAAAACATGTTTAACTAAATCTATACTAATAGTAGATATCATATATGTGTGCATAAACCAACCAATCTATAGCCCCAACTTAGGATGGGGGATACCGTTCACACCCGGACACCCTGGTGACAAGGTATAAACCCCTCACATGGTTGATGTTGGTCACACCCCAAGCATCCTAGGTGGTGAGATATAAACCTCTCACATGGTTGATGTTGGTCACACCCTAAGCATCCTAGGTGGTGAGATATAAACCTCTCACATGGTTGATGTTGGTCACACCCCAAGCATCCTAGGTGGTGAGATATAAACCTCTCACATGGTTGATGTTGGTCACACCCCAAGCATCCTAGGTGGTGAGATATAAACCTCTCACATGGTTATCTGGTTCTTTTCCCCCGGACCGGGCATGGTCATGCAACACTTTATATAGGAAATTCCCATTAGGCTCTAATGCAATCTCATGTATGGAATGAACATATATACAAGCTTAGTTTGTCATCAACACATCTCTGGAATGCCACACATCACATAACTCAAGCCCTAAAGCATCAATTCATCAATTCTCCATAATTGGACATTTTATCAAACACCTTGAAGGCATGTAATGGGATCAAAGAGTATGGAAAATAGGGTAGTAATTATACAGCCAAACCAGTGAACAACCTACAACAACGCCTTTTAATACCCACAAGACCACATGAAAAATCTCCACATCCATTCCAAATTTAGATTCAAGTTCTAGAGTCACAACATGCTCAAAACAATCACTTTTCATGTTTAAAATTCACTGTGCAGGAAATTTGTATAAGGAACAAGACTAATTTATGAATCTCAACTTAAATCATGAATTAGTGAGTAGAATAGAGACTAGGCACTATGGGTGGAAGGACCCATGAGTTCAACACCACATACCTTGAGTTTTTATGAAGGTCTTGAGAGTGTCTTCAATGGAAGCTTCGAATTTGGAGCATTAATCTCTTCAATCTTGAGGAAGGTTTTGGATTAGGGTTCTTGAGAGAAAAAGTGTCTAAGTATGAGAGAGGTGTTTTGGGAAATGTTTTAGAGATGAGAATTGAATTAATGCTATATAGGAAATAACATATGCCCTTTGGAAAAACGGGTCCAACACTTAGAAAAAAAAATGAGGCGGATGAACAGTAACTTTGCTCTCTGGAAATTGCATTTCCTGCACGGACAGATTTTACGAAAATGGGCATAACTTCTTCGTCCGAACTCCGAATGAGATGAAACGAAGTGCGTTGGGTAAATAACTCAAAGGGATTTCCATGGATATGTTATGGGCCACCCAATTATTTGTGTTCTAGGAGTTATGACCTTCCAAAGTAGACCCTCGAAAAAGGCTTCACTTGGAAATTTCGGATTTTGTACGGTTGCTCTAAAATTTGGGTTAGACCCATTACCCACTCAATTTGACCCCCTAAACAAGAATATGAATTCAGATTTTCAAAAAAACGAAACAGATTTTTAGATATAGCTAAAACAAGTTTCCGGTAACTTCCGAAGCACATTTTTTGAAACTTTTTGGGTCGTTTCAGATAAGCATATAGTTCCTCACATTTTCACTTCAGGAGAAAAGGTACTACTTTTCAACTCAAAAGTAAGGTTATTACCCGGAAAACTAAGGTCGAAATGGAGTGGTCCTCTCGAAGTGGTAAGGATGACACAACATGGTGCCATTGAACTTAAAAGGGAAAATGGCCCAGTAAACGGGCAAATAGTCAAACATTATTTTGGTGAAAATTCAGATCATGATCGGGAGGCTCTTGAGCTTAATAACGATTGATCCAAGCTGAGTCGAGCCGCGATGTTAAACTAGGAGCTCCACGGGAGGTAACTTGTGAATAATATGTAATAGATATGTAGCTTGTTTTAAATTTTAACTTTTTGTTTTAGTTAGTTTCAATTCCTAAGATCTAGTAAAGTTTGTTGTTTTTATTTTATAGATAGATAGTATTTTCATTATTTGTAATTTAGTTTGTAAAAGTGAAAAAAAATCAGGCGGGCGCACTAGCTGGCACGCCGCACTAAGCCTATTACTAAAGAGCACATATCCTAGCGCTCTAAGTGGCGTACCACACTAGGATGCTTACTACATAGCACCAACAGTGGCACATCGCTCCCCTAGCGCGCCAACAGCGAGAAATTTAGGCAGAATTATTTTTTTTAACAGGTCAAAACCCGACCCAAACCCATTTATTACCCGTCTTAAATTCCCAAAACTAAATTCATCCCCCATTCTTTCCATCTCCAAACTGACCCACCCCTTCAAAATATTCTCCAAACCCTTCTTCTTCTTCTTCTTCTTCTTCTCTAAATCTATTCCTCTCCTCTCAACCCCTCTTATTCCCCCAAAATTCCCCATTAAAACCCCCAAATTCCACCATTCTACCCATTGACGGAGAGTGGAACCTACCTTTGAAGGATTGGTCTAGCATTTCAGGAGCCTCTTGATGATGAAGAGGCCACCGCGGACGAAGAAATGGATGATGAAGATGAGGATGATGTTGTTGATGATGATGCTAACGCATTGAGGGTGTTCGATGGAGGTCGTGATGATGACAAAGAGGCCTAGAGGCCTAAGGGAGTATCTCTAACCATGCACTTTGTTTTTCTTTGTGCACACTGAGGACAGTGTTAATTTTTAAATGTGGGGTGGGAGATAACTCTCTTTTGTATATAATTTTTTTGATGCTTTTTCGAGTCTTGTTTTTCTTTAGGTTATTTTAATTTTAGGTTCCTCAGCCTTTGTTTTTGGTACTTTTCCTGAGGATAGTCCCTTTGAACCGATTAGGACTAGTTTTAGTGTTTTTATTGAGTCTTAGAGTCATCTTAGGAGTGACAGTTCCCGATGACGGATGGATGACGACCGTCTTAGGGGAAAATTAGTCACGTAGAGGAGTAGAATTGAGAAACCTACTGTGGTATTTTGAAACTATGTCCAAAAAAGTTAGCCAGACGTCATGAGTAGTCACAATTGAAAAATGCAAAAGAATGGTAACCTTTAAACAAGCATGTGTTCGTTGTTTTGACTCTGAATGAATCTTAGTGGGCTTAATTGAGTAGTAATTCTGTAATGCAAGTTGTATGAGCATACTAGTATGATGTGCCCCTATGTGTGTCGTGATGCCATGTGTGGTAAGTGATTGTTTGGTTCTTGCTTTAATTGATATCTAGACCTTGCCTCATATGTGTTAAATGAGAAGCTTGTATGACTTAGGGAAAATGATTGAGGCATTTCTTTGAAAAATCTAATTCTTGACTCAATTTGTATGCGTACCAATGAAAAGATCCCTTGTAATGCCCCCATTGAGCCTTTAGCCTTATTTGTTTTTTAAGCCACGTGAATAAGACGAAACCCTTTTCTATTGATACCAAAGTATTTGATCCCAGTTTAATCCCTAATGCACTATGTTGAGAAGAAACATGATATTGGTTGAAGTGGGAAAATAGTGGAAATGCTATGAAGTGTGGAAAATAAAAAAATGTAAAAAAAACTCGATTTTGTCCATGGTCCCTCCAGTGGATAATGTGCACCTCAATTGAGCTTAGAAACTCAAAATCGAGGGTGGCTATTTCAGAAGTGTGCTTATAACATTGGCTTTGGTCCTACTAAGGATATTGTGTACCTCGCTCGACCCTTAAAGCCTTGAGTTGAGGGTGGCTAGTGCAAAGGCATATATAAAAAAAGGGCATAGCTAGAGCAACAAAAAGGGAAAAAATTCATGACGTGTGTACTAAGGAAAAAGAAAAGCTAGGAATGATGTTTGTTCACAAAGCAATGACGTGTGCATTAGGGAGGTGTAGTCACTAAAATGCATCCTAAACATTCCCTCCCTTACCCTAATCTGGCATTATAACCAAATAGAAGTCCTCTTGATTCCTTGAGAAATATGATGTGAAAGTAAAAATAGACTATGGGCAAGCTTTTGACTTGTTAAGAGAAGTAATGACTTGATTTGTGAGAGTGAGTACAATGTTTAAAAAATAGGCCTTGTTTATAATATGATTGCTTTAATGAAAGGATATACTAAACACAAATGAGTGAGGGCATTCATGGAACATGTTTGAATTTGTCTAATTGGTGTGTTTGTATGAGTTTGCATTAGCCCAGAAAAATAATAAAGAAGTCATTCTTTGAGCATATGTGTTGTACTTGGTGTATCATGATGATATAGTGAAATAGTTGAAGTGTTGCATCCAATGTGAACTACAAAATCATGATTAAATGTGTTTGGTTGATTTTAAGGTGAGTTGATAAGTCCAAAGGTTAGAAAAAAAAGTTGAAAGTCTAAAGATTGTTCGAGGACGAACAAAGGTTTAAGTGTGAGGTGGTGATCTTAGGACTATTTCTATGCCAAAGTTGTCAATATTTGCCCATGATGAGATTAAATTAAAGAGTAATATTGAGTCAATCAGCTTGATATTGTTTAACTTTTGTGATGATTGTGCACTAAAACACATGATTAGTTGTTTCGGGAACTCTTAAGGAAATTGGAGTCGATTCAAAGAAAGGAGGATCAAGAAAGTGTGAAAATAAACCAAGGATGGAAGCACCAAGGCCAATACTACAGAGGCCATCCCATGGAACACTGATGGGTGCGAGGCGCCACATGCCTCACTACAGCGCACATGTCAGGCGCACTGCCTGGCGCGGTGCTCCACAGGGAGAACCAAAGATCAGTCTGCGAGGCACTATGGCTGGCGTAGCACCCAACGTGGTTCTGAAAGTTCCAGTGAAAATTGTATCAAATAGGATTCCTTGTTGAATTAGACTTTGACTATAGTGTTCCCAACTTCTATAAATAGACCCCTACGGATATTTTGTAAGAGTTCGACATTATTTTGGGTGTGCAAGAGCAAGTTCAAATTTGTAATTGGTTTTGATTTTCTATCTCTACTTTTTGGTGGAAATCGCATGAACAATTATATTTTGCGGTTTTTGAATATTATGAGTGGCTAAACGCCCTGGTTCTGGGGCTGTAGCTATGGATTGATTGTTGATTATTAAAGTCTTTTGAATTAATTCTTGGTTATTGTTTTAAGTTACTTTTATATTCTTGTTTTAGCATTTCTTGACTGGCCATCATAGATATAAATATATTGTTTATTCTTAAAATTGAGAGAAGATAAGGTAGATAGACCAGATAATATAGAAAGCTCGATCTTCCATTGAGTTAATGTGTGTTCAGGAGTGACGCCCGGATGAACAACCTGCTTGGTTAGGAAATAGGATGAAATATAAATGCTCACTAGTTAGGACTATCTATCCCCACTCAACAATGTAGTTTGACAACTAATTGGAGCAGGCGACTAGAGATCGAGATACTCGACTCATACAATTAACCCTGTAAATTAGTAACTTGATAATCGAAATTAGTTCATTGCCTGAAATATGATACATGATATCCAATTAATGTTGTAGCCCTGGAATTGTCTTTTACTTGCTTGAAACATCAATTTGAAGTCGTTCACATTAGTTACTTTTAGTTATTGCATAAATCGTAGTAGCAGTTAATAACCATCAAACTCTTTTAAAAGGTTACTTTTTATTGTAGAATTGAATTATTAAATATGAGTTGATCATAAGTACCTTAGGAACAAAACTCATTTCTAAAAGAAAGTATATTACCTGAGCGACCATGTACACTTGTGTGTATAATAGGGAGCAACACCTCCCTTATCTCAAGTGGAAAAAGCCTATCAAGGAAAGAAACCCTAAACGTTTCCCAATCAAGAGGACCTGCATCTACTATCCTCCCTTTCTTCCATTGGTTGAACAATATTTGAGCAACGCTCTTAAGTTGGTAAGTGGCCAATTTCGCCTTTTCCACCGGTGTCACCTCCATGATCATCAACACCTTATACACTTCATCAATGAACTCTTGAGGGTTTTCCTCAACCTTAGAACCATGAAACTCTAGAAGATTCATTCTATTAAAGTCTCTCACTTTAGTTGTCGTCGTACCAACATATGGGTTCACGAGGACTACAACTTCCCTATTGGCTTGAGCCAACACTTGAAAAGCATCCCTAAACTCCGCATTAGTCACTTGCTCAGCCAAAGGGTCGACCAGAACTTGATGAGCTTAAGGAGGAGCCTCTTGTTCTACATTCTCTCTCTCATTCCTTCTTGCATATGCCCTTCGAGTGGCCATATCCTAGCCACTGAAATGTGTATCTTGAGCATCAGACCTTACAATTGGGAGAGTGTAGAAAGAGTATGCATTAGTAAAAAAATGTATCAAGTATGAGAGTAATAAATAAAGTATGAAAATCATGATAAAGGGACCTTTTCATTACATGCAATGACCAAGATAAAACATGTGAATTTAAGAGTTAGAAAACATGAGTCCTAAAACATAGTCAATGCAAGCCAACATCTTTAAACATTTGAGAGATACTTCTTGAAATAACCTTAGTTCATTATTATGGGAGAATTACCTTTAACTGGCATGTAAGACCATGTGAGCTATTAACATGGAATCCGGTGTCTATCCCACACCGTAAAGAGGTGTTCTCACTTGTCAGGGTAAGAACCATGAAATTTCTAGCTTACGTGAATCCACTAGCTACTGTCTATCTAGACAAACCTATGGTGGAACATAATATATGGGACGTGGGTAATCACCACTTTTCCACTCGATGCTAAGCATAACTCCCACAGAATATTCATTATTCTTAACTTTTCTTAACATTCATGAGACATGGATAGTCAACATTTGTCTTATCATTGGAGGTCATGGGTAATCACCACTTGCCTCATTATTAGAATAGCTCCTTAACTTTGATTCATTTTAGGTGAGAAGACCTTTCAACCTTACAATCCTTTATGTTAGAAAAACCTTTCACATTCATGCATGGAGTAATTATGTGAGAAATCCTTCACAACAATTAACAACAACAACATCATATATTCTTTACTCTCAAAGAAATTTACATCTTATTTCATCAATTTCATAAGAACATGCATATTTCCATAATTCTCCTTTCATAGTTCAAAACCCAATTTCAATCATCATAATCTAAAAAATATGAGTTAAGCATGGGTTCTTTAGAATTCATCTTAAAAACATGGAATCTTCTAAATTCATGCATAAAAGATCATAAAACAATCAAATAAATCAACATTGAAAGGAACCCATGTCATAGAAGAAAACCTTAGCTTCAATTGGCAATTTCTAACTTCAAAATTTGGGAATTTAGAAACTCTATGGAGGAAAGGGCTCCATAGATGAAGAGTATCATACCTTAATGCCAAAAGCTTGACTTCAATGAAGAATTAGGAGACTTGACTTCAAAATCGTAGATTTCTTCTTCTTCAACTTCTAGAGAGAGAAATATTTGGAGAGGAAGACTTGTTTTTCTTTTGAGGATTTGAGAGAATGATTTCAATTGAGGGGTTTTGAGAGTCACAAATGTTCATATAGGCTTCTATTAGAGGTCAAAATGACATAGTATTAGGCTAAAATAATTAGGAAAATACCCAAAAGCCCTTAAGGAAAATAATTGTCGACCCCACTCACGACCCAACCCACGGTCCTTTGGTCAGACCTTTCATAATTCGCTTTATAAGAACATTTCCAAAATGGCAACCTCCATTTTTCAACCATATTATGGATGACCAACTAGTTGTTGAGTCACTCGAATTTTTGTTCATGCTAGATAAAGTAGGTCTGGGCCTCAAAATCGCTCTAAGTCTAGGACTGTGAGACCTATCTATGACTCGTTCATTGAACAGTGGACCATCCTTGTTAACCATTGAAAAAGTAAAAAAACATGACATTTTCAAAAAATCGAAACTTATCTACCCGCCACCACCAATGGACCTTTGTCCTACCTACGGGCCGTGGGTCGTTTCTTTTATGCTGGCACTAGGTCTACGAAAAATTGAATTTTTTATCCTTTTTGAATCCGAGATGTTAGACATGTCCAGCACTTAAGAACCATTGCTGGTCTCTAAGCGAACCCTTATCCTGGCTGACTACAAGCAAAATAATAACTCTACCATATATAAGCATCAAACTGAAAGAAATACTATATCAACAATGTATTAAATCTCAAAACTCTATCAATATACTGAGTGTTAAACATAAGTTCTAAATAAAACCTCTGAAACTGAACGTCTCTCCAAACTGTCTATCTATAAAGGCTCTACTATATATAGAGGAGTTTCATAACAAGACCCACGACTACTCAAATGCTACTAATACTAACAACTCATAAAATTGGTGTCTTCCAGAAGCAAGGAGACCTCACTCGAAAGTTGACGAATGGATGAAGTGATCTCAACAGACTCTTGCTGAGGATAATAAGAACATGTATCTACATCACTAAAAGATGCAGGTCGAATGACATCAGTAAATTAAATGTACGAGTATGTAATATAGCTAAATAATAAAGAACTAAATAAAAGGAGTACAATACATATAGATATATACTTAACTGAATGTAAAGAAATAAAGGAGTGAAATCATTAAAACTCTAGGAAATACATACTTATCTCTAAACCCATCATATTAAGTGATATGATAAAAATATACTTTTAACTCTATTTTGGGAGATTGTCTAACCGAGAACCATCACTATGAGCTACGTGATGATATAACGTCTCACACACACTACTAGAACTGTCCTATATCGTGCTGAGATATAGGACACCTCAACTAAGTGGATCCAATAAGCAATAAGTATTCATTTAAAAAGTATGATCCTTTACATGTTGGCAAACGTGGTTTATAAGGATTTTAAGTTGTCTAAACTCATCCCCATATCGGTGCTCAATACTACTCCCAATAATATTCTCCTGCTCAAATGTATAAAACATACTCTTTCTCTATTTTGAGGTAATTACTCAAAATAACTTCTTAAAAGAGGTAACTGCTCTAAAATATCTCTGAACTCATTTAGAAATCAAAGTTTCTCTTTTATCAATCTAAAATTGGATACCTTTGGGAATACTTAGTTCCCTTATACTCTAACTCAATTTTATATTGAAGACTCTTTCTCAGAACTATATAAAAAATCATATTGTGATATGATCATTGATGACTCTGGAAGTCATACTGCATAAACATAGATGGCATATCTAGATACCATACTGCTTAAACATTGATGGCATATGTGAGTGTCATACTAATCACGTTTAAAACTCTTTCTCAAAACTCATCTTCGTTTTCTGAGAAAATCAATTAAAGACAAAATATTTTCTTTAAAAGATTCTCAAAAATTATAACTCAAAATAGGTTTAGAGATGAATAAATCAACTCAAGAATCTCAATAACAATATGAAAAAATCAATACTGTGAAATCAAGAACTCAAAACTCAACAACACTACTCATCTCAAGAACACTCAATTCATAGGGTTCATGTTGAAATATTGACATTAACGAATCAACTGAAGAATCTTAATGCATAACATATAGCAATTCAATAATTAGGAATAGAATTTCAAAAGAATTAGGAATCCAAGAACTCAAAATCAACTCATCTCAAGAATACTCAGATCTAGGGATAGAATCTTAAATTAGTGTTTTACTGATTTGAAAGTAGATGTAGAGCATGAGGATTAACTATTCCAACAGTATGACAGTCTTACATACCTGGAAAAACAAGGTTCTTGAAGAATCTTCAAGAAGAGCATGATTAGAAGTCTTGAAACCCTGGCTTCAAGGAAAACAATCAAGAAACTCTTTCTTGAGATTCTTGAATTAGTTTCTTGAAATCTCTATGGCCAAGAATTATGATTTTCATTAGTGATTCATAATTATATGGAGGAATTTGAGTTGGAAAGAATGGAATTATTAGATAAGGACTTACCTTAAAGAAGAATCTTGAAAAAGATTGAAAGAATCTTGAATGAAAGTGTTCTACTTTGATTTTTCCTTAGGGTTTTGCCTTAGGGTTTGAGAGAGAAGAGAATTGGGGGATTAAGAGATGAAAATTTGATTATATTTGGGCCTTTAATTAGTCAATAAATTAGTTTAGGGTTTTCTTAGAGTTAAAGATACAAAAACGACCCTTCTTATTATTTTCCTATCGGTTAATTCATCATTGCACTATATCAGGTACTAAAATGGTCATAATATTTTAGTCGAATCTCGGATTGTTGCATAATTGGTTGCGTTGGAAAGAAGATTCAAATACCTTTAATTTGATAGTTTATAGACCACGTAACTCTTTATATTCTAAAAGATATGGTTGTTTGAAGTTCACTCAAGTAGAATCTTATATCAAAACTTAATCGGTATGGAAGCTTTCAACTCAACTTTGTGCTAGGGGATTATAGTGACCTTAATTCATCACCAAATTCATTATCACACTAAAGAATTGACCTTTACACATATGGGTAATTTAAGAATCATCCGGTACAATCATATTCACAAATGAAGAATGGTTCGAGTCTTAATTTAGAATTTTTTGGGGTGTTACAAAAGGTGACTTAATCCTTTCTTGAGCATTACACTGCATCTATGCTTTCAACGGTTCTACCCTCTTAGAGTTTTGATCCTCTTTGTTGTCCCTTTCTTTTGTACTTTTCGACTTCTTTTCAAGCTTTGCTTGTTTGAGCTTTCCCCTTTCTTATCATTTAATGAAGTGTCTCCTGTTTGTTTAGAGTTTTCGTCCTCTTTTGTTGAAATTTGGCATGTTTGAACTTGTGGGGAATTTTCAACTCTTTCTTATTTCGTTTGAAGTCATTTTTGCATTCTTGACTTTTAGGATCTTTGGTAACTTTTCTCTTTGAAAAATTTAAACTTTGAATCTTCTTTGTAACTTGCACGTCTTCAGTGCACTCAAGAAAGTCAGGACAAAAGAGAAATAGTGCGTATAAGCACTCAGAAAGGTATAGGCTAAAAATGTGGTTATCCAAAAAGAAGTTGAAGGCTCAAAGTGGGGATATGCTAAGGGTTGATATCATTCGGTGGGTTTTGAAAGGCTCAAACGGGCCAAAGAAGGCCTACATTCATTTTTCAAATCAAGCATTACTCAAAATTTTGCCTGAACAACATTCAAGCTAAGTGCTAGATCAACAAAACAACACAATTGAATATAATCAAATCTCACCACAATGCTCATGAAATGAATCTGGTTTTGTTCTTATCGTGAATGCATGCAAGGGAATATTTTCAAGTGTAACAAATGTATGAATAACAGGTACCAAAAGAATCCATGGCTTAACAAGAAGTCAATCTTTTTTTATCTTTTCGGTTGTTTTTTCATATGCACAATCTAATAGTGTTGGCACCAAATAAAAAAAAAGAATGATTTTAAAATATTAATTTTTTAAAAAGAATGATTTTAAAATATTATTTTTTTAAAAAGAATAAAAAATAAAGAATCTTTTGAATTAAGAAAGTAATGAGTTACACTGAAGAGGGGACAACCCAAATTAACCAAAAAAAATCTTCTTGTTTTTTTTAAAAAGTAACTATAATGAAAAAAAAATCAATGAGTTGCATTGAAGGGTGGACAATCTAAACTTTAAGAATGTCAAATAAATTTCTTTTTAAAAAAAAAAGGAATGTAAGACAAATAAAATCAGAGGTATACATTGAAATAACATCATGTACAAAATAATAATGCAATTATATAAACCAACTTAGAGTGATGCCTTATAAATCTGGAGTCTGAGTACAACCTTGGTGAAAATTTTGAGGGCTTTCCTTATAAATTTTTCCTTGTTTCAACTTTAACAACCTCCAATATTCAATCTTGTAGATATTGCCTCTTTTGTGAAATTTTTGTAGACCTCAAAAAAATTATCAGTTTACATTTTGAAACAATGGAATATTTATGGGGAACATGACCGAGCTGTTGTGACGCTTACGTATCCCATTGAAGCAGGAATCAGGTTAAATGTAGTTCTAGCAGATTGTGACTTGAATGGAGATCAAACTAGGACTATGAATGTTCTACTATTGGGTAATTAAGAGTGGACCAGCAATCCAAGTGGACTTTTCGGGTTGGAGGAAGTTAACGACCATTAGCCATCCAGTGGTCAACTCACTTCGTCAGGGTACCCCCAATAAATAATTTGGATTCAACGGCTACAACCAACATAACTGTAATTTAAGTAAGAAATAAAAAATGTCGAATGGCAGAAAATATGTCATAATGCAATCAAAGTATACATATAATTAAAGAAATATTAAGCACAACACACAAATAATCAAAAAAAGATACAAGGGACAATGTATAACATAATAAAAGAAAAGTCCCCTCACTTTGAAAAAAATGAATCCATAATGGTTACAACCTCTGTTTCCCCAGTGAAGTCGTCATTCTGTTGACATCCCTTAAAGTTGCAACGTCGTGCTTACTAAAATTAATAATCAATTTTAAAAGAATGTAAAGGAATAAAAGAATTTTAAAAAGAGTCCCCACCTAATAGAAAAAACTAGAAAATCAATTAATTAATTAACTTAAGAGAATGTCTATGAAATCAATAGATTCTAGGTAAGTGTTCAAGTGATTTCGAAGGGAAGATATTAGGCATCCTTCAAAATCCACAACTATGGGTACCAATTGAATTCATTTTTTTCAAATTGAAGAGGATATAAAAACAACATGCAAGTACAATAAACATGTGATATACACAAATAATAAAATAAAATAATAATATAAGAAATGACTTAAGGTTTGCCTACGTCATTAATATACACAATAATTTAAAAAAATTCATTCAAACTCCGTTGGAGTAGCTTTCTGAGAAAGCAACTCTAGGTACCTGTAAAGACACTTAGTAAAAGTGTTAGTAACAAAAAAATTGAACAAAATAAATGAATCAAATAATAATTTAAAAATAAAAATTTGCATTATGAACATGGTAGGCCTTGGAAATCGACGATAATTTATTCATCGGTCAATTCTAACATACAACATATATAAACTTAAAATAAATTTCCCTCTTTATAATGGGGAGACCTCTAAAACCGACATAGAGATATTTTTATTGGCCAACTTTCAACTTAAAGTATAATAGTGAATAACAAAATGGAAAAATAACAATCTGAAAATCTCATAGTTGACAAATATAGCTAATTAACAAATCAACCAAAATCATCAAAAAATTGACACAATCACAAATCAACAAATCAAAATATTTCTAACAAATATGGAGATATAACAACACTAATGTCTTAACCCGATCCTACACCCTAGACGTGGCCAGCACTCGAGAACCATTGTTGGTCCCCAAGCGAACCCTCATTCTAACTGACTATAAATGGAAGACTAACTCAAGCATACAAAAGCTTAAAACTAGATAAAAATTCATAGAATTTAGATACAACGCTTTAACTCAAATTATTAACTCTGAATATAATAGAATATTCAACTATCCAAAATAGGCAACTCAAGTCTTTAAAACATTTAACAATATAAACGAAAAGACTTCTCAAACTCTACTGTCTATCTATGAAGCCGCAGCTATTAGAGAAGGATATCGGGACAAGATCCATGACATCTCAAAACTACTAACTATAAGATAAAGGTGAAGTCCTCTGGAATATAAGAAGGCTTACCAAAGCTAGCTGGAATATAACATTGCCTCAGCGAAATTCCTATTGATCATCCTGAATACCTTTATCTGCATCATGAAATGATGTAGGCCAAATGGCTCAGTACCTGGAATGTACGAGCATGTAAGAGGAATTCTAAAGCATAAACATAGGCTTGAACTTGATAAAAAGGAAACATACTTACCTCTTTTCAACCCACTCAACTCAACTCAACTCAAGAATAAGATACTGAACTCAAAGATAAAACACTCAACTCAAAGATATGATACTCAACTCAAAGGTTAGATACTCAACTTAAAGATATGATACTCAACTCAAAGGTACTCAACTCAAGATACTCAACTGAAGATACTAAAGTATGGATACTCAACTCAAGATAAAGCAACAAAAAAATACGTAATATATGAAAAGTTTTTAAAATAGTAGATAATAACTCAACTATATTGAATAATAAAATAATAACTAAATTTTTATATAAAAATACAATATAACTCTGTGGGCTATAACACTCCAGAAATTAGTAGGCTAAAATCTAGAGCTAAACGTGAGGGTTACCGTCAAGAGAGAAGGGCCAAGGGAATTGGGTGAGGGCCATGGCAAGGGGGCCAAGGCTGCCCAAGGTTTGTCCAAAGCACTTCCCCCACCTCCACGAAGGTCTTCACGACCCGTGGTGCCACCCGTGGAGTGGGTAAGCAGTAACTCCCCAAAATCTGCCAAAAGAAGTGCTCCCTTTCACGAGCCACTTCATGGTTGGTGGTGAAGACCATAACTCTTGGGAAAGCTCATGAAAGGGAGTTAGGTGTGTGTGAGTTGGAGAATAGTGGCTTAGCCACTGTCTCAATGTCCACGAGAGGGACCACGGCTCGTGGCCTTGACCATGGTTTGTTGAGCCCCCCATGAAGATGGCTTGGGCTTGTGAGCTAAGGGAACATACTGCCCAAGTTACTACCTCAAGTTAGCGGAGGGGACCACGTCTCGTGGAGCCCCTCATGGCACCTGGCAGCTCACTTTAAGTGATGGGTGTTTTTGGTAATTCCATTTTAAGTCCTATCAAAGTGAAGTTATTTTGGGTAAGTTTAAGGTTACTATAAGTCATTTTTAATTCAAATTCACCTAAAATAAGTCATATTTTCACAACACCCAGATATTTCCAAAAAGTTCATCTCCTTTCCCAAAATTTCTCTCTCTAAAACTCCGAGAAATAAAAAGAAGAAAGTTGAAGCTAGGGTTTGAAGGAGCAACCGTTTCTACTAAATTATTTGAAGATTCATAGCTAAGGTATGGTAGTCCTTCATCCATGGATCCCCTCCAAAACCCCAAATTTCAAAGCTAGAAATCCCAAAAGTTAGGGTTTAACTTCAATCCCATGGATTCCTTTCAAATTCATTTTTAATAATTGAATTATGTTTTATTATGGATAAATTGATGATTTTATATGGTTTTATGTTGGATTCACCTATTTTTCCAAATTGGATCTAAAAGTGTGGGTATTGATTAATGCAAGTAGAATATTATAGAATTGTGAATGTAGTAAATTGATTAATTGAATCATGTTATTATCCATGTCTAATGTAGTAATTCTATATGTGTTGATTGAATGTGATTTATGGTCCTTGAAGGGCAAAGTATGAGAATTATGCATGATTGTGAGGGTTATGTATATGCTTTTAGAACACTTCAAGAGTAAAGTGAATATGATTATGATCTAGTTGTTGTGTTGTTAGATTATTATCTTCATGTACACACTTATGTGTGAATATGATATGATGTGAAAGATTTTCTCACCATATGATGATTCTAAGGTTGAAAGGCTATTCTCACCTATTGAATCTAGGAATTATAGTATGAGTTATGTTGCATTTAGTGTCAAGACATTCTTCCATGATTATGAACTTAAGTCAAGAATTAACATGAACTCACTGGGAATTAATGCTTAGCACAGAGTGAATATTGTCTTATGAGATGGAAGCCCCTCTGTAAGTTGAGGGCGGGTTTCTAGTATCAATCTCCTTATCCCAAAACTATGTGCCCACATAGGTCTTTAGCTAATGGATCCACCTAAGCTAAGAGTATGGTTCTATCTTAGGCAAGTAGGACAACCTCTTTTCGATGAGGGGTAGACACCGGATTCCATGGTAATCTCACATGGTCTATGTTGGTTAAGGATAATCTCCATTTATGTAAGTATGAACAAGAATATGAATTATGAACTATAGTTACTCAAGAAGTTTTACTTAGTATGGGTGGGATTGTGGGATCTTATTAATACATTGCACAAGTATGCTTTGAAGGTATTTATGGTATGTTTCTATTATGATATGATGATCTATGAGATGATTATGCTTATGACCTATGCTTTTCCATTATGTTCAAAATGATGCTTTGACTTAGTAAATTGTATACATTCAACTAAATTGTCCCTTTTAGCATGTTTTCATGATTTTGTGCATGACTATCATACTTAGTGCATTTTTGTACTAACCCATATTATCCTACATTTTTTCCAAGTGTAGGGTCCGATTCTCAAGGTGGTCCCCATTGTGGCTAGAGCTTGGATTTTTCTCATTTCTCATTACTTGTGGTGAGTCCTCATGATTCGAGGATGGGATTCTATCATTGTTGCTTCATTCTTGTTCTATCACTTTCGGATTATGTTGTTTTGAGTTGTGACCCTATTTTAACTCAAGTATCGTAATAGATGGCTAATTGAGAAAAGTCTAGATTTCCGCTTTCCTTTATAATGATTTTTGGACTTAAATGTAGTTTTACTCTTCTTGTTCTAATGCTTTATATTATGGTATGCTAAGTGGCTTACATGGTGCCTTTTAGGGTTCTATGTGCCTTGTTTCATCTAGGGGGTACCCTTGGGTCGTGACAAACTTGGTAATCAGAGCACAAGGTTTACAATGATTCTATGATGATGTCTCATAAGCCACGTCTAGTAGAGTCTTGTTCATGACTATGAAGTGCGCCACACTTATGAATGAGAGGCTATAAGATGTTTAGAAAATTTCACGTCTTTCATTATTCTTAAGTCGTGCCTTAGAGTTTAACTCTATAAAACTCCCTCTCCTAATCCTTCTCTTGTGTCTTCAGGAAATGAATACACGAAGGGCTAACGCAAAAAGAATGGAGGGTGACAATGTGAATGAAGAAGCCCATAGTCAAGCTAAACAAGCTTCGATTTATCCTTTGGCTATGTCAGACGTGGAGGTTAGGTCGGCTTTTCAAATGTTGGCCCAAGCGATGACGACTCAAGTTCAAGCTTTGACTCTTAAGCTCAAGCGGTGACGGCTCAGGCCAATACAGATGTTGGGACTCATGTGAACCCTAATGTGAATTCGGCTGCTTAAAGGGTTAGAGAATTTGCTAGAATGAACCCTCCCGAATTTCATGGCTCCAAAGTGGAAAAGGATCCTCAAAGGTTTATCGATGAGGTTTACAAAGTGCTTGGTGTTATGGGGGTGTGTTCAGAGGAGAAGGCAGAGCTATCCGCCTACTAACTAAAAGATGTGGCTCAAGTTTGGCATGAATAGTGGAAGGGTAAGAGACTCGTAGGAGCAGGCCCGGTAGAATGGGAATCATTTAAATCAGAGTTGCTTGATAGATTCTATCCCTTAGGGTTGAGGGAAGAAAATATGCAAGAGTTCATTAACCTTTGTCAAGGTAGTATGAGTGTGAAGGAGTATGCTCTTAAGTTCACCCAACTATCCAAGTATACTCCAACCATAGTGGCAGATTCGAGGGCTAAGATGAATAAATTTGTGATGGGAGTGTCCGACATGGTAGTTAATGAATGTCGTTTAGCAATTCTTATTCGGAGTATGGATATTTTACGTCTCATGGTGCATTCCCAATAAATTGAGGAGTCAAAACATAAGAATGAGAATAAGGAGGTGAAAAGAGCTAGAACCGGTGATGGGAATTTCTTCAATACTAGGTCTGATGGGTAAGGTCGACAAAAAGTTCAAACAAAGGTTCTCCAACCAAGGTTCCTGAAATGCTTCCTCAAGGATCAACAAGGATAGGGTTTTCAACCCTAAACCTCAAGGTGGTAATAGTGGTGGTTCTTATGTTTCTAGGCCTAATTGTACAAAATGTGGTAGAAAGCAAGAGGGCAAGTGCCTAGTTTGCTCGGATGGGTGCTATGGTTGTGGAAAGAGTGGCCATAAGATGAGAGATTGTCCAACACTTGTGACAAGAGGAAAAAAAGGCAAGCAAGCTCCTCTAAGCGGTTCAAACTCCAATGCCCAAATGTTTTTCGATCTCGAGATAACCTAGAGAGCTCCCCGGATGTGGTGACCGGTATGTTAAAAGTCTTTTCTATTAATGTATATGCCTTGTTAAATCCCGGTGCTCCTTTGTCCTTTGTGACACCTTTTGTGGCCATGAAGTTTAAAATACTCCTCGAAGTGTTAGTAGAACCTTTTTTGGTCTCTACCCCGATTGGTGATTCGGTGGTGGCTAAGAAAGTTTATAAAAATTGTCCCATTTCTTTGTCTCATAGATTTACTTTGGTAGATTTGGTAGAGTTAGACATGCTAGATTTTGATGTGATTTTGGGTATGGATTGGTTGCATGCATGTTATGCCTCTATCGATTGTAGGACTCGAGTTGTTAAATTCCAATTTCCAAATGTGCCTATCTTAGAGTGGAAGGGAGGAAATTCTACCCCTAGAGGTCAATTTGTCTCTTGCCTTAAGGCTAGGAAGATGCTCTCTAAGGGATGCATTTACCATCTTGTTAGGGTGAAGGATGTTGAATCTGAAATCCCTTCGCTAGAGTTGGTTTCGCTAGTGAATGAGTTTCTGGATGTTTTTCCCGATGATTTACCCAGTATTCCTCCCAGGAGGGAATTAGATTTTGGTATTAACATTTTACCAGATATGCAACCTAGCTCCTTTTCTCCTTATAGAATGGCTCCAGCTGAGTTAAAAGAGTTGAAAGAGCAATTATAGGATTTGCTAGATTAGGGTTTGATTCGATCGCGTATCTCTCCATGGGGTGCTCTGGTGTTATTTGTTAGAAAAAAGGATGGGTCTCTTAGAATGTGTATTGATTATCGTCAATTGAACAAAGTGACTATTAAGAATAAATATCCCATTCCGAGAATTGATAACTTGTTTGATCAACTTCAACGGGCTAGCTACTTCTCCAAAATTGATCTTCGTTCGGGTTATCACCAATTAAGGGTGAGAGGGGTTGATATTACAAAGACGGCCTTTAGGACCCAGTATATTCACTATGAATTTATTGTTATATCATTTAGGTTGACAAATGCCCCGGCGGCATTTATGGATTTGATGAATAGAGTGTTTAGGCAATACCTAGACTTGTTTGTGATTGTGTTTATCGATGATATCTTGATCTACTTGAGGAGTGAGAATGAACATGTGGACCATTTGAGAATTATGTTGCAAGTTCTTAACGACCAACAACTTTTTGCAAAGTTGGGAAAGTGTGAAGTTTTGTTAAGGTCCGTAGCTTTCCTTGGTCATATTGTGTCAAGCAAGAGTATTGAGGTAGATCCTAAGAAGACGGATGCGGTCAAGAGTTGAACTAGACTTATAACCCTTTCAACATTAGAAGCTTTTTGGGTTTTGCCGGTTACTATAGAAGGTTTGTTGAGGGGTTTTCCTCCATTGCTTCTCCGTTGATAGCTTTGAATCAAAAGAAGTTTAATTTTGTATGGTCGGAAGCTTGTGAGAAAAGTTTCCAAGAGTTGAAAGATAAACTTACATCCGCTCCGGTGTTGACCTTACTGGAAGGTACGAATGGTTTTGTGGTGTATTGTGATGCCTCTAGACTTGGGTTGGGATGTGTGCTTATGAAAAATGGTAAGGTGATTGACTATTCTTCAAGGCAACTTAAAGTCCATGAAAAGAATTATCTGACCCATGATCTTGAATTAGCGATGGTTGTATTTGCCTTGAAAATATGGAGGCATTATTTGTATGGGTCCATGTGGATGTTTTCACCAATTACAAGAGTTTTCAATATATGTTTAGTCAAAAGAACTTGAATCTTCGACAAAGAAGGTGGTTAGAACTTTTGAAGGATTATGACATGCTGGTCCTTTACCACCCCGGCAAAAAGCTAATTTTGTAGTGGATGCATTTAGTAGATTGTTCATGGGTAGTATGGCTCATATAGAGGATGAAAATAAAGAATTGGTTCTAAGGTGCATAGATTGGTCCGACTAGGTGTCCAACTAGTGGATTCCACCAAGGGTGGCGTCATGGTCCATAATGGGTCCGAATAGTCCTTTGTGATGGATGTGAAGTCTAAACAAGATCTTGATCCTTTATTGGTTGAGTTGAAAGAATCAGTACTCAAAAAGTCCGTTGAGGCTTTCTCCCAAGGGGGAGATGGGGTACTTAGGTACCAAGGTCAATTATGTATTCTGGATGTTGATGGTTTAAGGGAGCAAATTTTAGAAGAGGCTCATAGATCTCGATATTCTATTTATCTGGGAGCCACCAAGATGTATCGTGATCTACGAGAAGTTTATTGGTGGAATGGTATGAAGAGCTATATTACAGGATTTGTAGCCAAATGTCCTAATTGTCAACAAGTTAAGGTTGAGCATCAAAGGTCGGGAGGCTTTTCCCAAAATATAAGTATTCCCACTTGGAAGTGGGAAGATGTGACTATGGACTTTATTATGGGTTTGCCTCGCACTCGAAGGCAACATGATTCTATTTGGGTCATTATAGATAGGATGACAAAATTAGCCCACTTTATTCCCGTCAAGGTTTCTCATTCGGCGGAAGACTATGCCAAGTTGTATATAAGTGAGATAGTGAAGTTACATGGGGTTCCTTTATCTATTATTTCGCATCGGGGTACTCAATTTACTTCACACTTTTGGAAGTCATTCCAAAACGGGCTTGGTACTAAGGCCAAGCTTAGTACGGCTTTTCATCCTCAAATGGATGGTCAAGCGGAATGCACCATTCAAACTTTAGAGGACATGTTAAGGGCATGTGTTATAGATTTCAGAAGTAATTGGGATGACCACTTGACATTAATAGAGTTTTCCTACAATAATAGTTATCACTCAAGTATCGATATGGCTCATTTTGAAGCCTTGTATGGTAGGAGATGTAAGTTTCTCGTTGGTTGGTTTGAGGTAGGTAATATTCTCTTATTGGTCCTGAATCGATTTATGAAGTTATTGAGAAAGTTTGGCTCATTAGAGAGAGGTTGATAATGGCCTAAAGTCGGCAAAATTCTTATGCCGATGTGAGAAAAAGGGACCTAGAATTTTAAGTTAATGATTGGGTCTCTTTGAAAATCACACCCATGAAGGGTGTGATAAGGTTTGGCAAGAAAGGGAAACTTAGTCCTCGGTATGTAGGCCTATATCAAATTTTGAAGCGTATTGGGAAATTTCCTATGAGTTGGATTCGCCAAATGAGTTGGCCCTGGTTCACCTGGTATTTCATGTTTCTATGCTTAAAAATTGTATTGGAGATTCGGTGTCCATTATTCCCCTAGAAAGGTTGGGAGTTGACGAAAGTCTTTCATATGAAAAAGTTCCGGTAGAAATCCTAGACCGGCAAGTCAAGAGATTGAGAAGCAAAAAAATAGCTTCTGTTAAGGTTTTATAGAGGAATCATCTAGTTGAGAGTGATACTTGGGAGGCCGAGGCCTATATGAAGTCCCAATATCCTCATATCTTTCCATTTACTCCTATTCAAGCTTGAGGTAAGTAGTTCCTCTTGAGTTTTAGTGTTTCGGAAGTCATATGTGCTATATGTGTGTTTCCATGATTTCCTTATGTTATGCATGTTCTTGAGAAATTCATGTTTAGTAAGAAAATGAGTTTTCATGATATATGTTCCTCATGTTGTTGTGCATTTAGTATGAGTTTCCTATTTGACTTCATGAGATGAATTGATGAACATGTTGTAGTATGCTTTTGAGAATAATTGCATATTGGCTCCATGAAATTGTGTTGAGCATAATTTTAGTTGGAAAGGGTAGTTCCTCCTATAATTATGTGAAACAATGAGTTTCATGCATAATGGGTTGTTAGACATAGTTCATACTTCCTTGTGTTGCATTGATTATGTTTTGAGATGGAGTTGATGTTTCATCCTTCGAATTGTCCATTATTTTGATGCCATGCATGATGGGCTGCTAGTCTTGAGTCGTTACTTCTGTAAGGTGCTAGATCATCATTTAAGGATGAATGTTCCAATGGGGAGATATTGTAACACTCCGGAATTAGTAGGCTAAAAGCTAGAGCTAAACGTAAGAGTTAACGTCAAGAGAGAAGGGCCAAGGGAATTGGGTGAGGGTCATGGCAAAGGGGCCAAGGTTTGGCCAAAGCACTGCCCCTACCTCCACGAAGGTCTTCACGACTTGTGGTGACCACTACGCCCCGTGGTGCCACCCGTGGAGGGCAAGGCAGTAGTTCCCCAAAATCTGCCAAAATAAGTGATCCCCTTCACGAGCCACTTCACAGCTCATGGTGAAGACCACAGCTCGTGGGAAAGATCGTTGAAGGGAGTTAGTTGTGTGTGTTGGAGAAAGGTAGCTTAGCCACTGCCTCAAGGTCCATGAGAGGGACCATGGATCTTGGCCTTGACCACGACTCGTGGAGCCCCTAGTGAAGATGCCTTGTCTTATGAGCTAAAGGCACATGTTTCCCAAGCCACTGCGTAAGTCCACAGAGGGGACCACGGCTTGTGGTCATGACCATGGCTCTTGGAGCCCCTCGTGGCACGTGGCATCTCACTTTAAGTGAGGGGTGTTTTGGGTAATTCCATTTTAAGTCCTATCAAAGAGAAGTCGTTTTGGGTAAGTTTAGGGTCACTATATAACTCATTTTTAAGTCAAATTCACCTAAACTAAGTCATATTTTCACAACACCCAAATATTTTACAAAAGTTCATCTCCTCTCCCAAAATTTCTCTCTCTAGAACTCCAAGGAAGAAGAAGAAAAAAATTGAAGCTACGATTTGAAAGAGCAAGCATTTCTACTCGTGGAAGGGAGTTACTTGTGTGTGAGTTGGAGAAAAGTGTCTTAGCCACTGCCTCAAGGTCCACGAGAGGGACCACGGATCATGGCCTTGACCACGAATTGTGGAGCCCCTCATGTAGATGCCTTGGACTTGTGAGCTAAGGCCAAGCCACTGCCTCAAGTCCACGGAGGGGACAACGGTTCGTGGTCAGGACCACGGTTCTTGGAGCACCTCGTGGTGCCTGGCATCCCACTTTAAGTGAGGGGTATTTTGGGTAATTCCATTTTAAATCCTATCAAAGTGAAGTCGTTATGGGTAATTCCATTTTAAATCCTATTAAAGTGAAGTCGTTTTGGGTAAGTTTAGGGTCACTATATAAGTCATTTTTAAGTCAAATTAACCTAAACTAAGCCATATTTTCACAACATCCAAATATTTCCCAAAAGTTCATCTCCTCTCCCAAAATTTCTCTCTCTAAAATTCCAAGAAAGAAGACGAAGAAGAAGAAAGTTTAAGCTAGGGTTTGAAGGAGGATGATTTTATACTCAATTTCTTTGAAGATTCATAGCTAAGGTATGGTAGTCCTTCATCCATGGATCCCCTCCAAAACCCATAATTTCATAGCTAGAAATCCCAAAAGTTAGGGTTTGACTTCAATCTCATGTATTCCTTTCAAATTCATTTTTAATGATTGAATTATGTTTTATTATGGATAAATTGATAACTTTATATGGTTTTATGTTGAATTCCCCAAGAATCCATGAATTCCCCTATTTTCCCAAATTGGATCTCAAAATGTGGGTATTGATTGATACAAGTAGAATATTATAGAATTGTGAATGTAGTGAATTGATTAATTGAATCATGTTATTATCCATGTCTAATGTAGTAATTCTATATGTGTTGATTGAATGTGATTTATGGTCCTTGAAGGGCAAAGTATGAGAGTTATGCATGGTTGTGAGGGTTATGTATATGCTTTTAGAACACTTTAAGAGTAAAGTGAATATGATTATGATCTAGTTGTTGAGTTGTTGGATGACTATCCTCGTGTACACACTTATGCGTGAATATGATATGAGGTTAAAGGTTTTCTCACAATTTGATGATTCTAAGATTAAAAGGTTATTCTAACATATTGAATATAGGAGCTATAGTATGAGTTATGTTGGATTTAGTGTCAAGACATTCTTCCATGATTATGAACTTAAGTCAAGACGTAATATGAACTCGATCAGAACTAATGCTTAGCACTGAGTGGATATTGTCCCATGAGATGGAAGCCCCTCTGTAAGTTGAGGGTGGGTTTCTTGTAGCAATATCATTATCCCATAACTATGTGCCCACATAGGTCTTTAGCTAGTGGATCCACCTAAGCTAAGAGTATGGTTCTGCCTTAGGCAAGTAGGACAACCCCTTTTCGATATGGGGTAGACACTGGATTCCATGTTAAGCTCACATGGTGTATGTCTGTTAAGGCTAATCTCCCTTTATTTAAATATGAACAAGCATATGAATTATGAACTATAGTTACTCAAGAAGCTTTACTTAGTATGGGTGGGATTATGGGATCTTATTCATACATTGCACAAGTATGCTTTGAAGGTATTTATGGTATGTTTCTATTATGATTTGATGATCTATGAGATGATTATGCTTATGTCATATGCTTTTCCATTATGTTCAAAATGATGCTTTGACTTAGCAAATTGCATACATTCAACTAAATTGTCTCTTTTAGCATGTTTTCATGATTTTGTGCATGACTATCATACTTAGTACATTTTTGTACTAACCCATATTTTCCTACATTTTTCCAAAGTGTAGGGTCCAGTTCTCAAGGTGGTCCCCATTGTGGCTAGAGCTTGGATTTTGCTCATTTCGCCTTGCTCGTGGTGAGTCCTCATGATTCAAGGACGGGATGCTTTCATTGTTGTTTCATTCTTGTACTTTCACTTTCGGATTATGTTGTTTAGGGCTGTGACCCTATTTTGACTCAAGTATTGTAATAGATGGCTAATTGAGACAAGTCTAGACTTCCGTTTTCTTTAATAAAGATTTTTGGACTTAAATGTGTTTTTACTCTTATTGTTCTAATGCTTTATGTTATGGTATGCTAAGTAGCTTACCCAGTGCCTTTCGGGGTTCTATGTGCCTTGTTACGTCTAGGGGGTACCCTTGGGTCATGACAGTTTCTCTAACTGACAACCATCACTATGGGCTATGTGATGACACAACATCTCGCCCATGCTGCTAGAACTGTCCTATACTTTGTCGGTATATAGAACCTCACAACTAAGTGGATTCACTAGTCTATGCTAAAAAGCATTAAGGAATCATAAAAATGTATGACCCTTTCTACCCACATTGGCTACATGGTTTATGGAGACTTGAGTTATCTGAACTCGTTCCCATATCGGTGTTCAATACTACTCTCAAAAATATACTCAGGTCATATGTTTAAAAACATAACTCTTTTTGTGATTTGAGATTATTACTCAAAATCTTTCTCTTACAAGAGATGGTACTCAAATTGTTCACAACTCTTTTGGAAACCTCACTTTCCTCTCAACTTAAATGTAAAATCATTTACTCTTGGGAATACTTAGTTCACATATATCATTTTTTTTAAATGAACTTCAGCTCTACTCTTCCTCAACTCAGTGCTCAAGTCTTTAAAATAAGTTTTAAAATAATTTGTAAAAAGACTTCTTAAAATAGGGTTCATGGTGAATTATGGACGTGAACGACTCAATTCAAGGGTCTAAATAACAGTATGGAACTCATTTATACGAATCTTCTCATTTGCATACTTACTTCCTCAAAACTCTGTTTAAAACTCAAGTGTTATCTTTGAAAAATTTCTCAAGATTTATAACTCAGAATAGGGTTCATGCTGAATTATAGACATGAACAAATCAACTCAAGGATCTCAATAAAAATATAGAAACTCAATAATTAGGTATAGAATTTTTAAAAGAAACATGAACTCAAGAACTCAAAATCAACTTATCTCAAGAATACTCAAATCTAGGGGTAGAATCCTAGATTTCTCTTTTTCTGATTTGAAAGTAGATATAGGGCGTGAGGATGAACTAGTCCAACGCTATGATAGCCTTACATACCTGGAAGAACAAGATTCTTCAATAATCTTTAAGAAGAACTTGATTAGATGCCTTGAAACCCTAGCTTGAAAGTAAACTCAAGAAAACCTTTCTTGAGATTCTTGAATTAGTTTCTTGAAATATCTATGGCAAAGAATTATGATTCTCATTAGTGATTCATAATTGTATGGAGGAATTTGATTTGAAAAAAATGGAATTCTTGGAGAAAGACTTACCTTGAAGAAGAATCTTGAATGTAGTCTTCTACTTTGAATTTCCCTAGGGTTTTGCCCTAGGGTTTGAGATAGAAGAGAATGATGGATTAAAATATGAAAATTTGATTTTTTAAGCCTTTTATTAGTCAAATAATTTGTTTAGGGTTTTCTTGGAGGTAAAAAGACAAAAAGGACCCTCTGTAATGTTTTCCCATCGGCTAATTCGTAACAGCACTGTATCAGGATACTAAAATTGTCATAACTTTTTGCTCAGAAATTGGATTAACGCGAAATTGGTGGCGTTAGAGAGTAGATTCAAAAACCTTTAATTTGATAGCTTATGGACCACATAACTCTTTATATTCCAAGAGATATACCTTTAATATTTTTCACCAAAGATTAAAAACATCCTTGAGATAATAAGAAGAAAGCTTTACTCCTTCAATTTCCATAGCATTCATCCCTCTCGGGATTTTCCACATCTCATCAATAAAGTTTTGAGGGTCTTTATCTAACTTGTACCTTGTAAACACTGGTGGTTTATCCTGAGAAATTATCTAACCCTTGATTAACCTGATGACTCATGAGAACTAGAGTTGGTAGGTGTTATTCCCTAACATCCCAACTAAGCAGCAAACAAAAGAGTAAGCATCTGAATGATTCCCATAAACTCTACCTTAGAAATAGTAGTGTGGGAGCCTAAGGAGCAAGTCTCTTTAGAATTCTCATTGTGTTAGTGTCACAACCCAAAGCATACCCTAGGTGTAAGATGGTGTATAGTACCCGGAAGGCCCTACACAAGTCACTTAAAATACATCATACAAGATAAAATAAATAAAGATTTCAAAAGTAGCAATATTATATCGTAAAAGAGTTTGACAAAGCGTAAGTATAACATAGTCTCAACAAGCTATCTAAAACATCAAATAAGTTGTTGGGTCATAACCCAGACACCACATACATCATCCGAAAACTAGAAATACATAAATCAAGTAAAAGTATCTCAGTCCTTGGAACATGAGGACTCACAAACTTTCAAATCCGATAGAATGATCAACTAGATATAAATGTGAGAAATTGAAGTGTCGTATCCTAGATTAGTGAGACAATGTAGGCACAAGAATGCATTAGTACATGGAATGTACTAAGTATTGGGAAATATGCATAAATAAACATGATAATATGAAGAGTTTAAATATATGTGATATAATCAACATTTGAGCATTTAAAGGCTTAAAGAAGCAATGACATGTAAATCATAAGATATGGTAAACATATTTAAATTGAGAAACATAAGAAAAGCTCTTGAAGAACATATTCGTTTTGTGGGATATTAGCTTTAACCGACAATAAGACCATGAGAGTTATACCGTGGAATTCGGCATATCCCTCATATCGCAAGAAGGGGATTCTACTTGCCAAGGTAGAGTCCGTACACATCATCTTTTGCTAAAGTGGATCCACTAGCTAGGTCATTTAAGAAAATCCTACGGGGGAGTGCAGTTAGGGACTAGAGGTTGCTAATAGAGACTACCCTATTTGAACCTCTACTTCAAAGTCCTTTCGCTGCTAAGTCTAAATCCCAACGAAAAGTAAAAGTTAAATATCAGTATAGCATAGGAAAGACAATGATCAATACCACTTTTACATCTTTAAATCAAAACATAGAGTAGCACCTTATACCACACTCAAGCATAGGTGAGAAAACCTTTCACCGATGTTAATCCATATGTGCGAAATACCTTTCACAAATCATGATCATATTCTTATGTGAGTAAGCCTTTCACAACGACATGGATAATTGTGTCTAAAATAATCCTATCATCATAAACATCATTTTCATAAGACATGCTTAACCTTCCAAAATTCATAGTTCATAGGTTCATGGTTGAAAATCATGAATCATGCATGAGTCAAAATAATTTCAACTTAATATTATTCATTAACATTAAATCATTCATTAGTAGATTTAATCAATAATAAAAATCACAATTGAATTAAACCCATGTAGAATTAAGAACCCTAATTTGATCAATTGAATGTGAGATGGAGAAACTGAAAATCTTGGGGACCCATGGAGGAATGTACTCCACAGGTGAATACCCACATACCTTGATACTTAAAGCCGCAGTCCAATGGTGAATTGATTTCCTTGAATGAACCCTAGCTTCTTCTTCTTCCTTAAGTTGGGAGAGAAATTGGGAGAATGAATTTGGATGAGTTTTGGGGAAATAGGAGGGTGGGTTTTAAATGGGTAGTTTAGGACTTAAAAGCTTTATATAGGGCTTAGAATAGAAGAAAAACCGAGATAGTATAGGTTTAAAACATTTAGGAAAAACCCAAAAATCTCCCAAAATTTAACTGTTGGAATGGTCTACGGGTCAGACCTACAAATCGTAGAACTTTCTACGATCTGTACTACTCAACCGTAGACCAAGTAGTGGGACCTTAAAAAGTACCCAATTTTTTGAAGGAACCCTTCTGCGGTCTGTAGGACTTCCTACAGCCCGTAGACCCTAACCGTATAACTCAACTTGGACATCAAATTTTCACTAAGTTTGGGACCAGACAACAAGACCCATCTACGACTCGCAGACCATTTGACGGGTCGTCCTGGTGAATCGTAGAAAGAGGTATTGGGACTTGATTTTCATATTTCTCTACCCACTTTCTACAGATGTCTTGTACGCCTGTAGAATGCACTCGTACAACACAGCAGTAGGCCAAAAATGTTTCCCTTTCCTTTTCCAAAATCTAAGGTGTTACAATATCCCCTCCTTGGGAACATTCATCCTCAAATGAGACTCAAGCTAGCATAAAAAGGTAGGAGAGAGAGAGATCTAACAATCGAACATGAATGCAATCATAAACATGCACATAGTTAAAGAGGAAATTGACTCTAAGCTAAAACATACCCAAACATCAATTCATAAAACATATATGCATGCATATGGAAACATTAGGATGACTAAGACACATGAAATCAATAGCATGAACCATGCGGAGCTAAATTCCTCAAGCTAGAGTATGAATGGAGCGAAAGAGGTGAGGATATCAGGACATCATATCGGCCTCAGCCTCCTAAGTAGCACCCTTAACTATTTGATTCCTCAACATCACTTTCACGGATGTAACTTCTTTATTCCTCAACTTTTGAACTTGGAGATCTAAAATCTTAACCGGAACCTCTTCATAAGAAAGACTTTCCTTTATACCAAGATTATATAATGGTATAATAGATGTTGGATCTCCAACACATTTTTTTCAATAAGGACACATGGAAAACCAAATGCACCGATGCTAAGTCATTAGGTAAATCAAGTTCATAAGAAACTTTATCAGCACGTCTCAAAATTTGATATGGGCCCATATATCGGGGACTAAGCTTCCTATTCTTACCAAACCTCATGATACCCTTCATAGGTGAAATCTTCAAGTAAACATAATTATTAAAATCATACTCAAGACCCCTTCTTCTAACATTGACATAAGACTTTTGTTGACTTTGAGTCATTTTCAACCCTTCTCTAATAAGTTGAACTTTTTCCATAGCTCATGAACCAACTCGGGGCCTATCAAAGCAACCTCACAAACTTCAAATTAACCTATATTATATCTACACCTCCTACCACAAATAGCCTAAAAAGGAGTCATACCAATACTTGAATGATAACTATTATTATATGCAAACTCAGTCAAAGGAAAGTGATCATCCAAATTACCCTTGTAATCAATCACCCAAGATCTCAACATATCTTCCAAAGTTTGGATAGTATGTTCCACTTGCCCATCGGTTTGAGGATGAAAGGTCGTACTAAGCTAAACTCGGATACCAAGACCTTTTTATAAAGTCTTCCAAAATTGAGAAGTGAATTGGATGCAATTATCGGATATAATGGATAAGGGCACTCCATGAAACCTAACCATTTACTTTAAATACAACTTAGCATAATCTTTCGTTGAATAAGAAACCTTGATGGGAGTGAAATGTGCCGACTTCGTCAGACAATCCATAATAATCCAAACTGAGTCATGTTGCCGCTACGTACGTGGTAAACCAACAATAAAGTCCATATTCAAATCTTTCCACTTCCAATTAGGAATGCTAATATCTTGGGACAAACCTCCCAGCTTTTGATGCTCAAATTTCACTTATTTACAATTAGGACACTTAGCAAAAAATTCCACAATATTCTTCTTCATCCCATTCCACCAATAGACCTTCCGCAAGTCACGATACATCTTGGTGGCTCTCGGGTGAATGCAATACCACGTACTATGGGCTTCCAATAAAAATTGCTCTCTCAAGTCATCAACATTGGGTACACACAAACGACCTTAATATCGAAGCACACCATATCCCCCTTGGGAGAAAGCCTCAATAGACTTTTTAAGCACCGCTTCCTTTAACTTAATCAAAATTGGAACAAGACTTTGCTTAGCCTTTACATCTGACACAAAAGATGATTCTGAACAATTTTAAACAACTACACTACCTTCATTGGAATCAACTAACCAAACACCCAATCGGGCCAATCTATGAATGTCACGAACTAAATCCTTCTTATCTTCCTAAACATGTGCAACACTACCCATTGATAGATGACTAAGAGCATCCACCACCACATTCACCTTACCGGGGTGATAGAGGACACTCATGTCATAATCCTTTAGCAACTCAAGCCACATCCTTTGGTGAAGATTTAGATCCTTTTGCTTGAACACATATTGAAAACTCTTGTGGTCAGTAAAAACATCAACATGGACACCATACAAATTGAAATGACCCAAAAAGTTCTTAAAAATGTGCTTCGAAAGTTACCGGAAGCTTGTTTTAGCTATAGCTAAAAATCCATTTCGTTTTTCGAAAATCCGACTTCATATTCTTGTTTAGGGGGTCAAATTGAGTGGGAGATGGGTCTCATCCAAATTTTAGAGCAACCGTATCGAAATCCGAAATTTCCAAGTAAAGCCTATTTCGAGGGTCTACTTTAGAGGGTCATATCTCCTAGCACACAAATAATTTTGGTATACATAATATATCCATGGAAAGACCTTTGAGTTAGCTACCCAACGCACTTCGTTTCACCTCATTCGGAGTTCGGACGAAGAAGTTATGCCCATTTTCGTAAAACCTGTCCGGGCAGAAAATGCAATTTCCAGTAACCAAAGTTACTGTTCACCCGCCTCACTTTTTTTTTTTCTAAGTGTTTGTTCCGTTTTTTCCAAAGGGCATATGTTATTTCCTATATAACATTAACTCAATTCCCATCTCTAAAACATTTCCCAAAACACCTCTCCCATACTTAGACACATTTTCTCTCAAAGTTCTCTCAAGAACCCTAATCCAAAACCTTCATCAAGATTGAAGAGACTCTTGCTCCCAAGTTCCAAGCTTCCATTGAAGACACTCTCAAGGCCTTCATAAAAACTCAAGGTATGTGGTGTTGAACTCATGGGTCCTTCCACCCATAGTGCCTAGTCTCTATTCTACTCACTAATTCATGGTTTAATTCATGGTTCATAAATTAATCTTGTTCCTTGTATAAATTTCCTGCACAAGTGAATTTTAAACATGAAGAGTGATTGTTTTGAGCATGTTGTGACTCTAGAACTTGAATCTAAATTCGGAATGGATGTGGAGATTTTTCATGTGGTCTTGTGGGTGTTAAAATGTGTTGTTGTAGGTTGTTCACTGGTTTGGCTGCATAATTACTACCCTATTTTCCATGCTCTTTGATCCCATTACATGCCTTCAAGGTGTTTGACAAAATGTCCAATTATGGAGAATTGATGAATTGATGCTTTAGGGCTTGAGTTAAGAGATGTATGGCATTCCAAAAATGTGTTGATGACAAACTAAGCTGATGTATATGTTCAATCCATACATGAGATTGCATTAGAGCCTAAGGTGAATTTCCTATATAAAGTGTTGCATGACCATGCCCGATCCGGGGGAAAAGAACCGGACAATCATGTGAGAGGTTTATATCTCGCCACCTAGGATGTTTGGGGTGTGACCAACATCAACCATGTGAGAGGTTTATATCTCGCCACCTAGGATGCTTGGGGTGTGACCAACATCAACCATGTGAGAGGTTTATATCTCGCCACCTAGGATGTTTGGGGTGTGACCAACATCAACCATGTGAGAGGTTTATATCTCGCCACCTAGGATGCTTGGGGTGTGACCAACATCAACCATGTGAGGGGTTTATACCTTGCCACCGGGGTGTCCGGGTGTGAACGGCATCCCCCATCCTAAGTTGGGGTTACAGATTGGTCGGATTATGCACACACATATGATATCTACTATTAGTATAGTTTTACTTAAACATGTTTTGACTTCACTTTGATCATGCATCCTCATATTATCATCTATTATGCCTATGGAACTATCTCTTGCATTTTGATTGCGTCCTTGTCTATTGTTGCATTGCACCCCGCATACTTAGTACATTCCAAAGTACTAACGCATATTTTGCCTACATGATGTCACCATGTAGGGACCGGAGCTAATCTTGATCCTTCTCTCCATTCACGTGGCTAGTACGGTGCTTATCCGAGATTATTGGTGAGTCCTCAATTATTCGAGGGCTACGTTATGTTTCTTACTCTTATGTTTTGAGACTTTAGCTTGCCATTGTATTTTGACTATGAGGGGAGCCGATAATATGTCATGGCCCCCGTCCTATCTATGTATGTAGAGTTGTACGTTGGACAAGTATTTTGTAAATGAGCTTGACTCTTATTATATGATGTTATTTTGAAATGGTTGCCCTTAGTCCCTATTTCCCGTTATTTAATGTTGAATATACTTCCGCGACCGATGAAGTGTGATGACAAGTTTGAGAGGCTTGTTTGGGGTTCCTTCGGGTTCCCTATTCGCCATGTCACGTCTAGGCCCTAGGCTTGGGTCGTGACAAGCTTGGTATCAGAGCACTAGGTTGTTAAATCCTTGGAGTCCAACACATCGCGTTGAGTAGAGTCCTAATCATGGTTGTGAAGCGTGCCACAACTATGAATGGGAGGCTACAAAACGTTTTAGGAAAGGTTTCCCTTCTTTATGTTCTATGTCGTGCTTAGAGTGTAATAAGGTGATTCCTCCCTAACGCTTGTTCTTTGGATTGCTAGATCATCATGCCAAACATGAGGGGAAGACGGGCCCGATCATCGGAAGAGCCACCCACCAATGGTGAGCTCCGTGATGCACTCACCATGCTTGCACAAGTGGTATCTAACCAAGTGCAACAAGGAGCCCAAGCTCCTCGAGCTGCCACCCAGGGGGAAAGGGTGAGAGATTTCATGAGGATGAACCCTCCGGTCTTCCATGGTTCAAAGATGGATGAGGACCCGCAAGAGTTCATCGATGAGGTATGCAAAATCTTGACCATTATGGGTGTTGGTGCTTGTGAGAAGGCGGAGTTGGCGGCCTACCAACTCAAGGGGGCTGCTCAAATTTGGTTTGATCAATGGAAGGGTGAGAAAGGTAATGGCTATGTGGTGTTGTGGAAGGAGTTTAAACTTGCTTTCCTTAATAGGTTCTTCCCTCTTGAGCTTAGGGAGACAATGTTGGTGGAGTTCATGAACTTGAAGCAAGGAGCTATGAGTGTGAGGGAGTATGCCCTCAAATTTGTCCAACTCTCCAAGTATGCACCTCACTTGGTGGTCGACTCTAGGTCGAGGATGAACAAATTTGTGATGGGTGTATCCGACTTGGTTAGTGAGGAGTGTCGGTCCGCTATGCTCATTGGAGATATGGACTTGTCTCGGTTGATGACTTATGCCGAGCAAATGAAGGAGGAGAAATTGAGAAAGAGAAGGGGCACGAGGCTAAGAGGGCCCGATTGGAGAATAGGTTCCCCAAGGGTGCTAGATTTTATCAAGGCCGAGGAAACCCTCATGTCAACCGGGGATTTGCTATCAATGTTCCTAGACCTCAAGGAGGAGGTGAAGTGGGTTCTATGGATGTATGCCCTAAGTGTGGGAGGAAGCATGGTGGTCCTTGCATGAAGGGTTCGGGTGCTTGCTTTGAATGTGGAGAAGTGGGTCACAAGAGGTTTGAGTGTCCCAAGATCCGCAACAAGGTCCGAAATGCTAACACTACTCCTTTGGGTAGAGGTGCTTCTCAAAGTGGTGCCCCAAGGCACAGTTGATTTTATGCTTTGCATGGTAGACAAGGTGTTAATGAGACTCCCGATGTGGTGACCGGTATGTTTCAAATCTTTGATCTTGATGTTTATACTTTGATTGATCCGGGTGCCACCTTTTCCTTTGTTACCCCCTTAGTTGCTAGAAAATTTCACGTCGAGTCGGAATTGTTGCATGAGTCATATGAAGTATCTACTCCCATTGGTGTCTCTATTGTTGCTAGAAAAGTGTATAGAAATTGTCCGGTTTGCATATTGAATAAGTTGTTGCCTTGTGATCTTGTTGAGTTGAATATGGTTGATTTTGATGTTATTCTTGGGATGGATTGGTTGCATGCATATTATGCTTCTATTGATTGTAGGACTCGTAAAGTCAAGTTCCGATTTCCTAATGAACCTGTCCTTGAGTGGGAGAGTCGGGATGTTGTGGTGAAGGGGAAATTTATTTCTTGCATTAAAGCCCATAGGTTGATTTCCAAAGGGTGCTTGTACCATATTGTGAGAGTCAATGATGTGGAGTCTAAAGTCCCTCCTATTGAGTCTATTTCGGTCGTTAATGAGTTTCTAGATGTCTTCCCAAAAGACCTTCCCGGTGTCCCTCCCGAAAGGAAGATAGGTTTTGGTATAAACCTCCTTCCCGATACTCAACCTATTTCTATTCCCCCTTACCGTATGGCCCCGACGGAGTTGAAAGAGTTGAAAGAGCAATTAAAAGATTTGTTAGAGAAGGGGTTTCTTAGACCTAGTCATTCTCCATGGGGTGCTCCGGTTTTGTTTGTGAAGAAGAAAGATGGGTCTCTTAGAATGTGTATTGATTATCGACAACTTAATAGGGTCACCGTCAAGAATAGGTATCCTATTCCAAGGATTGACGATTTATTTGTCCAATTGCATGGGGCTAGTCACTTCTCTAAGATTGATCTTCGGTCCGGGTATCATCAAGTGAAGGTGAGGGAGTGTGATATTCCTAAGACGGCCTTTCGTACTAGGTATGGGCACTATGAGTTTGTGGTGATGTCTTTCGGGTTGACTAATGCTCCGGCTATCTTTATGGATTTGATGAATAGGGTCTTCAAACCCTACCTTGATTCTTTTGTGGTGGTGTTTATAGATGACATCTTGATCTATTCTCGGGGTGAGGAAGAGCACATGGGTCACTTGAGGGTTGTACTTCAAAGATTGAGGGAAGAGAAGTTGTACGCTAAATATGAAAAGTGTGAGTTTTGGTTGAAGGAAGTTGCTTTCTTAGGCCATGTAGTGTCGGGGGATGGTATTAAGGTGGATCCTAAGAAGACCGATGTTATTAGGAATTGGCCTAGACCTTTGACCCCGTCGGATATAAGGAGTTTCTTGGGTTTAGCGGGTTATTATAGGAGATTTGTGGAAGGGTTTTCTTCTCTTGCTTCTCCTATGACTAAGTTGACTCAAAAGAAGGCTAAATTTGTGTGGTCGGATGAGTGTGAGGAAAGCTTCCAAGCTTTGAAAGAAAGGCTTGTGTCCGCTCCTATTTTGTCACTTCCAGATGGGTTAGAAGATTTTGTTGTTTATTGTGATGCTTCCCGTATTGGTTTGGGTTGTGTGTTGATGCAAAGTGGTAAGGTTATAGCCTATGCTTCTAAGCAACTTAAGGTTCATGAAAAGAATTACCCAACCCATGATCTTGAATTGGCCGCCATGGTTTTTGCTTTGAAGATTTGGCGTCACTATTCGTATGGGGTGCATGTTGATATCTTCACTGACCATAAGAGTCTCCAATACGTGTTCACGCAAAAAGATCTTAACTTTAGACAAAGGAGGTGGTTAGAGTTCCTTAAGGATTATGATATGAGTGTTCACTATCATCTGGGGAGAGCTAATGTGGTGGCGGATGCATTGAGTAGAGTGTCCATGGGTAGCTTGGCTCATGTGGAGGAAGGTAGTAAAGAGTTGGCTAAGGAGGTCCATCGGTTGGCCAAATTGGGAGTTAGGTTAGAAGGGGTGGATAGTGGAGGAGTAGTTGTTGTTGATGGTTCAAGGTCTTCCTTGGTTGATGAGGTGATAGCCAAGCAAGATCTTGATCCTTCTTTGGTGGAATTAAAGGCTTCGGTGAGTAGTGGTAAGGTGGAGGTTTTCTCCCAAGGGGGAGATGGTGCCCTTAGGTACCAAGGTAGATTATGTGTTCCTTGTGTGGATGGTGTGAGGGAAAGAATCCTTGATGAGGCTCATAATTCTTTTTATTCTATTCATCCGGGGTCAACAAAGATGTATAGAGACTTGAGGGATGTGTATTGGTGGGGCGGTATGAAGAAGGACATTGCAAAATTTGTTTCGGGTTGCCATAGTTGTCAACAAGTCAAGGCCGAACATCAAAGGCCGGGTGGCCTAACTCAAGACATTGAGATACCTACTTGGAAGTGGGAAGAAATCAACATAGATTTTGTAGTGGGCTTGCCTAAGACTAGAAGAGGTTTTGATTCGGTTTGGGTGGTGGTTGATCGGATGACAAAGTCGGCTCATTTCCTACCAGTTAAAACTACTTACGGGGCTGAAGAGTATGCCAAGTTGTACATTCATGAATTGGTAAGGTTGCATGGGATTCCCTTGTCTATCATCTCGGATCGTGGTGCCCAATTCACTTCTCACTTTTGGAAATCTTTCCAAAGGGGTCTTGGTACAAAGGTAAAGCTTAGCACGGCCTTCCACACTCAAACGGATGGCCAGGCCGAAAGAACAATTCAAACCTTGGAGGATATGCTTAGAGCTTGTGTCTTGGAGTTGAAAGGTAGTTGGGATGATCATCTTCCTTTGATTGAGTTTGCATACAACAATAGTTATCATTCTAGTATCGGTATGGCTCCTTTTGAGGCACTTTATGGTAGACGGTGTAGGTCACCGATTGGGTGGTTTGAAGTTGGAGAGGTGGCCTTGTTGGGTCCAGATCTGGTCATGGATGCTCTTGAGAAGGTAAGGATGATTAGGGAGAGGTTGAAAACAGCCCAAAGTCGTCAAAAGTCTTATGCCGATGTGAGGAGAAGGGATCTTGAATTCAAAGTGGGTGATTGGGTTTATTTGAAAGTTTCTCCAATAAAAGGTGTGGTTCGTTTTGGTAAGAAGGGGAAGTTAAGTCCTAGGTATGTCGGTCCTTACGAGGTAATAAGAAGGGTTGATAAAGTAGCCTATGAGTTGGGGTTGCCCAAGGAGATGGAATTAGTTCATCCGGTATTCCATGTATCGATGTTGAGGAAATGTGTTGGTGATCCTAATGCTATTGTACCTCTTAAGTTTGTGGGTGTTGTAGAAAATAATTTGACGTATGAAGAAGTCCCGGTTCAGATCTTAGATAGACAAGTTAAGAGGTTGAGGAACAAAGAAGTGGCCTCCGTTAAGGTGCTTTGGAGAAATCAACAAGTGGAGAGTGCTACTTGGGAGGCCGAAGCGGACATGCAAAGACGTTATCCTTATTTATTCAACTCCACTCAAGCCTAAGGTATTAAATCAAGTCCTTCGTACTCCATTGAGTCTTACATTTCAGCCCTTAAATCATTCATGTGCATATATGTTTTATGGATACTTTACACTAAGTTTTGAAATCTTGAAGTGATGTTTAAATAAAATTTTTGCATTCATGTTGGAGCTGATATGTTCTTACTAAGTCTTGCCTTGTACGTCTCTTCCACATTCGGGGACGAATGTTCCCAAGGGGGAGATATTGAAACGACCCAAAAAGTTCTTAAAAATGTGCTTCAGAAGTTACCGAAAGCTTGTTTTAGCTATAGCTAAAAATCCATTTCGTTTTTCGAAAATCCGACTTCATATTCTTGTTTAGGGGGTCAAATTGAGTGGGAAATGAGTCTCATCCAAATTTTAGAGCAACCGTATCAAAATCCGAAATTTTCAAGTGAAGCCTTTTTCGCGGGTCTACTTTAGAGGGTCATATCTCCTAGCACACAAATAATTTTGGTGGACATAATATATCCATGGAAAGCCCTTTGATTTAGCTACCCAACGCACTTCGTTTCACCTCATTCGGAATTCGGACGAAGAAGTTATGCCCATTTTCGTAAAACCTGTCCGGGCAGAAAATGCAATTTCCAGTAACCAAAGTCTTTGTTCACCCGCCTCACTTTTTTTTTTTCTAAGTGTTTGTTCCGTTTTTTCCAAGGGCATATGTTATTTCCTATATAACATTAAGTCAATTCCCATCTCTAAAACATTTCCCAAAACACCTCTCCCATACTTAGACACATTTTCTCTCAAAGTTCTCTCAAGAACCCTAATCCAAAACCTTCATCAAGATTGAAGAGGCTCTTGCTCCCAAGTTCCAAGCTTCCATTGAAGACACTCTCAAGGTCTTCATAAAAACTCAAGGTATGTGGTGTTGAACTCATGGGTCCTTCCACCCATAGTGCCTAGTCTCTATTCTACTCACTAATTCATGGTTTAATTCATGGTTCATAAATTAGTCTTGTTCCTTGTATAAATTTCCTGCACAAGTGAATTTTAAACATGAAGAGTGATTGTTTTGAGCATGTTGTGACTCTAGAACTTGAATCTAAATTCGGAATGGATGTGGAGATTTTTCATGTGGTCTTGTGGATGTTAAAATGTGTTGTTGTAGGTTGTTCACTGGTTTGGCTGCATAATTACTACCCTATTTTCCATGCTCTTTGATCCCATTACATGCCTTCAAGGTGTTTGACAAAATGTCCAATTATGGAGAATTGATGAATTGATGCTTTAGGGCTTGAGTTAAGAGATGTATGGCATTCCAAAAATGTGTTGATGACAAACTAAGCTTATGTATATGTTCAATCCATACATGAGATTGCATTAGAGCCTAAGGTGAATTTCCTATATAAAGTGTTGCATGACCATGCCCGATCCGGGGGAAAAGAACCGGACAACCATGTGAGAGGTTTATATCTCGCCACCTAGGATGTTTGGGGTGTGACCAACATCAACCATGTGAGAGGTTTATATCTCGCCACCTAGGATGCTTGGGGTGTGACCAACATCAACCATGTGAGAGGTTTATATCTTGCCACCTAGGATGTTTGGGGTGTGACCAACATCAACCATGTGAGAGGTTTATATCTCGCCACCTAGGATGCTTGGGGTGTGACCAACATCAACCATGTGAGGGGTTTATACCTTGCCACCAGGGTGTCCGGGTGTGAACGGCATCCCCCATCCTAAGTTGGGGTTACAAATTGGTCGGATTATGCACACACATATGATATCTACTATTAGTATAGTTTTACTTAAACATGTTTTGACTTCACTTTGATCATGCATCCTCATATTATCATCTATTATGCCTATGGAACTATCTCTTGCATTTTGATTGCGTCCTTGTCTATTGTTGCATTGCACCCCGCATACTTAGTACATTCCAAAGTACTAACGCATATTTTGCCTACATGATGTCACCATGTAGGGACCGGAGCTAATCTTGATCCTTCTCTCCATTCACGTGGCTAGTACGGTGCTTATCCGAGATTATTGGTGAGTCCTCAATGATTCGAGGGCTACGTTATGTTTCTTACTCTTATGTTTTGAGACTTTAGCTTGCCATTGTATTTTGACTATGAGGGGAGCCGATAATATGTCATGGCCCCCGTCCTATCTATGTATGTAGAGTTGTACGTTGGACAAGTATTTTGTAAATGAGCTTGACTCTTATTCTATGATGTTATTTTGAAATGGTTGCCCTTAGTCCCTATTTCCCGTTATTTAATGTTGAATATACTTCCGCGACCGATGAAGTGTGATGACAAGTTTGAGAGGCTTGTTTGGGGTTCCTTCGGGTTCCCCATTTGCCATGTCACGTCTAGGCCCTAGGCTTGGGTCATGACACAAATAATACCTCAAAATCTTAAAGGTAAAAACAACCGCCGCTAATTCCAAATCATGGGTAGGATAATTATTTTCATGAATCTTCAGTTGCCATGAAACATAAGCAACAAATTTACCATTTTGCCTTAGAACACACCCTATTCCAATCTTTGAAGCATCACAATAAATAGCAAACCCATCAGATCGTTCTGGTAAAGTTAAAATTGGAGCCGAAGTGAGTCTATCCTTAAACTCTTGAAAACTCTTTTCAGAAGCTCCCGATCATAAGAAATTTACCTTTTTTTGAGTCAACATAGTCAATAAAAGAAAATCCTTCCACAAACCTTCTATCATAACCGACCAAACCCAAGAAACTTCAAATATCTTAAGGAGATAATGCCCTAGGACAATTTTTAACCTTTTTCATCTTCTTGTGATCTACCTCAATACCCTTACCAGATACAATTTGACAAAAATAAACCATGGATCTCAACCAAAACTCACGTTTACTAAACTTTGCAAATACTTGTCGGTACTTGATAACTTACAATACAATCCTCAAATGATTGATATGCTCATCTTCACTCTGCGAGTAAATAAAGACACCATCAATAAACACAATCACAAATATGTCAAGGTATTGTCTAAACACTCTATTCATTAAGTCCATGAATGTGACTGGAGCATTAGTCAACCCAAACGAAACTAAAAAAAAAATGCATAATGACCATACCAAGTTTGAAAAGCCATCTTCCGAATTTCACTTTCTTTCACCCTCAATTGGTGATAAGACGACTGTAGGTCACCCTTAGAAAAATAACTTGCTCCTTGGAGTTTGTCAAATAAATCATTGATCCTTGGGAGAGGATACTTATTCTTAATGGTAACCCTATTCAATTGTCTGTAATCAATACACATGCAAAGTGAACCATCCTTCTTATGAACAAAAAAAATGGAGCACCCCATGAAGAGATACGCGTTCGGATGAAACCCTTATCAAACAAATCTTTTGGTTGTTCATTTAATTCCTTAAGTTTTGCAAGATCCATATTGTAAGGAGGAATAGAGATAGGTTGTGTATCTAGGAGAATGCATATACCAAAGTCTATTTCCCTTTTGGGAGGAACACCAGGCAGATCATCGGGAAACACTTCCAGAAACTCATTTACAATGGGGACCAACTCAAGAGTAGGGGTTTCAAAATCTGTATCCCTAACCCGAACAAAATGATATATGCAAACTTTAGAAATTTTTTTCTAGCTTTAAGACAATAACAAACTAACTCTTAGGCATAGAATTTGCCCTTTTCCACTCTAGGACAGACTTATTTAGAAATTGAAACTTAACCACTTGGGTTCTACAATCAATAGAATCATAACAAGAATGGAGTCAATCCATACCAAGAATGACATCGAAATTTAACATATCAAGCTCTACAAGATCAACATGAGTGACTCTATAGGATAAGGAGATGGGACAATTTGAATAGACTCTCTTAGCCATAATAGATTCACCAATAGGAGTAGAGACAGAAAAAGGGTCCAATAACACATCCGGAGAAATATCAATCTCTAGCCACATATGGCATCACAAAAGACAAAGTAGCACCAGGATCGAGCAAGGCATAAACATTGAGATGAAAGACTTCAAATTACCAGTAAAAACATAAGGAAAACCCTCTTGATCATGTCAAGTTTGAATTGTATAGAATTGGTTTTACTTTGGAGAACTTGAATCCAAACCACTAGACGGAGCTTGCCTACCATATTTTCCCTTGTCATTTCTAGATGGACAATCTCTCAAGAGGTGGCCACTTTTACCATAACCAAAACCACTATCCATAACCATCAAACATTTTCCCAGATGACTCTTGCCATACTTTTGTCATGCGGGAACCGAGGATCCATTTCCACCATTATTTCCTCCTTGAGGCTTAGGGTTAGACACCCTTTCTTTGTTGAACTTTAGATCCGGAACATTGGAGGAACCTTGACCGGAAAATCTTTGTTGGAACCTAGAACGACCATATCCATCGGACCTTGAATGTGAAAAGTCACCATCCCTAGTCTTTTTCCTCATTGCCTCCTTAGAACTTTCCTTAAGCTTCTCCTCTTCAATTTGTTGAGCATGAACCATTAAATGAGAAATTTCCATTTCCTTAATGAGCATGGTGGTACGACATTCCTTAACCACCATTTTGGACACTTCAAAATAAACTTGCTCATATTTTCCCCAGAATTGGCAACCATAAAAGGAGCATACTTGAGCAATTGTATGAATTTGAAGGAATACTATGTCACACACATATTCCCTTGTTAAAGGTTAATAAATTCAAGTACCTTTTCCTCCCTCTTCTCAAGGGGAAAGAACTTATCAAGGAAAGCAACTTTAAACTTCTCCCTATCAAGAGGACCGACATAACCACCCTCTTTTCCTTTCATTGGTCAAACCAAACTTGAGAGATACCTTATAGTTGACAAGCAGTCAATTCTGCCTTATCCACCGATGTCACTCCCATGATCATCAAAACTTTATACACCTCATCTATGAACTCGTTAGGATCTTCCTCAACCTTGGAACCATGAAACTCTAGGGGATTCATCCTAGTGAAGTCCCGTACTATAGTTTCCACCATATCCACAATTAGTTTCATGGGGACCACAGTCTCCCTATTGGCTTGAGCCATCATATCATGAGCCAATACTTGGAAAGTGGCTCGGAACTCCACATTAGTCACTTGTTCGGCCAAAGGGTAGGCAAGAACGTGAGGAGTTTGAAGAGCTTCTTGTTTTACATTCTCATTTACAATCCTCTAACATATGCTCTTTGAGGGGCCATATCCTGAAAAGCATCGGATAAGGATTAGAAGAGAGGCACATGAGTTAAACTCTATTGTGTAAATTTAGAGTGATGAAAGAAGTGGAATTTCCTATACATCTTATAACATTATATTTATAAATACGGTAAGCTTCACACTCATGAAAAAGACTCTAAATTGACATGGCTTATGAGACATCCTAGGACCTTGCTAAAACTTGTGCTCTGAATACCAAGTTGGTCACGACCCAATCAATACCTTAGGTGTAACATGGCGTATAAAACCATGGAAGGCCCTACACAAGCCACTTACTATACATCATATAGGATAAAAGATATTTAAGATTTCAAAATTAGCAATATTATAACGTAAATGAGTTTGACAAAGTGGAAGTCTAACATAGTCTTAACAAGCCATCTAAAACATCAAAGAAGTGGTTGGGACGTAACTCATACACCACTTACATCATAAGAAACTAGAAATACATGAAACAAGTAAAAGTGTCTGGGTCCTCAAAACATAATGGTTCACCAACTCTCAAATTCGATAGAATGATCAACTAGCCACGAGTGTGAGAGGTAGGAGCATCGGACCCTACATTGATGAGACAATAAGTATGGGGCAATATACATAAAAATACATGATAGCATGAAGATTTTAAACATATGAGATATAACCAACATTTGAGCATTAAAAGGCTTAAAGAAGCAATGACATGTAAATCATAAGATATAGTCAACACATTTAAATTAAGAGACATAAAAAAATATCTTGAAGAAAATATTCATTTTGTGGGATATAAGCTTTAACCGACAATAAGACCATGAGAGATATACCATGGAATCTAGTATATCTCTCATATCGAAAGAAGGGGATTCCACTTAGCGATGTAGAGTCCGTACATATGATCTTTTGTTTAAGTGGATCCACTATTTAGGTCATTTAAGATAATCCTAATGGGGCATGTAGTTAGGGACTAGAGGTTGGAACTAGAGACTACCCTACTTGAGCATCCACCTCAAAACTCTCTTGGTACTAAGTTTAAATCCCAACATAATAAGTAAAATTCAAATATCATTATAGAATAGGAAAGACAGTGATCAATACCAATCCTACATCTTTAAAATCAAAACATAGAGTAGCTCCTAAAACACAACTCAAGCAGAGGTGAGAAAACCTTTCACCAATGTGAATCCATATGTGAGAAATACCTTTCACAAATCATGATCATATTCGTACATATGAGTAAACATTTCACAACGACATGGATACTTTCATCTAAAATCACCCTATCATCATAAACATCATTTTCATAAGACATGCAAACCTTTCAAAATTCATAATTCATAGGTTCATGTATTAATAGTTGAAAATCATAAACCATGCATGAGTCAATATAATTTCAACTAAATATCATGCATTAAAATTAAATCTTGCAATAGAAGTCTTAATCATCAATAAAAATCATAATTGGATGAAATCTAATTTGATCCACTGAATTACTATGGAGGAATTGAAAACCTTGGGGACGCCATAGAGGAATGGATGTCATGGGTGAATACACACATACCTTGCTACTCAAAGTCCAAGATGAATGGTGAATTTATGCCCATAAATGAACTCTAGCTTCTTCTTCTTCCTTAGGTTGGGAGGGAATTTGGGAGAATGAATTTTGTTGAGTTTTGGGGAATAGGAGAATGGGTTTTGAGTATGTAGTTTTAGGACGTAAAATCATTATATAGGGATTAGGATTGAAGTAAAGAAAACATAGTATAGGTTCAAAATATTAAGTAAAAGACCACAAATCCCCTTAAATTTAAATGTCGGACTGGTTTACATATCAGACCTACTTTTTACGGTCCATACTGGTCAATCATAGAGCAAGAACTAGGACCTTGAAAATTATACAAATTTTTGACGGAACACTTTTATGGTATGTAGGACTTCCTACGATCCGTAGACCCTAACCATAGAACTTAACTTGGACCTTAACTCGTAGTCCATTTGACAGTCTGTTCTGGTCAATTGTAGAAAGAGGTACTGAGACTTTCTTCACCCACTTTCTACGGATGCCTTCTACAATATGTAGAAACTTCTACGGCCCGTAGAATGGACTCGTTGAACACAACAATAGGCCAAAATGTTTCCTTTTCCTTTTCCAAAATCTGAGGTGTTATAGTTAGATGGTATAGTTTGAGCTCTGACACTAAAGTATTGATTCATCAAGCAAGCTTCATTCCTAGTTTGCATCCTAGTTTGTGGAGGCAAATAACTTTGTGTTGGTTTCAGCAAGAACCTTTGCATTTGTGGTATTCCTCTAGTTAGTGGTATGCTATGGAGGTATGATCTAAAATATGTGAATGCATTAGTTAGGAAATTTCTTATAGAGTTAAACTCTATCACATGAACCAGAGTATGATATAAAGGTGGTATTTGATACGCCCAAATTACACTTCCCAAAATAAGTATAAGCAGTTGTTGCCAAATAAAGAACCCAACTTGTAGGTTGGGGTCGATCCCATGAGTAATATGGTTCAGACTTAAACTTAACTCACAATTATCTCTTTTTAGTCAAACTATTTCCGAGAAAAGTAAACAGGGGGTTTTGTAACTAATGTAACAGATTGTTGATTTGAATGATTAAGTAACAAGTAAATAAGATTCACAATTTGAGATATCAATATTAAATGGAAACTAGGGCATATGTGTTCCCCACAAGCTCTTAATGCAGTAATCCTAATAACACTAATCATATCCTAGTGTTTAACATGCAAGGCTGGTAAGTTATGTATCCCTAAGTGACTGGTATTCTTCATAGGAACTTTCACTCGCGACTTGGTAAATCTACAAATGTGTACTTTACTAACCCTTACCTTTACCCTAGATTAGTCATCATGTCAATTTAGTTGGGTTTCCAACTTCACTTCAATTGATTAATAAATCCATAACCAAATCTTTGTTGTTAAATCTTTTTCTCATTCATTACCCCCTTGGTAAGGTCAAGTAGGAACGAGGCAAGTTCTAACGTTACACACCTGCTAGAAAGACTGCTAAATGAAAAGATGAACAATACATGCATAAACACTATTAAAGAATTACTTAATTATTATCCATACTTTGTTAATTTCTCATGGTTCCCACAACCCTAGTTGTGGATTTAGCTACTCATGCTTGAGAGTTCACAATTCATAATTGAGTTAAAAGAAATCATGAACTTAAAATTAGAATAGATGGAAACCAAAATCTTGAATTGAAAACCAATTTGGAATGTGGTAAGGGCTGAAGATCGAGTTCATGCTTTTTTTTGGGCTTGTGTAAGGATTTCCCTATCGGTTAGCTGGAGAAGGGGCAATTGACTTCCTCCCTTCATTCTTCTATTCAAGTGGGAGGAAAAAGACTTTTACGCTTTATGGTCTGAATTCAACGGATCTCAAATCATCCATTTCTGAGCTTCAAGCCTTGCAAGCATAAACCAACTTTTGGAAATTAAATTGCTAAGTGTTTGCAAAATAATTCCAAAAGACCAAAAACAAAAGTTTACAATAATGTCTAAAAAAAATAACAAGAAGAAAAGAACCCTAAAAAGTATTGACAACTTTATACTTTGATGCCCATGTGATTGATCTTCTCCTCCAAAAATAATTATTTCTATGGACTATTTATAGATATAGAAAATCCTAAATAAAATAACTGAGTCCAAATCAAATTAGAACACCAAAATCAAAAGAAATTGGAATCCTTTTTTTTCGCGTGAAGCAGTTGTCCGCCACCTTCCACATTTTGTTGCGCCTTTAGTGACTACCAAGTGGCAGTTTGGTTATTCAACTTCAATACTTTACTTATTAATTCATATCAATTAAATATTATTATATTCAATCTAATTCACTAAGCTGTCTGCTTGATTTCTTTCTTCAACTTTCCATCTTTACACCAATTTACTCCTACAAATAAAATACACTATTTAGCACAATCCATAAAATTTATGCTCAAAAAGGACAAATATAAATAATAAATGTGAGGCAAATAATGATTAAAAAAATATATTTTTGGCCTCGCATCAGTATTTCATAATTCTCTATAGCTTCCCTATAAGTGTGGCATGCTTCACACTCATAAGAAGTATTCTACTAGATGCAACTTTATAGATTTTATAGGATCCTTGAACCTAGGGCTCTGATACAATGTTTGTCATGCCCCGATCCTACACCCTACACATGGTCGACACTTGGAACAACCAATAGCCCGAGCAAACCCTTTGCTTGGATTCTACAAACTAAATGTTATAATAAAAGTGCAAAAAATTTTATAGAATGAGCACGCAATAATTTTATAGAAAGCTAACTCAATAAGTTTATAACTAAAAATCTGAAATTTGAATTAATACAAATGTTGGTAAAAAAAAGTTGAAACTATAACTCAATTGACTCATCTATGAAGCCTCTAATGTACTAAAAATAGTACCAAGAAAAGACCCTTGAATACAAGAATGTTCTACTAGCAACGCCTAGAAACTACTAAATAATCTAGATAAACTGGAGCCCTTTGAAAGCAAGGAGTCCTCACCAATGTCGAAGGAAACATATCCTAATGGTGCATCCAATGTCAATCATGTGTACATGAATCTGCATTACAAAATAGTAAAGCAGGCATGTTTACTTTAACAACAAAACGTTATAACCAAAAGTATTTGTCAATGGCAAATATTGATTAAAAAACATATGTTTAGTTTTTTGGGGAGTTTTTGCAACTAACAATCATCAAATGAGCATCATGATGATACAATGTCTTTTCCATGTTGGAAAAGTCATTCAATACCTTAACGTGGTATGGAACAAACCCTTCACTTACGGTTCCAAATTTGATCTCTTACCAGGGGCTAAAAGAGGAATCACCCGACCCAACGGCACGATCTTATCCTATGTTGGTGGTATAGTTTTAGGTCTTGGGTTATCAGAATCGTTAACCATCTCAGTATTGAATACTACTCCTAAAATAAAACAATAATGTTCAATAACTTTAAGGTGTTCAACCTTAGGGAAAAAACTGATATTCTCTTTCTTTGAGTCTATGCTCAATAACACTTCCTTAGAGCTGAAATTTATTTACTTTAAAACTGACTTTTCTTTCTAAAATCTGACTTTTCTTTCTTTCTGAAATAATGCACTTGAAGTTATATACACTTTCTAGAACTCTTTCTTGAAATACTACTCTTGGAAATTGAAACATACTTTATTCATGAAAGTAATGCAAATGAATACTATAACAAGGCTTTCAAATAACTTAAGCTAAAAATCATGTGGTAAGCATGAACCGTCAGTCAAGAATCACCAATTATATGAAATACAATAGTCTCGGTAGAATCAACAATGAGAAATTTGAAATAGGGATTATTCAGAATCATAAACTTTGGAGTAAGAACCATATCTCTAGTTAATCATGTTAACTAGAACTATAGATGTATGGAGTGAGGAAGAACGGAGTTCCTCACTACGATAGTCTTACATACCTTAAACAATCCAAACCTTGATGAAGAATCTGCAAAGAGACAATTTGATAACTCTAAGAACTAATTCGTTCAACGACTCCTAGGGTTTAATATAGTGAAACACATTGAACCCTTAGGTTAGGGTTAGGAACCATTAGATTAACCTTGGGAATGAAGGATAAGGCGTACCTAGCCTTTGGAGAAGTTTTATCGTCTACTAGGGTTAAGAGAAATGTTCTGGACTTTAAACATATTTAGGAAATGACTTAGATTTCTATTAATAGTCATTTGAAAAATTAGGGTTCACGATTGAGATAATGAATTGTCATCCAAATCATAAATCATCACTAAGATCACAAACTATCGGTTGAGGCAACTTTCTAGTCCATAGACCATCGACTGATCCATCATTCTGGTACATGGGACTGTTGACTGGCCTGTCATTTTATCAAGGAATTTGACAACTATCTGGTTTATTTCTACGGGTGACTTTCACGGACCATCACCTGGTCCACGGACTGTGAAGTCTCCAAAATTTGGGAAGACAATTTAACAAAGATCACATCTATAGTTCACCCTATGGACCATTCTTTGGGACCACAACCTATATGAGTGAGCATATTTTTTTGGAATAGTTTTCAAAAAGTTCCCTCACAATGATAAATTAGACTTCATTTACATGGATTCATATACTCCCTAGGACACTTGAAGCTAGATCTTTGATACCAAGTTTGTCATACGACAACCCTAGGCTAGGTGAGACTAGCACTCGATGCCTTAACTTGATCAAGTGAGCCAACTAACATGAAATTTATATAGAAACATATTTGGAAACCAATGACATGAGTTAAAATTATAAAGTAAAGTCTATAAAGAGAAATTTACCCATAAGAATATTTAAAGAAAACTTTTGATGAAATAAAAGCTTTAGTTATATGACATAGTAACTCCAAGGTCAAAACTAATTTTTTATCGCTTCATTGAACATTCTATAATCGTCTATCTATGAAGCCTCTAAAATGACTGAATAAACTCTCTATTAGGACAAGTGCCCCTACAGAATCATAAATTAAACAAATTAAATGTACTAACTATGATACAAAAACAAATAGAGTCCACCAATAGCTAAAATGTAGACCTTAATATGTTGTTTTACCATCCTAAATACCTAAGTCTACACCATTTAAAATGTAGTTTTCTCGATAAAATAAATGTAAGTACATGTGAAATTATATTATTGTGAAATGGTTGAATGAAACATGAAGTTAAGTGTATAAATGAAGACCATGAGTGAAACATAAAGTAAAATCATGACATTGGCCTCGTCCAAAAATCATCTTTCATAAATTATTTATGTTTGTTGGAAGAGTTCCTCAAATAATCAACATAACACCATGTCAGTTCATGATGTTTGGTCGTCGCTCGATCATTAAGTTGTTTGATACCTTCCTATAGGGTGTAACATGACTTGTGGATGCATAATAATCCTTTCATCAGGGGCACATAGAGGATTCCTAGGCCAATGACATAATTCTTAACCTACACTGGCATACGTAATTTTGGGTATTCGTTATCTGAACTCATAGATTCTCGATTAATAATAATCCTCCTAAAACATATCATGTGCCCAAAATAATCACTAGCTCACAAGCTAATAAATCATAGTTAGCTAGAAAGTTCATATATCATGTCATAAATTTTGAAGTTCATACTTTTTATCATGAAAATCATATCATAAACATTAAAGCTTAAGCTTTGAGAAAACCATGATATTCATACTTTTGGTAAAAAATCATCAAAAAACTTTTTTTTTTTTGAAGAAAATCATAATTCATGTGTGTTAAGACTTCTTGTTGGATATAATATAGACACCTGTGAATAAGAGTTAATAACATCATCAAGAATTTATGAAGTTCGTAAGGACACATCATGACAATTCATAAACTATTCATCATAACTCTAACTTATTAATGAAGGAAAGCTCGTAGACATTCATACTTTTGGTAGAAAATCATCAAAAATCACATTTTTGAAGAAAATCATAATTCATTCTTGTTAAGACGTCTAGTTAATAAAAGCATATACACTTTAGAAGAAGAGCATCATGAAGATTAATAATAACATACATCATGACAATTCATAAGCTCTTCATCATAACTCAAACTTATGCATGAAGGGAAGCTCATAGACATGAAAACATAGTATAGGAAATAACAATGACAGACTCACACATAAAGAGTAGCCTTATATACCTCAACTAGGTAAATTACACGTGCTTCGTACGAAATTGAACTATTTTATTAAGGTTACATATGATCATTTGGTAATATTCATATTTTTGATACATACACTACATTGTTAAGAACATTTTATCTTAAGGCAAAGTGTTCCTCTGAAAGCTTAAAGATTATATTTTTTTAATTTTCATTTTTGTTATACAAAAATTATGATTCATAGAGAGATTTTTTAAGTATAAGAAAGAAGTGTAAGCAAATCTCCATGGAAATAGTGTGTTAGAAGTAAATAAATTTTCTAAATTCCAAGAAGTTATAAAGAACAACATCAGACATTAAAGAAGAAACCAAAAAGCCTCGAACAACCACACTCCCAAGTAAAGTGGAACATGATGTCCATACAAGAACATAATTAACTAAATTCTAATGGAGTACCTTCGGCTCCTTTCTTTTGAACCTCCATCAATATCTTTTTTATTATAGTATGCCGAATCATGTATATGTTAAAAATGACCCTAAAATTGTTAGTATCATAAATATTTTTCCTCATTGTCTCAAAATAGTCATTACTATTGCTTAGGTTTCATATCACCGACCAAACTTATTTGGGATTGAACCATAGTTAATGTTATGGTTATAGTATGTAGTTACAAAGAATTAATGCAATTATCAACTAAGCAGTAGGTGTCATCTAAATGGAACTGTTCACAACTGGATATTCTAAACCAAAATTTTGACACATAACATATTAAAATCTCACAGCATAACTTTGTGAGAACTTGAACTCACAAATATCCACAAATAATAATAAAGATGACCTTACTTTCCTAATAATCAAGAAGAAAAAGGCATGTTGCTTAACATATTTTTCAAAAAGATAGTCGGTCGGGTTGTATCCAAGTTTACTGTTCACAAATTTAGTTGAAAGAGTTTTAAAAAAGTCACCAAAATAACAAAAAGAAATTGCAATAGATATATGAATCACTATGACTTACAGTAAAAGATTAAGCTTCATGAAATAGGAGGAAGAAAACTTTGAGGAATGAAACACACTTCTTTAGAAGCTTAATTAATGTATTTGAATTCGACTCCCCTATAGCGAAAAACACCTACAAATAATAGTGGCAGAAATAAAAGTTTTGTTTACTAAAGAACCAAATGTAATGAATTCGACCATTTAAGCAACGTTATGAGTTATGGACTGAGAGGTGCAAGAGTAGTAATGTTGCATTTATTTTAAAATCACTTTTCTTTGTTTATATGAAGAAACCTATAGAAAATGATAAAAGAGAAGATCAATTTTCAATCATCCTTGCTGAAATTTTAATAAAGTTAAAAAATAAAGTCACCAAAATAGCAAAAAGAAATTGTTATAGTTACATGAATCAGTATGACTTATGGTAAAGTTTAAGCTTCAAGAAATAGGAGGAAAAAAACTTTGAGTAATGAAATAGACTTCATAAGAAACTTAATTAATGTATTTGAATTTTTCTACCCTATAGTCGAAAAAAAACTACAAATAATAGTGGTAGGAAATCCCTATATTTATAGACAACAAAGGGTAGTGTGAACAAAAGATTATTGTGCCTTATAGAAAAGATCACAACTCTTTGTAAAAGTCACAACTCTTTGAAAAATTAAAGTTACAACCCTTCGGAAAGGTCACAAACTTTCATAAAAGTCACAATTTTTCATAAAAGTCGTAACTCTTCATAAAAGTCACAACTTTTCATAAAAGTTACAACATTTCATAAAATTCACAATTTTTCATAAAATTCACAACTATTCATAAACGTCACAACTTTTCATGAAACGGGAAGGCTAGTTTTGGAAATAAATAAATTAAAAGGGAATTCTGGTTTGTGGTGGCGCCACGTAGGCAAGCCTAGGGTTCTCTTTTATATATATATGATATGATCTATGATTGTTCCAAAACACTTGAAGAAGAACTCCAAAAAAAATCCGTTCTTAGGCCTTGAGAAGGGTTTTCCAGAAAACCCCCTAGAATTCTAGTGTAAAATCTTGTTAAGAATACGTAATTAATAATTAGTAGTGTTTTAAAATACTTAGGAATACATGGAAGGAACACTTAGGAAAATATGAAAGGAACTTACCTTGGTGTTGGAGGTTGAGAAGAGGAGATAAAGCCAACCTAGGGCTTGAAAGAATAAGATTTTTTTAGAGAAAACATGTATATATTGAATCTCGTTAGCCCCATTTATGTTTGATATATTTGGGTATATCATAATAGGTTGTTAGCATATCAAATGCATGTTGAGGCAAAAGTTCTCTTGATATGTGTCTAACATATTGTAGTGAAGTCTAATTGATTTGATGCTTCGGAAACTAGACTTAAACCCTTTAATTTGATAGGTAATTCACCTTTTAACTCATATTCTAGGAGGCATGCTTTTTTGAAGTAAGACCTTTCACGAGCTTACATGAAAACTTAATTGATGATAAAGCTTCCAACCCAACTTTATTTTAGAGTTTTCTTGTGACCTTAATTCACATCAAATAGACTCCCCATATAAAAACCTTGATTTTTTCATCTCTAAGCACAATAAATTCACCGGATTTTGATCCCTTTACATACATCAAATGGTTCAAACGATAGCCCAATAAATATATATACATATAAACAGGATTATTTGATCCAAGCTCCGTCTCTCATCAACTTTTAATCTAACTATAATAGAACTGACGAAACTCTAGTGGTTGGGTACCTTATGTATCTAAAAATATATCCTTATAAACAAAACCTCAGTGATTATGAGAATGTACCACAAATTGAGTGTTTAGTTCTATGGTCTATACAGAGCTGTGCAAAATGTGGAGACAATGACTTTCTATTTAGAGTATCCTCCATCTTTCGATATTTTCGTTTCTCAATTGAAGAAGTTAATTGGTTCTACTATTAACCTTCAACATCAAATTTTGATTTGTAACAATAGTGGAAAGGTTTTGTAGCAACCTCTAGTTATTTTGTAGTGAAAGATGGTCAAGGTTAATTATTGTGTTGATGGTGTCAAGATTATGGTGTAATGGACTAATTTGGGCCCGAAAAAGGTACCTTGGGAAGATTGAGGCTACATCAAGGGCTAGTTTTGAGAGTTCGTAGTTCGGCTTGACCTTGAGGACAAGGTCACTTAAAAAGAGGGATATTTTTCAATAATGAGAAGGTACAAGAGGAGGTTGTGCAGCTAAATGAGTTAGAAAAAGAGAGAAGGTTGTGCAGCTAAATGTGTTAGAAAAGTGTTTGAAATTCAAAAGGATACTTTGTTGCGATATACATGTGTCCTTATCAAAAAAATATATATATAAAGATGATATTATATTATAACGATATCATAAATTAAGAAAAGTTCCACATCAACTCCTATGCAACTAAAGAATATTTCAACTTAAACAAAAGGTAGTTAAGACCTGATATTTTCATAATCAACTTCTCTCATTTCTTCATTTCTCTCTCGCTCAAAGGGATGGCAATGGGAAAGTGCGAGGCGGATTGAGCCTTAACCCACAAAGTTCTCAAGTCGCTCGTCCTGCCCCGTTGTGTGTTTTCAATCCATTCCGCATTAAACCACCCCTTTTCATCCCTCATAATTTTCTTCACTTTGAAAAGACGATTAGGGACAATTGTTGTTATTAAGTTTATTTCATATGAGTGGCACAAGTAAATTATGTTAATTAATTTCCAATTCTAGAGAGAGAATCATGAGATTTTTGTGTTAAAAATGAAACTGAAGATACCATAACATATAAGGCAAAAGAAATGGTATTCACACAGAGGTTATGGCTATAAATATTACAAGCTTTGAAATACATAAAGAAGAAGCAGACAAGCAGTACTAGTAAGGTGTAATTGAAATAGATTCCGTAGCATTGAAAAATATTTACTCAAAATTTGGGAATTTTCATGGAAAATTAGTGATCTGATAGAGAAAGTTTGGATATTGATAGCAAATAAAACTATCAGAATATTACACATAGTGATTAACGGAAATAAGGTAGTAAACTATCTAGCTAATGGGACATTAAACCATGGAAAATTTTTAGTCTGAGTAATTTTAGAAGATTGATTAATAATGATAAGCTAAAGATACCACATTTAAGGAAAACCCCACCCTACATTGATATTTTAAAAACTTACTTCAACCCTCCCCGCAGCGCTATCCTTAAAATCAGTCTCGTCGCCCCAATTTCATTCCCACTCACTCCATCTGACTCCTTTCACTCATTCTTCCTTATTATGAGCATGCAAGGATTTTACCATTGAAATTACTATTCATGTTGAGCTTTGTGGTTATAGTTACAATTGAATCTCAAGTGGAATTTCCTCTACCGCGAATACTAATAAAATTCCTATATACTCGTGATTTCTACTTTTACAGTACATTATATCACAGTACGAGTATTGAATTTGTGAAATTTATTGGAAAATTGTGGACTAACACAAAAAATATATATGGTCAAAAATAATGAAAATAAATGGGAAAACAATGACACCAAGAATTTCACGTGGAAACCCTTTTAAATGACGGAAAACTGACGGGCCAAGAGACATAATTAATATCACTATAACAATGAATTTTTACACTATACAGTCATGAATATGATATTAAAAGTGACTACAACACACACCAAAGGAATAACACTCTTTTGATTGACCACCTTACTAAAATATCACTCACACTCTATTTTTCGACATAGAATATTTTTCTTATAGAGTCTATGGAATACCTCACTTTGCTCTAAAATATTTCTTTCTCTCTATCTTGGTGTGTTCTACAAATGAGCAAGAATGCTCTATATAAGAGAAAACAATGCATATATCACTGATGACATAGGCAAATGTACCAAATTTCAAAAGGTTGCAAATCTTATCAATTTCCCAACCACCAAATCAATCAATTTTTCAACTTTTGCAGCAATTTATTTTTAACATTTGCTGCCTAACTTCATTTTAGTTTATCTTTAATGCGTATGGACCCTAAAAATATCCCCCTCCAAGCCCATTCACCAGAAGGAAGCATCTTCATTTTCTTTATAAAGAGCTCATACCAATAAGTTCTTTGCCTAAATTTAACTTGTCTTTTGGTATCGTCTTGGTCAGTATATCTGCATGATTTTCACTTATGTGGATACTTTTGATGTGAAATAATTCACTCTTGACTTCCTCACAAATCCAATGGTATCTGACATCGATGTGTTTTTTCCTCCCTTGCATGGTACAAGAAGTCTTCCTCAAGTTTATTGCACTCTGGTTGTCAGAATAGACAATATACTTCATCTGATGCAAACCAAGCTCTTGAAGAAATTGCTTGAGCCATATCATCTCCTTGCCGATTTTAGAAGCCGCAATATACTTGGCTGCAGTTGTAGATAGAGCAATACACTTCTGCAACTTTGAATTCCATGATATAGCTCTCCCCAAAAAAAGTAAACAAATATCCAGTAGTGGATTTTCTATTATCAAGGTCACCTGCCATATCACCCAATGTATAGCCCTTCAAGATTGGATTTGATGCTCCAAAACACAAGCATTCATTTGAGCTTCCTATAAGATATCGGGTATCGACTTCACAGCTTCCCAATTCTCTTTTCTCGGATTTTTGAGAAATCTGCTGAAAAAACCAATTGTGTGAGAAATATCAGGTCTAGTGCATACCATTGCATACATTAGACTTCCGACGATGGAGGAATATGGAACTTTGGTCATGATCTCTTTTTCCACCCTAGCTTTAGGACACATCCGCTTTCTAAACTTCATATGACCAGCAAGAAGTGTATAAACATGCTTAACATTCTTTATATTGAAAATCTCTAGTACATGTTCAATGTACTTCTTCTATGACAAATAAATCTTCCTGTCATCTTTGTGACGAGTAATTCTCATGACCAAAATTTTCTTGGCATGACCCAAGTCTTTCATAGAAAAAGACTTACACAACTCTTACTTCAACTCGTCAATCTTGGAAGTATTCCAGCCCACAGTTAACTTATCATCCACATAAAACAAAAGGATGAAAAAATCATCGTTAGAATTTTTTTGTACATATACACAATGATCTCAAGAAGTCTTCTTATATCTTTCTCCCCCATAAAAGATTCAAATTTATTGTACCACTGTTTAGGAGCTTGCTTTATAACATAGAGACACTTTCTGAGTTTGCAAATGAAATTTTCTTTACCATCTACTTTGAAGCCCTTAGGTTGTTCTATATAAATATCTTATTCTAGGTTACCGTGAAGGAAAGACATCTTCACATCCATCTGCTAAATCTCTAAATTAAGACTAGCAGCCAAACCTAGAACCTTATGAATGGAGGGCATTTTCATGACAGGAGAAAATATTTTTTCAAAGTCAATACCCTTCCTTATCCCTTAAAAAGCAATCTAGCTTTGTACCTAGGCTTCAAGTTGTGTTCTTAAACTTTAACTTTGAACACCCACTTGTTCTTCAAAGCTCTCATGCCCTTGGGCAATTTCACCAACTCAAAAGTGTGGTTTTCATGCAGAGACGTCATCTCATCTTTCATGGCTTTAATCCATTGATCCTTGTGCTCATCCTCCCTGGCCTCCTCATAACATTCAGGTTCTCCCCCATCAATAGTAACACACACTCATTGGATGAATAACAAAAGTGTCACGCCCCGAGGCTACCCCCTTGATGTAAACACGGGTCATAGGATCAAGAGTGACCCCAAGCTAATCCTGAGCTGGCATATCACAAGAATACTGCAAGATAACTAAAAATAGATACTATGCGGAAGCTTAAAATAGAAGAAAACTAAAAGTGGGGAATAACCAACTGATCTGAATATATAAAATACTATGATTTTTAAAACAACTAAAGGATCAAACTCAAATCTAATGTTGAATCTAATACTATGTCTGAAAAATCCTCTACTAACTAAAGTTGTTGGGGCATGTCCCCAGCTAACTCTAGCAAAACAAAAACTGAAATGAAATACTGAATAGCAAAAGAAAACATTTCTATTGTCCTCGAAGTATAAGGACTCACCACTAAAGATGATGAAGTGCAGATCGGGTACCGATCTATGCTTGATCTGGATGTTAAGTACATGAACCTACATCATGAAAGGATGTAGCGCAGAGTATGTGTCAGTACTTGAAATGTACTAAGCATGCAGGATATAGCATATAGCTGAATAAAATACATAAACTGAACAAAGAATACTGAGCAATGATATAATCTGAACTGAATATAAATACTGAAATATATTAAAGATTGAGTTAGATGCAATAACCAAGTACTAATCCTGAAAATGACATATTGGGACTGAATGCTGAGGTATAACTGAAAACCTGGTTAACTGCACTAATTTCTGACTGTGGGAGCTACTATTAACCGACATAAAATCACAAGAGCTAAACATGGAGTCCGATGTATATGCCCCATCGAGAGGACCGAATATACCTTGCCAGGGGTATAAAGGCAAGACTGGCGTGATCACTAAATCTGATGCCCAACACAGGGGACTTATAAACCTAACAGGGCACGTAGTTCTGGGATTATGAGGGTACGTGGAACCCTAGTCCAAATCGGTCTAAGGCTACGTCCAACTGAAATGTGTATAAATAACATAACTAAAATACTGGATAGCTCAATGTTCTAACATGCAAAATCTGAGAATGCAACATTTAAATACTGACGATGAAACATTCATAACTGGAGCATGTATATCTGTTAACTAACCTAGCATGTGTAATTCATTAACTAAGAGAATCTACACAACTAGGATTCTGAGTTTTATGCAAGGAACTAAAAAATGACTTCACAAAAATATGATAATCTAATTAAGAATACTATAACATCTAAATAACAACCAATATCTAAGGTTTTAGAAACCCTAGGTCTAAGAAATATATACCGAATCAAGAATCTAATTGAATTCTAGGGACCTAGTGGATGGAAGGAATCCACTAGTGAAATCCCACATACCTGGTGATGAGTTTCACGGAGAAATCTTTCAATTCCGAGTCTTGAACTGGAGAAAACCTGTTGTGTTCTTGGAGAGATCTTGGTCGACTGTTTCTTTTCCTTTTGCTCTAGTTTTGGAAAAAATTTGTGAACGAATCGCTTAGGGTAAGTTCTGATTAAGTTACTAGGCTTAAGTTGACCAAAACTAGGTAGTTTAGGGGTTAAATGATGTAGTTTAGATGTCCAACGCAAAGGAGAAAAGACAAAACAACCCCTTACTTAAAATTTGACGAGGCCAACGACGGGCTTGATCGACGGACCGTGGACTAACCAATGGTCCATCCTGGCAGGCATCATTTGGTGTCAGAGACTGGGTCTGAGGGGCCACGATCCATGGACCTGGACCACGGATTGTCATCCCACCTACAGTCCATAGGTCCGGCCGTAGGTCTTGCCTATCCAAAAAATTTGAAGCAAGTTGAAGTGGCCAACCACGGACCACACCCACGGTCCTGGTTTAGACCACGGTCCGTGGGTTGGCCTCGTCGGTGGCACCTGAAAATCCTAAAATTCTGCATGTTTGGTCCTTTTTGAATCTGGGGTGTTATATTATCTCCCCCCTTGGGAACATTTGTCCTCAAATGAAGTCTAAACTAGCTAAGTATGGAGGGAAGAAGTTGCAATCCTTACCACTAAGTGCTAAAAACTTATTTCTAACTGAACTGAGTTCCAAGAACATGCAAATACGCTGCAAATGCAAGAACTACTGAAGGTACATGATACTGAGACTGAATTTATGCAAGGGTAAGCTAAGAGACTGGAGGGGAACTATTACCTCAAGCTGAAATGGAATCGGAAGGAAAGAGATGAGGATACTTGGCCTTCATGGCTGCTTCTACTTCCCAAGTAGTTCCCTCTACATACTGACTTCTCCACAAAACCTTCACTAAGGGTACTTCTTTATTTCTCAACCTACGAACCTAACGGTCAAGAATTTCAACTAGCAAATCCTCATAAGTGAGACTATCTTTCATAGTCACACTCTCTAATGGTATTATTGATGATGGATCACCCATACACTTCTTCAACAAGGAGATGTGAAAGACTAGATGAACCGCCGCTAGTTGTACCGGCAATTCTAACTCATATGCCACATTACCAACCCTTTTCAGTATTTTGTAAGGACCTACATATCTAGGATTGAGATTCCCTTTCTTGCCAAATCTCATCACCCTCTTCATAGGTTACACCTTTAGGAAAACCCAATCATCGATTTCGAACTCTAAGTCCCTTTTCCTCTCATATGAGTAGGACTTTTGACGACCCTGAGTTGTCTTTAGTCTATCTCTGATGAGTTAAACTTTTTCATAGCCTCATAAATTGAATCCTGCTGAATCAATGTTGCTTCATCTACTTCAAACCAACCAATCAAAGATCAACATGTACACCCATATAGTGCCTCATAATGGGCCATCTGAATACCTGGAATGGTAATTATTGTTATAGGCAAACTCTATAAGAGGTAGGTGATCATCCTATCTACCCTTGAAATCGATCACACAAGCTCTCAAAATGTCCTCTAAGGTCTGAATGGTATGCTCTGTTTGACCATCCGTCTGTGGATGAAATGTTGTACTGAGATTTACCTGAGTACCAAGACCTTTCTGAAATGATTTCCAAAAATGAGAAGTAAACTAAGGACCTCTATCTGAGATGATAGACAAAGGAACCCCATGCAACATAACTATCTCATTAATGTAGAGTTTAGTGTAATCCTCCATTGAATCTGTAGTCTTGACAGCCTAGAAGTGAGCGCACTTAGTAATTTTGTCCACTATCACCCAAATGGAGTCATGTTGTTTGCGAGTATGAGGTAAACCCGTGATGAAGTCCATGTTCCCACTTCCATGTAGGAATGTTAATCTCTTGAGTCATACCTCCTGGTTTATGATGTTCTACCTTAACCAGTTGATAATTAGGACACTTAGCCACGAAATCTGCTATGTCTCTTTTCATGTCGTTCCACCAAAAGACTTCCCGCAGATCACGGTACATCTTAGTGGCACCTGGATGAATAAAATATCTAGAATTATGGTCTTCTGTAATGATCTACTGCCTCAACTCACCTACCCTAGGAACACATAAGTGACCTTGATAACGAAGCACACCATCTCCCCCTTGGGAGAAAACCTCTACTTCCTGCTGATGGTTGCACCTTTCAACTAAAGTAATAAAGGATCACTCTCATGTTTTTGCTTAACCTCCACTACCAATGAAGATTTAGATCTATTCTGAACTATTACCCCACTATTTACCATGTCCATAAGAACAACTCCTAAGAGTGCAAGATGGTGAACCTCTTTTGCTAATTATTTCCTTTCTTCCTCAACATGTGCTACACTACCCATAGATAATCTGTTAAGAGCATCAGCTACTACATTGGCCTTACTGGGATGATAAAGCACATTCATATCATAGTCTTTGAGGAATTCAAGCCATCTCCTCAGACGAATATCCGGCTCTTATGATGTGTGAATACATCAACATGCACACCATAAAAGTAGTGTCTCCAAATCTTTAGGGCAAATACTACAGCTGCAAGCTCAAGGTCATGAGTCGGGTAGTTCATCTCATGAATGTTATGTTGTCTAGAAGCATAAGTTATGACCTTACCTCGCTGCATCAACACACAACCTAGGCCGACCCTGAATGAATCACAATAAATCACATAACCGTCTGAACCATCTAGTAGAGCCAAGATAGGAGTTGTAGTCAACCTAGTCTTCAGTTCTGAGAAACTTTTCTCACACTCATCTGACCACTAAAACATTACCTTTTTCTGAGTCAACTTAGTCAATGGGGAGCCTATGGATGAAAATCCTTCAATAAATCTCCTATAATAACCAGCCAAACTCAAGAAACTTCTGATATCTATTGGAGAGGTGGGTTTGGGCCATTGTTTCACTGCCTCTATTTTTTGAGAATCTACCCGAATTCCTTCACTAGATACCACATGACCAAGGAAAGAGACTGACTATAACCAGAATTCACATTTGCTTAACTTAGCGAATAATTGGCGATCTTTGAGAGTTTGCAGAACCAGTCTCAAATGAATCAGATGTTCCTCCTCATTTCGAGAATAAATAAGGATATCATCAATAAAGACAATAATGAAAAAACCCAAATACTGTTTGAACACACTGTTCATTAAGTCCATGAAAGTTGCATGAGCGTCTGTTAGTCCAAAATACATAACTACAAATTCAAAATGACCATATCGAGTCCTGAAAGTTGTCTTTGGAATGTCACTATCTCTAACTCTGAGTTGATGATAGCTGGATCTGAGATCTATCTTAGAAGAGAAACTAGCACCCTAAAATTGGTCGAACAGGTCATCAATCCTAGGGATGGGATACTTATTCTTCATGGTGACCTTGTTCAACTGACCATAGTCAATGCACATTCTGAGAGAACCGTCTTTATTTTTCACAAACAATACTGGTGCACCCCATGGGGAAATACTAGGTCTGATGAAGCCCTTATCTAGAAGGTGTTTCAACTGTTCTTTCAATTCCTTAAGCTCAGTTGGAGCCATTATGTAAGGAGAAATCAAAATGGGCTGGGTATATGAAAGGAGATCTATTCTGAACTTGATTTCTCATTCGGGAGGAGCTCTAAAAGATCTTCTGGAAACACAAAACTCATTTACTACTGGAACTGACTCAAGAGTTGGGGTTTTGGAGTTTGAATCCTTGACCCTAACAAAATGGTGCATATATCCCTTGGAAATCATTTTGCTGGCCTTAAGGTAAGAAATGAATCAACCCATAGACACTGAGATACTACCCTTCCATTCTAAGACTGGCTCATTTGGAAATTGAAACCAAACGATCCTAGTTCTACAATCGATTGAGGCATACCAGGAATGTTACCAATCCATGCCTAGAATGATATCAAAATCTACCATTTCTAACTCTACAAGATTTGTTGAGGTGACTTTCTGAGAGACTGTCATAGGGCACTTTATGTATACCCATCTAGCTATAACTGGGTAGCCAACTGGAGTAGAGACTAAGAAGGCTTCTAAAAGAATTTATGGACTGACACCAAAGTTTACTACTATATAGGGAGTTATAAAGGAAAAAGTATCCCCTGGATCTAACAATGCATAAACATCTAAATGAAAGACTTGTAACTTACGAGTGACCATATCAGGAGAATCTTCCTGGTCCTGATGAACCTAGAGAGCATACAACTTGTTCTAGTGCTGACCACCACATGTACCAGATGAAGAACCTACTGAGTTGGACGACCTGCTAGTTCTGCTGGAACTGTAGACTGAGCCCTATTATTGTTACCTCCTTGCCCCTGCCTGGCATAAGGGCAATCCTTCAACCTATGGCCAGACTAACCACACCCAAAGCACTCTTTCCTGCCTACAAGACACTCGCTCGGATGGTTCTTACCACACTTCGAACAAGTTGGGAAAGTCCTGTTACCTGAATTACTCCCTTGAGACTTAGAGCCTGATGCCTTACCCTTCTGATCATGTTGAAAACCTGGGGGATGGAGCACTAGTTGATGAAGGTGTTGGGGCTATAGACCTCTGCTGAAATTATGAGAGATTTCCACCACCCGATTTCTGCTGAGAGTACTAATAGTTGCATGCTCTAGCCTTCTTGTTGTCCTTAGCCAATTCTCTAAGCTTATTTCCCTCAACTTGGTGAGCATGAGTCATAAGCCTAGAGATATTCATATCCTCTAACAACATAGCATTCTTGCACTCTGTCTCACTAAGTCGAATACCCAAAACAAAAACTGGCTCATTTGTGCCTTTGGATCGACAACCATGTGTGGAGCATACCTGGAGAGTTGAGTGAACTTCAGCCCATACTCTTTGACTGACATTGTACCTTGTCTCAAATTCATAAAATCCTGAGCTTTTGCCTCTCTCAACTCCCTCAGGAAGAACCTGTCAAGAAAAGCTTCAGTAAAACACACCCAAGTTATAGGAACTACATTTGTACAGATGTTTCCTTTCCACTGAGTAAACCAAATGTGAGCTACATCCTTAAGCTGGTAGGATACCAACTCTACCTTATCATTACTAGTCACTTACATCACTCCAAAGATTTTCTTAACCTTATCAATGAAGTTCTGTGGGTCCTCACCAACCTGCGACCCTAGAAACTTTGGGGGATTCATCCAAACAAAATCTCGAACCTTAGCCGCTGCTGACCCATTATTAGTATTAACAGGAACTAGGGCAGCTGATTGTTCTATTATCCATACTTTAAGCCAAGATCTAGATAACATTTTGAAACTTTGTATTCGAGACCTCATGGTCTGGGACTGGAGTAACTACATTAGCGTTGCGTGCATTAGAATTCTTTGGGTAAGCTCTACGAGAAGGCATGATCTGAACCGCATAACGAAGAATTAGAAGGAAGATCATACCTATGCATGATAAGAATAGAAAGAAAGTGAAGTTTTTTCTAAAACACTTTGTAGCCTCCCTCTCATTAGATGTGGTGCACTTCACACCCATGAAAAGGACTCTACTTAGTGCGGCTTCAGAAATCCTAGGACTCTTGAACCTAATGCTCTAATACCAAGTTTGTCACTCCCCGAGGCTACCCCCTTCATGTAAACTCGGGACCTAGGATCAGGAGTGAACCAAGCTAACTCTGAGCCGACGCACAAGCATACTGAAATATAACTAAAAACAGATACTATGCGGAAGCTTAAAATAAAAGATAACTAAAAGTGGGGAATACCCAACTAATCAGAATATATAAAATACTATGAGTTTTAAAACAACTGAAGGATCAAACTCAAATCTAAAGTTGAATCTAATACTATGTTTGAAAATACCTCTACTGACTAAAGTTGCTTGGACATGTCCCCAGCTAAATCTAGCAAAACTGAAATTGAAATCAAATACTGAATAGCGAAAGAAAACATGTTTATTTTCCTTGAAGTATGAGGACTCACCACTGAAGTTGTTGAAGTAAAGATTGGGAACCGGTCTATGCGTGATTTGGATGCTGAGTACCTAAACCTACATCATGAAAGGATGTAGCACAGAGTATGCGTCAGTACTTGAAATATACTAAGCATGCAGGATATAGAATATAGCTGAATAAAATACATAAACTGAACAAAGCTAACTGAGCAATGATATAATCTGAAATCAATATAGATACTGAAATGTACTGAACACTAAGCTAGACACAATGACCAAGTATTAATCTTGAACATGACATATTGAGACTAAATGTTGAGGTATAACTAAAAACTTGGTCAACTGTACTAATTTCTTACTGTGGGATCTACTATTAACCAACATAAAACCACGTGAGCTAAACGTGGAGTCTGATGTATATGCCCCATCGAGAGGACCCAATATACCATGCCAGGGGTATAAAGGCATGACTGGTGTGATCACTAAATTTGATTCCCCACATAGGGGACTTATAAACCTATGGGAGCACATAGTTCTGGGACTATGAAGGTACATTGAACCTTAGTCCAACTCGATCTAAGCCTACTCCCAACTGAAATGTGTATAAACAACATAATTGAAATATTGGATAGCTCAATGTTCTGACATGCAAAATCTAAGAATGCAACATTTAAATACTGACAATTAAACATTCGTAACTAGAGCAAGTATATCTATTTAACTGACCTAGCATGTGTAATTCATGAACTAAGAGAATCTACACAACTAGGATTTTGAGTTTTATGCAAGGAACTAAGCAACGACTTCACGAAAACATGATAATCTAATTAAGTATACTATAACATCTAAATCACAACCAATATCTATGGTTTTAGAAACCTTAGGTCTAAGCAAGACATAGCGAATCAAAAATCTAACTAAATTCTAGGGACCTCGTGGATGAAAGGAATCCACTAGTGAAATCCCACATACCTTGTGACGAATTTCACAGAGAAATATTTTGATTTCGAGGGTGGAACTAGAAAATTCCTATTGCGTTCTTGGAGAGGGCTTGGTCGACTGTTTCTTCTTCTTTTGCTCTAGTTTTGGCAAATTTTGGTGATTGAATCACTTAGGGTAAGTTTTGATGTAGTTACTAGGATTAAACTGACCAAAACTACATATTTTAGATGTTAAACGATGTAGTTTAAATGTCCAACGCATAAGGGAAAAGACTAAACGACCCCTTCCTTAAAATTTGACGAGGCCAATGACGGGCCTCACAGACAGATAGTGGACTAATCAATGGTACATCCTGATAGGCGTCATTTAGCATCAGGGACTAGGTTTGAGGGGCCACGATCCACATACCTAGACCATGGACCATGGTCCCACCTACGATCCGTTTGTCCGTCCATAGGTCGTGCCTTTTTGGAAAAATTTGGAGCAAGTTGAGGTGGCCAACCACGAACCACACCTACGGTCCATGGTTCAAACCACGGGCCGTGGGTTGGCCTCGTTGGTGGCAGCTACAAATCTTGCAATTCTATATGTTTGGTCCTTTTCGAATCTGGGATGTTACAAAGAGGAAGGAACACACTGTCTTGTGGATCTCGTAAGTGGAATATTTGATTCGTCTACAACTTTATGAGCATGAGAATCATCAACATCAACGTGCTGATCTGATACATGATTATGGGTGTCACCATGATCATCAAGCCTAACAACATCATGCACACTTGTGTGAGGAACTTCATAAAGATGAACTACACCATCAATACTTGAAGATTCTAGCTTCTCCGTTTTGTCTCTATCTTCAATAGTTTGTTTCTCCATGAAAACAATATCACGGCTTCTCACAAGTTTCTTCTCAACTGGATCATATAGATTGTAACCAAATTCATCAAGGCCATATCCAATGACGATGCACTACCTTGTTTTTGCATCTAACTTTGACCTCTCATCTTTCGGCACATGTACAAAAGCTTTGCAACCAAATACTCTCAAATGGCCATAGGAAAGATCCTTTCCATACCAAACTCTCTCTGGAACATCACTTTTCAAATCAATAGCAGGATATACATTAATAACATGTGCGTCGGTCAATAAAGTCTCACCTCAAAATGAGTTCGACAACTTTGCTTCAAAAAGCAAGCATCTAACTCTTTCCATCAAAGTCATGTTCATCTTCTCAGCCAAACCATTAAGTTGAGGGGTCTTAAGAGGAGTCTTCTGGTGTCTAATACATTGAGACTTGTAGTATTCGTCAAACGGTCCACAATATTCACCATTGTTATCAGTACGAATATATTTCAATTTTTTTCCAGTTCTCTTTCAATTGAAACTTGAATACTGCTTGAAGACACCTAACACTTAGTCTTTATTCTTCAAGATATAGACCCAAAGTTTCTCAAGAAGTTGTTAATAAAAGTGAAAAAGTAGAGTGTACCTTCTAATGTCCTTGTCTTCATTGGACAGCATAGATCAGAGTGCACTAACTGAAGCAACTTTGTATTTATTGAAGACTTAAAGATATTGAGTGTTATCATTGTGGCATAAAAGGGCACATAAAGAAGTTTTATTTGAAGTTGAAAAGGGAGAACAAAGACAAAGAGGAAACTAAAGAAGATGGCAATGAAAATTGCCTAGCCACCATCATTATTGAATATCTTGTTACCATCCTTGATGTAGATCTGATAAATATTCCTTGTTATAAGTTAAGCTAGGTTGTGGACACTGATGACACATCTCACGTAACATCAAGGAAGGACTCTTTTTCTCTCCCCTATAGTATAGGTTATTTTGGAACCTTGAGTATGGGTAATGATATTATATATATGGTGGTTGGTATTGGTACAATTTGTTTGGAAACTAGTATAAAACTAAACTAGTTTTGAACAAAGTGAAACATGCTCCTGATGTTCGTCAACACCTGATTTTTGTTGGTGTTTTGGATAACGAAGGATATGTTAGTACCAACGGTGATGGAAAGTAGAAACTCATTAAGGGTTCCTTGATTGTGGCTCCTAGCAACAAATGGTGTGGTCTATATTGGACTACGTCTTCTACTTGTATTGATATGCTGAAAGTAGTGCCGGAAAAAGGAGCTAATATTTTGGTAACCCACCCATATTTTAATGGGTTGGTGAGTGACTTTTTACATGGGTAAAATATGGGTTGATACCCATATTCAACCCATAAAAATATGGGTAAAATATAGGTAAACTATGGGTAAAATATAGATTAGCCAAATGGGTTACAATTCTAATTTTTATTCACTCAAAATTCATGATATCACTAAAAATATTGTAACTTCTCTCCCTTTTCATGTTCTTCTATAGAACTAATTATTTTTCTCTACATTTGAAAGGGTGAAGGCTTTGGCTCTCCAAAAAAATATATTTTAAATGTACATTTCTTAATTTTTTTTTATTTGTACAATTTTATATTGAATAATAAATAATAGTATAAAATAACCAAATCATGTATTAGTATTGATATTACTTAAAGTGCATTAAGCATATTTTAGTCCTAAAATGCAAATATTCATTTACTTTGAAACTAAAAATAATTTCCCCTTGTTATTACATAAATTTATTGTATATTGAAAAGTTATAAGATTTTTGTTTTTACTTTTTTGATACAATAAAGGAAAAAATATTTGGATTGATACCTTTTAATAAATAATTATTGATTTTAGCGATACTTTTTATTTATTACCATGTATAGCAATACACAGCAATACTATGTTAAATCTGCAATATGTATTAAAAGTGAATTATGTATGCAATATATATGTATTATAATTGTTTTTTAAAATATATTATGTTTGTTTGATAAGAATTTGACACATTGTATTATAAGTGTATTAAAATGTGTGATAAATGTATTATCCATCAATAAAACTTGTATTATATGTGAATAATAAATTATTCTTTATAATATGTATTAAACATGTATTATAAATGCATTAAAAGTGATCAAGTGAATAAAAATATTATTGCTATAAATGGTAAATATTTTTTACTATAGTATATTTATGTAAGTTTCCCTACAATAAAACTAAACGAAATATTTTCAACATTTTTCATCTAAAAAATGACTAAAATATTTTTTCCATGTTGAATTCTTAAGTAGAGTACTATTTACTCATGAAAATATTGGTAAATATGGGTAAACTAGTATTTTACCTAACCCATTTGTTACCCAATCCTTTTTTACCCATATCAAATATGGGCGGGTTGAATTACTACCCATTTTCAACCCGCCCAAATTTGACCCAACCCGCCCATGTGCCACCACTAGCTGAATGCAGTTGAGAGCAATAGTTTTTCAACATTATGGAACAAGAGGCTTAGCCACATCAGTGAGAAAGGACTTAATGTTATGCCCAAGAAGAAATTGTTGTCGTATTTCCAATGTGCTAAATTAGAAAAGTGTGAGCACTACTTGGCTGGTAAATAAAATAGAGTCTCCATTAAGTCTAACCCTCGTTCAACAAAGACAGAGTTGCTTGAATTAGTACACTCTAATTTATGCGATCCAATGAGACAAGGACATTGGGTGGTGCACTCTACTTTGTCACTTTTATTGATGACTGCTCGAGAAAACTTTGGTTCTATGTCTTAAAGACTAAAGACCAAGTGTTAGGTGTCTTCAAGTAGTTTCAGGCTTCAGTTGAAAGAGAAACTAGAAAGAAACTTAAATGTATTCGTAATGATAACGATGGTGAATATTGTGGAGCGTTTGACGAATACTACAAACATCAAGGTTTGGCTGAGACTCATCAGCTTAATGGTTTGGCTAAGAGGATGAACAAGACCTTTATGGAAGGAATTAGATTATTTTTTTCTGAAGCAAAGGTGTTGAACCCATTTTGGGGTGAGGCTTTATTAGCCACTACACATGTTATTAATCTATGTTCTATTGTCTATGTGCAAATTGATGTTCCAAATAGAGTTTGGTATGGAAAGGATGCTTCATATGACCATTTGAGAGTATTTGGTTGCAAAGCTTTATTACATATGCCGAAAGATGAGAGGTCAAAGTTAGATGTCAGGACAAGGCAGTGCATCTTCATTGGATATGGCCTTGATGAATTTGATTACAGGTTATATAATCTAATTGAGTAGAAACTTGTGAGAAGTTGTGATATTGTTTTCATGGTGAATCAAACTATTGAAGATATTGACAAAGCGAAGAAGCTATAATCTTCAAGTTTTGATGGTATAGTTCATCTTGATGAAGTTCCTCACACAAGTGTGCATGATGTTGTTGGGCTTGATGATCATGGTGACACCCATAATCATGAATCGGATCAACACATTGATGGTGATAATAACAATGATGTTGTTATTGATGATTCTCCTGCTCATGAAGTTGTGGATGAATCTAATATTCCACTTTGGAGGTCCACAAGACAGCTGGTTCCTTCCTCTCGTTATTCATTCAATGAGTATGTGCTACTCACTAACATGGGAGAACTTAGTGTTATGAGGAGGCCATGGAAGATGAGCACAAGGATCAAATGAATTGAATCCATGTAAAATGAGATGTATTCTCTACATGAGAACCACACTTATGAGTTGGTAAAATTTCCCAAGGGCATGCATGAGAGCTTTGAAGAACAAGTGGGTGTACAAAGTTAAAGTTGAAGACCAACACTTGAAGCTTAGGTACGAAGCTAGATTGGTTGTTAAGGGATTTGGTCAAAGGGAGGGTATTGAATTTGATGAAATATTTTCTCTTGTCGAGAAAATGTCCTCCATTCATATTGTTCTGCGTTTGGCTGCTATCTTAATTTAGAGATTGAGCAGATGGATGTGAAGACGGCTTTATTTTATGGTAACGTAGAAAAAGAGATTTATATGGAACAATCTAAGGGCTTCAAAGTAGATGGTCAAGAAAAATTGGTGTGCAAACTTGAAAAGAGCCTTTATAGCCTAAAGCAAGCTACTAGATAGTGGTACAAGAAGTTTGAATCTGTTATGGGGGGAGGCTATAAGAAGACTTCTTCAGATTATTGTATATTTGTACCAAAAATTTGATGATAATTCTATCATCTTTTTACTGTAAGTAGATGATATGTTAATTGTGGGTAGGAATACTTCCAAGATTGATGAGTTGAAATAAGAATTGTGTAAGTCTTTTGGTATGAAAGACTTGGTCATTTAAAGCAAATTTTGGGCATGAGAATTACTCATCTCAGAGATGAAAGGAAGAATTATTTGTCATAGAAGAAGTACGTTGAACGTGTACTAGAGCGCTTCAATATGAAGAATGTTAAGCATGTTAGTACACCTCTTGCTGGTCATATGAAGTTGAGCAAAAAGATGTGTCCTAAAGCTAGGGAGGATAACGAGAGCATGGACAAAGTTCTATATTCCTCCATTGTCTGAAGTCTAATGTATTCAATGGTATGCACTAAACCTGATATTCCTCACGCAGTTGGTCTTGTCAGCAAATTTCTAGACAATCTGGGAAAAGAGAATTGGGAAGTTGTGAAGTGGATACCCAGCTATCTTAGCGGAAGCTAAGATGAATGCTTGTGTTTTGGAGCATAAAATCCAATCTTGAAGGTCGATACATATGTTGATATGGCAAGTGACCTTGATTACAAAAAATCCACTACTGGATATTTGTTTACTTTTTCAAGGGGAGCTATATCATGGAAGTCGAAGTTGCAGAAGTGTGTTGCACTATCTACAACTAAAGCTTGAGTATTTTGTAGCTACTAAAGCCGAAAAGGAGAATATATGGCTCAAGTGAATTCTTCAAGAGCTTGGTTTGCATGAGATGAAGTATATTGTTTATTGTGACAGCCAGAGTGCAATAAACTTGAGCAAAACCTCAATGTACTATGCAAAGGACAAAACACATTGATGTTAGATATCATTGTATTCGTAAGGAAGTGGAGAGTGAATCATTTCATGTCAAAAAGATCAATACAAGTGAAAATCCTCTAGATATGCTGACTAAGACAATGTCGAAAGACAAGTTAGAGTTATGCAAAGAACTTGCCGGTATGAGCTCTCTCTAAAGAAAATATAGATGTTTTCTTCCAGTGAATGGGTCTGGAGGGGGAGATACATAGGGTCCATACCCATTATAGATAAACCAAAATGAAGTTGAGGCAACACATGTTGAAAAGAAATCGCTACAAGAGTTGGAAAAATGATAGATTTGGTGGTTGGAAAATCGGTAAGACTTGTAACCTTTTGAAATTTGCTACATTTGCTTATGTCATTTGTCACGACCCAGGGGTACCCCCTAGATGTAACAAGGCGTATAAGACCCTGAGAGGCCTCATACAAGCCACTTAGCATATCATAACATAAAGTAATAAAAATGAGCGAAAATCTAACATCATTGTCCTCAAACAATCTAAACATGAAGAATAAAATCTTGGGACACAGCTCATACAATAGTCCAAGACTTAAAAAGAAAAACATAAAAGAAATTGGTGATCACATCTGTTTGTCACGCCCCGAGGCTACCCCCTTGACACAAGACTTAGGATCATGAGTGACTCCAAGCTAACCCCAAGCATATCATAAGCATACTAAAATAATTTGAATAAATGATACTATGTAGAAGCTAAAAACAATGATAACTAAAAGTGGGGAATACCCAACTAGTCTGAATATAAGAAATGTACTAAGAGTTTAATAACAACCGAAAGATCAAACTTAAGTTTAAAGGTGAATCTAATACTTTGTCTGAAATAAACCTCTAACTGACTAGAGATTCTGGGACATGCCCCTAACTAACTCTAGCAAAACTGAAACTAAAACAAAGAAAGCATGTCACTCGTCCTCGAAGAATAAGAACACACCACTGATACTGTTGAACTAGATATCGGGAGCCGATCTATGCGTGATCTGAATGTTGAGGACCTGAACCTACACCATGAGAAGATATAGCTCAAAGTATGCGTCAATACTTGAAAGGTACTAAGCATGCAGATAGTATAAAGCTGAACAATTAACGAGTCATGTATTTGGACTCATTTAGGGCTTAATTTACATAGATTTAGTGTCCTCAAATGCTTAATTTGTTCCAATAACTGATGTTAAATCCTTTATTTTCAGGTATATGGATTGAGGAACAAAGCAAGGACACTAACAGGCAAAAAGGAACAAACTAGCTAAAGAAATAAAGAAGTACGAGCATGATGATCACTAAGATAACTCGGCGGATCGTCAAGTTATTCCAGGATCACCTAAATTTACAAAGCACTGAGCCTGAAATAGGAGGAACCTCAGCGAGTTGCATTTTCATTCGGTGACTCATCGACTGCATCAGCAAAGGACAACCATGTCACCGAAAGTACTGATGGAGACCCAGGTAAATGAAGATTGGCGAGTTAAAAGACTAAAGGGTGCATCGTAGGATGGAACAGCGATCCCAATCTAGATCACCCAAAATTATAGTGTTTGGAGGAGGAAAATGTGAAGAAAGAAGGCGAGACGAATGGATGATCGGCGAGTCATCGAATGGTTGGCGATGCCTGACTTACCTCACCGATTGGCCCCAAAAATTCACACCTCATATTAGTATAAATTGATTTTTGGAAGAGAGAGCAATTATTCAAAAATTGTGAGGAACAAAGGAAAGAGAGTAAAAACACTGATGTTGTTGATTTTGAGTAGTTTTTGCAATATTTTCAATTGGGTATTGTAATAGCATAGGAGATTCTTCATAGTAAAGTTCTGATTTTCAAATACCCAACTATGGAGTTTGTAACAGATATCAAATTTCATCTTTTTACGATGATTGGCTAAAACCCCAATCTTGGGGGTTTGACAATGTAACCAATTGTTGTGTTTGATTTAATGGGTGCTAGTAATTATTGATTTTTTGTGTTAATTTGAAGTGGGTCTAAGTTATTACCATGGTTTATATTCCTATATTGTATACATATTGCAATGTACTTCAGAGTTTTACGCTTACTTGAGAAAGAAGTGTAGAGCTAAGGTAGTAACTTGGCATCCTTAGCTAGTGGGTCTTGACGGTTTCAGCTTGAGAAAGTGAAATCCAAGCTCCATCCTTTGTATCCATCTCGAGAGAGTAGATTTGATGAGATTGTGGGCTGGTCTTCTTATGGTATACATTGTGGTTCTAAAGAACTCAGTGGAAATAAGGTATTTGTTCGAGAGAAAAGTGCTTTAGCTAAAGCCCATTCTACCCATAACAAATTAACAAGGTTGGTTAGTAATTTGCACCCTGTTAAGTTGAATTTAACAGTTGGTTAGTCAATCCCCCAAGTATTAACTTCGTATTTGATTGTCTTTTGCTGATTGTTGAAGTGGTTTGGTAGTCTGACAACTGTTCGTCTGGATTAGTGACGACGTCTTTGAGTTTAGCTTATATATTCCTAAACATTGTGTTTGTTCAGCTGCAAAGGTCACCGTCATAATTTCATATTTGAATTCAAAGAAAGCTACTCTCTGTGGGATTGACCCCAACTCATTTAGTTGGGTTTGTACTGACTTACGATCATTGACACTTAGAACTGGATGAAGTGTCTTTGAAACGTGAATCAATAATATATACATAACTAAACAAAGCAATAAGAGCAATGATATAATCTAAACATAATGTAAATACTAAAATATATTGAATACGAAGCTAACTGAATGTAATGACCAAGTACATAACATGCTGAGACTGAATACTGAACTATAAATGGTAACCTAGTTAATGCACTATAGTCTGACTGTGGGAGCTACTATTCACCGACATAAAACCACGAGAGTTATCTATGGAGTCCGATGTATACTCCCTATCAAGAGGACCCAATATATCTTGCCAGGGGTATAAGGCATGATTGGCATGATCACTAAATATTATGCCCACAGAGGGGACTTAACCTATGGGGGCACGTAGTTATGGGAGTATGAGGGTGACTGACCCTAGTCCACTGGCTATTAAGCCTACTCCCAACTGAATATGTAAGTAAGACATTATAACTGAATTTCTGTAATACTTAATAGCTCAAAATACTGACATGTTAATTAAAAATGCAACATTAATGTATTGATAATGAAACATTCTTAACTGGAGCATGTATATCTAAATAAACTGACCTAGCAAGTGTAATTCATGAACTAAATGAATCTACACAACTAGGGTTCTGATTTTCATACAAGAAGCTAAGCAACAGTTACTCAAAAAGGGGATAATCTGATTATGATTAGTCTAACAGCTGAATCACAACACTTTTCTAAAATTCAAGAAACCTTAGGTCTAAACATGATACAGAGAATCAAGAATTTGATTGAATTCTAGGAACCTAATGGGTGAAAGGAACCCACAAGTGAAATCTCATATACCTGGTGACAAAATTCACAGAGAAATCTTTCGATTTCGGGGGTGGAACTAAAGAAAGCTTGTTGCATTCTTGGAGAAGACTTGGTTTATTGCTTCTTCTCTTTTTTTCTCTAGTTTGATGATTTTTTAGTGAATAAAGGTTTTGGTTATGTTCTAACTAGGTTATTAGGCTTAATCTTAGTAAAATGACGTAGTTTAGGGGTTAAACGACCTGGTTTAGGTGCCCAACGCATAGAGGAAAGGACTAAAACGACCCTAACTTAATTCTGGCAAAGCCCATCCACGAAGGGAACGCGGTCCATCGTTTGACCTATCGGCCGTCGTTTGAGTTCGTCATTCATGATCTGCCCAATAGGGCTTCACTAAAACGAGCATAACATTTTACTCGGAGATAGGATTTTAGCTAAATCAGTGGCGAAAAAGGATTCAATTATCTATCATTTGGTAGGTGAAGAGCCACCTAATTCATTTTGTGTTAAAGGTTATGACCATTTGAAGTTGACCTAACAGCCAATTCCCTTCAATTGGTTGCTGACCCTCACCTATGGTCCATAGGTCCAACCACAGACCGTATTGGTCGATGTGGGTGGGATCAGAGACTATTAAGACTTGGGCTTTAACGACGGAACGCCACCTACAGTCCGTGGGTGGTTCCGTTGGTACTGGCACCAAATTTTCTTAAAACTAGGATTTTCTTCATTTTGAAATTCGAGGTGTTACAACATCCTCGAATCCAATAAGGACTCACAAAATCTTAACTCCTTGATCAACAAAGAAGCTAGACATGAGTGTGATAATCTATGTCGTCGAACCCTACATTTGATAAGAATGTAGGTAAAGTATGTGTTAGTTTAATCAAGTACTAAATATGATAGCTAGCATAAACAACATAAAAATCTTGGTTAGTCAATATAAACCATAAGCATAATCATGCATATAAATTAATCATCATAATAAGAAAGGAATACTTCTCAAGCAACCTTACTAATCCTTAGTCAAGACTTGGAGTCATCCGCCTCTAGTCAATTTTACCACATGGAAGGCACTTCTAGCAACAATCCAAGTTCTTCAGTCTTTACATCATCATCTCATTATTCATACTTACTTTTAAAGACATGGGGCTTCGCCTCTTTGCCTAGCTTATAAAGGCTAATGGGTATTCACCTTTTACCTTACTTATTTTTAGATTGCGGGTACTCACCTCCATAACATCTTCACATGATGCGGGTACTCACCTCCACATCATTCATCATATAATGTACGTACTCGCCTTTAAGTTATTTCATAGGGATCATGGGTATTTGCATCCATGTCCATTCAACATCATAACAACATGGGGACTCACCTCTTGTTCAATTCTAAGGAATACGGGAATTGCTTCATCTCCTTTTATATAGAGCTCAAGGGTAATCTCCTCTAGCCTCATCGATTACATAGTCTCTTAGTCTAGATTCATTTTAGGTGAGCAACCTTTTCTACCTAGAATCATTCATGTGAGAAAGCCTTTCACATCCATTCATTTATAATTAGCAATTCATGTAGGAAGTATCCCTTCCACAAAAATGATATCTATCACCAACAATTCCTATCATAAGCTTTACTCTCAAGCCCTATATTTCATGATCATCATCTAAGCATCATTCTCAAGAAATTCTATTCATAATTCATCAATCCTATAAGGATACATCTAAACCCACAAAGTTTCCCTTCATGGCATCTACCCAATTATTCAATTCTAGGTTAGAATCATAGGATAGACAAAGATACATGTGATTTCATTCTAGAAACATGTAATTATACTAATTCTATCATAAAAAATCATAATCCACTCAATTGGATCCATAATCAATATAACCCACAACAGTTGAAGAAACCCTACCTAGAATTGAAAAAAAAATCATCAAATTGGAGGAATTCTAGGGGACTCCATGGATGAAATATGTCCATGGATGAAGATCTATCATACCTTGGTTACAATACCCTCAAAATCTTGCAAATTGGAGCTTTGATATTGACCTTGCTTCCTCTTCTTCCTTCTTCTTCCAACTTCTAGAGAGAGAATATTTGAGAGGATTTTCTTTCGGGATTTGAGAGAATGAGTTGAATGAGGGGTTTCAAGGATTAAAAATGCTTATATAGGTGTCTTAGGCGTAGGAAAAATGACACCATTTAGTTCTAATTAAAATCGGAAAAGACCCTTAAGTCCCTAAAACAACCGCCCAGTCACCAACCACGAGACTACGACCGACGGACCATCGATCGACTCACGGTCCATCCTGGTCGATCGTGGTTCCTCATCTGGTACTTGATATTTGGGCCTCAACCTACGGACCTTCGACCACTGTCCGTGGTCTAACCGATGGACCGTTGGTCAGTCCATGGCTTGGAGGTCCTAAATCAACCCAAGGTGGCCAATCCACCGATCCCTACCTATGGTCTGTGGGTTTGTCCACGAGCCGTGGTTGGCTGGTCGTGGTTGGAACCTGCATTTTCCCTAAAATACTTCACTATTCCTTTTCGGATACGGGGTGTTACATTATCTCCCCCTTGGGATCATTGGTCCTCGAATGAGATTCTAAGCACGTTTCTAGACAAAAGATTCAAGACTAGCAACCCATCATGTATGCAACACATCAAAATGGACACAAGTAAGGAGGAAACATCAACTCCGAGTCGAATCTACTTTAATGCACCTTAAGGGGGTAGGAACTACATCTAACAACCCAATATGCATGATATTTTGTCACGACCCGAGAGCACCCCCTAGTCATAGCACGGCGTACTTGACCCTGAGGGAGTCTTATACAAGCCCTTAGCATATCGTGAACATTAAAGCATATGAAAATAGCGGAAAATTTAAAACTTTTCTTTACAATCGAAGACTTTATAAAATAAGAGAAACTATGACACTATGTCTTAATCCATCTATAACATTAGACTTAAATCTCTTTTAATACAAACTTAGGGACACGACCCTTACATAAATCTAAAAACATAAAGTAAAGACATAAGTGGACAAGGTGGGTTTGTCCTCGAAACTATGAGGACTCCCCAAGTCTTCATTCCCAAGCTCCTTAGAAACCTATCTTCCATGTACAAGACACCACATCTCCAAACCCTACACTTTGTAGAAAATGTAGAAGGCGGGGTTAGCAAAAAAAGTACTAAGTATGGAAGTCATGCATAAAAACCATTAAAACATGCTTAAAGGGGACATTTAGTTGAAGCCATGCTTTATGCACTTTTGAACATCATCTTGAAAGAGTTGAAAAATCAAAAGTCATAAACAACATATAGTTCATCAAACCACAAAGGGTAATAAACATCACCATAGGCATAGTCTCTAATCATAGTCATAGTGCACATATCATCTATTACAAGACACACCACTCATGCATAGTCAATATCAAGCCAATAACATTATAATAAAACAACAACATAAGTAACCCTAAGTTCTACTTGTGCAATGAATAGATAGGGTCCATAGTGCTATCTACACTAAGTATCACCTTTAAGCCACCATGATCATACTTAACATAAGTTCATACCGACATAAGCCAATATCACATCCATACTCATTTCATAGTAAAGCCACTACTTTAGTAACCCCTAGGGAACACTTATGCAATGTGTGATTAGCATCCCATAATCCTAACCTCACTAAGCACTCTTATACGGCTACCTTAGTCATGCACTTTATCCTTTAGACCTCATCATAAACAATAGTCATAAGTAGAGAACCAATCATGTGTACCATTTGAATATAAAGACAAGTCACTCACAATAACCATTCATTCAATATACATGCATGCATTCATGTCATAACAATATGTAAAGGAACCATCTACCACATCCTATCGAGTCTACTAGTGCAATGTATTAGTGAAGCCCCATACCCCCACTCCTACTTAGCAAACTTACCAAAAATTTATAGAGTAGTTCATGCACCATTCATTATCTTATTATTTAGGGAAAAATAACCTTAACTGGCATAGACCATGTGAGCTACATGGAATCCCATGTTCAACTCTTACACCGAAAAGAGAGTATTCTACTTGCCAAGGTAGAACCATCATAATAGCTTCTAGGTGGATCCACTAGCTAATACATATGTGGGCAAACATAGTTATGGAACAAGGAGATTGCTACTAGAAACCCGGACTTGCTAAACGTAGAGGGTTTCCATCTCATGAGACAACATATATATTGGGAACCCGGACTTGCTAAACGTAAAAGCTTCCATCTCATTTTCATGTTCACTCGGTGCTAATCACAATTCCCCTTTAAAGTAGTATTAAGTCTTTACTTATAAATTAATTCTATAAGGAATGCATTAGGGACTCAACCCATCATTCATCATATAGCTCAAAGGTTTCAAAGATGAGAATAGCCTTTCATCATAGAACCAACAACATGTGAAAATGTTCATTTATTTCATATTCATATAGTGTTTATGAGAATTACCTTTTATTCAACATATCAACACTACCATAATCATAACATAACATTCATACTCACATCCTAGCATACATAGTCATATCTTCATGGTCATGTACATTTCATGCATAATAGTATGTAAAGGTGCATATGAGAATTATCCTTTCAATTGACACCATAGACATATCATATTCATATTTATGCATGGAGTGTGTGTGTGCATGATTGTCCTCACAATGGCACAACAACAACAACATTAACATCATAGATACCTCCCTTATCCGGGGGGTCATAACATATACATAGTATCCCAACTCATGCACAATTCACATATATTGCATTTAAGGATATTAGACCATGTAAATCGCTTATCTAACATTCATACAATAGATAAGGATACATTCATCATTCAAGTAGGTCATGCATGGCATGTGTAGAATCGTATATCCATTTAGGGGATTATGTGGGTAGGGTTCTTCCACAATAGCACCTCATACGATTCAACATATAGACCATACCATGTTCATAACATATCATTCATATTCATAATGTATCATACTTAGTCATAACTAGGGTTGTAGGGAAGAGGGACCTTGTCTCAACACTATAATTCATACTAACAAGTAAGCATCTCCACCATAAGTGGATCTAACCATTCATACAAAGGATACATAGTAAGTAAACATCTCCACCTCAAGTGAATCAACAAATCAATAGAAGACTACTTACCAATTGTAAACATTCATTCATAGCCCTCAAGGCTTTCTTCGAGATTCAACCCTATTTTCGTGATATTCATACATCATATAGGATAACATCACAATTCAATACTTAATTATATCAAAACATACTAGATTCTCATCCTTAATTCATCATTCAAGACATACTAGGGTTTAGATTTGAGAAAGAAGTGAAATCATGGGTCTTGTGGGAATTTGTTCAAAAACCATAACAATTACATGAATCCATCCACAAACATTCATATATAATCATAATTAACCATTATATATCAATGGAATCGATTATAAAAAGAGATCAACGAATTTGATTGAAAACCTAGAAATTGGGGATCTTTGAAAACTTAGTCGAAAGGGCTTCTTGGTGATAGCTAACCAAGAATAAACGACACATATCTTAGGTGTAGATTCCCATCAAAACCCCATGAGAAAGACTACATCTTCAATCCCTAGTTGATCCTTCTTTGTTCTTCAATGGAGGAACTTGTAGAGAGAGAAATATTTGAGAAGGAGGGAATTGGGTTTGATTTGGGTCTTTAAGTTATAATGGGTTCATGACTTAGTTTAGGGTCTTATTAACTATTTATAGGAGGTTATTTAACCACTTAACCAATCCCCTAAGACCTTAATTAATTAACTAACTTAATTCCCAAACCCCAACTAAAAGCTAAAAGTCACAAAACTGGCAGAATCTACAGACCCCAACCTACGGACCGACTTTGATCTGCCGTCCGTAGTTTGGGTCCGTCGATTGGACCTGGGACTAACAGTGCTTCACTATTTCGGCCATAACTTTTTACTCCGAGATCGGAATTGGGCAAACTCGGTGGCATTGGAAAGAGGACTCAGAGACCTTTCATTAGATAGGTAATGGCCCACCTAATTCGTTTTGAGCTATGATATATGACCATTTAAAGTTGACCCTCACTCCTAACTTAAAACTAAAAACTGTTTTTAGGGGACTGTTTTGAGGGTCTTGGTTCTAAATGATTTTTTGCCTTAGTTTAAGGTCTTGCTAGCTTATAAAGGTAATTAATCAACTAGATATAACAACCCCTTAAGCCCTTAGTCAATTAACTAACTTAAGACTAGAAGGCTGGAAATTGGCAGCACCTACGGCCACCCACCCACAGATCATAGGTGGAGTTACGGCCCGTTCTGTGGTCTCGTCATTTGGTTCAGAGGCTCCCTTTTTGGGAGCCAAGCCTCCCAAGACTAAGTCCCCACCTACGATCTATACCTACGGTCTGTAGACCAGTCTACTAGCCGTAGATGGGTCTTGTAGGTCCTGCTTTTTTTTACAGCTTTTGGGTAGATGTTGGGGTCCTCCTCAAGGACCCCTTGGGTGGTCCTTGGGGAAGTCGTACGTGGACGTTTAACCCCTAAACATGGTGTTCTACATGTAGGAGTCACTTCTACAAGTTTTCACCACTAAACAACACTTCAAACTTCAACGACAAGACCCTTACAACTCACTAGTTCAAATGACTAGTTTCCGGACCTCATGGTCGTTTCTTGACGTTTGACCCCTAAAATCACCAAACTAACTTCAATAGCCTTTTTTCATCATTTAAACAAGTTTCCTACTATAAATGGAACATGTGAGGCTTTAGTTCAACCTACTGGATTTAGTCAAGCCTTAGTTAGGTCTTACTAGTTCGTGCGGGGTGTTACATATTTTCAGATTTCATATATTCAAGGAGGAACTACCTTCTCCATATTAAACCATGCTAAACACAATCTCATGGAGCTCTTTTGCAATTCAATCTCAAAAAGCATATTTACACATGTTCATCAATTCATCTCATGGAGTCTATAGGCAACTCATACTCGATGCACTACAACATGATGAAAATCAATCACATTAACTCATTTTCTTTCAAAACACAAGTTTTCATGATCATGCATAACATAATGAAATCATGGGGACATCTAAAATACACATGAATTCAAATCATAAAACAAATCTAGAGGAATCTCATTACCTCAAGCTAGAGTAGAAGGAAAGAGATGAGGATATTGGGACTTCATATCGTCATCGGCCTCCCAAGTAGCACCCTCAACTAAGTGGTTTCTCCATAGTATCTTCACAGAAGCAACTTCCTTGTTTCACAATCTCTTAACTTGCCGGTCTAAAATCTCAACCGGAACTTCTTCATAAGAGAGACTTGCATCAACTCCCAATCATTCTAGGGGAACTATGAATGTCGGATCTCCAACACACTTTTTAAGCATAAATACATGGAACACCGGATGCACCATTACCAAATCATTTGGTAAATCAAGTTCATAGGCAACCTTACCAACACGTCTCAAGATTTGATACGGCCTATGTATCGGGGACTAAGTTTCTCTTTCTTCCCAAATCTCATCACACCCTTCATGGGTGAGATTTTCAAATAGACCCAATCACTAACCTCAAACTCAAGGTCTCTCTTTCTAACATCGGCATAGGACTTTTGTCGGCTTTGGGATGTCCTTAACCTCTCTCTAATAAGCTGGACCTTTTCCTCCTAGTTTCTGATGCTAAACCTTCACTTGTTGGCAATTTGGACACTTAGCCACAAATCCTACAATATCCTTCTTCATCCCATTCCACCAATAGACCTCTCGCAAATCACGATACATCTTGGTGGTTCCTCGGTGAATAGAATATCGAGAACTATGGGCTTCTGTCGAAATGTGTTCCCTTAGCTCATCAACACATAATCAACCTTGGTATCTAAGTACCCCCATCTCCCCCTTGGGAGAAAGCCTCAACGGACTTCTTGAGTACTGCTTCTTTCAATTCTACCAAAATTGGATCAAGACATTGTTTAGCTTTCACATCACTCACAAAAGATGATTCAGAACCATTATGGACCATAACACCACCCTTGGAGGAGTCTGCCAATCGAACACCCAATCGGGCCAGTCTATGCACATCTCATGTCAAATCTTTTCTATCATCTGCCATATGAGCAACACTACTCATAGACAACCTACTAAGAGCATTCGCTACTACATTTGCCTTTCCAGGGTGATAAAGGACACATATGTCATAATCCTTCAATAACTCAAGCCACCTTCTTTGGCGAAGATTCAAATCCTTTTGACTAAACACATATTGTAAGCTCTTGTGGTCAATGAACACATCTACATGCACCCCATATAAATAATGCCTCCATATCTTTAAGGAAAAACCACCGCCACTAATTCAAGATCATGGATCGGATAATTCTTCTCATGGACCTTAAGTTGTCTTGAAGCATAGGCAATAACCTTCTCGTTTTGCATGAGCACACATCCCAACCCAATTCTTAAGGCATCACAATATACCACAAATCCATTTGTACCTTCCGGTAAGGTCAAAACTAGAGCCGATGTAAGTCTATCTTTCAATTCATGAAAACTTTTCTGACATAATTCAGACCATACAAACTTAACCTTCTTTTGAGTCAAGGCCATCAATGGAGAGGCAATGGAAGAAAACGCCTTAACAAATCATCGATAATAATCGACCAAACCCATGAAACTCCTAATGTCCGAAGATGATAGAGGTCTAGGCCAACTATTTACCGCATCCGTCTTCTTAGGATCTACCTCTATACCTTTGCTTGACACAATATGACCAAGGAAAGCTACCAATCTTAGCCAAAAATCACACTTGCTAAATTTTGCAAAAAGTTATTGTTCCTTGAGGACTTGTAATACTACCCTCAAATGGTCAATATGCTCATCCTCACTCCTTGAGTAGATCATATTGTCATTGATAAACACAACCACAAACGTATCAAGGTATTGTCTAAACACCATATTCATCAATTCCATAAATTTCGTGGAGCGTTAGTCAATCCAAATGACATTACTAGAAATTCATAGTGTCCATATCGGGTTCTGAAAGCCATTTTTGGAATATCTTCCGCTTTCACCCTCAATTGGTGATAACCCGACCTTAGATCAATCTTAGAGAAATAACTTGCCCTTTGAAGTTGGTCAAACAAATCATCAATCTTAGGGAGGGGATACTTGTTCTTAATAGTCACCTTGTTCAACTGCCAATAATCGATACACATTATGAGTGAACCATTTTTTTTCTTAACAAACAACACCGAAGCACCCCATGGTGAGATGCTTGGTCGAATGAAACCTTTGTCTAACAGATCTTCCAACTGTTCCTTCAACTCCTTAAGTTCCGTCGGAGCCATTCTATATGGAGGAATAGAGATAGGTTACGTATCTGGGAAAAGGTCAATACCAAAATATATTTCCCTTTCGGGAGGAATACCGGGTAGATCATCTGGGAACACTTTCGGAAACTCATTTACAATAGGGACCGACTCAAGAGAAGGGGTTTCGAATTCTATATCCCTTACCCTCACTAGATGGTACAAGCAACCCTTAGCAATCATCTTTCTAGGTTTAAGACAAGAAATAACCTGACTCTTAGGTATGGAATATCCCCCCCCCCCCCACCACTCTAGGATAGGCTTATTTAGGAATTGGAACTTAACCACTTTAGTTCTACAAACAATAGAAGCATAGCATATGCAACCAATCCATACCAAGGATGACATCAAAGTCTAACATATCAAGTTTTGCCAAGTCAACAAGAGCAACTCTATGGAATAAGGAGAGGGGACACCTTCTATATACCCTCTCATCCAACACAAAATCACCAACAAGGGTAGAAACAGAAAAAGGCTCTAATAGCACATCGGGGAGCACATCAAACCCCACAGCCACATAAGGAGTCATAAAGGAAAAAGTAGCACCGGGATCAAACAAAGCATACACATCAATTTGAAAAACTTTTAACATACCAGTCACTACATCAGGAAAACTCTCTAGATCACCTGTAGTTTGAAGAGCATAGAATCGGTTTTGCTTAGGAGCACTTGCACCAGAACCACTTGGACCGGATGAGGGGTTGGGTTGAGCCCTATGAAGATTATCTCCCTCGTTCTTAACAACATATGGACAATCCCTTATCTTATGACCCATCTTGCCACACCCAAATCAAGCATTGGAGCATGCTAGACACTTACCCTCATGATTTCTCCCACATTTAGCACAGGTAAGCATTAAGGACTTACTACAATCTCCTTGACGTTTAGGGTTAGACACCCTTTCATTGTTAGACCTTGGAGGAGCATTTGAAGAACCTTTCCCGAAAAACCTTTGTCGAACCTTGAATGACCTTTTCCACTGGACCTAGAATGTGAAAAGTTACCATCATCCGTTCTTGCCCTTTTTGCTTCCCTAGATCCCTCTTTGAGTTTTTCTTCCTTGATTTGTTGGACATGCACCATAAGGCAATAAATATCCATATCATGAACAAGCATAGTCGTGCGGCATTCTTTGACAACCAAATCGGACACTCCCAACACAAACTTACTCATCTTGGTCCTATGATCTGCCACAATAGAAGGAGTATACTTAGATAGTTGAGTGAACCTCAAAGCGTACTCCCTCACACTCATATTTTCTTGCCGAAGGTTGATGAACTCAAGTACTTTGGCCTCTCTCATCTCTAGAGGGAAGAACCTATTATGAAAAACACTTTTAAGCCTTTCCCACTCTATGGAACTGCTCCTTCTGGCCTTGCTTCTTTCCATTGATTAAACCAAATCTGAAAAACCCCTTTGAGTTAATAAGCGGCCAATTCCACTTCTCTACCGGAGTCACTCTCATGATAGCAAGTATCTTATAGACCTCATTGATGAATTCTTGAGGATCTTCCTCAACTTTGGAGTCATAAAATTCTAGAGGTTTCATCCTTGTAAAGTCCCTCACTTTTGCCGCCATCGTACCCACATTTGGGTTCATAGGAGCTACCACCTCTCTATTGGCTTGGGTCGTCACAGTTTGAGCCAACACTTGGAATGCCGACCTAAACTCTGCATTAGTTACATTCTCAGTCAAGGGATCGGTCGGAGCTTGAGGAGGAGCTTGGGGAGGAACTTCTTGACCCACAATGTCTCCATCCATCCTTCTAGCATTAGCCTTTCTAGTAGTCATATCCTAAAAACCATCGGGTAAGGATTAGGAGAAAGACTTTATAGAGTTAAACTCCATAGCATGACTTAGAGAGATAAAGAAGTCAAGTTTCCTAAACATCCAGTAGCCTCTCATTCATAAATGTGGCGCATTTCACACTTATGAACAAGACACTACTTGACGTGGTTTGAGATATCTTAGAACCATTCTAAACCTTGTGTTCTGATTACCAAGTTTGTCACGACCCGGGGTACTCCCTAGATGTAACAAGATGTATAAGACCCTAAGAGGCCTCATACAAGCCACTTAGCATATCATAACATAAAGTAATAGAAATGAGCATAAATTTAAAACTTTATCAATACAATCAAAGTCTTTATAAAACAAAGTGGAAATCTAACATCACTGTCTCAAACCGTCTAAACATGAAGAATAAATTATTGGGACACAACCCATAAAATAGTCCAAGACTTAAAAAGAATAGTATAAAAGAAAGTGGTGATCACATCCTCGAATCCAATGAAGACTCTCCTTGATCAACAAAGAAGCTAGCCACGAGTGTGAAAATCTGTTGCCGGACCCTACATTTGATAAGAATGTAGGTAAAGTATGTGTTAGTACAATCAAGCACTAAATATGACAGCTAGCATAAACAACTTAAACATCTTGGTTAGTCAATATAAACCATAAGCATAATCATGCATATAAATCAATCATCATAATAAGAAAGGAATACTTCTCAAGCAACCTTACTCATCCTTAGTCAAGACTTGGGTCATCCACCTCTAGTCAAGTTTACTACGTGGAAGGAACCTCTAGCAACAATCCAAGTTATTCATTCTTTACATCATAATCTCATTATTCATACTTACTTTTAAAGACATGGGGATTTGCCTCTTTGCCTAGCTTATAAAGTCTAATGGGTATTCGTCTCTTGCCTTACTTACTTTTAGATTGTGAGTACTGATTGAATAAATCTATCAAAGATACTTCATCCAGTACTAAGTATCAACGATCGTTAAGTAGTAATATAACCCAACTAAGTGAGTTGGGGTCGAGTCCCTAGGGAGTGGTTTGTAATTGAAAATCAATAGGCAAGTAAGAATATGCTCAAGTCAATCATAGCTAAAAAGATTTACGAATAAAAGCATGGTTCAAGTTTGGGGTGACACAAGTGTCAAATATCAGGGGGATTTGTTTTCAAATATCAGCTACAATAGAAAATAACACGAGAATAGCAAGTATAGAGGCGAGTTATTAGGATGTGATTGGATTATGGGCTAAGGTAGACAATCGGGTAATTGCAATTAATAGTGAATAGTTGTAAATCAGTGAATAAGCTAGACTTTAATGAGGGTAAACTTTCTCTCGAACAATTTACCCTCAATCAAATTGGTTTCTCTCGAACACCAATAAGCAGCAATTAAGAACAGCCTTCACTTTAGTCCATTCACTCTCTCGAGCTAAATGTGTGGAAAAGGGTTTAGGGTTCACTCTCTCGAGATGAACCCATGACAACCCAATACCCACAGATCATCGATTCAACAATTTTGGTTTTAAAACCTCTCTCTCGAGCAAGCCCAAACCACGAAGTTAGGATTGTATTTGCAACTACAACCCATTAATTTCAACCACAATTACTGAATGAAATGACTTTTAAACAGCATTTATTATATCAATTAACAATGCCCAGCAGCTAAATCAACCCATAATCACACCCCAAGAATTGGGGTTTTAGCTAGACATCATAAAAAGATAAAAATCATTACCAAGTTGTGTTTCCATCAACTAGGTAAGATTGATATAGTCTTTAAAAAGGTCTGAGATAAAGAATCTTCAACACCCACTTCTAATTTCTTAGAAATGGAAATCTTCAAATCATCAAAGCTAAGGAGAAAATGTCTTAAAACCCTGTTCTAAGCTCTCTAACTTGAAAACTAAATAGTCTCAATGATAAAATTGAACTGGATACTAAACTAAGAAATTAAAAACGTATTTATAGTCACCCAAAAATATGTTGCGAAGGACCATTCGGCGCAATAAGTTGGGATCGTTGATCCACTCGGTGATCTGCCCTTTGTTCAGTTGCATCGCCTCTATGCTTTGGCCTTTAACAACTTCAAGCTCTGTAACTTTGGGCGATATAGCACTGCATCACGAAACCGTTCGGTGACTCGCCAACTGCTCTTTTCTATCACAGACTTGATTTTCTCCTTTAGGGCTTGGCATACTGGAACATTGGGCCAGACCAAGGCCGTTCGGTGACTCGCCCACTGGGTTAGGTGATCTTCAGGCTTTCTTTTCTTTGTTCTTTCAGCTTCCTTGTTCCTTTTTGCTCAATAGTGTTCATGCTTTGTTCCTCAATCCAAATACCTGAAATTCAAGGATTTACATCAATTATTGGCAAAAAATATGCATTTGAGGACACTAAATCTATTAAAATAAATCCCTAAATGAGTCCAAATCGTGGACTCATCAACACCCCCAACTTAAACTTTTGTTTGTCCTCAAGTAAAACTCAAGCTCAGCAGTTCAAAAAGGATGTCTCAAACAGTGCTACACAAGACTCAATCATGACTGCACACAAAAAGATTCAACTTACTCATGCAAGGACCAATTGTGCACTCTGATTTGACGTATTCGGTTGCTTCATCCAATACTAAGCGTCCACGGTCGTTCAATAGTAATATAACCCAACTAGTGAGTTGGGGTCGAGTCCCAAGGGAGCGGTTCGTAATTGAGAATCAATAGAAAAGCATAAAGGTGTTCAAGTCAATCATAGCTAAAAATATTTACGAATAAAAGCATACCTCAAGTTTGGGGGTGACACAAGTGTCAAATATCAAGGGGGTTTTGTAATCAATTATCAACTAAAACGACAACTAAAAACGAAAATACCAATATGGAGACAGGATTTTTGGGATGTGATAGGAATATGGGCTAAAATAAACAACGGTATAAATGCTATTGATAGTAAATTGTTGTAAATCGGTAACTAAGCTAGACTTTAGTGGGGGTAAATTTTCTCTCAAACAATTTACCCTAGATCAAATTGGTTTATCTCGAACACCAATAAGCGACAATGAAGCACAGGCTTCGCCTTATTCCATTCACTCTCTCGAGCAGAATGTGTGGGAGAGGGTTTAGGATTCACTCTCTGGAGCTGAATCCACAACAATCCAATAAGCACAGACTATCGATTCAGTAGTTTTGGTTTTAAAACCTCTCTCTCGAGCAAGTCAAAAACACGAAGATAAAATTTTATTTGCAACTGCAACCCCATTAAATTCAAACACAACTACTGAACGAAATCACCTTTAAACAGCAAATTAACTATCTATTAGCAATACCCAGCAGAAAATTCAACCCATATTCACATAATCACACCCCAAGAATTGAGGTTTTAGCTAGATATAGTAAAGAGATAGAAATCGATACCAAAAAGTGTTTCCATCAATTGGGTACGATAGATATTGTCTTTACACAAGTCTAAGATAAAGAATCTTCAATACCCACTTCCAATTTCTTAGAAATGGAAATCTACAAATCTTCAAAGCTAAGGAACAAAGTCCAAAACTCAAAGTTCTAAAAACTGAATAATAATATGATTCACTACAAAATCTGATCCTAAACTAAAAATTCAAACAAGTATTTATAGTTGTCAAAAAGTGTGTTGCGAAGGACCACTCGGCGCAGTTAGTCGGGATTGTCGATCCACTCGGTGATCCGCCCTTTGGTCTAGTTTATCACCTTTCTGCATTGGCCTTCAGCAAATTTGAGTTTTATAATGTTGGGCGATAAAGTACTGCATCGTGAAATCATTCGATGACTCGCCGACTGCTTTTTTATCTCACCGACTCAATTTTCTCCTTCAGAGCTTGGCACACTGGAACATTAGGCGAGGTCATGGCCATTCGGCGACTCGCCTAATGGTTTAGGCGATCCTCAGGGCGTCTTTTCTTCGATCTTTTTAGCTGCCTTGTTCCTTTTCGCCCAATAGTGTCCATACTTTGTCTCTAACTCCAAATACCTGAAACTCAAGGATTTTCATTAGTTATTAAGACAAAATATGCATTCAAGGACACTAAATTTATTAAGATTAATCCCTAAATGAGTCCAAATTGTGGACTCATCAACACCCCCAACTTAAACATTTGCTTGTCCTCAAGTAAAACTCAAGTTCAGCAGTTTAAAAAGGATGTGTCAAACAATGCTACACAAGACTCAATCATGAATGCACACAAAAAGACTCAACTTACTCATGCAAGGATCACATGTGCACTCAAAGTTTCAAGTTGTGACTCACCATTATCAAAGAATCTCAAGCTCACAATACTTGCTTCAAACGCAAGTTCAAGCTCAACAAAGGAAATCAAATGCCATCACACAAAGAATGATTCCATATTCACACACAATTGGTTCAACATTTTAAAGTACCGGAATCAAATGCAATGCTCACACTCACAAAGATGAACACAATGTATGATTTCACCCATAGGTTTGTCCGTATTTTCCAACCAACATTTGTTTTGGCTCACTCAAGATCAAAAAGGTCTTTTCAAGGCTTGTAATGGGGCTGAGTGCAAAGGTATGGTCATTTAGGCTCAATGGCTATATTACTCATGAAATGCGATGTGAACAACACTTCCTTTCCTTTTCTTCATTATTTTTCATTTGTGCTTAAAAGTCATCCCATTATTCACTTTCCATGGAAGTTACATAGACAATTTTATCAAGTTTCTTCCAAGAAAAGGTTAAGGCTCAAAGGATGCTCAAAAGAGGTTCACACACTCACAAGGTAAGCCACAAAAGAGGTATAATGTCAAATTGGTTCACACTCTTTAAAGCTACCTAAGATCATCTCAAGAAATTGCATCACTTAGTCAATTGGACCAACAGGGTGAATTCTAGGTGTCATCACACATGGTTCACGGTAAGCTCATCACACAAGGCATTGACACCAATGTCAAACAAGACTTCACTCTTTTGCTAGTTTGTAATATTCGTCCCAAGAGACTCAATTTGATACTTGGCTAGTCACAACGAGATGCAAAGAGTTCACATATTGTCTATGTAACTTCAATTGGCCTCGTCATAGCTGCACATTCATTTTATTCAATTATGAGCACTATTTGAGTCATCGATATTGATCAAAACTGACACTCAAATTTGCACAAGAACAATCACATTCAATACAAACAAAAGGTGGCGAAAAAATTTTGAAAGGGTCAAATATCATTTATAATTAAAACTAAGGAGCCTCAAGTTCAAACATCAACAAAAGTAGTGTAAAAACACAATTTTTAGCTCAAAGCCCAAATATAAACACAACAAGAATTACGAATGTCACACAAAAGGTGAGCCTCATCCCACCACAAATAAAAACATTTGCCCTCACATGCAAACAAGCTAATAATATCCAAAAAGCAAAAGAAATAAAGACAAAGAAGGAGGTAAAGAGGGGATCATGTCTACACAATTGCTCCATCTATCAGGGCATCAGTGGCCGATGCATCAATCTGGTCTCAGGCCTCAATACCCGGGGCTACCTTAGAAGTAACAGCAGTACCAGATCCACTAGAAGCTGCCATAGAGGTCTCGGTCAGTGATGTCTGGATCACCAACTGCATGATCGTTTCCTCAAGATTCGGCAAGTCTCTATCTATGCTCTACTCCCGTATCCCTATCTGCTCCTCGTCGGTCTCAGCATCTGACTCATCAACTGCAGCCTCATCCCTACGTATATCTTCGATTGTAATCGGAGGAATCTCTGAAGTCTCAGGAGCGTCCCTGTCATCTGCTGCCTCCAGCAATAAAGTAAAGCCATAGACTTTAGATAATCTACATCCTTTCTCAAGTCAGCTACCTCGGCTTTCAAAGTCGTAACCACGGAGGTCTTTGCCTGCCTACTCTCATAAGATGTGACTCTAGTAGAAAGATCATCAACAGAATCTCGAAGGGGGGTCAGTGCAACTAAAATAGCAGCCTCAATCATCAAGGGAATAGACCTCTCTAGTCTGGTCGTTCTCACTTCAGCTAAAAGGGACAAATGCCCCATCTTCAGAATCATCTCCAGAGTAATCCTGACTAGCTGGGACGAGGTGAAGGTACCCTGAACCTGTGAAAGAGTAGAAGGATCATAAGTACCTGAAGTCCAGGAGGCCGGAGTAGGCGAAGATGCCTCTATAGTTATCGAATCTATATCCACCTCCGGAGATGTGTCCACCGGAGCTGCCCTTCTCCTGTCATCCTCCTCTCTAATATTGTCACGACCCAGGAGTACCCTACATGTAACATGGCATACTCGACCCCGAAGGGGTCTCATACAAGCCCTTAGCATAATCATAGTCATAAGATCATAGAAAAATAGTGTGGAATTTAAAACATTTCTTTACAGTCGAAGTATTTTATAAAAATGATAGAGTCTATACACTATGTCTCAAACAATTTATTTTACTTAGAACAAAACTCTTAAATACAATCTTAGGTATGTAGCCCTTACATAAGTCTAAAATATAAAGTAAAGATATAAAGGACATATGGTCAAGCCCTCGAATACAATGAGGACTCACCAATCTTTTTCTTCTTGATCTCCTATGGTCCTACCTACAAGGATGGAACCCAATATCTCCAAAGCCTACACTTATAGAAAATGTAGAAATAAGGGGTTAGCACAAAAGTACTAAGTATGGAAGCCATGCATAAAAATCATTAAAACATGCATAAAGGGGACATTTCATTTGAAACCATGCTATATGCCATTTGGAACATCATCTTTGAAATAGTTGTAGAATGCAACTCACATATACTTCATCATAGCATAAGAGATATCATCACATTACAAACATGGTCTCCAACCCAAGCATAGTACATATCCCAATCTTCACAACACATAGTTCTTACACATAGTCACATACCAAGATCATCTCATCATAACAGAACTACCACATAAGCAACCCTAAGCTATACTTGTGCAATACATAGATAGGATCCCATAATCCTATCTACACTAAGTACCACTCTTAGGTCACCAACAACATACATATCTTACTTTGCCTTATTCATAGCAAACATACATAAGTAAGAAGCCATTCATGTTCATACCTTGTAACAAGTGAAGTCAACCTTAACATCCATATTTACCTTTCATACATAATTCATAAATTATCATAACATAAGAGAACATCACCATAACCCCCTTTATAAGTCTACTTGGGCAATGTATAAGTGAAGTCCCATACCCCCACTCACACTAAGTAAAGCTCATTAAGGATTCATAAGCATAGTTCATATTCATAATTCATATAAACCATACATTCAACTCATAATCATCATATCATAAAAGAGACATATCATACCCTCTCTCAAAGCCTACTTGTACAATGCACGAATGAAGTCCCATACACCCATTCATACTAAGTAGAACCTCTTGAAGAAACATAGAACATGCCCATGTTCTTATCATACTTAATATTTTTATCATTTAGGGAGATTTAGCATTAATCGACATAGACCAAGTGAGCTACATAGAATCCGGTGTTCTACCCCCACACCGGAAAGAGGTGTCCTACTTGCTTAAGGTAGAACTTACATAATAGCTTATAGGTGTATCCACTAGCTATATACCTATGTGGGAACATAGTTATGGGGTAAGGAGATTGTTACTACAAACTCAGACTTTCTAACGTAAAAGGTTTCCATCTCATGAGATAACATACAATGGGAAGTCGGACTTTCTAACATAAAAGCTTCCATCTTACTTTCATACCCTCTCGGTGCTAAGCATAATTCCCTTTAAAAGTCATATTAAGTCTTTACTTAAGTTCATGGTCATAAGAGAATGCACTAGACAATCAAACCAACATATCATCATAATAGCTCATAGACTCCTTAAGTGAGAATGTCCTTCCACCTTGGAATCATCAACATGTGATTAAACCTTTCACATTGTATTCATAGTGTGTTCATGAGAATGGTCTTTCATACAACACAACAATACTATCATAGTCATAACATATCATACATAGTTATATCATATCGTACATAGTCATATCATATCATACACAGTCATGTATAGGGGTATAGGAAGGAAGGATCTTGCATCAATACCATGATATAAACAATAAGTAAACACCTCCACCATTCAAGTGGATAAACATGATCATGTACATTTTATGCATAATGGTATGTAAAAGGTGCATATGAGAACTAACCTTTCAATCAACATCATAGATACATAATCATCATAGACACCTCCTTCTCAATTGTTCATAAGCATGTACATAATACCACTATCATACATAATTCACATATATTACATTCAAGGATCACATTGAGTCAACACATCTAGCATTCAACACATAAAACATAGATACAACTATGACTCAAGTAATCCATTCCTTTCATGCATAACCTCATATGATTATATTATAGTCATATAGGAAACATATAAACTCAATCTCAACACTACACAAGCATGATCCATCATATAAGCCCTAATCAAGTTAGTTCATGTCTACAAGCTTTACTTATAAGCAATTCATGTCTAGGTGACCTAATCTAAGGCAATTCATTAAGAAGTTCATCATTCTTAGAAGGTCACATCTAAACCCTCAATTAGCCTCTTCCAAGACATAACCCTAGACTATATAAATTTCATCATAGGATCTTAGGTTAGTCAAGGATACATGTTTGATTATACCAGAATCATGTAATTACACCAAGAACAACCATTAATCACATTATTGGGTCAATATTCAACAATTCCCTCATCATGAACAATTTAGTAAAGAGGAGGAAATCATGGGTCCAAGGGGAATTTTCATCAAAACTCCATCAATCAAATGTTAATTCATCATTAAAAACCATAATAAATAATAATCAAACAATTGAAATCATTTTGGAAGAAGACCCATGACATATATTGAACACTAGGTTTTTGGGGAAAATTGGAGACTTAAAAACATATTTTGAGAGGGCTCCTTGAATGGAACTTAGACAAGGATGAAAACTCCCATACCTTAGGTGTAGAATCCCACAAAATTCATATTGAAAATCTCCCATCTTCACTCCCTAGTTGATCTCTTTCTTGGTCTTCAATGGAGTTCTAGAGAGAAGACTTTTGGAGGGAAGAGGAGTTGGGTTTTGATTTGGGGTCTTGGGTTATAATGAATTAATAACTTAGTTTAGGGTTTTATTAGCTTATATAGGTGATTAATTAACTAACTAACTGACCTCCCTTAACCCCTAATTAATTACCTAATTAATTCCCAAACACCTAACTAAAACTAAAAATTTTAAAAACTGGCAGCATCTACGCCACTCCACCTACGGACCGTAGGTGGAGCTACTAGACGTCAACCACCTCCGTGGTTTGCACCTGAGGCTTAACTTTGCAGGCCTGGTGCGGGCCTTAACTTATGCCCATGACCTATGGGAAGTGGTCTGGTCTACTGGCCGTAGTTGGCCATCCATAGGTCACCAAAATTGGACTGTTTTGGGGTCCTCCTCATGGACCCCTTGGGTGGTCCTTGGAGAATCGTACCCGGACGTTTAACCCCTAAAACCCCTATTCTAAGTATGGGAACCATTTTAACAAGTTTTAACCCTCATACGACACTCCAAAACTCTTACCAAAGGCTCTAGAGCTCACTAGTTCAACTTACTAAATTACGGGGTGTTACATTATCCACCACTTGGGAACATTCGCCCTTGAATGACACTTTAAACATTTTAAGGACTTAAAGACTCAAGACTAGCATCCCATCATGCATGAAAACATCAATAATGCACAACTCAAGATTCACTATTCACAATGTGCACCTATTCAATGGAGGAAACATCACTCCAATTCAACATGATCAATGCAATACAAGGAAGTAAGAACTAGATTTACCAACCTAATATGCATGAAATGCAACATATCTTAGGTTCATAGGAGGAACTACCTTTTCCTAGTCATAACATGCTCGACATACTCTCATGGAGCTCATATGCAATCACTTCTCAAAAAGCATTTCATTTTAGGAGGAATTCTCAATTCCTAACTAAAATATGCTCATATAACCTTCTCATGAAGTACCATAAGCAACTCTTACTCAAAGCACTACAACATGAGGGAAACAATGCACATAAACTCATTTTCTTTCAAACACAAGTTTTCATGAATATTCATCATATAAAGAAGTCATGACAACACATAAGCGCATAACACAATATTAGCTAGGCACACCATCTCCTCCTTGGGAGTGAGCCTTCACAAACACTTCCAAACATCATTAATCACATAGTCATAGGAAGAATTACCTTTTCCAACTATAAGCAAGCTCAACACAACATTATGGAGCCAATGTGCCATTTCATCAAAAACTTAACAAACCATGTTCATCTCATCATCTCATGAAGTCAAATATGCAATCACCATACTAAGATGCACAACAACATGAGGAACATGTAAATAATGAGAAATCCATTTTATACAAAATAAGAATCTTTTTAGAAGCATGCATGACATAAGGAGATCATGGAAATTTCTAATACACTCATGACTCTTAAACACAAAACAAGCCCAAAAAGGAACTCTTGGTCTCAAGCTAGAATAGGAATAGAAGGAAAGGATGAGGATATCGGGACTCTCAATCAAAATTGCTATCCAAGCACATGATCTCCCACTTAGGAGTAAGCCCCATTTTTCTAAAACCTCAAATACTACTCCTTTCAAACAAACTCAAGCATTACCAAAGCTCATTATAACCTTATCGGGATCTAAGACTAATAGAAGTCTAATAACCATGCATCCAAACCCTACCAAGGTTAACAAGAGTAACTCTAAAAGACAAGGGAATCATAGGACACACACAACATCCAAGACTCCTAAATCATGAAATGAGTCAAGGAGGAGTTATCATCTAGAGCTAGAGGAGGAATAGGAGGGAACATAAGGATATTGGGACCTCTCATTTGCCCTTGGCCTCCCAAATAAGCACCTTCAAATAAAACCCATACTAAAATACAACTCCTCAACATTTTCATGGAAGCACTTTCTTACTCTTCTATTTCTTGGCTTGCTGGTCTAAGATCCCAATTGGTACTTCTAAATTAGAGAGGTTCTCATTTAAGCACTCTCGCTCACAAGAAACCTTACCAACACTACTCAAAGTCTCATATGAGTCTACCAATCCGGGGCTAAACTTCTCAAACTCACTACACCTCTTAAGGTGAGATTATCAAGCAAGCCTAACTCATGAACATCAAGGACACTCAATGACCTTACCATCTAAGCACATTATCCCCCACTTGGGGGTAAGCCTATACAAACTCCTTACAACATCACTCCCTTCGATTCTAAGGTCGGAGCAAGTCATAACTAAACCTTCACACTCATCACACAAGATGATTCTAAACCATGGAGACTTACACTTTTATCCTCTTTTAAAGGATTCTACTCACTCAACATCTCTAGGTACCACCTAAGCACCACTATTCCACCAATCTATCAACATACCTCAGAACTCATCATGACTAAGCCGGGTTCTCCTAAAAACTAAGCACACCTCACAATCACTTACCTAGGTAGGCACACTATCCCCTTGGCAGTAGGCCTACTCAAATTCTTCTAAACCTCTTTCATAAATAAAGGCAACAATGAAGCACTATGCATACCAAAGACGACATCACAATCTATCATCTCAAATTTCAAGTCACAAAGCCATAATTGGCATCTCAACCAACCTTTCTCCCTCACTCCTTGTAGCATAAACTCTTCTAATAGTCACATCCTAAAGACCATCGGATAAGGGATAAGAGAGAGAGCATATAGATCTATGGCACGACTTAGAGAATGAAGAAGGCAAGCTTTCCTAACATCCAATAGCCTCTATTCATAAAATGTAGTGCGCTTCACATTTATGAACAAGACTCTACTATATGTTTAGAGACATCCTAAAATTATCCCAAAACCTTATGCTCTGATACCAAGTTTGTCACGACCCGAGAGTATCGCCTAGACGTAACATAGCGTACTCAACCCCGAAGGGGTCCCATACAAGCCCTTAGCATAATTATAGTCATAAGATCATAGGAAAATAATGCGGAATTTAAAACTTTTCTTTACAATTGAAGTCTTTTATAAAAATGATAGAGTCTATACACTATGTATCAAACCATCTATTTTACTAAGAACTAAACTCTTAAATACAATCTTAGGGACGTAGCCCTAACATAAGTCTAAGACATAAAGTGGAGACATAAAGGACATATGGTCATACCCTCGAATACAATGAGGACTCACCAATCTTCTTCTTCTTGATCTCCTATGGTCCTAGCTACGAAGATGGAACTCAATATCTCCAAAGCCTACACTTATAGAAAATGTAGAAAGAAGGAGTTATCACAACAAGTACTAAGTATGCAAGCCATACATAAAAATCATTAAAACATGCATAAAAGGGACATTTCATTTGAAACCATGCTATATGCCATTTTGAACATCATCTTTGAAATAGTTGGTGAATGCAACTCACATATACTTCATCATAGCATAAGAGATATCATCACATTACAAACATAGTCTCCAACCCAAGCATAGTACATATCCCAATCTTCACAAGACATAACTAATACACATAGTCACAAACCAAGATCATCTCATCATAATAGAACTACCACATAAGCAACTCTAAGCTATACTTTTCCAATGCATAGATAGGATCCCATAATCCTATCTACACTAAGTACCACTCTTAGGTCACCAACAAAATACATATCTTACTTTGCCTTATTCAAAGCCAATATACATAAGTAAGAAGACATTCATGTTCATACCTTGTAACAAGTGAAGTCCACTTTAACATCCATACTTACCTTTCATACATAATTCATAAGTCATCATAACATAAGAGAACATCACCATAACCCCCTTTATAAGTCTACTTGGGCAATGTATAAGTGAAGTCCCATACCCCCACTCACACTAAGTAAAGCTCATTAAGGATTCATAAGCATAGTTCATATTCATAATTCATATAAACCATACATTCAACTCATAATCATCATATCATAAAAGAGACATATCATACCCTTTCTCAAAGCATACTTGTGCAATGCATGAATGAAGTCCCATACCCCCATTCATACTAAGTATAACCTCTTGAGGAAACATAGAACATGCCCATCTTCTTATCATACTTCATATTCTTATCATTTAGGGAATTTAACCTTAACCAGCATAGATCTGTGAGCTACATGGAATCAGGTGTTCTACCCCCACACCAGAAAGAGGTGTCCTACTTTCCTAAGGTAGAACGTACATAATAACTTATAGATGGATCCACTAGCTAAATACCTATGTGGGCACATAGTAATAGGGTAAGGAGACTGCAACTAGAAACCCGGACTATCTAACATAAAAGGTTTCCATCTCATGAGATAACATACAATGGGAAGCCAGACTTTCTAAAGTAAAAGATTCCATCTCACTTTCATACCCTCTCGGTGCTAAGCATAATTCCCTTTAAAAGTCATATTAAGTCTTTACTTAAGTTCATGCTCACAAAAGAATGCACTAGGCACTCAAACCAACATATCATCATAATAGTTCATAGACTCCTTAAATGAGAATGTCCTTTAACCTTGGAATCATCAACATGTGAGTAAACCTTTCACATCATATTCATAGTATGTTCATGAGAATGGACTTTTATACAACACAACAATACTATCATAGTCATAAAATATCATACATAGTCATTTCATATCGTACATAGTCATATCAAGTCACACATAGTCATATCATATCGTACATAGTCATGTATAGGGGTATAGGAAAGAAGGATCTTGCATCAATAGCATGATAGACACAATAAGTAAACACATCCACCTTTCAAGTGGATCAACATGATCATGTACATTTTATGCATAATGGTATGTAAAAGGTGCATTTGAGAACTAACATTTCAATCAAAACCATTGATACATTATCATCATAGACACTTCTTTCTCAATTGTTCATAAGCATGTACATAATACCACCATCATACATAATTCACATATATTGCATTCAAGGATCATATTGAGTCAACACGTCTACCATTCAACACATATAACATAGATACAACTATGATTCAAGTAATCCATTCCTTTCATGCATAACCTCATATGATTATATTATAGTCATATAGGAAACATATAAACTCAATCTCAACACTACACAAGCATGATCCATCATATAAGCCCTAATCAAGTTAGTTCATGTCTACAAGCTTTACTTATAAGCAATTCATGTCTAGGTGATCTAATCTAAGGCAATTCATCAAGAAGTTCATCATTCTTAGAAGGTCACATCTAAACCCTCAATTAGCCTCTTCCAAGACATAACCCTAGACTATATCAATTTCAACATAGGATCTTAGGTTGGTGAAGGATACATGTTTGATTATACTAAAATCATGTAATTACACCAAGATCAACCATTAATCACATAATTGGGTCAATATTCAACAATTCCCTCATCATGAAGTCAATTTAGTAAAGAGGGGAAAATCATGGGTCTAAGGGGAATTTTCATCAAAACTCCATCAATCAAATGTTAATTCATCATTAAAAACCATAATAAATCATAATCAAACAATTGAAATCATTTTGGAAGAAGACCAATGACATAGATTGAACCCTAGGTTTTTGGGGAAAATTGGAAACTTGAAAATATATTTTGAGAGGGCTCCTTGAATGGAACTTAGACAAGGATTAAAACTCTCATACCTTAGGTATAAAATCCCAAAAAATTCTTATTGAAAAGCTCCCATCTTCTAGCCCTAGTTGATCTCTTTCTTGGTCTTTAATGGAGTTCTAAAGAGAAAACTTTTGGAGGGAAGAGGAGTTGGGTTTTGATTTGGGGTCTTAGGTTATGATGAATTAATAACTTGGTTTAGTGTCTTGTTAGCTTATATAGGTGATTAATAAACTAACCAACCGACCTCCCTTAACCCCTAATTAATTACCTAATTAATTCCCAAACACCTAACTAAAACTAAAAATCTTAAAAACTGGCAGCACCTACGCCCCTCCACCTATGGACCATAGGTGGAGCTACTGGACGTCAACTACCTCCATGGTTTGCACTTGATTCTTAGCTTTGCAGGCTTGGTGCAGGCTTTGACCTACGTCAATGACCTACAGGGCATGGTCTGGTCTACTGGCCATAGTTGGCCATTTATACGTCACCAAAATTGGACTATTTTTGGGACTGTTTTGGGGTCCTCCTCATGGACCCCTTGGGTGATCCTTGGGGAATCGTACCCGGACGTGTAACCCCTAAAACCCCTATTCTAAGTACGGGAACCATTTTTACAAGTTTTAACCCTCAGACGACACTCCAAAACTCTTACCAAATGCTCTAAAACTCACTAGTTCAACTTACTAAATTATGCGGTGTCACAAATATACTCAGCCTCAATACGTCGTATGTCAGTGGAGGAGGACGGGGTAACATCAAAATCTCTAGCAGCATCTCGAGATACTCTAGCCCGCCAGCACAGCTCCGTGACTATGACTGGGAATGACAAGGAGGTCTGTCTCTGCTTGGCCCTCATGGTCATCTCCTGCTCAATGATGAGTCCCAAGTCGATGCTCTTTCTAGAAATAATTGACCCAAGAATAGCTGCCTTAGGATGACAGAGAATGGACTCATTATGGGAAGCATAATAGAGTTACTAATGAATCCAAAATAATAACATGTAGCTACACTCAAGTCCCTCTTCTCAATCGGGGCTCCTGCCTCTATCCACCTCGTGGTGGTATCTGAAATGAGTGGCGCCAGCCATCCCTTAAGCTCATCCACTGAAGATGTGGCAATAGTCAGGTTGGGGTAGTCAAATTCATATCCTCTTTCAAGTATAGTGTTGATGTACTCACTATTGTATTCAACTTCCTTACCCCAGACCACAACTGACTTGACTGGTTTGAACTCGCTAGCCTTCTTCTTGCTTTTGGAACTAGGTCACCATAAGTTGTATAGAAATCTTGGACCCATGAAGGAATACAAGGGCCTCAAAGCCTGGTAAATTTCTCAAATTTGTGGAAATGGAGGGTGTCCCTCACATTTGAGTACTTGCCCTCCAGGCGTTCTGTCGAGAGCAACTTCTCCTCGAGGATAGTTCGCAAACTATCACCTTTCAACCTGTTCAAAAGCCTAGGAGGAGGGATTACTATGCCAGCCACAAGAGGTGTTGGAGCTGGCACTGAGTCAGTGGGTGTGGCAGCTGGAGGGACCCTGGCTGAGTCAAGTTGAGATCTAGCCCGAAGTTTAAACCATCAGGACTGTAAAGGCTTGTCATCATTAGGCTTAAATAGACCAGCCTGGGAGCCAGTAGTAGCCCTATGAAACCTGGGTCTCTTGCCCTTTCCATTGTCACCTGGTGGAGGTTCTTGCCTTTCTCTTTTTGAAGGATTTGAACCCCCTTCGTTGAGTGTGATGCCCTGTGCTCTTTTCCTGGGTGGCATGTCTATATTTGTTCATACCATACCTACAAAACATCAAGAAAAAGTTAAAAATAACTTAATCTAATTCATAGAAACACAGTTGCAGAAAGACTCGTTGAACCAGTCAGTGAGTCATCGAATCGCTTTGGAGAGCTGGATCGGGACCGCCAAAAGGATTCGCTCAAAAGTCTAGGCAAGTCGGCAAAGGGAAAGGTCTTTCGGCAAATCACCGACAGCATTCGTCAAGTGATGGTCATCCCGCCAAAAGTTACAGTGCAAAAAGAGTTCAGTGGTGCAGACAAAAGGTGATCAAGAAGACTTTCGGCGAGTCGCTGAGTGCCATCTACAACCTAAAGTTTCTTGCCGAAAGTTACAGATCCCAACAACACATTACGCATGAAATTAAAGTTGAGATGGGGACATTAGGCGAACCATCGAGTGGTTCAGCGAGCTTGACCCAGCTCGCCAAATGACCCAACGTGATTATTTTTAACCCAACTTCTCGAATACAACCCTGCAACCCCCGAAAACAAAATCAAACCATGCACAACTCAAATTCAAACAAGACCCATAACACCCATTACCCTGGGATACTCAGACTTCTCCCGATTTTGCCAAATTTAGCCAATTGACGGCTTTTGCCCTTAATAATGATGTCACCCGTTCTATCATTGGGTAAATTATGTCTTTTGGCACAAATACGGGCTACTCAGACTTCACCCTCACCAAACTAAACAATTTGCAAGCACAACCACACAAAATTTAACCAATTTCAAAGCACAAGAACATGGGAAATCGACACTATAAGCATTACGGGCGAGATTAATAATTCAAAACAGGCATTCAAACATACTAATCCTATCAGAGAGGCCCAGCACACATCAATAACATAATATTGCTTGCATAAAAGTACAAATTACTAACAATAAATGTAGGGTTCGAAAAACCAATCTTTTATGCCAATTAATAAAGATTGAAAAGCTAGGCTGCAATGTAATCCACTTCGAACACAACTCCGACGACTAAAATACTCTTAAAAATGTGAAAGTATAAAAGATACTAAACAGGTGTGAGTTTGGAAGATGAAAAGCGAGGGAAAGTGAAGAGTTTTAAGGTTTAAAACGTTCGCCTTTTAATGAACTGTCCAGTTCTCGCCCAATCGGCAACGTTAGTCGTGGTCGCCGATCTACTCAACGAGTCACCGAGTGGATACTTATCTCACCAAGTTTTATAGGACCTTCAGTTAAACAGGGGGTCCAAATGGCATTTTGGGTCGGGGTTGCCAACCTTTTCAGTGAGGCGCCGACTGGCCTTTCTACTTGCCAACCTGTACTTTTCAACAACTTTCCCACTTTGTCCTACACAAACAACAAACCATTATTCTAAAATAACAATATAAAACAATAAAACCTTGGGTTGCTCCCAAGAAGCACCTTATTTAACGTCATGGCACGACTTCCCCACTTAATTTTGATTTATGGGGTAGAGACGAGACAATACATGACCCATTTGGGTCTCCAGTCGTTGAACAGATATGAATTGGGAAGAAGTTATTTCATTCAGCAGTAAGACATTCTCCTTTATCTTATTCAACCTATTGTCGGGACTTTCGACTTGGTGGAGAATGAGTAAGAGTATCTCCTCTATTTGTCCACCCTCGTTCGCATTAGGCTTTATACTCTCATGAAGGGGAATGTACCGGTCTTTCCATTTATCTGTTGTTTCCAATTCCATGATCTTCTTGGCCACTAGATCCAGCTGGGTCAACAGCGTGGCCAAAATATGGCCTTTCTCAATCACTTTGTTAGTCATGGACATGTGATCAAGAAGTTGGGCTGCTATTGCGTAGGGTAGTCTGAGAGACCCCCTGGAAATATTTGGTTAGCCATTCTTTTGTTTTTCGAGCCAAGACTTTTGTAGAAGCAGTCCAATAGAACGCTTTATGAGATTCCAGAAGTTGGGAATTGCAGGAAGAGTGTCTTAAATCTTAGCCACAACTCATGAATGGACTCGCCCTCCAATTGTCTAAAACTTAGGATGTTATCCCTAAGAAACATCATCCTCAAAAGAGGGAGGTCCATTTGGTCACCATTGCTACCAGACATGTTCCAATTTCCCACTCAAAACAGTGACACAAAAACTAAAACTAAAAATTAAGTAAGTAGAACTACAACTGACAAGAGCAAAATTCAACTTAACTAAAAAATCTCAAGTAACACCACTCCCTAGCAACGGCGCCATTTTGATTTGACGTATCCGGGCGCTTCATCCAATACTAAGCGTCCACGGTCGTTCAATAGTAATATATCCCAACCAGTGAGTCGGGGTTGAGTCCCAAGAGAGCAGTTCATTATTGAGAATCAATAGAAAAGCATAAACGTGTTCAAGTCAATGATAGCTAAAAATATTTACGAATAAAAGCATAACTCAAGTTTGGAGGTGACACAAGTGTCAAATATCAAGGGGATTTTGTAATCAATTATCAACTAAAACGATAACTAAAAATGAAAATATGAATATGGAGACGGGATTCTTAGGATGTGATAGGAATATGGGCTAAAATAAACAACCGGGTAAATGCTATTGATAGTAAATCGTTGTAAATTGGTAACTAAGTTAGACTTTAGTGGGGGTAAATTTTCTGTCAAACAATTTACCCCAAATCAAATCAGTTTCTCTCGAACACCAATAAGCGGCAATGAAGCACAGCCTTCACCTTAGTACATTCACTCTCTCAAGCTGAACCCACAACAACCCAATAACCACAGACTATCGATTCAGTAGTTTTGGTTTAAAACCTCTCTCGAGCAATTCAAAAACACGAAGATAAAATTGTATTTGCAACTACAACCCCATTAAATTCAAACACAACTATTGAACAAAATCACCTTTAAACAGCAAATTAACTATCTATTAGCAATACCTAGAAGTAAATTCAACCCATATTCACATAGTCACACCCCAATATTTGGGGTGTTAGCTAGACATAGTAAAGAGATAGAAATCGATACCGAAAAGTGTTTCCATTAATTGGGTACGATAGATATTGTCTTTACACAAGTCTAAGATGAAGAATATTCAATACCCACTTTCAATTTCTTAGAAATGGAAATCTTCAAAGCTAAGGAACAAAGTCTCCAAAAGTATAAATTCTAAAAACTGAATAATAATATGATTCACTACAAAATCTAACTAAACTAAAAATTCAAACAAGTATTTATAGTTGTCAAAAAGTGTGTTGCAAAGGACCACTCGGCGCAGTTAGTCGGGATCATCGATCTACTCAGCGATCCGCCCTTTGGTCTGGTATATCACCTTTATGCATTGTCCTTCAGTAAATTCGAGTTCTGTAATGTTGGGCGATGGAGTACTGCATCGTGGAATCATTCGGTGACTCGCCAACTGCTCATTTATCTCGCCAACTCAATTTTCTCCTTCAGAGCTTGGTACACTAGAACATTAGGCAAGGCCATGGCCATTTGGCGACTCACCTAATGGTAAAGGCGATCCTTAGGCCATCTTTTCTTCGATCTTTTCAGTTGCCTTGTTCCTTTCCGCCCAATAGTGTCCATGCTTTGTCTCTAACTCCAAATACCTGAAACTCAAGGATTTTCATCAGTTATTGAAATAAAATATGCATTCGAGGACACTAAATCTATTAAAATTAATCCTTAAATGAGTCCAAATCGTGGACTCATCACACTCAAAGATTCAAGTTGTGACTCACCATTATCAAAGATTCTCAAGTTCACAATACTCACTTCAAATGCAAGTTCAAGCTTAACAATGGAACTCAAATGCCCTCACACAAAGAATTATTCCATATTCATTCACAATGGTTCACAATTTAAAGCTCTGGAATCAAATGCAATGCTCACACTCACAAAGATGAACACAATGCATGATTTCACCCATAGGTTTACCCGTATTTTCTAATCAACACTTGCTTCAGGTCACTCAAGATCAAAAAGGTATTTTAAAGGCTTGTAATAGGGATGAGTGTAAAGGTATGGTCATTTAGGCTTAGTGACTTCTATCATCATGAAATGCGATGTGAACAACACTTTCTTTCCTTTTATTCATCATTCTCATTCATGCTCAAAAGTCACCCCATTATTCATCTCCCATGGATTGCTTGGACACCCCATTTTCTTTGTACTTTCACAACTTTATTCCACAACTTTTTCATTCTTTTCTTCTTTTTCTCTCTTTTATATATGGAGGGGTTCCATTTTTCTAAAACCCATGGGTCAAAGGGGACTTTCTTGCACTTCTTGATTTACCTTCTCTTTTCACCACACCCCTAACTTAGGCTTTTGGCCTAAGTTGGCTATTCACACAAACCACAAATCATGAGGATTATGGGTAATGGGTCAAGAAATGTCACATTTTTATCAAGTTTCTTCCAAGAAAAGGCTAAGGCTCAAAGGGTGTTCAAACAGGGTTCACACACTCACAAGGTAGGCTAAGAAAGAGGTATAATGTCAAATTGTTTCACACTCTTCAAAGTTGCATAAGATCATATCAAGAGATTGCATCACTTAATCAACCGGGCCAACAAGGAAAATTCTAGGTGTCCTCACACATGGTTAATGATAAGCTCATCACACAAGGCATAGACACTAATGTCAACCAAGACTCCACACTTTCGTCAGTGTGCAATGTTCATAACAAGAGACTCAATTTGATACTTGCCTAGTCACAATGAGATGCAAAAAGGTCGCATATTGTCTATGCAACTTCATTTGGCCTCATCGTAGCCGCACATTCACTTTTGTTCGATTATGAGCGCTATTCAAGTCATCGGTATTGATCAAGACCGATACTAAAATTTGTAAGAGAACAGCCACATTTAAACACAAACAAATGGTGGCACAATTATTATTTTTTTGGAAGAGTCTAAAAATCATTTGTAATTAAAAACAAGGAGCCACAAGCTCAATCATTCACAAAAATAGTGTAACATACAATTATAGCTCAAAACCCAAATATATAAACAAAACAAGAGATTCACAAATGGTCACAAAAGGTGGGCCTTAACCCACCACAAATAAAATCATTTGTCCTCAAATGCAATAAAAATAATCCAAAAAGCAAAATAAAGTAAGATCGAGAGGGGAGTAAAGAAGGGATCTTGTCTACTCAGTCACTCCATCTGTCTGGGCATCAGTGCCCGGTGCATCAGTCTGGACTTGGGCATCAGTGCTCGGCGTCACCTCAAAAGGAACAGTAGTTGCACTAGGATCAGCCAAGGGTGTATCCGCCAAAAAAGCTTGCACAGCTGCATCTACCATGGCCTCCTCAGTCTCAGTAAGGCCCTCATACGAAGCTTCCTCAGCCACCTCAATCATCTCCTCATCAGTCTCTACCTCAGACTCGGGATCAGCAATCTCCTTAACTCTAACCTTATCTTCGGTGGTAGCCGGAGGCATATCTATCACATCTGGGATCTCCAGTATCCCAAAAATCATGGACATGTCAGTGAATTTTAGTTGATCCATGTCACTCCTCAACATAGCAATAGCATCCTTCAGCGTCATCACCTCCTCGATGGCCACTTGGCCACGCTCGCACATCGTTATTCTTGCAGCAAGGGGATCAATGGCAGCGCTCAATGGTGTCACGACATCAGCTAGGGTAGTCTGAATCATGCCTGGAATGGAGGTCTCGAGTCTGGCAGCCCAACGATTAACAGAATGGGCAAGTTGCCCTATCCGAAGTAACACAGCTTGAGTGAGCGGAGTCTGAGAAACAGTAGCAACAGCAGGTCTAGGAGGCAGTGAAGCAACTAAAAAATTAGGGATGTCAGAAGGTACAGCACTAGAAGTACATGAAGTCCCAGGGGCCAGAGTAGGCAAGATGCCTCTACATGTAGTGAGTCTATGTCCACATCCGGGGAAGAGTCCATTGGGGTTGCCTTTTTCGTCTCAGCTTGATCCTTTAAATATTTTGCCTCAATCCTTCGGATATTAGTAGAGGAAGTGGGAATCACTTCCACATCCTTCTTTGCATCTCTAAGAACTTGAGCCCGTCTACACAGCTTGGTGATTAATACCGAAAAGGAAAGTGAGGTGTAGTGTTGCTTGGTCCTCATGAGTATCTCATGTGCTATAATCATCCCCAGATTGAGCCTCATCTTATCAATGATGCAACCCAGACAGGCAGCCTTGGCATGCTGAAGAATCGACTCGTTCTGGGATGGCATAATAGTATTGTTGATGAAGCCATACCAAAACCTTACAGCTATGTTTAGATCCTTCTTCTCAATAGGTGCTCCAACTTCAAGCCATTTAGGGACACCGTCTGATATGAGAGGAGCTAACCACTTCTTCATATTTTCTAATGTAGTAGTCTGGATCATGTGTTGGCAGTCGTCATCAATATCATCAAGGCAGTCCAGTACAACATTGATAGCTTCATTATCACACTTGACCTTCTTTCTCCGAACCACTACATAATCAACTAGTTTAAATGTAGTTACTTGCTTCTTTTGCTGAGGTATCAAGGCTTCATAAGTAGTATAGAACTCCCGAACCCAATTAGGAATGTAAGGGTCACGGGGCTTGGTGAGGATCTGGGATTTGTGAGCCTTCAGACAGCTCATAATCTCTGGGTACCTGTCAATTACCCCATCAATTGACAGCCTCTTTTCCACTATGATTATCCTAGGCTCCTCAATCTTTAATCTATTCATAGACTTGGGAGGAGGACCCTGTACTGGTGGTTCTAGGACTACGTCATGTGCTGGAACTGGAGGAGAAATAGTGGTGGGTTGAGGAGTCTTGCTCATAGATGAATCATTCATCTTTTTTTACTGCAGCTCTTCCATTTGTGCTTCTACAAGCTCATCATCATCAGAAGCTACAGTCTGAGGTTCCTGATGCTCACCCTCACTCTCAGAAATGGTGAGGTAAGTTTCATAGATCTCATCGCTATCGGAGTTGGCCTTCGAAAACTCTAGTGCTTTTCCTTTACCTTTTCCCTTCCCACCAGATGTGGGAATTTTGGTGTCTTTGGCCCTGGATGCAGCTGCATCCTCTTTCAGTGTTATCCCCTTAGCCTTCTTTCAGGGTGGCATATTTCTACTTGCAACCTTTGGTCTAGCCATGTCTGCAAAATATTGGGAAAAAGATAGAAATATTTCAATCAAAGGTACAAAAAAATAATTGCAGATAAACTCACCGAACAGGTCCTCAAGTCGCTGAATCGCTTTGGCGAGCTAGATCAGCTTTGCCAAAAGGATTGGCTCAAAATTCTCATTGAAATTTGACAAGTCGGTGATGGGAAGGCTTTTTGGTGAGTACGAATTAGCCTACCGAAAGTTATAGTGCAATTTAAAGCTCAGGGGTGCAGACAAAGGGGGATCAAGAAGACTTTTGATTAGTTGTCGAGTGCCTACGGCGACCTAAAGCTTCTCGCCAAAAGTTACAGAGTCAAACAACAAGTATAGCATGATATTAAAGGTGAGATGGGTAACTTTGGTGAATCGCTGAATGATTTGGCGAGCTCGACCCAGATCGCCAAATGACCCAACGTGCCTACTTTCAACCTAACTTCTCGAATTCAACCCCGCAACTCCCAAAAACAAAATCAAATTATGCACTTATCAAATTAAAGCAAAATCCATTACACCCATTACCCTGGGATACTCAGATTTCTCCTGGTTTTGCCAAATTTGGTCATTGAAAATGAGTACAAATTTGATCAAAATAAACTCGGGGTTCGAAAAACCAACCTTTGTTGTCGATTAATAAAGACTGAAATGTTAGGCGGCAAAGTAATCCCAATCCGAGCCCAAATCAACGACTAAAATACTCTAAAAATACGATAATATAAAGTGCGGGTGTGAGTTTGTGAAGTTCAAAAGTGAGGGAAAGTGAAAGAGTTGGAAGTTTAAACCTTTGGCCTTTTAGAAATCGTCCAGTTCTTACCCATTCAACGACATTAGTCATGCTCGCCGACCCACTCGGCAAAACGCCGAGTGATCACTTACCTCGCCAATTTTTACAAGACCTCCAGTTAATGTGGGGGTCCAAATGGTGGATTAGACCACGATTGCTGACTCGATCGGTGATTCGCCAATAATTTCTTAGGCTCACCGAGTTTTACAGACTCTAATTTGAAATTGTCTTGAGTCTACTGGCGGACTAGGTCGAGGTCACCGACCTCTTCAGCAATTTGCCGACTGGACCTTTAGCTCGTCAATCTACACTTTTCAAACACTTTCCACGCTTCGACCTACACAATCAACACACCATTATTACAACTCAAAACGAAAGCAAATAAACATTTGGGTTGCCTCCTAAGAAGTGCCTTAGTTAATGTCGTGGCACGACGCAAGTCCACACTCAAACCTCTTTCTTGGGGTTGACCATTGAGTCACTAGACAAACCCTCCTTAGGATGTAAGTAAAGACACGACAACACTTGGTTTATCTGGGAGTCTTATAGCTGAATAATCATGGAATGGGAGGTTATCATTTGATTAAGCATTAAGACATTCTCTTTTATCTTATTCAACACTCTATAATGTTCTTCGATTTTGTGTAGAATGAGTGAGAGAACATCTTTATTTTATTCACCCTCTTGTTGTTCATCTTTTGACACTTGTGATGGGGAAGGTACTTGTCCTTCTTTTTGGACCTTGCCTCCAACTCCATGACTTTCTTGGAAAAGACATCCAGCTGAATCAACAATGCGGCCCATTCTTGGTCTTTCTCTGTTTCCATGCTGGTTTTAATCATGCCATCAAGGAGTTGGGCTACTACTTCATAGGGTTGTTGTACAAACAACCTGCAAAAAGTTTATCAACAGCGCTTCTATTTTCAGGACAAAGACCAATATAGAAGCATTCTAGTAGCAATTTATTTGGCATTCCATAAGTTCGGCACTTCTGCAGTAATGCCTTAAATCTTGGCCACATCTCATGGATAGTCTCACCCCCCCCCCCCCATTGCTTGAACGTTAGGAGGTTATCCCTAAGATTCAACAATCTCAAAAGGGGGTGGTCCATTTGGTAACCATTGTCACCATTCACACTCATGCTTCCTGTTTTAACACACAAACAAGCAAACCAAAACTAAAATTAAGTAAGTTCAACTATAACTAACAAGAACAAAATTCAACTTAACTAAAAATTCTCAAGTAACACCACTCCCCAAAAGCGGCGCCATTTTGATTGAATAACGCTATCAAAGACATTTCATCCAATACTAAGTGTCAATGATCATCAAGTAGTAATATAACCCAACTAAGTGAGTTGGGGTCGAGTCCCAAGGGAGTGGTTTGTAATTGAGAATTAATAGGCAAGTAAGAATATGCTCAAGTCAATCATAGCTAAAAAGATTTACAAATAAAAGCATGGTTCAAGTTTGGCGTGACACAAGTGTCAAATATCAGGGGGATTTGTTTTCAACTAACAGCTACAATAGCAAATAACACGAGAATAGCAAGTATAGAGACGGGTTCTTGGGATGTGATTGGATTATGGGATAAAGTAGACAATCGATAATTGCAATTAATAGTGAATAGTTGTAAATCAGTGAATAAGCTAGACTTTAATGGGGTAAACTTTCTCTCAAACAATTTATCCCGAATCAAATTGGTTTCTCTTGAACACCAATAAACAGCAATTAACAACAACATTCGCTTTAATCCATTCACTCTCTCGAGCTGAATGTGTGGAAAAGGGTTTAGGGTTCACTCTCTTGAGTTGAACCCATAACAACCCAATACCCACAGACCATCGATTCAGCAATTTTGGTTTTAAACCTCTCTCTCGAGCAAGCCAAAAACATGAAGTTAGGATTGTATTTGCAACTACAACCCATTAAGTTCAAACACAATTACTGAACGAAATCACTTTTAAACAACATTTACACTATCAATTAACAATACCCAGCAGCTAAATCAACCCATTATCACATAATCACACCCTAAGAATTGGGGTTTTATCTAGATATCATAAAAAGGTAAAAATTGTTACCAAGTTGTGTTTCCATCAACTTGGTAGGATTGATATAGTCTTTACAAAGGTCTAAGATGAAGAATATTCAACACCCACTTCTAATTTATTAGAAATGGAAATCTTCAAAGCTAAGGAGAAAATGTCTCTAAAACTCAGTTCTAAGCTCTCTAACTTGAAAACTTAATAGTCTCAATGATAAAAATGAACTAGATACTAAACTAAGAATTTGAAAACGTATTTATAGTCACCCAAAAATGTTTATAGTCACCCAAAAATGTGATGCAAAGGACCATTCAGCGCAATAAGTCGAGATCGCCGATCCACTCGGCGATCCGCCCTCTGGTTAGTCCATTCCCTTTTTGCTTTGGCCTTCAGCAACTTCAAGCTCTGTAACTTTGGGCTATATAGCACTGCATCGCGGAATCATTAGCGACTTGTCGATTGCTCATTTCTATCGCCGACTTGATTTTCTCCTTCAATGCTTGGCATACTGGAACATTGAGCAAGACCATGGCCGTTCGGTGACTCGCCCACTGGGTTAGGCGATCTTCAAGTTTTCTTTTTTTTGTTCTTTTAGCTGCCTTGTTCCTTTTTACTCAATAGTGTCCATTCTTTGTTCCTCAATCCAAATACCTGAAACTCAAGGATTTACATCAGTTATTAGCACAAAATATGCATTTGAGGACACTAAATCTATTAAAATAAATCCCTAAATGAGTCCAAATCATGGAATCATCAAGTACTCACCTCCATAACCTCACATGATGCGGGTACTCGTCTCCACATCATTCATCATATAATGCGGGTACTCGCCTCCATATTATTTTATAGAGATCATGAATATTTGCATCCATGTCTATTCAACATCATAAGAACATGGGGACTCACCTCTTGTTCAATTATAAGGAATAGGGGAATCGCCTCATATCTTTTCATATGGAGGTCAAGGGTAACGGCCTCTAGCCTCATCAATTACATAGTCTTCTAGTCTAGATTCATTTTAGGTGAGCAATCCTTTCAACCTAAAATAATTCATGTGAGAAATCCTTTCACATTCATACATTTATAATTAGTAATTCATGTAGGAAGTATCCCTTCCACAACAATGGCATCTATCACCAATAATTCCTATCATAAGCTTTAATCTCAAGCCCTAGATTTCATGATCATCATTTAAGAATCATTCTCAAGAAATTATATTCATAATTCATCAATCCTATAAGGATACATCTAAACCCACAAATTTTCCCTTCATGGCATCTATCCATTTATCTCAATTCTAGGTTAGAATCATAGGATAGGCATAGATTCATGTGATTTCATTCTAAAAACATGTAATTATACTAATTCTATCATAAAATATCACATTCCACTCAATTGGATCCATAATCAACATAACCCACAACAATTGAAGAAACCCTAGCTAGAATTGGGGAATTCTTCATCAAATTGGGGGAATTCTAGGGGACTCCATGGATGGAAGACGTCCATGGATGAAAAGTTATCATACTTTGGTTACAATGCCCTCAAAAGTTTGTAAATTGGAGCTTTGGTCTTGACCTGGTTTCCTCTTCTTCCTTCTTCTTCCAACTTCCAGAGAGAAAATATTTGAGAGGATTTTCTTATGGGATTTGAGAGAATAAGTTGAATGAGGGGTTTTGGGGGTTAAAAATGCTTATATAGGTGTCCTAGGCTTAGGCAAAATGACACCACTTAGTTCTAATTAAAACTAGAAAATACCCTTAAGTCCTTAAAATAACCGCCCAGTCACCAACCATGAAACCACGATTGACGGACCATCAATCGACTCACGGTCCATCCTGGTCAACCGTGGTTCCTTATCTGGGATTTTACTTTTGGGCCTCGACCTACGGATCTTCGACCACGGTCTATAGTCTGACGACGGACTGTTGGTCAGACCGTGGTTTAAAGGTCCTAAATCGACACAAGGTCGCCAATCCACGGACCCCTACCTACGGTCCGTGGGTCTGTCCACGAGCTGTGGTTGGGTGGTCGTGGATGGCACGTGCAATTTCCCTAAAATACTTCACTACTCCTTTTCGAATACAGGGTGTTACATCATTAGGGACATAGGCATGGTTTTATCTTCCTATAAATAGAGACTTCTTGCTTATTTGTAGAACACGCCAAGATAGAGAGAAAATATAGTTGAGAGCAAAGTGAGGCATTTCATAGACTATATGAGAAAAATAGTTTATGAAGAAAAATAGAGTGTTAGCGATATTTTAGTAAGGTGGTAAATCAAATGAGTGTTATTCCTTTGAGTGTGTTGTAGTCACTTTGAATATTATATTTGTGACTACACAGTTTAAAATTTTCATGTTATAGTGATATCAGTTGCTCCTCTTGGCCCATGGTTTTTCCTTATTTAAAAAAGTTTCCACGTAAAACTATTGGTGTCATTGTTTTCCCATTTTATTTTCATTATTTTTGACCATATATATTTCTTTAGTTTCATGTTTGTCTTTGTTATCCCTCTTCAACTTCCGGCAAAACTTCTTTGTGTGGCCTTTCATGCCACAATGATAGCACTCAATATCCTTAAGTATGCCTCTAAATTTGGTCCTGTTTTATTCTTTATTTTGAGAACCACAAGTTTTGTTTCTCCCCCTAGGGACAGTCACTAGGGCATCCGACGAAGAAGAACCTAGAGATTTTCTTCTCATCTCTTCGTTCAAGACACTACTCTTGGCGAAATCCATAGATAACACACCATCCGGAGTAGAATTTGATAAAGAATTTCCAAATGTTTCCCAAGAGTCTGGTAGGGAACCAAGTAAAAGCAAGCCTTGAATTTCTTCATCAAACTTGATGCCCATAGCAAATAATTGATTTATGGTCTCATGAAAATTATTCAGGTGATCTGTCATTGGAGAACCATCATGATATTTTAAATTTAGCATCTGCTTTAGCAAGAACATCTTATTATCTCCACTCTTCCGAGCATACAAACTTTCAATATGCTCCCATAGGATTCAAGCATGTGTTTCTCCAGAAATATGGTTTAAGATATTATCGTCAACACATTGCCTAATATATCCACAAACCTGAGTAACATATTCCAATCTTCGTCTATTTTATTTTTAGGCTTTACATCGACATAAAATAGATCTTCCATTTTTCCATTCCAAATAACATAATTAACATCATTCAACTTTTGTTGGCTTCCATCGTTTTCCCCAAAACATATAGTTATTACAAACCAAAATAAATCTTTTCTGATGTGGAAATTTGGGTTACGCTACAACCACAGAGCATACTTAGATAAAACTTTGGCTCTAATGCTAGTTTGTTGGAAAAATACGGACTAACAGAAAAAATATATCGTCAAAAATAATGAAAAGAAAATGGGAAAACAATGAAACCAAGAATTTTACGTGGAAACCCTTTTAAATAAAGGAAAAATCACAGGCCAAGAGGAGCAACAGATATCACTATAGCAAGGAATTTTTTACACTGTGTAGTCATGAATATAATATTCAAAGTGACTACGACACACTCAAAAGGAATAACTCTTTTGATTTACCTCCTTACAAAAACACCACTCACACTCTATTTTTCTTATATAGCTTATAGAATACTTCACTTTGCTCTCAAATTTCTCTTTATCTTGGTGTGTTCTAAAAATGAGCAAGAATGGTCTATTTATAGGAAGAGAAAACCATGCCTATGTCACTGATGAAATAGGCAAATGTAGCAAATTTCAAAAGGTTGCAAATCTTACCAATTTGCCAACCACGAAATCTATCATTTTTTCAACTCTTGCAGCAATTTGTTTTTCAACATTTACTGCCTCAACTTCCTTTTAGTTTATCTATAATGGGTATGGAGCCTACAAAATTCATTTTGTTGTGGAAATTGTAGATGTCAAGCGTATGGATAGTGTATGGAGTTGCCAATTAAGTATGTGGTATTAGTGCACAAACTTGTGCAAGGAAAATGGATGGCTTGTGTATGCCATTGTTTGCCACATTCATATGGGCTATAAAAGGGCCTATTTACTTCATTATGAAAGATAATCAAGAAGTGAAGTAATATATACAGTTTCTCTACTCTCTTTCTTATTTTAAAGCTTAGTAAGTTACTTTTTATTTTATAATACGTTATCAGCACGAGACTCCACCAACTCGAGCTACTCTTAATACGTAAAAAGGGTAAGGATTTTATTTATCTAAAAATGTCTAATATTTCTAAACTTGAATTTGTTGCCTTGGATATATCAGGTAAAGAATACTCGTCATAGATACTAGACGCTGAAATCCACATGAATGTGATGGGTCTGATAAACACCATCAAAGATAATGACCAAGCATCCAGCCAAGATCAGGCCAACGCTATGATATTTCTCTACCACCATCTTGACGAGGGGTTGAAAATACAATACCTCACTATTAAAGACCCCCTTATACTGTGGAATAATTTGAAAGATAGATATGACCACCTGAAGTTGGTCATTCTTCCACAAGTGAGTCATGATTGGTTCAATTTGAGGTTACTAAACTTTAAAAGTATAATTGAATATAATTTTTCCATGTATAGAATTATATCAATGTATGCAGAGAAGATGTCACTGAACATGCTAAGCTTGAGAAAACATACTTCACATTTCCTGCCTCAAGTATGCTCCTACGGCAGTAATATCGATAAATGGGTTTTAAAAAATATTCTAAATTACTTTCACATCTTCTAATGGTTGAACAACATAATGACCTGTTGATGAAAAATCATGAAAGAGGTTGTGGCTCCGATCGTGGTTGTGGCCCCGGTCGTGACCATGGCCGTAATCGTAAAATAATTTTTAATCATGATGTTCGTCTTACACCAAAAAATGACCAGCAATATAAAAGGAAGGGTAAAAAACAAGAAGTAATTCAAAAGAAAAATTTCAAAAAGTGTATGTCATAGATGTGGAGGAATGGGGCACTGGTCACGTACAAGTCGATCATCTAAGCATCTAGTTCAGCTCTATCAGGCATCCTTGAAAAAGGGTGATAATAATCCAGAAGCAAACTTTATCTCTGAAGAAAATACTGATCTCATACATAATATGGATAATAATGCAGAAGCAAATTTCATCTCTGAAGATAACATTGAGCCTATGCATCTAGATGTAGCTGATTTCTTTGTATTCCCAAAAGGAAAACAATCAGTGACGAGCCCGCGATAATCTAGATAATTTTCTTTTCTATTTGTTTTGTACTAGTTGGTGTGTTTATGATTTTCTAATCCTTGTAAATATAATAGCCCTGTTTAATAGTAATATTTCACATTGTTTATATCTTTTTTGAAGAAAATACGAATATGTCCCAAATTTCATGTGGATCAACAGCCGATCATGCGGATATTTGTGTAGTTAACAATGAAACAACATATGTCATATTTAAAGATGAGAAATACTTTTCATACTTGCTTAGGAGAAAAGCAAATGTTACTACAATTTCTAGTAATTCGAAATTGATTAAAGGCTCCAGAAGAGCTACTATATTTCTGCCTAAGGGGACAAATCTTGTTATAGAAGATGTGTTGTTCTCTTCTAAATCCCCAATAAACTTGTTAAGTTTCAAAGATATCCGTTCAAATAGATATCATATTGAGACACTAAATGAAATGAATATTGAATACCTTGGTATAACCAAGAATGTCTCAGGCCAGAAATGTGTTTTGGAGAAATTACCTACCTTATCTTCTGGCCTATATTATGCAGAAATTAGTACAATTGAAGAACATTTGATCATAAACCAGAAGTTTACTTATTTAAATGTGTTTGTGTTATGCATGACCGAATAGGTCATCCTGGATCAATAATGATGAGACGAATCATTGAAAATTCAAATGGGCATCTATTAAAGGACCTGAAGATTCTTACAAATGATGATTTTTCATGAGTTGCTTGTTGTCAAGGCAAATTGATTACTAGGCCATCACCAATGAAGGTTAACATTGAATCCCCTCAATTTTTAGAACATAGACATGGGGATATATGTTGACCTATTCACCCATTTAGTGGGCTTTTTTGTTACTTCATGGTCCTCATAGATGCATCTTCAAGATGGTCTCATGTGTGCCTTTTCTCATTTCGCAACCTGGCATTTGCGAAGTTATTGGCACAAATAATAAGATTAAGGGTGCAATTCCCAAAATATCCTATTAAGGTCATTCGCCTTGATAATGCTGGAGAATTTACATCTGAAGATTTTAATGATTATTGCTTATCAATTGGGATAACAATTGAACATCATGTTGCTCATGTTCATACTAAAATGGTCTTGCAGAGTCATTTATTAAGTGCTTACAATTGGTTGCAAGACCTCTACTTTCACGCCCCGAGGCTACCCCCTGGACACAGACACGGGACCTAGGATCATGAATGACCCCAAGCTAACCCTACTAGCATATTATAAGCATACTAAAGTAAACTAAATCAATATACACTATGCGAAAGCTAAATCATATGATAATCTAAAATGATGGGGAATACCCATATACTAAATCTGAATATAAGAAAATTGAGAGTTTGAATACAAATGAAAAGTCAAACTATAACACTAAAGCTGAAACTAACTATGTCTGAAATAAGCCTCTAAATTGACTAGAAGTGTTGGGACATGCCCCAGCTAAGTCTAGCAAAAATTGAAAACTAAAGACTAAAATGGAAAGATAACATGTCAACTATCCTCGAAGAATGAGGACTCGACACTAATGCTCCTAAACTGAAGATCGAGAACAGATCTATGCATGATCTGACTACTGAGGACCTGAACCTACATCACGAGAAGATGTAGCGCAGAGTATGCGTCAGTACTTGAAAGGTACTGAGCATGTAGGATAGAATAAAGCTGAACAATAACATAACTGAACAAGAAATAAAGCAATGATATAATCACAAAATTGATAAGGATACTGAAAATACTGAACATGGCTAAACTAAACGCAATGACCAAGTTTATAACATGCTGAGACTGAATACTAAACTATATTGATAACATGGTCAATGCAATAGAATTTGATGGAACTGTAAGGGAGCTACTAATAACCGACATAAAACCACATGAGCTAAATGTAGAGTCTGATGTTTACACCCCATCGAGAGGACCCAATATACCTTGCCAGAGGTATAGAGGCATTCTGGCGTGATCACTAAAATGCCCAATAGAGGGGACTTAACCTACGAGGCACGTAGTTTTGGGACTTGAGGGTGACTGACTCTAGTACACTCGGTATTAAGCTTCTCCCAATTGATTAAGTAATTAACATTTTATCACTGAAATGTTGTAATACTGGATAGCTCCAAATACTGACATGTTAACTGAAAATGCAACATTAATATGCTGATATTGAAACATTTAACTTTGAGGCATGTAAAACTAAAATATCTGACCTAGCATGTGTAATTCATGAACTAAAAGAACTACATAGCTAGGGTTCTAAATTTATGAGAGGATCTACGCAAATCAATGCAAAAATCATGATAATCTTATTAAGAACATTAAAGTAACGAATTCATAATAGTCTACTGAAATTTTAGAAACCCGAGGTCTAGATAATCTAAAAGGAATCAAGAATCTGACTGAAATATAGGGACCTAATGGGTGAAAGGAACCCACTAGTGAAATCCCACATACCTGGTGACGAATTTCACAAAAAAATCTTTCAATTTCAAGGTTGAAACTGATGAAAACTTGTTGCGTTCTTGGACTAGGGCTTGGTCGACTCTTTCTCTTTCTGTATTCTAATTTTTCTATGTTTTATTTGAATGATTTGCTTAGGGTAGATTCTAGTTAAGTTACTAGGCTAAAACTAATCAAAACTACGTAGTTTAGGGTTTAAATGACGTAGTTTAGGGGTCCAACGCATAATCAAAAGACCAAATGACCCCCAACTTAATTGTTGTCGGAGCCACCGACAGATAGGATCGATGGACCGGCGATCGACTGATGGCCCGTACTAGTCAACCATCGGTCGATGACTAGGAGGTGAAATCTAGGGTCCGACCTACAACCCTGGACCACGAATTGTGGTCTGACCTACGGTCCGTAGGTCCTGGCATGGGTCAGGACTTGGAATAATTTCATGGGGTTCTGGGGATAGGTTGCAGGTTGAGAACCATGGACCTATAGAATGGACCATGGGTCCTACTACGGTCCATGGTTTGTGCCAGTCGGTGCCACCTACAACTCCTGAAACCTACATTTTGGTAGTTCTAGCATACGGGGTATTATATTATCTCCCCCTTCAGAACATTCATCCTCGAATGAAGACTAAACTAGATGAAATGGAGGGAGAGAGTTGCAACCCCTACCACTAAACACTGGAAACTGATTTCAGACTGAACTAAGTTCCAAGAACATGCAAATACGCTGAAGATGCAAGTACAAACTAAAGGAACATGATGCTAAGACTGAAACTGCGCATGAATGACTGAAAAACTGAAGAGGAACTATTACCTCAAGTTGGAATGGAATCAGAAGTAAAGAGGTGAGGATACTTCTGCTTCCCAAGTAGCTCCCTCTACGGACTGACTCCTCCACAAAACTTTGAGTGAAGCGACTTCCTTGTTTCTCAACCTTCGAACCTGACGATCAAGGATTTCAACTAGAACCTCTTCATAAGTGAGACTATCCTTCATATCCACACTTTCTAAAGGTACAATAGATGTTGGATCACCCACACACTTCTTCAGCAACGAAATGTGAAAGAATGGATGCACCGCTGCCAGTTCTGTTGGAAACTCTAACTCATAAGCCACTTTACCAACCCTTTACAAGATTTTCTAAGGGCCTACATATCTAGGACTGAACTTCCCTTTCTTTCCAAATCTCATCACCCCCTTCATGGGTGACACTTTCAGGAAAACCCAATTATCAACTTGGAACTCTAATTCCCTTCTCCTTACATCTGCATAGGACTTCTGGCGACTCTGGGTTGTCTTAAGTCTATCTCTAATGAGTTGCACTTTCTCCATAGCATCATGAACTGAATTTGGCCCTATCAAGGTTGAGTCACCTACTTCATACCAACTAACTAGATATCTACATCTACGCCCATGCAATGCCTTATAAGGGGCCATCTGAATGATGGAATGGTAACTATTATTGTAGGTGAACTCTATAAGAGGAAGGTGATCATCCCAACTACCCTTGAAATCGATCATGCAAGCTCTCAACATGTCCTCTAAGGTATGAATAGTATGCTCTGCCTATCTGTGGATGAAATGTTGTGCTACGATTAACCTGAGTACCAAGACCCATCTAAAATGACTTCCAGAAATGAGAGGTAAACTGAGCACTTGTATCTGAGATAATAGACAAAGGAACCCCATGCAACCTGACTATCTCATTAATGTAAAGCTTGGTGTAGTCCTCTGTCGAATCTGTAGTCTTGACAGCCAAAAAGCGTGCAGACTTAGTAACTCTGTCAACAATCACCCAAATGGGGTCATGATGTTTGTGAGACGAGGTAAACCTGCGATGAATTTCATGTTGATCACTTCCCACTTTAAAGTAGGAATGTTGATCTCCTAAGTCATACCTCCTAGTTTCTAATGTTATACCTTGACTTGATGGCAATTGGGGCACTTAGCCACAAAATCTGCTATATCTCTCTTCATTCTATTCCACCAAAAGACTTCCCGCAGATCACGGTACATCTCAGTGGTACCTGGATGAATGGAATACCTGGAGTTATGGGCTTCTGCAAGGATCTGTTGTCTAAAGTCACCCACCTTAGGAACACATAATTGACCATAATAGCGAAGTACACCATCTCCCCCTTGGGATAAACCTCAACTCTCTACTGATGGACTGCACCCTTTAGTTGAAGTAGTATTGGATCACCGTCTTGCTTTTCCTTAACCCCCACAACCAATAAAGATTTTGAACCATTCTGAATTATTACACTGCCATCTGATATGCTCATCAGACGAACTCCTAAGGGAGCAAGCCTGTGAGTATCCTTTGCTAGCTCTTTTCTTTCTTCCTCAATGTATGCTACACTACCCATAGATAGTCTGCTAAGAGCATCTGCTACTACATTGGCCTTACCAGGATGGTAATGCACATTCATATCTTAATCCTTGAGGAACTCAAGCCATCTCCTCTGGCGAAGATTCAACTCTTTTTGGGTGAACACACATTGAAGACTCTTATGGCCTATGAACACATCTACATGGACACCATACAAGTAATGTCTCCAAATCTTAAGTGCAAACACCACTGTTGCTAGCTTGAGGTCATGAGTCAAATAGTTCTTCTCATGTACCTTAAGTTGTCTAGAAGCATAAGTTATAACCCTACTTCGCTGCATCAACACACAACCTAGGCCAACTCTAGATGCATCACAATAGATAACATAACCATCTGAACCCTCTGGTAGAGTCAAAACAGGAGTTGTAGTCAACCTAGTTTCCAGTTCTGCGAAGCTTTTCTCACAATCATCTGACCACTGAAACGTAACCTTTCCTACCTTAACTAAGTCAATGGAGAGGCTATGGATGAAAATCCTACCACGAACGTTTTCTAATAACCAGTCAATCCCAAGAAACTTATGATATCTGTAGGAGAGGTAGGTCTAGGCCATTGTTTCACTGCTTCTATTTTCTAAGAATCCATTTGGATCCCTTCGCTAGACACAATGTGACCAAGGAAAGCAACACTTGGATCCCTTCGCTAGACACAATGTGACCAAGGAAAGCAACCAAAACTCATATTTGCTAAACTTAGTGAATAACTGGAAATCCTTGAGATTTTGCAGGACAACCCTCAAATGGTTCGCATGTCCTTCCTCATTCCTAGAGTAATGAGGATATTATCAATAAAGACGATAATGAACAAGTCCAAATACTGCTTGAACACTTTGTTCATCAAGTCCATGAAAGTTGCAGGAGCATTGGTTAGTCCAAATGACATAACTACAAATTCATAATGACCATACCGAGTTCTAAAAGTTGTTTACGGAATGTCCCTATCTCTAACTCTAAGCTGATGATAATCGGATCTGAGGTCTATCTTGGAGAAATGACTATCACCTTAAAGTTGGTCAAACAAGTCATCAATCCTAGGGATGGGCTACTTATTCTTGATTGTGACCTTGTTCAACTGCCTATAGTCAATGGACATACTGAGAGAACCATCTTTCTTCTACACGAACAAAACTGGTGCACCCCATAGGGAAATACTAGGTTTGATGAAGCCCTTATCTAGATGGTCTTTCAACTACTCTTTCAGCTCCTTAAACTCAGCTGGAGTCGTTCTGTAAAGAGGAATAGATAGGTTGGGTATCTGGAAGAAGATCAATTCCAAAGTCGATTTTCCTTTCGGGAGAAACTCTGAGAAGATCTTTTGGGAACACTTCTGGGAACTCGTTGACTACTGGAACTAACTCAAGAGTTGGGGTTTCGGAGCTTGGATCCTTAACCCGAACTAGATGATAGAGATACCCCTTAGAAATCATCTTTTGGGCCTTAAGGTAAGAAATGAATCAACCCATAGGCGCTAGGCTACTACCCTTCCATTCTAAGATTGGTTCATCTGGAAATTGAAAATGAACAATCCTAGTTCTACAATCGACAGAGGCATAACATGAATGTAACCAATCCATGCCTAGAATGACATCGAAGTTTACCATTTCTAACTCTACAAGATTTGCTAAGGTGACTTTCTGGGAGATTATAACAGGGCAATTTATGTATACCCGTCTACCTATAATTGGGTCATCGACTGGAGTAGAGACTAAAAAGGGTTTCGAGAAAGTTTCTGGACTAACATTGAAGTTGACTACTATATAAGGAGTTACAAAGGAAAGAGTAGCCCTTGGATCTAACAAAGCATAAACATCTAAGTCAAAGACTCGAATGTACCAGTGCTTACATCCAGAGAATCTTCTTGATCCTGGCGAGCCTGAAGAGCATACAACCTGTTTTGGCCCTAACTGCCACCTGTACCAGATGAGTTACCCTATTGAGTCAGGAGACCTGCTAGTGCGGCTGAAGTTGTGGACTAAGCTCTACTATTTTTCCCCCCTGACCCTGTTTAGAAGGACAATCTTTCAACCTATGACCAGAATGACCACATCCAAAGCATTTTTCCTTTCCTACAAGGCACTCACTCGGATGGTTCTTACCACACTTTGGATAAGTTGGGTAGGTTCTGGTGCATGAAATACTATCTTGAGTCTTAGAATTTAATGCCCTACCTTTATGATCATTTCGAAACTTGAAGGATAGAACACTAGCTAATGAAGGTGTTGGAGCTGAAGACTTCTTTTGAAACTACGAGCGATTCCCACCACCCGATTTCTATTGAAAATAGTCATAGTTGCCTGTCCTAGCCTTCTTATTCTCCGTAGCATGTTCCCTAAGCTTATCACCCTCAACCTGCTGAGAATGAGTCATAAGCCTAGAGATGTTCATATATTCAAGCAACATAGCATTCCTACACTCTGTTTTCACAAGGCCGAACACCCCATAAAGAAACTTGCTCATTTTAGCCCTGGAATCGGCTACCATGTGAGGAGCATACTTGGAGAGTTGGGTGAACTTGAGCCCATACTCTTGGACTGACATGGAACCCTGCCTCAAATTCATAAACTCCTGAGCTCTTGCCTCCCTCAACTCCCTTGGGAAGAACCTGTCCAAAAAGGTCTCACTAAAGCATTCCCAAGTGATAGGAGCTGCATTTGTACCCCCTGTACTCTTTCCACTGTGTATACCAGATGTGAGCTACATCCTTCAGCTGATAGGATGACAACTCTACCCTATCATTACATGTCACTTGCATCACTTCAAAGATCTTTTTGACCTCATCTATGAAGTTTGAGGGATCCTCACCAATCTGCTATCTAAGAACTCAGGCGGATTCATCCTAACGAAGCCCTGAACCCTGGCTGCCACTGATCCACCACCAACATTTACAAGAACTGGAACCTGCTGGTTGTTCTAATTAGTCACACTTTGAGACAAAAGTTGGATGGCGTTCCTGAATTCTGCATTCGAAACTTCCTGATCTGGGATTGGAGGAGCTGCGTTAGCATTTCTGGCATTCGCATTCCTTTCATAAGCTCTATGAGGAGGCAAGATCTGAAACGCATAACGTCGAGTTAGAATGAGGAATTAGATCATACCTTATGCACGATCAGATATGGTGCACTTCACACCCATGAAAAAGACTAAACTTAGTGCGGCTTTTCAGACATCCAAGGACTTTTAAACCTAATACTCTTATACCAAGTTTGTCAAGCCCCGAGGCTACCCCTTGGATGCGGACACGGGACCTAGGATCACGAATGACTCCAAACTAACCCTACTGGCATATTATAAGCATATTAAAGTAAACTGAAATAATAAACACTATGCGGAAGCTAAATCATATGATAATGTGAAATGATAGGGAATACCCATATACTAAATCTGAATATAAGAATACTGAGAGTTTGAATACTAATGAAAAGTCAAACTCTCACACTAAAGCTGAAACTAACTATGTCTAAAATAAGCCTCTAACTGACTAGAAGTGCTGGGACATGCCCCAGCTAAGTCTAGCAAAAATTGAAAACTAAAGACTAAAATGGAAAAATAACATGTCAACTGTCTTCGAAGAATGAGGACTCACCTCTGATGTTGCTGAACTGAAGATCGAGAACCGATCTATGCGTGATTTGACTACTGAGGAACTAAACCTACATCACGAGAAGATGTAGCGCAGAGTATGCATCAGTACTTGAAAGGTACTGAGCGTGCAGGATAGAATAAAACTGAACAATAACATAACTAAACAAGCAATAAAGCAATGATATAAACTGAAATTGATAAGGATACTGAAAATACTTAACATGGCTAAACTGAATGCAATGACCCAAGTTTATAACATGCTGAGACTGAATACTAAACTATACTGATAACATGGTCAATGTAATAGAATTTGACGGAACTGTAAGGGAGCTAGTAATAATCGACATAAAACCATATGAGCTAAATGTGGAGTCTGATGTAAATGCCCCATCGAGAGGACCCAATATACCATTCCAGAGGTATAGAGGCATTCTGGTGTGATCACTAAAATGTAATGCCCAACAGAGGGGACTTAACCTACGAGGCACGTAGTTCTGGGACTTGAGGGTGACTGACCCTAGTCCACTCGGTATTAAGTTTCTCCCAATTGATTAAGTAATTAACATTTTATGACTGAAATGTTGTAATACTGGATAACTCAAAATACTGACATGCTAACTGAAAATGCAACATTAATATGCCGATAATGAAACATTTAAATTTGAGGCATGTATAACTGAAATATCTGACCTAGCATGTGTGATTCATGAACTAAAGAACTACATGGCTAGGGTTCTGAATTTATGAGAGGATCTATGCAAAAATCATGATAATCCGATTAGGAACATTAAAGTAACTAATTCATTATAGTCTACTAAAATTCTAGAAACCCTAGGTCTAGATAATCTAAAGGGAATCAAGAATCTGACTGAAATCTAGGGACCTAATGGGCAAAAGGAACCCACTAGTGAAATCCCACATACCTGGTGACGAATTCCACGAGAAATCTTTCGATTTCGGGGCTGAAACTGATGAAAACTTGATGTGTTCTTGGACTAGGGCTTGGTTGACTTTTTCTCCTTTTGTGTTCTAATTTTTCTATGTTTTTGGTGAATGATTTGCTTAGGGTAGATTCTAGTTAAGTTACTAGGCTAAAACTGATCAAAACTACGTAGTTTAGGGTTTAAATGACATAGTTTAGGGTTCCACCGCATAAGGAAAAGACTAGAAGACCCCTAACTTAACTATTATCGGAGGCCACCGACGGACCGTCGATCGACTGACAGCCCGTACTGGTCAACCGTCGGTCGGTGACTGGGAGGTGAAATCTGGGGTCCAACCTACGGCCGTGAACCACGAACTGTGGTCTGACCTACGGTCCGTAGGTCCTGGCGTGGGTCAGGACTTAGAATAATTTCCTGGGGGTTCTGGGGATGGGTTGCAAGTTGAGAACCATAAACCAGCAGAACGGACTGTAGGTCCCTCTACGGTCCATGAGTGATGCCCGTTGGTGCCACCTGCAACTCTTGAAACCTACATTTTGGTAGTTCTAACATACGGGGTGTTACATCTACTTATGAAAACTAAGTTTCCCACTACTGTTTGGGGTCATGCTATCTTACATGCAAAATCACTTGTTCATCTTAGACCGACTCATTATAATAAATACTCTCCGTCGCAATTGGTGTTTGGTCATGAATCAAATATTGCTCATCTACGAATTTTCAAATATGTTGTATATGCGCCAGTAGCACCACCTCTGCACACCAAAAGGGACCCCCAAAGAAGGTTAGGCACATATGTTGGGTTTGATTCACCCTCCATAATTCGCTACCTTGAACCATTGACGGGAGATTTATTCACTACAAGATTTGCAGATTGTCAATTTGATGAAACAACTATTCCGTAATTAGGGGGAGAGAAAAAGGAACTTAAAAGTGAAATTGCATGGAAAATCTCATCATTATCTCATTTTGATCCACGTTCCCCTATATGTGAACAAGAGGTCCGGAAGATCATCCAGTTGTAGAATATAGAAAATCAAATGTCAAACGCATTTACTGATTTGAAAAGGATAACTAAGTCGCATATTCCTACAGAAAATGTGCCTATCCGATTGATGTTTCAACAGGACCATCTAATAGTGTCATACCGTCTGAATATCATACACGCCTGAAGTGTGGAAGACCATTGGGTTCAAAGCATTAAAAATCCTAGAAAAAAAGTACGAAAAATGACACTATAAAAGAATCCCACGAAGACATTCAAGATCTGATTAATCATGATATTTTTGAAGAAATCAATGACCTCGAGTCTCAAGTGAATGAAGAACTATCAATAAGTTCTTCAGATAATGGGATAAAGTTGAATCGATCAAAAATTATAGTGGATAATGTTTTTGCTTATAACATTGCACTCAACATTATGCAAGACAATGAGGATCTTGAACCTCTCTGTCTGTCAAAAAATGTCGACGAAGATGTGATTGGCCAAAATGGCAAGAGGCAATTCAATCAGAATTAGACTCACTTGCTAAACGTGAGGTTTTTGGACTTGTAGTTTAAACCCCAAATGGTGTAAAACCGGTTGGCTATAAATGGGTTTTTGTGCGAAAGCGAAATAAGAGAAATGAAACTGTAAGGAACAAGGCACGCCTTGTTGCACAAGGATACTCTCAAAGACCCAGCATCGACTATGAAAAAACATATTCACCCATTATAGATGCAATAACTTTTCGATACCTCATCGGTTTAGTTGTACATGAAAATCTTAATATACATCTAATGGATGTGGTTACAACTTATCTTTATGGTTCACTTGATAATGAAATTTATATGAAAATTCCAGAAGGACTTAAAATGCCTAAAGCATATAGTTCAAAAATCTCGGGAAATGTTCTCAATCAGATGACAAAGGTCATTGTATGGTTTGAAGCAACCAGGGTGTATAGTATAATCGCTTTAGTGAGTACTTGATAAATAAAGGTTATATAAATGATGTCATTTGTCCATGTATTTTTATTAAGAAAACGGCATCAGAATTCGTTATACTTGCCATTTATGTTGATGACATAAATCTCATTGGAACCCTAAAGAAGTTCAAAATGCAATTGAATATCTAAAGAAAGAATTTGAGATGAAAGATCTTGGAAAGACAAAATTTTGTCCTGGTCTACCAATTGAACATTTAGCAAACAGAGTCTTCATCCATCAATCTGCCTATACTAAGAAAAAATTAAAACGATTTTACACAAAGCACATCCATTAAGTACTTCGATGATTGTTTGATCACTTGAAGTGAGTAAAGATTTGTTTCGACCTCAAGAAGAGAATGAGGAACGTCTTGGTCCTGAGATACCTTATCTTAGTGCAATTGATGCACTTATGTATCTTGTTAATGCTACGAGACCTGGCATAGCATTTTCTGTTAATTTATTGGAAAGATATAGTTCTTCCCCTACACAAAGACATTGGAATGGAGTTAAAGATATATTGCGATATCTAAAGGGGACTAGTGAAATGTGTCTGTTTTATACTAACAAAGATAGTGCAGATCTTGTTGGTCATGCAAATGCGGGTTGCGGGTTATTTATCTGACCCATATAAAGTTTGATCTCAAACAGGCTATTTGTTCACATATGGAGGTACTGCTATATCATGGCGATCTACGAAGCAATCCATTGTCACTACTTCTTCAAATCATGCTGAGATAATAGCTATTCATGAAGCAAGTAGAGAATGTGTATGGTTGAGATCAGTAACACATTTCATCAAAGAAAGATATGATTTGAAGTGTGATGTCAAGGTACCCACAGTGCTCTTTGAAGACAATGCTACATGCATAGCTTAATTAAGAGGAGGCTTCATAAAAGAAGATAGAACGAAGCACATTTCACCAAAATTATTCTTCACACGTGATCTCCAGAAGAATGGTGATATTGATGTACAATAAATTCGTTCAAGTGATAATCCAGCAAGATTATTCACCGAATCTTTACCAGCCTCAATTCTTGAAAAGATGGTACACAAAATTGGAATACTAAGACTTGACAATATAAACTGTGGTCTTCATCAGGGGAAGTAGGATAAGCGTAGTACTCTTTTTTCCTTAGTATAGGTTTTGTCCCATTGGGTTTTCCTAGCAAGATTTTTAATGAAGCAGCACTCAAATGTGTATTTAAAGATATATGTACTCCTTTTCCTTCACTAAGGTTTCTTTAGTTAGATCTTATTTGGACATCCAAGGAGGAGTGTTGTGGAAATTGTGGATAGTGTATGCAGTTGCCAATTAAGTGTGTGGTATTAGTGCACGAACTTGTGCAAGGCAAATGGATAGCTTGTGTATGCCATTGTTTGCCACATCCATATGGGATATACAGTTTATGTGCTCTCTTTCTTATTATTATAAAGCTTAGTTAGTTACTTTTCATAACACATTTGTAGTTATCGCCATTTACTGAATTCAATAGTCCTTCATTGTTGCTTCATTTCTTGGCAATTTAACACACCTTACGCATAACAATTAACAAAGGGGTGGACGCATAATACGAAAGAAAAGAAGTTTTAACACTGCTGGATAAATGAACAGCCATACTTGAAAAAAGGTTCTGTTTATCCAATAAACATACCCTTCGGGTGGGGCAGGGGGAGGGGGTGGGGGTGGAATATATAAAGTTGGTGCATTCACTCAACTAACTTGAAAATGAACTCTACTAGGAGCCACGGAAATGTTGCAATACACTATACATGCACTGCTTATAGGCATGACCTACGTGCCCCTCTACAGGTCTATATTTCAAATTCATCTTGTTTCCCAGTTGTAGGAACATTGAGTACACACTGCTTACATGCGTGACCTTGAAACTGAAGACGTAGAAGAAGGTGCACTCTGCAGCACAAGAATGATATACCAATCAGTAATGATTTTAACATATGCACAGAACAATATGACAAGCAATCTGAGTTAAAATGAATGCAACTAACAGCAGTCAGCGGCAATGTTTTGTCCCAGATTGACCACATATCGATGATGTTGACAGATAGGGACAGTACAACAATTCAATCATCATGTCCTTTCCCTAGTTCATTATCCCTTCAAAACATGACTTAACAGCCCCTTTTTTTGTTTGGTTTGGCAACAGTGGAAGCATAGAAGTGGTGACTACTAACTAGCTATTGACACTTACGGTAATCAATTATTGAAATTTCAACTGTATATGCATATTGATTATCAAAATTAATAGACAGAATGAACAAATTTGAAGCAAAGATACAGTGGACAGCTTGAAAGATCTTAAAATGCATAATGGTAATGAGTCAAGTTCTTACCAAGGGGATGCCCTTTGTTGCTCTCTCTTCCAAGAACCTTGAGGGCTTGAAGAAATTGCCATATAGTTCTGACCACTTCTTAAGACTTCTATAGATATGTCCAGCACCAACAGTGTCAGCCCAGAAAACAATACCACCTCTGCCAAAAACAGTATCATTGTCAAAATCATTTTGTAGATGTTTAAAATTTTAATAGAGATAATATTACCAAATATGAAATGTTAGGACAGGGGTTTAAAATACAAGGTCATGATTTCTCATCCTTAGGTTTCGGGAGTTAAGGAAATATAGTGGTAGCTGTTTTAGTTTAAGACTCTTCCCAATCCTTTCGTTCTTTCCACTCTACCTCCTTTTCCTTTTCCTTTTCTTTTTAAGTAATTATTTTCATGTCTTTTGGTTAATAGTTCTATCTTAAGGATGCACAAGCCCTCGCATCCTATTGAAAGCTTTCTAAAGATTTCATGTTTAGCTCCCATTGTCCACACATCTGAATCAGTAGTATTCGCCCATGAAAGCATGACCCACCCAACCTAACCCATTCTGGCCCGCCCATTTATTAATTCATTCCATTTTGACTTGCTCACTTCAGTAATCTAAAAGTTGTAATAATATAGCTAAAACTGACCCATGAGAAATCTAATCAAAATATTTGTAAGACGACATTTTTTTTTGTTGATATGTTGTATATATCCATAATAAACAAAAATATTTATTAGGCACTTAAACAAAGTACAAAAAAATAAACAAAGAAACTAAAAATATAGTAAGAATTGTCGAGCTGGTTATGACACGTTTCTTAACCATTTCAGCCCAAGTAACTTTTGGAAGGATCATTGACCAACCCACTTGTTATCTCAGCTCATTTTGACCCCGCAAATTTTGCCCAACTCGCCCATTTGACATCCCTAGTAGTAACTAGTAATCACTTGGAACAAGTTTCAAGACGTAATTTGACTTTAATATGGAGGGTGACTCTAATATGGAGGGTAACAAATTAGTGTTGATTTCCAGGATAGCTTAGACAAACTAACCGGTAAGATGGAAAACTCATTCCAAGGACAGATGTGACATCAAGGTCAGAGGCTCGGACTACTATCCCTTCATCCAAAACACGACATGCCTCATTCACAACTGGAAAGAGTATCATCTCAACAATTTCTTGGTCAGTGACAGATATTGGCTGCGAGAAAATTCACAAAAAAGACAAACACTGTTATTCTCATTAAGTTAGAACTCAACAGGCCCCTTTGAACATATAGTCCATTCCTGCATCTTTAAACCCATTTTACTTAGAGATTTTTCCTTTGCAAGTGTTTTTCTTAGATAGAGATACCTTTCCTCCAGGCATTATGTTGGCGAGCCTTCTTGATTCCTCAATAATTGGAAGCACAGTAAAATCGGGTCTTGGCTTACTTCCCTTTTCATAAATATAGTAGCCTTTTCCGTTGTTTTTACCTGCAAAACCAGAATCAATGGTGAAAAGCAAGACAGTGAAGCAACAACACAAAGGATACAGACTTGCAACATTACCATTTCTACCACTTTTTATAAGAAGGTCGATCAACGGAGAAATAAAAGTGCGATCAGAAAAAGCTGAACGAAATTCTTTCCCTACAGCAACAGCCACTCCATATCCTGTTAAATCCTGAAGCCTGCAAGATGCTTAAGCAATTATTTTCATACCAAACTAACATAGCTATGGATAGGAGTACAAAGCATGCCATTTGAGCCAACAAACACTTTAATATAGCAACTAACAAAGAAGATGACTGTTTCCCTCTGTGTTCCTTACAAATAGCTATGGATAGGAGTACAAAGCATGCCATTTGAGCCAACAAACACCTTAATATAGCAACTAACAAAGAAGATGACTGTTTCCCTCTGCGTTCCTTACAAATAGCTATGGATAGGAGTACAAAGCATGCCATTTGAGCCAACAAACACCTTAATATAGCAACTAACAAAGAAGATGACTGTTTCCCTCTGCGTTCCTTACAAATAGCTATGGATAGGAGTACAAAGCATGCCATTTGAGCCAACAAACACCTTAATATAGCAACTAACAAAGAAGATGACTGTTTCCCTCTGCGTTCCTTACAAATTTCTAAGCAAACAAATGCAGTATACTATAACAATCATCAAAGTCCAACTAAAATAAAGGGACAGGAGGCGTGCACCTATTCAATTTCTCAACCTAATATATAACAGAAGACAACTGCTGCGCTCTCTATTTTTTCTTGTGTACTGTGATCTTAGTTGCGTGGACTCTTCACTTTTGATGCCACACCCATGTCAGATTCGTCAAAAATACACTACTTTTGGCGAATCCAACACGCACATGTTGACATTTTTAAGAGTCCGAGCAACATAGACTGATAGCATGGGAAGAACCACTTGTTGACATGCCCAGCTTTTTTCAAAAAAAATTCAAAAAACTGTGCCGCCAGGACCAGCTTGTGTTTACCTAAACTAATTCCACTAGGTAACCACTACCTCACCAGCATAGATGCTTGAACAGATGGAAAGAAATCACCTAGTGTTTTTTTCTCCGCTAGGATTTGAACTTGAGAGCCATGATTCTCAACCCACTTCTATGACCACCAGGCCACACTCTTGGGTGCTTTTAAATCAATCAGTAAAAGCCTCTTAACAAGTCAAGAAACATGGCACTCCCTTTTGATGTATAGAAAACTGAATCTGAACAATATTTTCACTGATATTTCTGTCTGTGGATGCATTTAGAAATTTGTATCATTGAAATATAATATTCCCTTCATTCCATGTTGTATGTTGGTGTTTGACTAAGTACAGAGTTTAAGAAAGAAAGAAGACTTCTGACACATAAGCTATATGAATATTACCTACCAAAAACATCTTAAAATCTTGGGATATCCGTCATGCCACATCATTCTTATCAGAGCATGACATTAAAGGTAAAATGGGAATGTGCATATTAAAGCGTTTCCAAATATAGAGAGATGTCAGTGAATTAAACAAACCAAAAGGATGGAGTGTCACATAGAATGGAACACAAGGACTAGTCATCTTAAAGCTGTTATAAGCTAAAGAAATGAAAAAGAATTGCATCAGCAGAGATCAGCTACCCGGTTTCGTTTTGATATGTTTTATCTTGTATGAAATGAAAATGCAGCTACATGTGATAATTTAGTAAGGAAGAGAATTACTGGAAGGGACCCATAGGGAGACCAAAGCTGGCAATTTGCGTGTCAATCCTGAAGACATCCACTCCTAGATTAACCAGAATATGTGCACCCTGGGAGTAGGGAAAGAAGGTTCTATTGACAGCAAAACCAGTACAATTTCCCACCACAACAGGTACTTTTTTAATTGCCTTTCCAACAGCCATAAGGTCAAGAATTGCTTGGGCAGATGTCTTCTCAGTTCGTACTATCTCCAGCAAAGGCATAATATGAGCAGGACTGACCACAACAAAAACCAAGTTAGCAGTTGGAACAGGAAATGATGCTGTTGTAGTAAATTGGTAACTGCCTGCATTTATATTCAAAGATTTGTTACATAACTTGAAGATTACCCTCTTCTAGCAGAATCATTACGTTGCTATTCATTTATCTGTATTCAGATCCAATTATAGGCTTCCTAGATGTCAGTGTAATTTAGCTTTTACTTCTAAAAATCCCATCTTCCACATCCACTAAGCGCAAAAGATAAAGAGGAATTGAAGTACAAGATACAAGAAAAAAATCTTGTCCCTCGAAGCTAGTCTCACGAGCAAGTATTCAATATCAAATTTTAGTTTCACATTGTTGTATTTCTATATTTGAAATTGCACGTTTACCCTTCTCTTTGAGTGGTCATATTTCCCAGATTAGTCACAACTATACAAAACTTTGCCATGCATGACTTCATACCTGAAAAAGTGGGCCCCGATAATCCGATCCTTGGATGTGGTATTTTCTCCAATAATGTTGAGGTCAATAGTAGATGTGTTAGTTGCCAAAATACAATGTGGAGGGCATACCTTCTCAATCTCGCTAAATATTTTCTGTTTTAGTGGAACATTTTCAACAACAGCCTGCAAACAAGATGAGAGTGAGACCGCCAGAATTACAACAAATCAAGAATCAAAATTCTGATCATCCCCATTGTTGCAATAGTAGGTGTTAAATAGTTGTACTGTGTCCCCCACATTGGTAAATATGTATTATGTATCGTGTAAAGTTTGTATATAAATTGGACTCAGTATAAGACAATTATTTTACGCATCTGAATGATATTTTGCATGAGTCTTCATTTCTTACATGGCATTAGAGCATTGGTGAGAAAATACCATGGTGCAATGTACATGCAAGCAATTTTCCGGTGGAATAAGTATGTGTTTGCTCAAAGTGCATTTTCTATCAGTATTGTGCAAAAACAACACAAGATTCCTCAGAACAAACCCCAGAAAACTGCTCTGACAGATCCACCATCACGCATTCTCACGAGCCACCTGAAGCTGCAGTGTCGGCGACATGTCAGACCATGCATTGGTGTGTGAAATCCTCTTTGACCTAAGCAGATTGGTAACTTGGAGATCTCCTAGCTGTCAGGACCAAAATATCCCTTTTTGGCTGATTTCTGATCACCCAAACCCTAATCTGTCAACTCCAGTCAGCTTTTACAGCGAGTTTTCAGATTTTCCCAGCCACAGTCGTGTTTTCCAGCAGTCTTCCAGAAAAGCTATTGCTCATTGGAGCTCGGCTGAACTTTTGGAGCTCTCTTACTTAATTTCAGATTATCTTCGGGTGACTCTCTGAACAACCTCTGTCAGCCATCAACTTTCTGTCACTTTCTTCTCGGTTATATTTTGTGATTATTTGCTTAGAACTCTCATCAATTCAACCATGCCTTTTGGGATTGATGTGTTTAGTTCAAGATATATGAAAGTTGGAAAGTAAGTCCAATGATTACTTCAAAACCCTTAATGGGAAGTTCAAACTATTCAGCTTGAGCTTTCTCAATTGAATTGTGGTCACGGGTCAAGGTGTTCAAGATTACCTAATAAAAAAGGCTAGTGAGAGAAAAACAAAGGCTCGAGCACGGTGGGAGAATATTGACGCTCTACTATGTAGTCTCTTGTGGCAATCTATTGATGGCCTTGTTTCGCCCATTCTAAACGTGTTGTTCGATTTGAGAAAAGGCTTTCACTTTATATACTAATGACATGTCTCATTTTTATGATGTGATATCTTGGATGCACTTAAAGAAACGGGAATCAGATACATCTACTTAATTGGGACAGGTATAGAGAGTCACGATCTTATTAGAGAAGTTAATGCCAGTTACTGACTTATTGCTAGTGTTGACAAAAACAGGAGCAACGACAAAAGATGTTTCTAGTTCTTACACTTGTTGGACTTCCTAATGACCTTGATTCCTTGCGCAACTAGATTTTGGCTAGTCCTACTGTTTCTACATGAACTATTTTTCTGATTTCTCCTTTCTCCATCACCCGATCACAATGATCTCATCACCAACCATTGCCTCCTCTCTATTCTCGCATCTCAAACAATGAAAAATTGAACATCTCAGATTATGGAGAATCGACGGGGAGGAGGTCGTTTTGCAAGATCTCAACTCAAGTTCGGTTAGTGTAATAAGCATGGGCACACTCCTGAAGTATGCTATTCTTTGCACAGTTGACCACCCAAAAATACTTATGTTTTATTTATCTGAAGAAAGATATAATGAATTCTTTTAAGTATTGAGCTAGTATGCAGACATCTCCCCAAGTAGCCTCTATAGTTCAGACTAATACCTTTTTTGCTAATAATTTTGTTGCTTGTATTTCACACTCCAATACTCTTGAGGTCATGAACTCATCCCTTTTCTGATGATAAATCACTTTTTTCAAATATCAGCTATTCAAACTCTTCCCGTTGTTAATTTAGTCAATGGGTTCTAAGCAAAAACAAAAGAAAATGGACAAGCCAATCCCATATCCTCGGTCATTCTAAATTATATTTTTTTTTACATTTTTGGATGTCCTTTAAGACTTGCATTTGTTAGCCATTTGATTCTACCCTCTTTTTAATGACCTTTTATTGTGTACATGTGTGTGTATGTATAGAGACTAATAATTATAAGCATGAATGAAAAATATGAACAAAGAACTTGAAAAAAAAAATTACGATAAAGTGAATTATCAATTGTTTGTGTTGCCTCTTCAAAAGAGGCTCAGTGGCAAGGAAAAGTATGTATTAGAACCTTGATGACAACACTGAAGCACACATTAAGTGAGGCGAAGTGCTCAACATGTTTTGAGCTAATGAGTTTTGCTTCAAGGCTTATGTGCACCCTTGAAAGCTCTGCATTAGATAGTTATACCGAGTGTCCCACTTTCGTAGATAGGTATTATGTATTCTGTAAAGTCTGTATATAAATAGGGCTCAATACTTTTATGTATTTGAATACTAATATTTTTCCTGAGTCTTTATTTCTCATACTAGGGTGTTCAAGAAGCCGTGTGAAGAGAAATGAGAAAAAGAGGAAAAGATTATGAACATTTAACAGCAAAACATAAGTTCAGCAGCTCACCTCTATGACCATATCCACATCCTTAAAATCTGAATAATCTAGTGCACCTTTAACCATTGAAAGGGCTTTATCTGCTTTATCCTGTGGCAATTTCTTTCTAGCTACCAGTCCACTGACATTTGCTGTAATATAAGATACATCCTCATAAGTTTCTACACATAAAGACCACTAAGGGACTGTCAAGAATAACAGGCATCATCGACTAAATGACTAGAGGTACGTAATTTAACTGTCATAAAAAAGTGTAACGACAACCTTCAATAGCTTTCATCCCCTTCTGAAGAAACTCAGAATTAATTTCCTTAAGTATAACAATTGTGTTGCTAAGGGCAAGGGTTGTAGCTATGCCTGAACCCATTAAACCTCCACCTATTACAGCAACTTTCTTGACTGTCCTAGGTTTGAGACCAATATCAGTGACATTAGGTACCTGGTCAGTTATGAAACCAAAGGTCATCACACAAGAAGAATAGAATGACTCAGAGGGAATGCAGACATCTAAGTACATATTTCAAAAAGTCAAAAGTTGGGAGGGGATCAAAAGCTATAAGAATACAAACTTAATGAAAATGGTATAAAATATAAACTAGTAACTGTACAATTTCATTACATGAAACAGATCCACAGAATCTATGTAACCATAGGAAATTTTACTGATAACAAACTTTACACACATCAAGAAAACCCATTCCAACATCAAATCTCAAGAAGAATAAACCAAACTAAATCAGCAAAAGAAAAGGATCAACGAGTTATAGCTTAATCACATGTGTAATCATTCTTTATAGAGACTTTTTATGTAAGCAGATAGTTTTGTACGGCTAATGCATTAATCTCTTGAATATGGAATTACTGATACATAATTTTAAAAAAAATTGATAATCTGCAATCAAGAATCCAGTTTATTAATAAACAGTAGTTTCAAGAAAATGAGTCAAAGCTAAAGCAGCTAACTAGAGGATTGGTAAGACTTAGAGGGTGCATAAGTTGTAGTCATCCCAGTAATTTCCTATTCATTCTTGCCTGCTCAAATAAAGATGCCTACAAGGAACTCCAAGCTTCATGCAAGCAATCACAAATCACATAGTGTAGATTCATACCCTTCACGGTTCAGGATTTACTGTACCATACCTTTGATGTTGCCCGTTGGGAAAAAAATATATGAACAAGACCCTTTGATGTATCTGACAATACAAGGTCCTTGAATACTTTAGCTTCCTGCAAAACATTCAAAAAGAGTTGTTATGCCATCTTGAGAGAAGGTGTTTACGACACAAAGATATTGTTGACTGGGAACAAATACCTTGAGAACCCCATTATATCCTCCATGGATGATGCCTTCTTCAATTACCTCAATGCACGCCAAGTGCTGAGGCATATTCTTAGCTGTCTGTTTCACTTGTTCCCTAGCCACCTTCAGTATTTCATGCGCTTCTGAAAGGGAACCAATTTTGTCTGTCTTGTGAAGGGAACACATCCAAGGCTTGCGCCCTTCTGCAATATCAATTGCCCACTGTCTAGATACTTTTAACAACTCTGATGAAGGGACAATGGCATCAATGAGACCAAGCTTCTTCCCTTCCTCAGACATTATTGGTTTAGATGTCTGCGAAAATTGTTTGCAATATATAAGGCCATTTCGATGATTCACTTGATTGATTTACAAAATTTAAGTAAGAACAGAAACAATCTGATACATTGAGCACATATTGGAAACTAAATAGAGGTCATTGTCAGGATGAGCATGTAAACTTTAGAACACAGAGATCAGCAAACGATCAGAAGTTGAACCATGCTTACATCTAAGAAGGGCATTACATCATAATTTTGCTCCATTTTATTTAGGAGTTGTCATAACAAAGAGATCTCCAATCACGATATAGTGACAAGAATAACTGTAAACAGTTCTATTAACATGGTCCAACCAGGACATGCATTGATCCCCAACAGTTAATTTGGAAATGAATTGATAGATCAAATAAACTAGCCTTGGAATCTAACAGAGTTTAAAATCAGGGCAAAAAAAGTCACAAGTTCCAGTTTGTTTACTGAAAAGAAGATAAATGACTTACCATCATAAGTTCAACAGCTTTAGACAACCCTATAAGCCTCGGAAGACGCTGTGTACCTTGAGAAGAAATATTTTCTCTGTGCTTAATTAGTAGGTAAGGGAAGAGAATTCTAAACCTACACTCAAGTGCGACAAGCATTATGTGGCAGAGTTACCTCCAAATCCAGGCATGACTCCAAGACTGAGCTCTGGCAACCCCAGTTGTGCTCGTGGTGCAGCAATTCGTGCATGGCATCCCTGCAAAAAGCATACACTACTTAATTGGCTCGCCAAGAAATAGATACAAAGATGGGACAAGTTTATAGAGATCACAAACCAATGCCAATTCTAAGCCACCTCCCAGTGCAAGTCCTTCTATGGCAGCAACTGCAGGCTTTTTACCATCTAAACTTACAAAAATAACAGGATTGAGAGATTTGTAAATGACAATGGACTATAGAATGATACAGAGAAGCACCAGGAGAAAAAAGAGCTGTATAATGGATCTGAAATTGTGATTTAAACAGTGTCAACTACCTTCCATCGTGTTAACCACAAGATCAACAGAAACATCAGGCATCTGAGATGTATCCCCTGCAACAATCCAATTCCATTTTTCACAAGGATGTATTCACTGAGACACAAGTTGAAATGTACAAAGATGAAACCAAAGTAATCCTACCATTCGCATGAACCTTCTGAAAAACATTGATATCAAAACCACCAGAAAATCTCCCCCCATTTCCTGCATAAAAATACAAAGAACATAAACATAAGATGCAAGGGAAAACTCAAATGATAATTACGCAAAAACACATATACACCTCAATGAATACTAGAACTCCAATATGATTCATCAAACTATAACTATATTTTTAACTAATTGCCATCCTCCTTTATTTAGGCTGGCCTTGAACCAGTTATGCAAAACTCACCACATGCGTAGTTAAGGAAAACACCGAAAGTACCAAATAATTGAACTTAAAAAAATCCATAAAGCAACATATCACGAACAGTTCATGAACAAGTCCCGTAGAAAGTTAAATTTATTTTATAGTTGAAAACAATTGCCGGAGGTATGTATATGCTTTAGACATGCTTAAATTAGAATAAAATGGATACAGGTTTGTCATAAAACTCACTAAATTACGAAGAACTAATTAGTGAGCAGAATTGAGAGAACTGACCAGTCAAAACAATAGCTTTAACATCGTTCCTCATAGTCGCTTCAGTCCACTTCTCCTTCAATCCAGCGATAACTGAAACCACCACAATCAAAATCCAATCCAAACACATGAATTGAAATTGGGAGAGAAACGAATAAGCTTACTTGGAATAGCTAAAGCATTGACCGGAGGATTAAAAATGGCGATAACGGCGACGCCGTCGGTTCCCACCTCCATCGTCACCTTAACAGGAGCCATTTTCTACTTCCTTGATTCGAAACAATGGAGTATTTTGGCGATCGAGGAGAAAGAGAAAACGAAAAAGGGCTTAAATAAGGAAGTAATTTGATAGTGGTGAATTATACGGAGTATTTAATAGTGAGGTGAGTGGGTGTTTTTGTGGGCGAGGGACAATGTGTACGCGAGGAAGGAAAAGCTGCGTGTGTTGGAAAGTAATTAGAGAGCAATTTCGCAATGCCAACTTTACAAGACTACATTTTTCATGAGTGGTCGCTGTGAATTCATTTCCACCTATTTTTTTCCTCCGTCCAATAATAAATATTTTCTATATTAAAAATAGTTGTCTAACAATATTTGTTATTTTTAGAAAATTTAAAGATAATTTACTTTTTGTGTCGACTTTACCGTTGTTATTAAATATTATTTATTAGCTAACACATTTCTCAAAGTATTAAATTTAATAAAGTTAAAGGATAAAATAGTAATATTACCCCTATTATTTATTGTTTCTTAATGGGTGTGTCAAGTGTGTAGTGGACAACTATTGTTCAGAATTTTAATTTTGCTTCCTTTTTTTTTTCAAAAGATCAGCATTTTAAAAAAAATTGAGAATCGATTTGCTGAGATCGATTCTATATATAATTAATATAATAAAAATGTATATGAACCTTCTTCTACCGACCTCTTGAGATCGGTTTGATATTTTGATTAAGATTCGTTTTGATCTACAATTTGGGGTCCAATTTTTGTGATAACTAACTTTGGAGGTTTGTTTTGTCTTTTATTAGTAGTGTAAACTTCATTTAAAACTCTATTGACCACCATTAAAAAGTTTCAAAGCGTGGATTTCGAAAAATCGAATTTTGTGAAATTGTTATTTGTTAAAAACTGGTGTTATTGCAACTATTTAAAATAAAATTTTGAAGTGTTTATGTCAATTTTGAGGTAATTTGACGAAGATTAAAATTGAGTTTGGCTGGAATTTCATATTAAAACTCAAACAGGAAGAAGACCAATAAATTGTTTGTTATTTCTATGTCCAATGTATCAGTTATATACACGACACACAAATGCATACAACAACATAATTGTATATTTTTTGTGTGACAATTATATGTTTACTATATTGTATTTTTAAAATAAAAATTGTATGCATTTTGTGTTACTTTTTGAAAAACATATTTTCCCGCTAAACCAAGTAATTAGGCCTCTATTTTTGCATCTTTAGGGGAAAGTTTCTTAGAAAATTCATACAACATTAGGCCATTAAAAGAGAAGTCACACATATAAAGGGGAAACTAAGCAAATACCTCGTAAAAGCAAAATAACTACAAATATATACCCTTTTACATTCATATCCCACTAAATAATTACAGTATACACTCACAACTAATTTCGTTTAACTGATATTAAATTTTATATATATATATATATATTGAGGTTTCTTGTTTAGAAATTACTCATTAGTCAATTATACAATAAGAATATATTGAGTGGGGTGTAAACAAGAAACCTTAATGATACCATAAAAATGTATATATACTCTTATAGTAGCATTGACTAATGAGTAATATTTGAATAAGAAACCTTTGTGATAACAATACAATATATATATATATATATATATATATATATATATATATATATTGATTTAGTATCAATTAAGCAAAATTATCAGTCTTAATGGTACCAATACAGTATATGACATTGATTTAGTATTAGTTAAGCGAAAACTAACAACCTTAATAAATGGGAATATGGGCTATAAAATTTTTTTGAGAGAATGAATATTTCTTAAATTACTTTAGATTGGGGTATGAACATGTAATTATCTTGTGTTTTATGGCTTATTTATGTAGTTTTTCTCTATAAAGATGTTTTTTTTTCATAGTCAAAATTTAAAAAATCAACACTTTATTAAAAACTAAGGAATCATATCTATCTCATCATATATCTCAATAACATACTAGGTATGAGTAATTGAATATTGAACAATACTCTCAATAAATAGAAAAGAAGTAGATAAGCAACATAACAACATAGTGTTGGTTGTTAAAACTTTGGCTAATATTTTGTTTTTTTTTAAAGAGAAGAGACTTGACTTTCTAAAGAAAAAAACAAATATAGTTGACCACTAGTTTCTTTGCACTTTCCACACCGGCTGAGTTGAATTTGACTTGAATCAAAGTACCTCAAAGACACAAATAGAGGTGAAGCTAGGTAGGGGTTTGTGGTTTAGATGAATTCAATATTTTTTCTATAGATTTTAGATTTATACTAAAAAAAATTAAATAAGTAATATGTATATTAACTTGTGAATTCCTAATAAAATGATTGACAATATGAAAATATTTTACACTTTTTTAAAAAAAAATTTAGAATCCTCAAATTCTTAATCCTGGATGTGCCTCTGCAGTCATAAATAAAGTAAAACAAAATAAAACATCATGGACCAGGAAAAACAAATAAAGAAAGCATATAAGTTTATGCAGGAAATTGCAGCCAAATTGTAGGCTGGCAAATAGACTACAAATGAATAGTGTTGGTTGTTAAATGTAAATCACTGCTGGTTTCAAAAGCTGACGACCAAGTTGGAACTTATTGGTTGTTAGACATTTTTTATTTAAACTTGCTTTAGTCCACAAATATTTCCAAACTAGATATATATATGGTGTTCTTGTTGGCATAAGCTCAATATATGTTAATTTTTTGAATCAATTTATGTGATATAAATAAAATTTCAAGAATGAATCAATTTTTTATATGTTTTAAAAAATATATATTTGAAGTTATTAATCTGTTGTGATTTATAGTATTTTTTACGTCATTTTTTTGAATAGTATATGTTACTCCTATTCCAATTCACGTGAATAATCATAAATATATTCAGTTGCTAATTTATTGTGAATTTTGGAAATTTTGACGTTATTTTCAAATAATATATGTTACTTCTTCTATTCCAATTAGTCAACCAAATTTGTCAAATGATTTAAAAATATTTTCAATTACTAATTACTAGGTAAATTATCCGTGCTTCGCACAGGATTGAACTATTTTATTAAGCTTACATATGATCCTTCGGTAATATTCGTATTTTCGATACATACACTACATTGTCAAGAACATTTTATCTTAAGGCAACGCGTTCCTCCAAATTCTAAAAGTGCTAGATTTTTTCAATTGTCATTTTTTTAATACAAAAATTGTGAGTCATATAGAGATTTTAAGTATAAGAAAGAAGTGTGAGAAAATCTCTATGAAAATAGTTGGTCAGAAGTAATGAAATTTTCTAAATTCCCAGAAGTTATAAAGGTCAACATTAGACGTTAAAGAAGGGACCAGAAAGCTTCGAACAACAACACTCTCAAGTAAAGTGGAACATCATACATGAACATAATTTTTTAAATTCAAATTGAGGACCTTCGGCTACTTTATTATGAACCTCCACCAAACTCTTTTTTATTATGGTATGTCGTATCATGTAGATGTTAAAAATGACCCAAACATTGTTAGTATCATAAATAGTTTTCCTCATTGTCTCAGAATAGTCAGTACTATTGCTTAGGTTTCATATCACCGGCCCAACTTAGTTGGAATCGAACCATAGTTTATTGTTATGGTTATAGTATGAAGTTACAAAGAATTAATGCAATTATCAATCAAGTAGTAGGTGGCATCTGAATGGAACAATTCACAACTGGATATTCTAAACAAAAAATTTAACACATTAAATATTAAAATCTCGCAGTATAATTTGTGAGCACTTGAACTCAAAAATATCCTCAAATAATAATAAAGACGACGTTACTTTCCTAACAATCAAGAGAAAAAAGGTTTGTTGCTTAACATATTTTTCAAAAAGATAGTTTGTCGGGCTGTATCCAAATTTACAGTTCACAAATTTAATTGAAAGAAGCCAAAAGAAAGAGTTATTACTTCATTATCAAAAAACAAAAAAACTTTATCAAAAGAAAGAGTCATCACTACATCAAAAATGATTTTTAACGGTAATTAATAGCTTAAATGTCGGTAAATATGTATTGGCAGAGGCAATTGGTACTCTCTATAAATGTCCCTAAAGTCTATAGCAACGTTGAATCTAATGAAAATGAATTAATATCGGTAAAGGCTCTAGCACTCTTAGTTAATGTGCATATTTATTGCCGATAAAAAATATTTTTGTTGTATTGTATTTTGGACATTTGCTAGTTTCAAGAAAACTTGATATCTTATTATGCCCAAAAAGAAGAGACGAAGAAATATTACAAATTAGTTAATTTGCGATAAAAGAAGTGGACTAGTTGTCTCTATACTAATATTCTAGGAAGAGTACAATGGCATACAAAATGTTGTACCTAAGAAAAAACAATCAAAATAATATACTAATTGTGGCAAGTAAGAGAATAATTTGTTTGGTTCTTTTAACAAACTTCATCATTGGTGTCGTATTACTTATCACATATTTGTTGTTGTGTGCTGTGAAATATAGCACAACTCACAAGCAATTTTCTCAAAAAGTATATGATGAAACCTTTAGAAAGGGACAAAAGAGAGAAAAAATTTCAATCATCCTCACTAGAATTTTTAACAGAGCTAAAAAAAAATTCACCAAAATAGCAAAAAAAATAAAATTGCAATAGATACATGAATCAATATGATGTATAGTAAAAGATTAAGTTTCATGAAATAGGAGGAAGTAAACTTTGAGGAACGAAACACACTTTATAAGAAACATAATTAATGTATTTGAATTCGACTCCCCTATAGAGAAAAAACCTACAAATAATAGTGGCAGAATAAAAGTTTTGTTTACTAAAGAACCAAATGTAATGAATTTAACCATTTCAGCAGCGTTATGAGTTGTGGACTGAGAGATGCAAGAGTAGTAATGTCGCATTTCAATTTAAATCATTTTTCTTTGTTTATATGAAGAAACATGTAGAAAGGGACAAAAGAGAAGATTAATTTTCAATCATCATTTCTGGAATTTTTTAACATAGTTAAAAAAAATCAAAAGAAATTGTCATAGTTACATGAATCACTATGACTTATAGTAATGATTAAGGTCCACGAAATAGGAGGAAGAGAACTTTGAGGAATGAAACAAACTTCATAAGAAGCTTAATTAATGTATTTGAATTCGACTACCACTACTAAAAAATTGCTAAAAAACGACAGACAGAAAAGCGACGGACGGCGTCGCTCCAAAAAACAACGTCATTTGCCACACTGTCCGTCACTTTTTAATAAAAAGAATTATTTTTTAAATTATTTTTCAAAAAGCGACGGATGGCATCTTTTAGTCCATCACTTTTTTTCGCGGATTTTTACGCCAAATATATATATATATATAATTAATTGATTAATTATTTTTTTAAAGAAGCGATGGACAACATCTCTAAGTCCGTCGCTTTTTGGTCAACATGACTAGTCAAACATTTAAGAAAAGAGACGGACAGTGTCTCTTAGTCCATCGCTTTTTTGGTCAAATATTTTAAAAAAAGAGACGTTGTCCGTTGCTTTCTTTAATATCTTTGACCCAGATCGGGATTTTCTTATTTTCTTCTCTCATCTTCTGTCTTCACTCTTATTCTCTCTCTTCTCTCTATCGATCTCCCTCCACCGGCTGCCGCCTCCACCGCCGCCGTCGCTGCCCTTGCCTGTCGCCACCAGTTGCCGCCAGTCGCCGTCCGTCATCTCCCGTCGCTGCCTCTCCACTTTGTTAAGGTTGGTGTTTAATTTTAGATTTTTTCTTTAAATTTAGTGATTATAGTTGATTGTTAGTTAGTATATTATTGTTTTAGTTTGTTGGGTTGTGTTATTGTTAATTTGATTTGATTATTGTTAGTTAGGTAGAGAATTGGAGATTTTTTATTTTAGGGTTTTCTTTTAAATTGGGCATTTTTAAATTGGGTATTGTAATTAGTAAATAAATTAGGATTTTTTTATTTTAGGACTAGTTTGAACTTGAGAATATGTAATTTGATTGTGAATTGAGATTTTTTTTAATTTGATTGATATATTATTGTTAGTTAGTAAAGTGTTACTTTGAAGTTAGAAATTAGTAATTGAAGTGTATATGATGAATGTTTGAATGTCATGACTATATAGTGATGAATGTTTGAATGTCATGACTATATAGTGATGAATGTTTGAATGTCATGAATATATATTGATCGATGAGGTTTTTTTTGAATTAGAACTTGAATATATAACTAATTGTTGGATTAGAAGTTTATATATAACTAGAAATGAACTTGAATTTAGAACTTGAAGTTGAACTTGAACTTGGAACTTGAATATAACTAATTAATTCTTGGATTAGAAGTTTATATATAACTAATTTTAGAAATTGGATATGAATTATTGAATTTAATTAGAACTTGAATTTTTGTAGGATTGTAGAACTTTAATTAGGTTGTGAACTTTAGAAATTTTGAATTATCGTAGGATTTTAGAACTTTAGGTTGTGAACTTTAGAAATCTTGAATTATTGTATGATTTTAGAACTTAAAGTTGTGAACTTTAGAGAACTTGAATTTTTGTAGGATTTTAGAACTTTATAAGGTTGTGAACGTTAGAAATATTGAATTATTGTAGGATTTTAGAACTTTAAGTTGTTAACTTTAGAGAACTTGAATTTTTGTAGGATTTTAGAACTTTAGGTTGTGAAACGTTCTTGAATTATTGTAGAATATTAGAACTTTAAGTTGTGAATTTTAGAGAACTTGAATTTTTGTAGGATTTTAGAACTTTAAGTTGTGAACTTTAGAGAACTTGAATTATTGTAGGATTTTAGAACTTTAGAAATCTTAAATTATTGTAGGATTTTAGAACTTAAAGTTGTGAACTTTAGAGAACTTGAATTTTTGTAGGATTTTAGACTTTATAAGGTTGTGAGCGTTAGAAATCTTGAATTATTGTAGGATTTTAGAACTTTAAGTTGTGAACTTTAGAGAACTTGAATTATTGTAGGATTTTAGAACTTTAGGTTGTGAACTTTAGAAATCTTGAATTATTGTAGTATTTTAGAACTTAAAGTTGTGAACTTTAGAAAACTTGAATTTTTGTAGGATTTTAGACTTTATAAGGTTGTGAGCGTTAGAAATCTTGAATTATTGTAGGATTTTAGAACTTTAAGTTGTGAACTTTAGAAATCTTGAATTTTTGTAGGATTTTAGAACTTTAAGTTGTGAAGTTTAGAGAACTTGAATTTTTGTAGGATTTTAGAACTTTAAGTTGTGAACTTTAGAGAACTTAATTTTTTGTAGGAAATTTAGGTTATGAAACGTTAGAAATCTTGAATAAGTGTAGAATTTTAGAACTTTAAGTTGTGAACTTTAGAGAACTTGAATCTTTGTAGGATTTTAGAACTTTAAGTTGTGAATTTTAGAAAACTTGAATCTTTGTTGGATTTTAGAACTTTAAGTTGTGAACTTTAGAGAACTTGAATTATTGTAGGGTTTTAGAACTTTAGGTTGTGAACTTTAGAAATCTTGAATTATTATAGGATTTTAGAACTTATATTTGTGAACTTTAGAGAACTTGAATTTTTGTAGGATTTTAGAACTTTATAAGGTTGTGAGCGTTAGAAATCCTAAATTATTGTAGGATTTTAGAACTTTAAGTTGTGAACTTTAGAGAACTTAAATTTTTGTAGGAACTTTAGGTTGTGAAACGTTAGAAGTCTTGAATTATTGTAGAATTTTATAACTTTAAGTTGTGAATTTTAGAGAACTTGAATTTTTGTAGGATTTTTAGAGCTTTAGGTTGTGAACTTTAGAAATTTTGAATTATTGTAGGATTTTAGAACTTTAGGTTGTGAACTTTAGAAATTTTGAATTATTGTGGAATTTTAGAACTTTAAGTTGTAAACTTTAGAAATCTTGAATTATTGTAGGATTTTAAACTTTAGGTTGTGAACTTTAGACATCTTAATTTATAAAATTTATGACCTAATTATTAGGTTGAACTTTAGAAATCTTGATAAAATATAGTCTTTATGAACTATTTGTAATTTTGAAAGACTTTATAAGTCTTTAAATTGTGATTTAGATATTTTTGAATGTTAATTTAAGTTTGTTCTTTTATATTTTGTGTAGCTTCTATATAATGTTTTGTGTTTGATTGAGGCTGAATTGAATTGCTTTTGCAGGTGGATAGGCTAGTTTCTGCTATAAAAAAATTGCAGAAAAAGTGACGGATAGGTGGTTTTGTCCGTTGCTTTTCTGGATTTTTTTTTTTAAAACTCAGAAAAGCGACGGACAGGGTCCATCACTTTTTTTAATTTTATATTTTTTAAAACCCAAAAAAGTGATGGACAAGGTCCTTTAGTTGGTCGCTTTTTTGGGATTTACAAAATTTTATTTCCAAAAAATCGACAGACGGCGTCTCATTGTCCGTTGCTTTTCAAGATTCTACAAAAATTAAAAATTAATTAAAGTGACTCTTTTTTAAAATTAAAAAAATAAAAATAAAAAAAGCGATGGACGGCGTCGCATTCTTAAAAAAAAAAAAATTAAAAAATCAAAAGCGACGCAGTCTGTCGCTTTTGGAAAAGCGTCAAGCCAAAAAGCAACGAGATTGACTGCGTCGCTTTTCCATCGCTTTTGGCCAAAAAAGCGACACACTACCGTCGCTTTTTTCTGTCGCTTTTTTCTGTCGCTTTTTTCTGTCTCTTTTTGACAGTTTTTTAGTAGTGTACCCTATAGTGGGAAAAAAATCTACAAATAATAGTGACAGGAAATCCTTCAAATTTATAGACAACAATAGGTAGTGTGAAAAATGCTTATTGTGTCTTATCGGAAAGGTTACATCTCTTTGAAAAAGTTACAACCCTTCGAAAAGGTCGCAAGCTTTCATAAAAGTCGCAAATCTGCATAAAAGTCACAGCTTTTCATAAAAGTCATAACTTTTCAGAAAAGTCACTACTTTTTATAAATGTCACAACTTTTTATGAAAGGGAAAGACTAATTTTGAAAATAAATCAATTTAAAGGGAATTCAAGTTTGTGGTGACGCCACATAGGTGGGCCTAAGGTTCTCTTCAATATATATATGTGATTGTGATTTATAGCATCTCTTATGTAACTTTTAATAATAAATTATTTCATTTGTTCAAATTCATATGACAATGATAAAATTTCAAAAGTCAAAGACATAAAAAAAAAATAATTAAAAAGGTGTACCTCTAATATATTTTGTAGCTAAAATATACTCTCTTTGTCCACTTTTATTTGTCATGTTACGTTTTTCGAAAGTTAAATTAGAGTACATTTATTCGATATTTTAAACAAAAAATTTAGATAATCAAAAACTATACAAAAAGTACTATAAATTGCAATTTTCTATATAATAGATGAAAAAATACATTGCAAAAAAGTTCTTATAATTCGACTTAGAAAAAAAAAATTATGACAATTAAAAGTGGACAGAGAGAGTAATAAATAGAGAAATTAAATTTGAAGAAATTTAAGATAAAATGTTGAAAAAAAGAATTAGATAGGCAGCATATATTGAAAACATATAAATAATGCAAATCAGCAAAGACATGAAATGAGGAAGTGAAAATTTCATATATGACATATATTAGACTAATATTTTCAAGTTATAGTAGTAGAATTAAACTTTCAAGTTGTAACAATAAAAAAATTCAGGTTGTAACAGTTTCTTAAAAAAAACATTTTTTTAAATAATTGTAAAAATTTGTTTTGAAAAAAATAAAATAATTCATTTCAGAAAAAAAAAAAAGGTAAAAAAACGGAAATAAGTGTGTTAATTAAATTTGAATTGATTGAAGATAATTACTAATTAGCATAAATTAAGGAAATTCAAACTAATTAAGAATATTTAGTTTCCTTATTTCACTCTAATTTGTTAAAATTAATTAAAAATTCTGATTTCATCCATTTTCTTCCACGTTTCTCTCTCTTCAATTTTTTTCCAGAAATCTTGTCACTCTCATCTAATTCATATTCGTTTTTGTTCAATAATCTTTAATTTCTGGATGGCTTCTTATTAGTATTAATAAAACATGGTGGTAGATGGGATCCTTCATGTTAGTGTTCTTTGCGATTTTTTATTTGTATTGTAATACAATCAAACATTCAAAATAATTATGAACAGTGATTCTGGAAAAAAATAATTCAGATTTTGTTTGTGAATAATAATTTTAATTATGGCGTTTTTGGTATGAATATTCACTTTTGAAATTACATAAAATTTGTTTGAAATCGGTATAGATTTTTGTTTGAACATTCATTTTTTTGTATGTTTCTGGTTAAAAAATTACATAACATTTATTTGAATTTGGTATATTGATTATATCATGTTGGTACGATTTTAGAATTATATTTGAATGAATTTCGTATACTATTTGTCTAATAAATGACAATTAATAGTTAAAAGTGGTATTATTTTGGTATTATAGTGGCATGATTCTGCTGTGAAAAAGTGACGACTTATGTCATGAAATAAGTATAATTTTGGCATGAAATAAGTATGAAAAATGTGCATAATAATTATATGAAATTTGTATATTGATTTCAGATTTTTTGTTGTGTATAATAATTTGAATTATGCCATTTTTTAAAATATGTATAATGTTATATTTTGGTATGAACATCAAATTTGTTCATTATTTGTCTGACGCATTTTTTTTGGGTATATTTTTGATTAAAAAAATAGATAATCTTTTCTTTGGAATTTGTATACTTATACTACCAAGCATGTGTGACAATCGATAATGTTTTGGTATGATTTTTGATTTGATTGGATTTTTTTTTTGGCATTATATTGTAATGAATTTTGAGAATAATAATGTAATGAATTTGGTATACTGTTTATTAAAGAAATGACAATTAATATTTCTAAGTTGAAATTATTTTGGTATTCTAGTGGCATGATCCTGGTATGAATAATTGATAACTTTTGGCATGAAATAGGTAAGAAATGTGAGAATAAGAATTGTATGAAATTTGTATACTGATATAACATGTGTGTTTTTACTTTTGTATTATGTAATAACATATGAAATTGTTTTAAAATAACATATGTATTTTTACTTTTGTATGAATTTTGTAAGCATAAAAATGGTATGAAATTTGTATATTGATATAACATATGTATAAAAGTTATTTGTACTTTTGTATGATATAATATTGACACAATAATTTATGATGAAATAGAAAAATATGCAATTCAAAAAGTGTCGGAGTAGAAATTTTTGTCGCCTGGTTCAAAAAGAACTGTAGGGAGACCACAACTTGTAAATGGTTTACTGATGTGAAATTCAAGAGGTCTAAGACTACATGCAGTACATGTCGTCGGGAGGAACACAATATGAAGACATGTTCAAATTACCCTTCTGAAAAAAAGATATAATTTATTTTTACTTTGATTTGGTTGTTTTATTGTGGCAAACTCATGTTTTGATTTATTTTGTCTTTTAAGTTAATGAATTATAATTTCAGAATATTTATTATGTGTGCTAGTTAATCATTTGTGTATTCAGTGTTTTTCAAATGTATACTAAAAAAAATAGGTAATGTTTGTATGCGATTGATATTGACTCAAAAAATTAAGTCAAATCTTAGTATGAAATCGGTATACATTTGGTATCCAACTGACGTTCCAGTGGTAAAATTGAAAAAACAACAACATGTAATTGAGATTTCAACTGAAATAGCCAACGTAAAACTAGTTAATATTGCATCCAATTTGTATAAATTTAGTATTGAATTGATATCCCATTGGAAAATTGAAAAATCAACATGTGATTGAGATTTCAATCAAATTAGACAACCCAAACAAGTTAATGTTGTATTCAATTGGTATCCAACAGATATCTCACTTGAAAATGAAAAAAAAACAAAATGTAACTGATATTTCAACCAAATTAGACAATCTAAAACAAGTTAATGCTTTATCCAATTTATATACACATGGTATCTAACTTGAAATTTTAGAACAAAGACAAAAAATAAAAATGTATAAAATTAGTATCCAACGGGTATAAATCCGGGAAGAATAAATCTGGTTGTAAAACAATGCATATTATATATTGTTGTCAGAAATTGTAGCAAAAGAAATATACATCACCCAAAAATCAAAACATGTAATTAAAAGTCTAAACTGCAATAATTAATACAAGTTCTACATTTTCCTCTCTCTTCAATTTATATTTCGTATTCAAGTGTGATTTTTTTTTTATCATATTTAAGGTAAAACTTAAGAAATCCTTATTAAAGATTTTATGATCTCATATTATCAATATATACCAACAAATTTCAGAATTAAATACACTTATTTCACCAACAAAACAGTATTTTAGATATAGAAATACACACCAAAAACAAGTTCAAAACTTAAGTAAAACAATTTTTTTTCTCAAGAAATCAAGTTTTAGATTAATTAAAATAAAAAACGAAATCAAATTTTCAAAATATAGAATTCTTAATTCTAAAAAAAACAGATTAAAAAAAACAATATCAAAATTTAAAATTAAAAAAAACAAAAAAAAAATAGATTAAAGAGAGAGAAAATTACATGTTAAAATATATGGTGATAATTTTTTAAAAAAAAATTAAAGGCCCCAATAGTCATTAATAAATAAAAGTTATTTGAATAAGTTAAAAAATTCCTTAAAAGGTATAATAGATAATTATTAATTGATTCTCTCTCATTAATATTATTTCTCTCACCTATTAATTATATAAAAGGAACTGCAATTAATATAATTAAATAATTAATAATATAAAAATATAAAAAGATTAATCATTTAATAAAGTAAATTTTAATTGATTTTTAAATAAAGTTAAATTTAATTGGTATGTTATAACCCGTAATTAAACTGTTATAAGTAAAAAAAATTCAAGAGTAGGTTTAAAACTCGTAATATTGTCTCTTAAATGTGTATATGGTGTGATGTCTACATGAGAAAAGTAAATGGGCCTAGACGAGGCCTAACTTTTCGGCTAATAGGTAATTAATGGTGTTAAATTATTCAATAATTTAAGGAAAAATTACAGAAATCCCATCTTTTAGTTTACTTATTACCATTATCCCCTATAAGTTTTATAAATCTCCAAAATCTTTCATTTTCGTGCATTAGATTAGTGCATCTCGCGCATTAGATTAATGTATCAACGCTTATATTATTGTATCTCGCGCATCGAATTAGTTTATCATGTATAAAATGTACATCAGATTAGTGTATCATATATAAAATGTAATGTATCTTACTTGAGGATTAATGTATCTCGTGCATCAGATTAATGTATCAGCGCTTATATTATTGTATTCGTTTGAGTGATTTCTGTAATTATAAACTTTTAAGTGATAGATTGTAATTTTGCCTTAAAAGTATGTGATTTCTATAATTTGCCCATAATTTAAGGGTATAACCATAAAACAAGAAAGCACAATACTGTTTAAGTGTAACTATTGTGATTTATAGTGTATGTTGTAGAAATGTTATACAATTTCATTCTTAAAATTGCTCCATCCATTTCAATTATTTAATCTACCTTTTTTTAGTTCGCTTAAAATGACTCTTTTCCTATTTAACAAATTTTTTTAATTTTAATTTTTCACATAGTAAATTTAAGATCATAATATTAAAAGATATTTTGATATATTTGACATAATTTCTTTTATGTAAAACCACAAAATGCAAAAATACTCTTAATTTTGTAAAACTTCATGAAAAAAATAATCAAACAAGTTAAAACAAAATGGAATATAATATATCAATTTCTTATCATATTTTATAGATTAAAATAAAAGCATACATTGATGTTCTTCAAGGAGCAAAAACAAAATAGAATGCTATATGAAGTAATGGGAGGCCCCACAAGCATTAAAAGCAGATTAAACAAAGACAAAGCAAAGAAGACATCATAAGTAATGTTAGCAGCAAAAGAGCTAAAAGAGTAACACGTGTAACATCTTTTATGTCCAACAAAAAAAGTACACCTATGAAGCAATATCATACAATCCTTTTAAAGCACAAAAAATGTAAAATATCATAAATGTCCTTGGCTGGAAGCAGGCATGTCCTTCATGACAAGCTTCCATTAGCCGCTTATATATATATAAAATAAAAAAATAGTAGAATATTTGGTAAAAAAAAACTTGTGGTTTGGCCATATAATTTATTATTATTTGTTTTGATACATATATTTGACAAACGTCTCAAATTTTCAGATGTTAAAAAAATTAGTATTTGGATCAAATTCTAGTATTTGAGAGTTTTTTAAAATTTAAAAATTATTCCAAAATTTATATTTTATAAAAGCACACATTATTTATAGTTTTAGACTAAGGTCTCATTTGCTTTAACTTAATGGAGATTTGAAGATGAATGGTTCAAACATCAAATCATTAATTTTATTTTAAAAAATTAATAAAATCTCTTAAGAGATCTTAACCATTTAGTGCTCAGATCTAAAGTCAGAATCTTAATTATTCAAATATGCTTTCCGATTCAGATGTCTTAATTTAAAAAACAACAACTGAGACCTTAATTTCAGTCCTACTTTATTGTACAAAATTTATACATTTACATACATAATTTATATAATATTTATTCGAACTTGCTCTCTAAAATCACTTCCAATTACAAATAGTAGTTTTTTCATATGCAAATCAATAATTTTTTTTTTTTTTTCTTCATATTAATTGTGTTCATTGTAATAACTTTTCACGGATTATATTCACTATAAAATGACAATACAAACTTATGAATATTTGTAAATTTTTAGAACTTATGAATATAAATTATATATTTTTAAAAGTTAAATATTTCCCTCAAAATTTATGACCAAACGCATACTGAAATTTCACTCAAAAATAACTTACAGAAATATTTTGAATTATTTTTACCAAACGATATCATCCTAGTCAAAAAGCAAAGGTACTGTTGGTTGTTACCTAATAAGATATTATAATTCTAATCCCTTGGAAACAAAAACGAAAAGAAGTTAAACCGTTGAAAGAACTTCAGCAATAAATAAATAAATAGATAAATAAATAAAAATTACTCTTTATTTGAAGTGGGACTTGAGGGTGTACAAACACTGCTTTATGCAGTTGTACAAAATGCACTAATAGATGTATTCTCTTAAAGAATAATTTAGTAATTTCGTCTTATTACTCTATATTAGTTTTATGGCAACACGTGTACTATAGGTGTGACCATAATATTCTTCCTTCACTTTTCTCTTCTAACCATCCCCAACCCTACTTTATTTTACTCTCCATTCTCTATATGTGGAGAGTAAAAAAAGAGCATGTCCTCTCCAAGCACTCTCTATATTTCACTTTTTGAATATTATACTATTATTTTTATTATTTTGTAATATTAACATATTATTTTCATATAAGACTTAATTAAATCTCTAATATTCATAATTCTTTTAAAATGTAATATAAATTTTAAAAATATATTATTTAATATATACTATTTTCATCTCGAATTAATAATATTTTCATCACTTTGTGATACAATTTGATGTTATTATTAATTTTCACTATGAAGAATGCACAAAACTTAAATGATAAGATACAAATTTTCATTTAAAAATATAATACATAACATAATAATTTAAATACAAGATAACAATACAATACAATACATAACATAATAATTCTAAAAATCACAACAATAATTTAGTAATCCGAGAGTTCCTTTCTAGATTTAACAATATTCGAAAAAGGAAATATGTAGTGTATGATTTAGAGAAGTTGTGGTTATGATTGTGATTGTGCTTATCAATTTCTTTTTTCAATTATTCGTAGTTGTTCTTTAGAAATTTAGAATGAAATATAATTTAATATTAAATAAAGAATTTCAAAAAATTAAATTTTATATAAAATGAAAATTATATAGGATGATTATTTGGAAAAAAGAAAAAAAAGATTTAGATTATGAAAAAAGAAAATTAAAACGAAATATAAATAAAAATATAATATTGAGGAGAGAGAAGAAGATTATTTTTTAGAGAGTAAAATAGAGAATTAGGTTGGAGTTGGTTGTCTGAAAAAACAGATAACTCTATATTTGGAGAGTAAAATAGAGTGTAGGGTTGTCTGAGAAAAGATTGATTGTCCAGGCTTTTTCTTTTTCAGTTCTGCTACTCTTTCAGTTCGTTCTTCTCTGAGTTTATCTTTGACCATGTTCTCTGTTTGTGCTCTCCCCTAATTTTTATATGTGATAACATTCAGTTCTAAGTGTTGTTTCAGTTCCATAAATTAGGGTTTAGTTCTGCTCTAATATCAATGAGAAGCTTTCATAGAATAAAATTGAATTTACTGAAGGCTATTGTGAAATTTTCTAAGTCTTTGGCTCTTTTGTTAGCCGATTTTTTTACACGCGAATGCTCTTTTTGTCAATTTTATAGTTGTCAATGGCATTAAGAAAAATTCGAAGAGAATACAAGAAGCCTATGTTAGCAAAATTCCCAAAAGTTAGTACGTAATACATTATATTTTGTCAATTTGTGAAAGTCATTCAAGTTTCGCTTTCCTTTGATTTCCCCCCTCTTTTGATATAAGTTCACTACATAGACCTCTTTGTGTTAAAATTAAATGAAAGGAGAAGTGCTCAATGATTTAAGTAGACTAAGTAATTTAGGATTTTTGTGATGTTTACTTTGTGGTTATACTTTTTCTTGATGATTTTGCGGGACTTATTTTCAAATTCCCAAAATTTAGTACGTAATAAATTTAGTGTGTTTGTGTTAAGACAATTTAGTGCTTCGTCACTAAAATATTATATTAACTACAAAAATAAAAATTGTCCCCAAATGCATAGACATTTGTGACGAATTTATTTGTCATAAAAAGTGTAACTTTTTTGTAATTAATAGTATGTTTTGTCACTAAGAATATTATTATTAGTGAAAAAATTAAATTATCACTAATTATTTTGTTCAATCAGTGACGACATCAAATATCTCTAAAGATATATGTATTTCGTAGTTGAAAAAATACAATATCGTCACTAATGACTATTTTTTTATATACAATTTTTTTTTTGTCCTTAAATGTAAAAATTAGGGACAAATTTATTATTATAAAAAGGGTTAATAATTTTGTGATTAAATATATCATTTTGTCACTAAAAGTGTTGCTTTTATCGACGACATATATTGTCCCTAAATATTATCATGAGTAGTGACAATTACAATTGTCACAAAATAAAAAGATAATTCATATTCAATAAAAGGGGCACTAGGACAATACATTTTGTGTCACTGAATGTAATTAACTTGTGATGAATTAATTTAAATAAAATTCACCCATGATCATACAATAAAAACAACTAAAATTATACTAAATTAATAATATGTCATTACAAACTCCTAAAATAAAAGTAAAATATGTCCAATGACAAGAAAATCAAACCAAAAATATACTAAATATTACTCCTATACAAAGACATATAAGTAAAAATTCTTTCCAAAATATCAATAATGTGGTAACACATAGCTTGTAATCAATCTTGATTCATTTCTCACCCTTTATACCTGTACAAAGAGAGAGAAAATAAAACAAAAATTTAGATTGAGATATTTATACTAGAGTCAAAAGTAAAATATGTAACACAATTTGTCTTTCATATGTTCTATTGCCCACTTTTATAAGGCTTATTGGATGGATTGTCCCTTGTATTACAATTATATATATATATATATATATATATATATATATATATTAATACTTTCTAATTTACAATATAAATTTTATCATTACAAGTTTAACACAAGTGAAAGTTTATGGAGTATATATCATCACAAACTACTCTACATGGCAACATAAACTCTATCATTCATGAAAACTATTAACTATTAAAATATAATGTAATCTATGTAGGAATTATCACATTCGAATCAAACATGTGTGAATTAAAGGAGAAACTACATATAACTAGAATTTATAGCCTCATCCATTTTGTTGCAAAAAAAAAAAGACGAGAGTTCTAAAAAACAAAACTCAAGCAATTTCTTAGAACAGAATAGAAAAAGGCCATCAATTATAAAACAAATTAATGAGATTAAGAAATGACACAAATCTTTTTTATCTAGCTCATTTAACTAAAAATTGAATTATTATGTCAGTTAATTAGGTGCATGTTATCAACAATGTAATTCGCATTTGCTAAATACAAAAGCCCTAAAATAACTCATGAATGTGGCAGGTGAATACAAAAGCCAAGAACTGATATTGTTTAGGCAATGAATAAAAGTCTCTTAATTGAAACAAATATTTCATTAAATAGACTTCATTCATTAAATAGAGATATAAAACTTTAACCCAATCTTCATTTCAATCAAATTACAAATAAAACAAAACTATAGAAAAACTTATCACATAATTACATAAATTTCCATAAATAAATTAAAAGATAAGGTCAAGTTGAGTACCACAAATGAAGAAATAAGAACCGCAAAATTTTGATCGAAACTCGATTAAAGCGCTCATAAATACTTTATTTGGTGTTAGTGTGTATTGTATTTTTGTTTCCGTGTGTGGTTGTTGCTTTGCGTGTATATTGTTTTTTTATTTGGTTTTTGCTGATCGTCCCTTTTTTTTTTGTGTGTTTTTGTGTGATGGTAGTATAGGAGTTATTTTTTCCTTTTGTTCTTTTTTGTCGTTTGCTGGGTTTGGAGCAGTGTAGGTGTGTTGTTGATTCTTTTAGTTTTGGTTTATTGTTGTGTTAATACATGTAATGATTGTGTGTGTGGGTAGATAGTGGGTAAACAATCAGGATAGTGGGAGGAAAATAGGATGGTGTAGGTGCAGTAGTGGGGTAAGAGGTAGTTTAGGTTGGTTTTTATTTATTTATTAAATTTATACAAAAATTATAAATATATTAGCTAATTATTTTGAACTAATGAAAATATAAGAAAAGATAATTAGTTAATCTAATTAAAGAAAATATTAAAATTACTAGCTTATTTATTAAATCTAAAGTAAAAGAAAACATATAAAAAAATTAAATTTTTTTATTTCTTTTTAAAACAATTGAAAAAATAAAACTTACCTAAAATTGCGATTCAATTTTTTGTGCTTTTCAAATCATTTAAAATAAACTTAATAAAATAAAATTAAAATAAAAATATTTAATTTCAATTTTAAAAAAATATTTAAGCACTAAAAATAATGTAAAACTTAAGTTTGATAAAAAATTACATGTCTACAAAATATATTAAATCAAATATAATAATCTATAAAATGACCTAATTAACTGTAGATGTATGAGGATATGAGGGTTTTAGAATAAAGAATTCAAAATATGGCCAAACGATTGCAGTCTTAGCTGAATTGAGTGGCCTATTGTATTAGGAATTTAGTCAATTGAATTTAAATATTGCCAAATCGAATCAATTAGCTAAATTCGATTGAAGTTGAAATAAGACTAAGTAATTATCGATTAATTATTTGAGGTTCTTAATTTAAATAAGACAAATTATTTCTTAAGACATAAGTTAATTAATAATTATACATAAATATGAAGTTAACTAATTTAGAGTTATATATGTATGTGTGTGTGTATATAATGTATATACAAAGTATTTAGAGAATTTATTTAAAATATTTTTGAAATTTTCAAAAATAATGATTTCAAATTGAAGAAGCTAGATAATTAATACGAAATGCATATGATCAAAATTGGGTGTCAACACTCGTGATGATTGAAAGGTGCCCTATCTTATAATTGTATATAATCAATGTTTATACACACTTATAAAGTGCAGGTTATTTAAAAATTATCTACAATTGATTTGTGTATGTATTGTTTAATTATGTATAACAATATAAAAATGTATATAAGCACCTTTTATACAATATTATACACGTATATACAAGTGTATACACTATTTTAAATTAAAAAATTATTCAATATAATTATAAAGTTATATAAAATTAAAATTTCAACTATATTAAAAGAAATACTAATTAATACTCGGTTCACTTCGATCGGTAAATCAAATTTAAAAAAAATATTGATACCCACAATGATAGTACTTTATCTTAATATATTCAAAATCTTAGTTGGTTAATTTCTTTCATTTGTGCTTTCATTTTTTTTAGTTTATTTCAATTTTCACACGGATGAAAAAGGTAATAGAACCCATGAAATATTTTGCATCTTTGCAGTCTAAGTTTGTAAGTCGATATTATCTCTATAGAGTTGTTCTACGTAAAAGGATCCACTACTAATTATGTATGTATTTTTAGACAGAAGCAAATAGATCGAGTTAGTATGTACAGTTACCAACAAAAAATAAAATGTTCTCTTCTTTAGTGGTTAACAGTTCATAATCAGCGTGATTTTTTAAAATTTTTTCACATAAAATAAATAAAAGATTTGATATTATTATTCAATTTCTCTACGTAAAATCAAATGAACAGATTAATAAAATTGATATATTTCAAAATTAAAAAAAATCTTAAAAATGGTGGAAAATCTACCATTTTATAAATTCAGCTTCTAAGATATCAAATAAATTCTTGTTAATAAAGTCGTTGGAGTACAAAATTTGGAATCAAAATATACAAGTAATTTTTTTTAAATTTTATTCTAATTGCAGGAAATTCATTTCTATTAAATATAAATAAATTTCTTTCTACAACTAACGAGTAATAACATTTTTCTTTTTATAATAAATTTTAGCATTCTCAAGTCATTAGTACCAATAATATATTTCATTTCATCTTCCATTGAATCAGAATCAGGACTTGTATCTTCTTTTACCATGAATTTTGTTTTGATCATTGAGGTAAGGTTCTTTTCTTCAGAGTAATTTGAAGAAAAAGTAGTGGGAAAGAGAAACAACTAAAAAAAATGGGTTAAAGACCTAATTTCACATAGACATGAGTTCTATTTGTATAAAAATAGTCATGAGACCAAACATGATAAATTTTTGAATACTTAAAGGACTAAAACTAGTAAATGCATAGTCAAGAGACTAAAAGTGGTAGGTATATAATTAAGAGACCAAACATGACAATATTTTGAATAGTTAAAGGACTAAATATGATAAATGTATAGTTATAGGACAATTTTAGACCTACTTTAATAGTTGAGGGACCATTTATGAAATTCTCTAATTATGAACAATCGTACCCAAAATGATTTTTTTTTTAGAAAATAGTTGAATTATTCAACTACAAATTCTAAGTCGTAGCTATTTAATACCTTATATATTTTGTGACAATTTTTTGTTGTCACTAAATCGTAGGTTGATTAGAGACAATAAAATAATTGTCACCAATTGTTTATATTATTAGTGACGAAAATAAATGTTACAATAAAATCTAAATTTTTATAGCTAAAATTTAGAATATTTAACTACAAGCTCTAATTTGTCACTACTTTTGTATCAACATATTGTTTGAGACGAAATTATTTTGTGTCTAAAAATTAATTAATTTTAAGAAAAAAATAATTTGTCACAAATTAAAAACATCATTAGTGACGAAATAATGTGTCATTGGTAACTTTAAATTCGTGACTGATAGTACTCAATAAATGGCGCCAATGCATTTTTTGGTGGGAAACTTTAGTGGACAAAACTTTGCTACGAACTATTATGTTTTGTCACCAAAAGTATCTGCCTTGTACATTTAAGCACGAAAAGTAATTTTTTTCACTAAAAGTGAACAATTAATGACAAATTTTATGCCGTAGCTAATAATTTCATAGCTATATATCATATTTGTTGTAGTGAAAGACTATTTGAGTATGTTTGTGTCTCTATCGTGTAAGTTGTTTGTTGATCCATGTGTACATATGGTGTGAACTTTAAGCTTCTGGTATATGTCAGTTTTATTTATTAATGGCATTTGTTGAAAGTACTTATGCAAATGATGTATATAAAGATAAATTTATTATTTATTTCTATCGGTGTCATCAAATTTTTCATTGTTTCACTTGTGAGAGCTATTAAGATCCCCTTTTAATAATGGAAAGAAGACACGTGCCAATTATTTTGAAAGCATTGTATTGTTTGGATTTAGTTGTTGCTATTATTGTTTTTACCATCCCATATTTTTAAGGATCATGATTGTAACATCTCGCATCTAGAAACGACTATAAAGAGTTTAAAATATGTAAAATAATGAATTTTGGAAAGAATAAGGAAATCTGGAAATTTTGTCTAAGTTAAGAAAGTGAGTTTTGGCCATTTTCAAACGGCCATAACTCCTAGCTCAGGAGGATTTAGGAGCAGCTTTTGATATGGTTGGAAAGCCCTTGGAGAGATCTTTCCAACGCCGCTGAGATTGCACGATTTCAACATCGTATGAGTGAGATATGCCTTTCGGAAGTTGGGTTGTTGGATTGAGGAAAGTCCCAATCCGGATTTAGGGAAGGGCAAAGTAGTTTTTTCTCTAATTAATTTCCTAATTCGTTTTTAGGGGTTTATTGGGGGTAAAAACATAACTTAATTTAGTTTTGGAAAATTAGAATACGCTTAGGGCTTGGAGAAAAGAGAAAAGAAGAAAGAAAGGGAGAAAAGCCAAGATTTCGCCAAGAACGTCAAGCGTTTGGAGTGGAATTCGTCGGGGGTGATCCCTATTAAGGTATGTGAGATCTTTTAGTGATGGGTTAGTTCACCCACACACCAACTTGTTTCAATTCAGCGATTTTGAGTTGTTTACATGTTAAAAAGTGAAGTTCTTGAAAGATATCGTTAAGTTCTTGGTTGATTGTGTTGTTGAAGTTTCTTGTTGATTTGATTCGTGTTTCCGGGTAGATTTTTGAGTTAGATCTGTTGTAAGTTGAGAGTACTAATGACCCTAAGTGTTTGGGAAAGGAACTAGGGAAGATTGGAGGGTTTAGAGATGAAAAGCAAAGGAGAAAAGTCGGAATTATCTGGGTAAAGGGGTGGGGCTCCGCGCCAGCCAGCGCTCCCCAAAGCAGTGTCTGACATTTTGGCCTTGGGGAGCCGCACCAGCCAGTGTGCCACAGCATGTTCTCTGAGGTTTGGGGCCTGCGCCCCATGCCTCTCAGAGCGCCAAGGACGCTAGTTCAGCCCATTTCCCCCCATCTTTTTGTACTAGTTTCTAAGTGATGTACCTATGTTTCCTAGTTGATTCTAACACTCTAAGGTACATCTAACCATCATGAAATCATCCATAAACATGAGATCATGAACCTTGAATCCATAATCCAATTCAAGGAAAGTTATGATCAAAGTCAAAGAAGTTAAAGAGTCAAGTCTAGAAGTTAAGAAGCAAGTAAAAGCAAAGTTTCTTAAGGTTTTCAAGAGTATTTAACAAACGTTTTAACTTCGTTTTAAAGCTCGAGTTTCAAGTTAAGCAAAAAGTAAAGAGTTGAGTCCATTTCTCAAAAAGCTATAAGGGAACTAAATATTCCCAAAGAGTTTATAAATGTTTTTACACATTTGAGCAGGAAAAGGGAACATCGATTCCGAGAGAGCTTGTAAGCTAAGTTTTTGAGTAATTACCTCAATTCAAAGAAAGAGTTTTGATTTTTACAAACATATGAGCTAAGTATATTTTGGGAGTAGTATTGAGCACCGATATGGGGATGTGAGTTCATATTAACTAAAGTCTCCATAAACCATGTAGCCATCATGAGTAGTAAATGATCATACTTTTTAGATGACTCCTTAAGATGGCTGTAGCATAGACTAGTGGATCCACTAAGTTAAGCGTTAGATATGACGGCAAAGTATAGGACAGTTCTGACAGCGTGGGCAAGATGTTGTATCACCACTTAGGCTCATAGTGGTGGTTGTCGATTAGAGAATCTCCCACAAAAGTTATATTACTTTTATATATATAAGTAAAGTTGAGTTTGTTATTGCTTTATCTTTAACGAACTAAGTTGTTTACACTGTTTTACAAGCTTTATATATATATATATTGCATGTGTCTTATTGCTTTATAATGAGTTCAGTTATTCATGAGTTGTACAGAACCAAGGTAAGTGTTCCTTTTTACTCTTTTCAAGCTTAAGTTGTTGTTTAGCATTCCAACTCGCATACTCGTACATTCAATGTACTGATGCCAGTTGGCCTGCATCATTTTATGATGCAGACACAGGTAACCAGGATCAGCATCCAGTGCCTCATTGATCCAGTTGAGCACTCAGAGTCAGTGGTGAGCCTCTTTGCATTCCGGAGGACTCTTTTATTCGCTTTTAGTCTTTCATTATTAGTATGTTGTGGGGTCTGTCCCAACATCCATCTCAGTATTATAGAGGCTTCATAGACAATCAAACAGTTAGTTATGAGTCTCTCATCTATGTAAATTGTTTTGAGACAGAAGTTGCCAATTTGGCTAAGATGTTTTCATTTTAAACTATTATATGAGTTTATTTTGTTGAGTTAAGTCTTCCGCTGAGTTAAGTAAGTCAGACCAAGGGTTCGCTTGGGGCCAACAATGGTCTCTGAGTGCCAGTCTCACCCAAGGTGTAGGCTCGGGGCGTGACAATGATCATCAGATGTTGGGCCTGTGCTTAAGCACGGTAACACCCCAATTATAGTGTAAGTGTCACTGATTTCCAAGAAGTTTCAAATGTGTACTTGAAGATCTTCTGAGGGAGTTTAGTGAATTGCCCAGTAGAGTATCAATTGCACCATGTTTTGTTTAAGCTCGAATCTACGGTAGGTGGTAGTTTCTTAATGCTGAAAGTAGCATTAATGGTGAGTGGGATTGCCACATCACGAACTATCATCGCTGCCATCTTTACATGTGCTTCATCTTCAGCAGTTCTACCTGAGTAATAAGGTACTGCAGAGTCGCTTTCCTTCTTCGATAATGTAACTATCGTTCAAGCTATGCAAATAGCTCCACAAGTTCTCTGTTCTTATCCAATGCAATGGTCTAAATTGCCTGCAAAAAGGAACAACTAAGATCAAGTTATCAACATTTGAACACTGAATATATAGATTTGGAAAAATTAAATATAGACTTATTCTAAAGTCTCCGGTAGCGGCACAAAAACCTTGTTGCTCCGAAATCCACATTGAAGTGTACATGGTCGCGCAAGTAATATATTATATCTAACAAAGCCAGATTATCGAACTTAAAGGACTTACGATTATTCTAAATCGAATTTATCTAATACCCACATTTTAATGCAAGTGTGCCACAAAAGTTTGGTTTATATTTATAACTAAAAATGCAAGAATTTAAGACTTAGAATAAGTAACAACGATTCATTTCAAATTGGATGTTAACAATAATTGGAATTCATGCTTCGTATTTCTTCAATGGATTTCAGATGGTTATCAAATTGCTGATCTACAAGGTTAATATTATGATCATGATCTCCCGACACTACCCCAATTGATAGTCTAACTACATAATTGAGCAGGATAGACTAAATCAAATGCAAATCATTAAGCTATCTTCTTATTTCTTAACCAAGAACGACACCTAGGTACATCCCCATCCTGGATACAAATAAATTCTAGTGATATGCAAAAAAAGATCATGCTCTTTGTATTCCACGTTCTATTCCTCTATTCATCTCCCGAGTTCAAGAGAAGATAATAAATTTATTCTAATGACTATCAAGCATCAAAATAGTAATACAAGAACACAAGAGTAATTTAAGTGATACCCAACTTCATCCATAAAATAAATAGTCAACAATCATTCGTAGCCCCCAGAACAGGGGTTCTTAGCTACTCATGCTAATAAAAAATATAGAGATAATTGTTTTCATCCAAATCAATGACTAAGAAAATGTAGAAGAAAGAAACCTAAGGTGAATTCTATTCCTTTGCTCTTGCACTTGAAAAAAAACAGAACCCTACGAAAGAGACATAATTTTCTATTTATAGGGTTAAGGAAATAATCTCTTTTCCTTCTTGCATTTGAAATCCTAAAATTTGGGATTTTCATTGGGGCGGCGCGCCACCATAGCGCCAGATTTGGGTGCCAGACATAGTCACTAAAAAATCTATCACTTATTTTAGACCGCAAAATTTAAATACTCCGTGATAAGTCAAATCAACTCATATAAAATAAGACGGAGGGAGCAGTATATTATATTTCGTGGTGTTTTGATAACATAGATTTCCCTTAATCATTTTCTTGTCCTCTTTTTGTTATTTTGGGAAAAAGAGTAACTCAATGTAAAAAGAGTGTAGACACTCTTATCCTGTTGTGAAGATGGTCATGTGTCCTAATCCTAATATAATATAGAGAGAACTTCACTAACGGCCACACATGGCCTCCATCCCCTTCAAACCCCTTCAACCAACTCAATTCCAATTCCAACTCCAACTCTATTCTTCAACGATTCTACTAAACCCCTTCAAGTTTCATACTACTCTACCAAGAATTTCATCTTCCATTCATGTCACTCACGTGGAGACAACAGAGCAAGAAATTTCACACACCAGAAGAGATAGTAAAACTAATAGTAACGAAAATGGTTCTGGGTTTTCCTCCTTTACTCCCAAATATAAGAGAGTTGATTCTGGTCAGGAAAATGGTGCCAAAAGAGTTGTTCTTAAAGACAGAAATGCAAAATTGAAACCTAAAAGAAGGACCTCTGAATCTTCCTCTTCCTCTTCTACTAATAATAATAAGGCGGTGGAGTCAAAGAAGAGTAAAATTGATTCTACATTGAGGATTGGATTAGATATGTGCTCAAAAAGAGGGGATGTACTTAGTGCAATTAGGCTATATGATTTGGCCTTGCTACAAGGAATAGTAATGGGACAGTATCACTATGCTGTACTTCTCTATCTTTGTGCTTCTGCAGCTACTGGTCTCATTCACCCAGCAAAAAGTGGAAGTGGTAGTAGGACTTTGAATGCTCCCAATGAACCTTCTTCTCATAATAACAGCAACGAGTTTAACGCAATTGACCATGATTCACATTTGTTGGGCTCTTCCACTGTAGATGGATTTGTTCAACGTATGAAGAGTAGTGCAAAAAGTTGTAATATACAAAGTGTAAGACATGATGACAGTGGAATTAAAGTGAGTGAAGATGTAAGACATTATGCACTTACAAGGGGTTTTGAAATCTATGAGAAAATGCTCTCAGATAAGGTACAAATGAATGAAGCAACCCTTACATCTGTTGCAAGAATGGCAATGGCATTAGGCAATGGTGACATGGCATTTCATGTTGTAAAGAAAATGAAAGAAGATGGAATAAACCCCAAACTACGATCGTATGGTCCTTCCTTATCTGTTTTCTGCAATAACGGGGATGTCGACAAGGCATTTATAGTTGAACAACACATGTTGGAGAATGGTATCTATCCAGAGGAACCTGAGCTGGAGGCACTTCTAAAAGTAAGTATAGAAGCTGGTAGGAGTGAAAAGGTGTACTATTTGTTGCATAAGCTTAGAGAAGGAATTCGACAAGTCTCACCTTCTACTGCAGATTTGATTGACAAGTGGTTCAACAGCAAGGTAGCTTCAAGGGTGGGAAAAAGAAAATGGGATGTAAGATCCATACACAAAGCTATTAAAAATGGAGGTGGTGGCTGGCATGGACAAGGCTGGTTGGGTAATGGAAAATGGACTGTATCACGTGCAATCGTTGGCTCTGATGGCTGCTGCAAATGCTGTGCTGAGAAGCTCGTCACCATTGATCTTGATCCCGAAGAAACTGAAAAGTTTGCCAAGTCAGTTGCTTCTATAGCTGCGCAGAGAGAGAGAAATTCGAGCTTCCAGAAATTTCAAGTACGTTTTACTAACTGCTCTGATGATTAGTTAGTTGTTCTTGGATCATTAGTGCCTTTTATGAGGGTGAAACATATTTTGATGGCTGCAGAGATGGCTTGATTACTATGGACCATTTGAAGTTGTTATTGATGGTGCAAATGTTGGTCTTTACAGCCAAAGAAAGTTTAGGCCATCTAAGGTAAAGTATTGGGTGCCTTGTTAATGAAACATGATATTTTTCAAAAGCTCAGGTTTTTTGCTTTCTCTAATAGACAATTTGCATTCAGGTCAATGCTGTCGTCAATGGAATTCGTCAGATGCTTCCTTCAAAAAAGTGGCCACTAATAGTTTTGCACAATAGACGTATTACTGGAGATAAGATGGATGAACCATTCAATAGATCGTTAGTTGAGAAGTGGAAAAATGCGGATGCGATCTATGCAACACCTACTGGGTCAAATGATGATTGGTGAGACCTGTAATCTTTTATTTCAAGGTCGTTTTCGGTGCATATTCTTAATGCCTTGTATTGAGTTCTTTTTCTAATTCGTCCTAGTGGGAAATGAACTTTTTTCCTCAGGTACTGGCTGTATGCAGCTATAAAATTTCGGTGCTTGCTTGTGACCAATGATGAGATGAGGGACCATTTGTTTCAACTTCTGGGAAATGACTTTTTCCCAAAATGGAAGGAAAGGCATCAGGTTAGTTCTACACTTCAGGAATAGCTGCATGAAATATTGAATTTATTTTTCCAATATGCATGTAACAAGACAGTCATGCATAGGATTCAAAGTAGATTATGACATTAATTTACTATCCAGAAGTATATTCCTCTTGATTGATTGATGCTATATTGCATCGATACAGAGGTTACGTCCAGGGGTAGAGGAATTATCTGGGGTGGGGGAGTTGGTTATGGGTATTGAATTATGTATATGCAGAACAAGGTTCTGGAGACAAATGGCCTATAGTTGGCTGGTTCTCTAACTTACCTCCTCTAGCCATCATAACTATTTTTCCTCATATGAGTTAATATTCTCTCTGTAAAGCAAAGTGATCCCTCTTTCTTAGCTTACCTTGCTAAGGGCTACCTCCATCTCCTCATGCATATGCATTAATATCATATAAACTTGAATTTCTCACAGTTATCTGATAAAGGATTTTCCTTTTCTTCATGGAAGGTGCGTTTCAGTTTCTCTGAAACAGGTCCAGTGTTTCACATGCCGCCTCCATGTTCTATTGTAATTCAGGTCAGTGACACCTTCTAATCGATATGCTCTGCTATATAACAAATAATATGCTCATGAAACCAAAATACAAATATAGTTCAGCCCTTCTTATCTATCTTCAGATACAAAATGTGTACTCGAGATTGAGCACATATTAAAAAAGTGGTGCACGTGTTGTCATTTAACAAAACCTTTAAATGTAATTCTGTTCCTTTATGTCTCCAGGAGTCAGAAGAAGGATACTGGCATGTACCAATTGCCTCAGAACTTGAATCTGAAGAGGAAAGGACGTGGTTGTGCATTAGGCGTGCCAATTCACCTATGGCAAATCAAGATTCTTCCACTGTAAACATATGTAAGTGCCTTTTACCAAAAAAGGGTAAACTGATATAAGAAGATAGTCTTTTGTGAAATCTGACAGATTGGCCAAGTCGCCTAAGTGCCAAATTTGGCTCAAATATCCTCCAAAACATCCCTTGTACATCTTGAAAATGTCATCTTCTTACTGATCCCCATTCCTTATTCTTGTTTTCTAGCTAAAAGAGAGAAATATCAAAAGTTGACACTGTATATAGCCTTAAGATTTGAATGCATGATTTTAACTCAAAAACTTCAGACTCGCTGTATTTTCAAACTTCCCTTCCCCAACTCTATGAATTCTCAGTTACTTATAAACTGATTTGTCATGTACACCTTTCACCAAGATTAGCCTGCTTGAGAATATTTGGTAAATATGCCGGGGGCTGATCACTTTTTGGTCCGCCTTTTAGAGTTCAGCCACCGGTTGAAGTGTTGATACATAATAACCAGTTTTCAGTTACAAAGATCATTTTTCCCTCAACTTCTTCGTTTGAAAGTGGCAGAGAGCTGCATCTTCATCTTCTCTATGATCTCCCTGAAATTTGAACTGCATAGTTCAAACTACAGGAAAACATATTTCCAGGAGTTTGAATTGCCTCAGAAAAAATTGATCGCGTTTGAACTTTTATCAGTTCAAAGTCCAGGAATTTACCTTAAGTTTGAGGAAAGTTTCTTCACTAACATAGCAAGTCCTGCAGGAAACGTGATTCCAGTCTCAATTATTATCTAGGATGAGTGACTCAGAGGGGGGAGGGGATCATATTAACAGAGAACTTTGAGATACAAACGTAGTTCAGTGTACCAGTACATCCAAAGACCCATAATTAAGATGAGGAGCATGACGACGATAATAGCGATCAAAGCTGAATGCCTGCAAAGTGCCATTTGCACATTAATATCAGATGTTGAAGCAAAAGCAAAGATGAAAAATTAAAATTAAACTAAATTTGAGATGTACACAATATTCATATTGCAGACGCTACGTATCTCGCCTTTCTCTCGCTTGGCGAGAGTGGTTCAAATTTTTGGACTTCTCGCACTTTTTATCGCCAAGCTAGACCCTTGACCTGTCCAAAATGCTTCGAACTCCAATACATTGTCCTGGAGTTCTAACTTTAAAAAGTGAAACTCCATAATAGTGTCATGGAGTTCGAAATTATTCAAATGAAACTCCATGAATTTTTCTTGGATTTTGAACTGCACAAGCTCAAACTCCAGGAACTTTTTGAACTCCAGCACAGTGCTTAAGTTTCATATGTAAAATTTTCGACCTGCAACAGACTGTGCTGCAGTTTTTCCATGTTCTCATTATGGGTATTCTGTCCAAATTTGGTTTTCGTATTGAAAAGCGGCTAAAGTTTGAATAGTTATGGAACAGTGGCTAAGTGTCGATTAGGCGTCATGAAAGTGGCAATTTGTATTGTTTTCAAAGATTTGGGGCTTATACCAGTTATTCTTTATGTCCAGCTCCATCAACTTTGATAGTATCAAGTTTTCCAAAGTAGATAGTGCTGTTTCTTTCAATGGAATTGCAAGAAATGTATAGTACATTAAAAGAGCATGGCTAAACGTTAAATGGTCTGTGTGCATGTTCTTTTACATCCTTATCTCAAGATAAATATGTGAAGACATGTATGGATGATTGGATGTAAAATCAAACATTTTAATTAATCACACAAATGTCCAAGATCTTTTAAATTTTAAAGCATTCGATCCTCGGATTAAATTCTACTTTCGTTGTTTTGTATTAACAGAGATATATACCTGATATGAACCATTACTTTCATTGAATAGCAATCCATAGTCTTGTGTACCTTTTCCCGAAGAAGTTGAAATTGTATATAACATGTTTATTTAGAGTTGTTGTATGTCAATGTCATGCAGCCAAAAATGTTGGTGATCCCACTCACAAATGCCCTCCTACGTCATCAGACCCTCCTCACAACCAGGGAGATGCAAGGTCAAGCACAAGAAGGAAAAATCAAGTTAAGGTGACAGGAAAAACGCATGGCAGCTATGGTCGGGGTAAGGAAGCACCTGAAGAGATATATAGAAGCCTTAAAAATATATTACAACCGTCAATAACCTCAGATCATTGTTCTATTCTTCCAGAACTGAAGGCCGCAGAGGAGTTAGGGAGTTGCGTAGTCGATTTCCAAATATAATCTCTTTAGTGTGGACTTTGGACCTTTTTGACACAAAAGATGGTGCAAGTAGCCTCCGTTCCAGTAGGTATATATACCACATACTTGAACAAGATCAGTTTAATTTGGATCTTTCTGCCATGTAGATTAGATAGGAGTTTTCTGGTATTAGGGAGGAGAAGAAATGGGATGGCCTTGTCTTGGGTTCTTATTGTAACAGCACTTTGTATGATTTTTGCCAGCATTAAAGGTAGTTTTATTAGTCTTTATGGTGAATACTTTTCTTCAACATTTTTTTTGCCTAAATCTGTATGCCAGGTGCAACAAATAATTTGAATCAACACAAATTGATTTTGGACTCGACCTGTGATGGAAGCTACTTCTCTAAACACGTAGCATTTAGGCTGACCCTTTGATAAGAATTGAATTATTTGAAACAAAAACACGAAATAATGTCGAACCAAGAAACTTTGCAAGTTTATACGACTCTATTGACATGCGAGTAGTGGTTAGACCAACTTTGTTGTATGGAGTGGAGTGTTGGTCAATCCATATTCAAAAGTTGCAAGGGAGGGAAATGAGGATGTTGATATGGATGTGTGGACATACCAAGAGCAATAGGATTAGGAATGAGAAAATCAGGGATGAAGTGGGAGTGGCCTCCCGAGGGTCTTTGGGAAACAACCTCTCTACCCTGCAAATATAGTGATAAAGTCTGTGTACACTTTATCCTCTTCAAACTCCATTTCACTGGGCTTCTTGTTGTACTTTATGACCTATTTGTCATTTCGGACGTAGTAATTTCTATACCTGTCTCAAAACATCAATGACCACACCGTACAATTACCATATATATATATATGACAAACGCCTATTAGAGAAAAGTTGCAACATAAGTTTAAATTATTTCCATATAAGGTAGAACAGTAGGATGGTGTGCCTTGAAGCAGGAGTTTTAAGTTTTTTCCACAAGGCATAAATAGTGAATATGTCAGAAGTCAAAACTATCCTAAAGAGAAGATGTACAACTCAACCTAGAATCAAGAAAACTAAGAAACACCTACAATGTCCTAGGTAGTAGTCATATATTCATATAGGTGGCCTCTATATGAACTAGACACAGCTCCACAAACAATTTTATGACACTTTCAAATTCAAAGTTCTAATATCAAGTGTGTTATGCCCTAACTGAATTCTATTTGATGCTATGGAATCACATCGAAAGCACCTTATAGAGATATGAATCACTACAATTTCCAATTTAATTATTTTATTCAGTTGTATTGATTTTTAAAGCTGAGACAATATTTAATAAAAATACACAAGATAATGTGAACAATAATAATTTGTGAAAATTCATTAAGCATGGAGAAAAACGTAGACCCAAGTCGATCAACGAATTTAGCATCTCTACTCATAACACCACACTTGTCTATGGAGCTTCTAAGAACCTGAAACTAATAAGAAATAACAAATGACTCTATGAACACCATAAACAAGAATGTGGGCTTACCAACAACTTGAAAGCAGTAAGTACTCATGTGTCGTGGATTTACGACACTTGTAATGCTTAAAACTTAGGATTATTGTAAGTCTTTGAGCACATTTTTTGTAGATTTGATGTGTTTTGTCAATGTTTTACAAGAAAACAAGATTTTGGTCACTGAATGTTAGAAGTCAGGAGTGCAGAGAAGATTTTGTCATTTATGAGCCATTCTACAAATCGTGGTCTAAACCAAGAGTCGTAGATGAAAGATTAGAGAATGTGAAATAAAGTCTGAGGTTTACGAGCAATAGAAAGAGCTCTAAAAGGTTTCACGAGGCCTAGAAACAAGATCGTAGAAAAAGTATTGAAGATATGTAAAAGTGGGCTGCCAAACCACGAATGCATAAGACAGACTGTAGAAGCTTGTATGAGCCGTAAACAAGCGCCCATAGATGAGATTCATAGAGTTTGGAAAATAAAAGCCTGAAGACTACGATGAAACATGACGAGCCGTAGAACATTACATAGACTGTAGATCTCGTCCGTGGAAAATGTCCTGGGACTGAATATTCACTGTCGAAGACTCCATGAGCCGTGAACCACGGCCCATACTTGGGATTGTAAAAGCTGCCGAATTTCAGCTTTCCCAGAACAGTTTAGATAGGGTTTTGTATGTCCACCCACTTACTTCTACATTCCCAATTCTTATAAGGAATAAAACTCTCGTGATCTTTTCACTTTTCACCTCAGAGATGTATTATTCAGTATGTGCTACAGTTTTGAACTTAGTTAATCTTCTTTTATTATTTAACTAGTGAAAATGGTCACCTTCGCGCGAGCATTATTTTATAATGTTAAATAAAAAAATTTATTAAATATACAAAGTTATTTATTTTAAAATATAGTCAATTGATAAGTTACATAAATTAAAATGGGCGAAGTAAAAAAAAATTAAACTTTTTTTGAGATATAAAAAACAAAAATTTTCACGTGTAATAAAAGAGTTATATATTTGTACGAATAAAAAAATAAAATTTTTGGGGAACCCCTTTAAATGATAGAGGAAAGCATTCATTCCAAAATACTGACAACATTATTTATGACATTTGAGGTTTATTCGACCTTAAGACTCACATCTTATACTATTCTGTCTATTCATGACATTTGAGGTACAATCCCCAGCTCTTAAAAGAGTGTTTCAACAGAACCATCCCTTCTCCCACGACACATACACGCACACCTTATTCCCAAGAAACATGCCAAAGAAGAATAAGCTAAAGAAAATTTTGCTTTCCAATTCAAATAAAGATCCTCACTGGAACAACCAGATAAAAGCTCAAAGTGGTAAAAGAGTGTATACCTTGTGTGGAGCACCAATAAAGTCATAAGGGACACATCTTCTGTTTACAACATCGCAGATCAAAAGTTTCTGACTATTGTAAGTGGTCAAGATTGATATCTTATTCGCAGGATATCCAAGTAATCGCATATACATATAGACACTGACTATGTATTCAGCCTCTCCCTCATTTTCATAGAACCAAGGGGAAGGGGCACTTTCACATCTGCCATTGTAATCGGGCACATCTACCAACCGATAGTCATATGAGAATCAAGCATTTGCTTTATGGAAGACGCATTCTCCTTCACATAAGGCAGATCCCCCAGTTCTCTGTATCTCCAAGTGTAAAGCCGTGCCCTACCCTGCGCATTGAGCTCAATATATGGAATCCCTAGTCTGACAAATCTTGTGAAGAGACTCTGATCCATGTGGCTGTACTTCTGAAAAGCCATATTTTTCACGACAGGGGGCAATTGATGATGGTCGCCAATCAGTATACAGCGTTTAAGCCGAGCATAGCCATCTTCCTGCCTCTGAAGCAACATTGGGATGAAAGTTTCAATTTCCAAAATTTGGGCATTTCTTCCATCAACAGATTGTCATACTTAAAATCCACTTGAAGAAAATCCTTCCTTTTAAGTGCTGCATGAGTGCAGGTCATTGCCACAATTTTTGCCTGTTTGGTCATCAGGTAATTAGACCGATCAACAGTGGACTTGAGCAATTCAATTGCTCTACATTCTTCGAGCTCTTGAAACATTGTTTTCAAATGACGAAAGCACCCCTTAGCTGAACGCATGTCCTTCCCAAAAGACTGACCCGTGAAAACTGGCTGGGGAGTATCAGAAAAAAATTCCTTAAATGGAAACTTATCCTGAACAATGGTTGGGTTATCTTGCTCTGCAGCGCAAGCAGCTAAAAATTGTTCCCACCATGAGTATACATGAAGCAGCCAGAAGTATCCCGCAGTTTCACATGTATAACCAACATCTTTAGGAAGTCGAAGGGACCTTGCAAGGCGTTTGATTTCACTAAGCAGTTCTAGCCGCCGATCAAACATGGCATTTACTCTCCCCTGACTACTGAAGTCAAGATCAGTTGCTAATTCTTGCTCTCCCTGACCAAGCCAGAGAAGGTAGCAAGCTGGCACATCTCTCCATAGTAATTACAGCAGTGGAACGTCATTACAAGTTACAATAAGATTGCAAAATTGCACACATTTCAAATGCATAAAACTCATATCAAAGACCCAGAAAATATCTTACTTGCATTATCTTATCAGAAAGATCATTTAAATCTTGATTCGAATGAGTGATTATCAGGGTCCGTTGAGAAGGGCAATTATGATAGAGAACATTCAAAACCAGCACAGCCGTATCAGTCTTTCCCGTACCAGGGGGTCCCACAACCATGGATAAACCTGGCTGAACGCCTGAGATGATTGCTCCAACCTACATACGCCAAAGAAATCAAAAATTTCAGAGTAAACTTAGTGGGACAATCATATTACTAAACCAAATTAAAGACTTGAACCTTAAAAGAGACAAGCAACAAGATGAGTGAAAGAAGCCAAAGAAAGCAAAAAATTTCAGAGTAAACTTCAAGTGGAACAATCAGATTATTAAACCAAATTAAAGCAATCAGACTTGAATCTTAAAAGAGAGAGCTACAAGGAGAGTGAAAGAGAGCAATAACTTGAAGTCGAAGAAATTTGATTTGATTGTATGGAAGAAAGACAACACCAGTATGAGAGGAGCACAGATTTGTTTTACTTTGCTTTATCTCTGGCCTTTCAAACAGATACAATCTCGTTAAATCAAGCAATCCACTATGCCTCACTCCCTATCTAGTTGGGATTCTCTACAACTAAAGGTTCACTAATTTTGCACTTAAATGCCCACCAACATACAAGTCACTGGCCAAATCGAAAAATCTTGAGTGGAACAACTATCATAATCCCCAAGCACTCCCTCCATCCATAATTCATGGAGCTCTAACTTGACCAACTTCCGAAGCTAAATCAGACTAGATAAATTTACTTCTTTTAAAATCAAAATTTGCACATTTGGAAACTACACCCAGAGTGACATATCAGTGCCTATTAAGATGAAGTGCACTTCTGCACTACATTTATATCAGTGAAGTTGCATCACTGGTCTTGATATCTATAAAATTATTCTTGATATTTTGCACAGGTTTACTCCATTTATGAAGCTGTCATACTTGTAAAAATGATATTTTTCACAGGTTTCCTTCATTTATTTGGTGTATAAAATTTGCATGTTGTTGTTCTTGTTCATGCCGTTGGATCTAAACTAGAGCAAAATTGCAGAAAAAACAGCATCAAAACAGTAGGCAGAACCAAACCAAAAATCCACCAAAAACTGGATTAAAACAGCAGCAAAGACTCAAAAACTGCACTTAGACAACAACAAAAGCTGGACCAAAATAACTTAGGGATTAAAATAATATGAAAAAATTAATTTCAGGGGTTTAAATAATGTGGAAAAATTAAGTCTAGGGAGTAATAGGACCCTCCCATAGTTTAGGTGTGTAACTAGCAATTTCACTGTAGTTCAGGGGTTCTTACATCTTATCTCTAATCCAAATTAAGTATATTTTACCTAATGAGGCACCATATAGTTGCTGAATTCCGCACAAGTATCACATGCTGGATTCAAAATATATTGCACTAAACCAAATTCAAGTTCCACATTGATATATTTCATTACATGTCAAGCACTTGCCCAGTTTGTAGGCATTTTAAAATTTGATCTGCAAACATGTCAGTCTCACTGTACTTGAAATCTGTGGGTTGTAGCACTACGTGTAATTAAATTGGCAAAACTTTTTGACTAAAGCAAGATTTATGAGCTCACAAGCACATATTAGATTCAGCCTTCTTAAGAAACAATTGATTTTCTGTTAGATGGAAGGGAACTACCTTATACCACAAGCCTCTGTTGTACAGTTGCATTAGCAGCCTCTTCAGCACTGAGAGGCTCAAATGAAGGACGGATAGACAGTAAAAAAGAGAACATCATGCTCTTTAAGTGCATTCCATTGTGACCTTATTTGTGATTTGTAGCTGGAGATACTGAAAGTAACTTCAGCTGTTACAGCAGCTGGCTTTACTTCGCCTATGTTTGGTCGTTCAACTTCTGTAATCTTAAATTCTTTAACTGGCACAGCCATTCTCGACCAACCTCGAAAGGCTGGCTCTCCTTCATTATTGATATAAGCAAGGAGATGTGGCACAGCCTCTTGGATGTCCTCATGGATTTCATAAGTCGATTCAAGGCGAAAGAGGTTAAAGTTTCTAAGAAAATAGTCGTGAAGTGTCAAAAACTGTAGGTTGAGCTTTGGAAGAGCCAGGCATCCTTCCCCAGTATAGTTGATGCTTGGTACAAGGCTTTCATCCCACATTATTTGCTCGTTAGGGTAAAGAGGAAGAGCATTTATGGCCTCTTTCTGTGATTGTTGTCTCTCAAAGAAAGATACCATTACTTCAATTAAGAAATCAACTGTCTGAGCATGGATCATCAACTGATATCAGTTTTAGCTGTAATCAAGGAGGAGATATCAGACAAGCAATGACAATCTTGCAGAAGATAATTACTCTAGCTATCGTTGAGTTAGGCAAGTCCAACTACCATAGAGATTAGAGAGAAAATGCAGCAATACTAAACAGTTAGCAATAATAACCAGAAAGCAATTTTGAAGTACAAGATGCATTTTCTAGGCCACCAACAACGAACCACTGACTTAGCAGTTTAAGATGCACCATGCGACATGATATCTCTCAAAGCGTACAGCAAAAGAAATGTGTGTACTTCTTTGTAAAAAGAACATTTATCTATATTCTTTGCAAATATAATAAGGTTTGCTTGAGAGGGAGTGCACAGACCAACCACCACATCAACCAGCAATGATCAGAAATCCACTTCAATGAAAAAGCATATTTTCTAACGAACATGTTTTAGCTTTTGTCATACAGCTATATAAGTTGCCCAGAAGTTCCTAGTCATGTGCCTTAAATGTCTTCTTTTCTTTTTTTGGGTCCTTATAGACCTCAATGCCCTGAATCGAACAATCATTCCTCCATCATTTCAAAGGTAACCAGGTTCATCATTTTTAGATACCCTAGACAACAATCTGATGAAATGTATAATCATATGAAAAAAGAATTATTTAGCAAGAACAATCTGGAGATGCACTGATGCCGATATGGAAATAGACAAGGAGGAGTTGGCATCTTTAATAGACCCCAACAGTGTTTTCAAAAACGTTTTTGGGGCGAGTCCCAGGCGAGTCTCAAGGCGGGGCGTACCAAAAACGCTCCGGGGCGTAAATTAAAGACATAGATCCATAAGGCGTAAGTCCTAAAATTTGAGGCGTAAGTCCCAAGCATAAAAACGCAAGTCCTGGGCGTAAAAATGTACGCCTGGGCGTTTTTAATTTATTTTTTTGAACTTTTTTGCTTTAAACCATATTTTTATTATTGGTGTAATGATATTTCTCAAATAGTAATTATAATACTTTTTTCTTCATTATTGATTATTAATACTTATCTCAAATAAAAATCATAATATAATTTCCATATATTATAGGTTATTTATAAAAAATTATTTGTAAAATCTTTAAAAGGTTTACTTTTGCTTATTTTATTAGTAATAAAATTATAAAATTAAATATACATGAGATTGTGCCCCGTAGCTCCATGGGACTTACGCCCCGGGTCTCGGGGCTTACGTCCCGCCCCGTACTGTATAAAATGTCTCGCCTCACGCTCCTGCCTTTTAAAACACTGGACCCCCATATATCAAATCAATGGAGGAAGCCAAATAGTATAAACAAACCAGATTGTTTTCCATTTTTTAGGTTCACCAGAGAGGAGAACATGTAAAGACAAGTGAGAATAGTTGTAATACCAGTAGCCATTAAATCAGTGGTTTACAGAGATATAACTCCTTCAGGGCTAATCTATCTTTGAATCTTATATCTCCATAAGAAAGTTACTGAGTCATTAACTGTCAGAAAATTGATTTAGTCATCGTCTAGGGACTAGGTGTCACTACTTCTGCTGAAATCTAATTCTCACAGAATTTGAGGAACGATGTACACCAATAGAAGCCATACAAACATTCCTATCAACACCGTCGAAGGATATCACTGAAGGGTTTTAGTATCCCTTCACCAACAGCTTTAGCACCCAACAACTAACTTCTACAACACAAGCAGTGCACCTTAGTCCCTTGGTAGACTCCGAGTACACACAAATTTTTCCTCATGGAAAATACCAAAAGGGTGAATAGAAGAACTTTACATGATAAATAATGCACAGTGATCCTATTCTATGTCATATATAAGAGAGATAGTAAACAGCCATTTCACAAACCTTCCGGTATACTAAATCTCTCAGCTCCTCAGGAGTAAGCACAGAAAGTTTCTTAGATAGATCAGCACACCTGTGTATTGCACCAACATTTGCCAATGCAAGTTCCCGTAGCTACAGAAACAGAGGAGAGCGGGAGATCTAAACAAATTGGATATGATACAGTTAGATTGTCCACAAAGACTGACATTATCGTAAAAGAAACAAAATATAGAGCTGCTCATCATCATCAAAAGAAACAGAAATCAAAACAGACCTTGGGTATCTTCTTAAATGCAAGAAGCTGGAATGACTGGAAATGATCATAATGAACCTGATTTTCTTTGGCTATATGTTGCTTCAGTTGGCCAACATAAACAGACTTGTCACCACTACTTTTTTTCCTTTTGGGCAAAAAGAATAGTTACATTATCCTACACTATCTTATTAAAACTTAAGGGATAGTATATTACACACTGTCAACTAAATATTTGTGGTCTCTATGCCTTTATATGTGAATATGAGCATGAGGCACATGGGTCGAACAAAGGATAAAGTTCAGCTTTGAAGTTGATTTCTAGCTTTTTCTTTAGCTTTAAAGCTATTACTTGATTTTGTTCTTAGAAACTATGTTGGATGACTAAGCTCCTCAACTGGTGCGACTTCAGTCATTAAATGAAGGAAGAGCCCATCTTTTCTATTGCGACACTGAGTGTTTTGTATATAATTTTGCTCTGTCATAATGTTTGGTTGCTTTATTCAATGTGGTTTGCTCTTTTATTTCACTGTGGTCACCCTTTTTACTATAAGCATTAAATTGTGCAAATTTTCAAAGTGATCTTATGTTTTGTTTTCTTAATCACAGGGACAATGGTCAAACAATCACATATGGCATCGACCAAAGAGGACTATGAAGGCACTTACTATTATCTTCTTTTCCCCCCATATGTATATGTATACAATATCACAATGAGTTATTGTGTTGTATATATTTCATTGACTTTAAAATAATGAAAGTATTTATAATATTCGTTTTGAGAAAGATTTTCGGTGTTTGTTTACTGATATTGGATGCTTTTAATATTGATTCACAATTGATTTCCACATGTATATTAATTTTAGAAATCATGCAGCCACAAAGAATCTATTAGAATTTTGGTTGTTGAAAAATATGATTTTAGTGGCGACAAGAAATTGCCACAAAAAATAATTATGTTTTGTGGCGACATTTGTCGCCACTATATCTAAAGCTATTGTGGCAACGAGTGTTGCCCCTAAAAGTATTAGGTTTTTTGGGGAGACCCGTCGCCACTAAAGATCACTCTTTAGTAGCGACCTACCCAAAATCCAACGCATGTAGGTGTTTTTTGCAACGCATGGGTATGTTTTTTGTAGCGACTATAGTCGCCACAGAGACCCTTTTTGGGGCGACACTCAAAAGTCGTTACAATACACCTTTAGCAATGGAAGTACTTGCAACAACTGGAATGTCGCCGCTGAAAGTATTTAGTGGCGATTTTGTTGGCTTTTAGTGACTTTGGTTGCCACAAAAAGACAGACTTCCTAGTTTCAGATTGAGAGTTTCCTATGGACAGAGGTTGAGTAGTGACCACTGGCTCCACTCTGACTCAGGTTAACCTGTGATTCTGAAGACTGCCTTAGTACAATCTGAGTGTCTATACTTGGGCCAGAGGATTCCACGTTTTGCCTTTGAGAGTTGTAGTAGGGTGTCTCATAGATATGACTGTAAGGATCTGATGGAGGAAACAAGATGTGAGCAGTAAGAGAATGACTTTTGAACGGAAAGGTGTCTTCCCTAAATATGACATCCCTGCTGACAAATAGATTTTTGGTGTATATATCATATAGAAGATATCCTTTCTGAGTTGTAGAATATCCCATATGGATTGTCATTCTAGATCTAGGTTGTAACTTGTCAGTCTCTTTGAGAATTTTTGCATAACGCAAGCATCCGAGAACCTTTAGATGAGTCAGATAAGGTCTTTTATCGTATAAAACTTCATACGAAGACTTGTTTTGCAGGACTGAACTAGGAAATCTATTGATTAAATAAACAGCTGCTAGCTGCTAACACAGTCTCCAGAACTTGATAGGTATTTGAGCCTTAAACTTAATGGCTCTAATCATTTCAAGCAAGTGCCTATGCTTTCCTCTCAGCCACCCCATTATGCTGAGGGGTATATCATATATGCACAACTTGTTTGATGAATTATGCCAATTTGTTGAACATGTTACCACATACTGAGTTAACAAAATCAGTTCCATTGTCTCACCTTACTATTTTAATCAACTTATCAAACTGAGTTCATACTTGAGTTGGAAACTGTTGAATCACTACACACACATCAGACTTTACTTTCAGCAAAAATACCCATGACATTCTAGTAAAATCATCCACCACAGTTAAGAAGTATCTATGACCATCAAAAGTAGTAACTCTGTAAGGACTCCAAAAATGACAAGTCGTATAACAAATTCATAGGTATGCTTGCTCCCACATCCCAAAGCCGCAAGCTTGATTTGAACTACATTACAGCAACAACAACCCAGTAAAATCCCACTAGGTGGGGTCTGGGGAGGGTATAATGTACGCAGACCTTACCACTACCTCGTGGAGGTAGAGAGGTCAATTTCGAGAGACCCTCGCTCGAGTACAATCACATCCAAGTAGAAGGGGAGGGGAACAAAGGTGTAAAACATAACATCCAATAGGAAAGATAGTGAAAAATCAACCAAGGAAATAATAACAACAATGGGATATTGTGGAAAGTAAGGCTCGGTAAACACCATAAGGTTATAGGTATCACAGACAAGGACAACACGTGCAAGACTAGGACTACTACACACGCTATCAGCCTAAACCCTCGCAAGGAAAAACAACACGCTAACCCTACTAACCTTCTACATTGATCGAAGCAAAAGATTGATAGCTCATACAAGGACAAAAAAAGAAATAAAGACAAGTGGTATAACAACTCCATAGGTATGCTTGCTCCCACAAGCATCAAAAACACTAACCAATAAACAGAACCTGCAGCAAAACCAGGTAGCTGACCCAAAGCGCCTTTGCACTAAAGTGCTCGCTATGCACAGGGTCTAGGGAAGGGCCCAGCCACAAGGGCATACTGACCGTAGCCTTACCTAGCATTTCTACCAGAGGTTGTTTCTAAGGCTTGAACCCATGACTTATCACATGGCAGCAACTTTACCCCTTACTCCAAGACTCCCTTTCTCTAATATTCCCATTTGCGTCTTGGTACTAAGTGTTTTCTAAAGCATTTTTGTTTAAAACTAAGATGCTAATACAACATGCTGATGCAAATAACAAAAGATCACCAGAATACAAAAACGTAAAAAAGCAAATAGAGATGCAAAATAGTTTCAAACCTAACTTCTACAAACGATTTTCAGAGTCAAACCCATTCAAATTTTAGACAAAAAAAATTGTTTGAATAGTCCAGAAACCCATTTGATTTCTCTAATCAATCAAGCCAAAGTTTGTTCAAGACTTTCACCAACATAGTTTGTGGTGCAATGGTGGAATTGCTTCACCCTTAAAAAGAGGTCTTGGGTTGGCGCACTGCAATGTGTAATCCGAATTTTGTTGGGGCATCAATGAAGGCTCCGGACATCAAATGGGAAACAAAAAAAAGGACTTTCACAAACACTTCAACTTATGATTCCAAACAAGCTGGAATTAACAAAAATAAACTATTGAGAAAATGAAACCTTTGGAGTTTATCACTCTTAACCACATAAAAATGGAAGTCAACCAAAGTATCTCCTGAAAAGGCAAGCAACAATGTAAAATACAAATTTAGACCCTCATTCCTACAAATAATAACCAAAAGCTTAGGATAAAGACAGGAAAAAGGTGGTAAAGGCGCCAAAAAGTAATTTCTCTTCAGAGTACAATACATGTTTAACTAAACCACGCATAAAATGTTGTAAAATAGAAATAAACTATGTACAAACTATGCATTCAAGTCTACTGTATTTTTTTTCCTTTTTGAATGCAATTTTATGGATTATGATGAAAACTAGAAGCGACTTCAATGAGCAAAGCAAGAAAAGAAAAACCTACTCCTTTGTATCTAAGTGCAAAATGAGCCCCGATTCATCAATAAGTGATTGTAGCTCTTTCTGGTAATTCTCAAGAAGACTCTCGTTGGAGTTGAGGTCACTAGAATCCGCCAAGCAGGAGTTTTTTTTTTTGAACTTGGTAAGGTTGTATTATATCACAAAACAGTACATGGGTTGTACTGAAACCTTATATACAAAAGACCCAAATTCTTACTGCTCTATGGCTAGATTGAGTCTAAAACATCAATTATTGAGACAGTATCATTTGAGTATAACTGATTACACCAAAAACATAATAGCAAAATGCAGTTGAACTTCACTTTCTGCATACTATTTTCTATGCTCTCAAAACACCTAGAGTTCCTCTCTTTCCATATTGCCCACCATATTAAAGCAGGGATAAGTCTCCATCTGCCTCTGTCTTTTGCCAGTACTCCTGCTTCCTCCCAGCTCTTTAAAGCCTCTGAAACTTTCCCAGGCATAGTCCAGGAGATGCCTTTGTGACTCAAAAAAATCCTCCATAATTGTTGAGTGTACTTGCAGTGTAGAAACAGATGATTTACAATCTCTAAAGTCTCCCCAAAGAGAAAGCATCTAGAGCATAAGGTTATCCCTCTCTTCATGACATTGTCTCGAGTAAGAGCTGCTTCCTTGGCCAACAACCAGACAAAGCAAGATACTTTGTAGGGTATTCTGTTTTTCCATATTTGTTTCCATGGCCAATTTTTAATTTGTTGGTTTTTCTGATCCATTAGCTTATAAGCTCTACTAACTTTGTATACTCCTCTATTGTTTCCTGTCCACCATAGAACATCCTTCCCTGTTTGAAGTCCATTGAAAGGTTCCACTGTGTTAAGAAAATCAGCTACTCTCTGAACCTCCCAGTCATTTAGATGTCTTCTGAAGTTGAAGTTCCACCCCTGTAGTGTCCATAAATCTACTATAAACCCTTGCTGAAATGTAACTAAGTTGTAAACATCAGGAAATAACTCTTCCAAGTTGCCTTTCTCATGCCAATTATCCTTCCAAAACATGGTCTTTCTCCCATCAAAAACTTTCACCTTTGAGTTGTTCTTCACTTCATCCCATAGATTCCTAATGGACCTCCAAAGGCTGACTCCATAAGGAGTAGTCACCTCTTTGGTCATCCATTTGTCTTCTGGTATATATTTAGCCTTAATCACCCTTTCCCACAACAGTTGGTTACCATTTGCATACTTCCATAACCATTTCATTTGAAGAGCTTTACTTTGCAAGTTTAGGTTCTTAATCCCCAGACCACCATTTTCTTCCCAGTTATCACTGATTGCCACTTTACCAAGTGAAATCCTTTCTTTTCCTTATTGCCCCTGCCACAAAAATTTCCTTCTAATACTGTCCAGCCTCTTGGTGACCCTGGTGGGATAGGAAAAAGGGACATCATGTAAGTTGGAAGAGCATCAAGTACTAAATTGATTAGTGTCAATCTTCCACCCATAGACAAGTATTGTGTTTTCCACTTGGCTAGTTTTTTTTCACACTTCTCGATCACATTGTTCCATATATCGTTGTTGACTACATTAATAGGGTACATTAAACTCTTTCTCCAGTTGATATATAGACCAGTGACCCCTTCAAACAGAACCAAGATCAGTCTTAAGTGCTTTAGTTGATCTTCCTCAGCATCACAAAAAATAAGTGTTCATCTGCATATTGTAGATGTGTCACTTCTAGACTGTCAATCCCTTCTCTAGCCACTTCAAAACCCTTTATCCAACCTCGTAATTTGGCTGTCTTGATCATGTTATTCAATCCTTCCATAGCAATTAGGAATAAAAAAGGTGACAGGGGGTCACCTTGCCTGAGTCCTCTATATGATTGGAAAAATCCTATTGGAGAACCATTAACTAGAATTGAAAAACAGACTGTTGAAATACATTGCTCCATCCACTCCAACCACTTTTGCCCAAAACCCATCATTTCTAATACTTTCATAAGGTATCTCCAATTAACGTGGTCATAAGCTTTCTCTATGTCCAACTTACAGAGAATGCCTGACTTTTTCTTCTTAACTCTGGAATCAACAGCTTCATTGGCAATCAAGACTGCATTCATAATTTGTCTCCCTTTGATGAATGCCATTTGTTGAGAATCTACCAACTTGCCAATCACCGCTTTTAGTCTCTCAGTCAATACTTTAGAGAGCAACTTGTAAATACTGCCAATTAGACTTGTCGATCTGAAGTCCCTCAAACTCCTTGGCACCCTTCTTTTTAGGAATAAGTGCTATGAATGTTGCATTAAAAATCTTCTCAAACACTCCTTGATCATAAAAGTTTTGAAACGTGTCCATGATGTCCTGCTTCACCACCTCCCAACACTTGATAAAGAAGCCCATAGTAAAACCATCTGGCCCTGGTGCTTTATCAGTTGCACACATCTTGAGGCACCTCAAAATTTCACTCTCATCAAAATGGACTTGGAGAGCCCCCCTATCTTCCTCTGTTAGGACTGGAAACTGAGTATTTTGGAAGGTAGGTCTCCACTGGATGGTTTCTGAGTACAACCTTTTGTAATATCCCACAATTTCCCCTTTGATTCTACTTGGTTCTTTGGTAGTTTCTCCATGTATCACTAGCTGGTCTATATTGTTGTATCTTTTATGAGCATTTGCCATTTTGTGAAAGAATTTGGTATTCTTATCACGTTCCTTTAACCAAAGAACTCTTGACTTTTGTCTCCATGAAATCTCCTCCTTCTTCAACAACTCCTCATATTTTAGAAGTAATTCAGACTTTTTAGCTATCTCTTCATCAGTGAATACTTTATCTTCCCTCTCAGTATCCAAGTCTGCCATTAGTACAAGCAATTTCTTCCTTTGTACTCCTAAGTTCCCAGTCTCCTCATTCCTCTATTCTTTGAGTTTGTGCTTCAGAGCTTTGAGCTTGCAAGCCAAGACATAGTCAGGCCTGCCTAAGAAGTTGAAAGGGGACCACAAGTTTTTGACTCTATCAATAAAGCCTTCTGTCTCCAGCCACCAATTTTCAAATTTAAAATAATTCTTGTTCTTTTTCCAAGACCCTCCAAGTAGTGCTATAGGGATGTGGTCAGAGCTGAAACTTTGAAGTGGAAGTTGTTTCAGATTTCCAAAATTGTCATCCCAGTATCCCACTCATCTGAAATTAGGATTCTATCAATCCTTGAATATGTTTTCTGTTTGTCTCCTTTGAACCAAGTATAATTAGCATTCTCTAGTTGCAAGTCAACTAAATTCATATCTTCGATAAAGTCTGAAAATTTCCTCATGCCTCCAGTTTTGATTGAACAATTCTTCTTCTCGGAGATGTATCTAGTGACATTAAAGTCCCCACAAACGGCCCAAGGCCCTTCTATCAGTCCTCTCACAGAACCCAACTCTTCCAAACCATTCTTCTTTCTTTGTAACAGTTGGGAGCATATGCTCCCGTGATGTGGCACTTAAAAGACTGAAGTTGGGATTCAAACTTACAAGTTATAGAGTACATTCCTATCTCCAAGACTTCCCCCTTCCAGACCCTCTCATTCCACATAAATAAAATACCCCCCCTCGTTCCACTTGTTTCCAGATATGCTTGTCTAACCCATCTCCGGCCCCAAATTTTTTTTGCCATTTCTGAGACATTCCCTTCTAATTCTGTCTCTTGAAGACAAATAATGTCGACCTTCCAACCCCAAACCAAACTATTTACTAGCCTCCTTTTATCTCTATTATTCAATCCCCTAACATTCCAAGACACTAACTTGAACTTCATTGAGAACTAGAGCTAGCATTTCTCCCCTTGTTCCTGTCCCCCGTGTTTTTATATTTAACATCAAAGGATACTAAACTTTTCAATTCTTGTGCACCCTTGATCCTTGTGTTTTTTACTTCAATATCCTGTTCCATTCTTCTTGCTTGCCTGCAGCCATCTATCTGCATTAAGAGTTCTGTGGCCTCCTCCTCGAGTCCTTGAAAGTCAATCCCAAATATTTTCCTAATTTTATCAAGTTCTGTTGCACCCAGACCGATGTTTCTTTTTCTCTCCCTTCCAGAATGTGTTGTTGTTGCATCATTATTGGTTCAACTTCCTCTACTTCCCAGTTGACAATATTTGTGTTGTCACCTGGGAGAATTATCCCGTAATTGTCACTTTTTGCACTTCTATTGTCGCAATCTCTTACCTTTTGCCAATTTGCCTCCTTGTTTGGTGTCGGTGAACCATCCCCATTCACAAATTCAGTCGTCGTAATTACCATCTTCGCATAAGACTTCCTTTGTTCTGTTTCTGGAGAGGATACATGCAGAGAAATATGTGATGCTATGTCTTCAGCCAAACTAAAGGCATTGTGGGCTTTTATGGGACTTTGTTTCTCCTCTTGTAGATTGTTGAAAATAACCTTTGCAGCTAAGTCTGGGCCTTTAAATAGATTTTGTGGTTTTTTCAAAATGAGCTTATGTGAACAGCCCACTTCAGAGGTCTCATTTAAATGAGACATGTGCCTCCCATGTGCTCTTGGTGATACACTTTTTCCAGCTGTCCCCACATGTTGTCCTCTGACAGAATCCCTGATTTGAAGGGATCTTTGTACTTCTTCACAGAGACTGTCCTCCCTTACCCACTGGGTTAAGCCTTTCTTTGGGTAATGTGTTTCATCTCCTCCATTTGGTTTTTCCGGCATGATCGCATATCGTGGTTTACATTCTGCCCAAATCGGAAAGTGGTATTTGACACTATTTCGAGATATCGCCACCTCCCTTGGAATGCTGCTACCATCATTTGAAACCAAGATTCTAGCAACCCATCCCCCACAAATTTCACCTATTTCCTTAAAAACCTCTTTGGACCAGAGGTGTAGGGGAATTCCCACTGCTCTAACCCAGATTTTCTCTACAGTTGCTGCTCTTGGAATACACCTAAGTGTTGGCTTCCACCATTCGAGATGAAATCTGTAGTTTTTCCATCTCCATTGACCATGAATGGTCTGCTCTACCATGTATCTATTTGGGAACTCAAAAAGGAACATCTCATCATACAACTCATAGATGTTTAATCCGAAGACTTTCTTCCATGTTATTGTGGACCATCTTCGAATTTCCGCTAAAGTTGGCCCTTTCTTTGACTCCTCTCTACAGTACCCAACTAGACATCTCCCTAATAGGCCATCCTCCTGTGCATCCATTTTGTCTAGTACTTCTACGATTCCTTTCTTGCTATTGATCTCGGCTGTGCGTAGGCTTCTGGTTTGCCATTTACTTTCTTGTAAAACACTTGCATAGGGATAATCAGCATCCGTCATCCTTGTGTTGGGTGTCATCTCTTTCTTCCTCTGGTATTTAATGAACCTGGGGATCTTTGAAGCAATGTCCAACCACCCAGCATTATCTGCTATTTCTGGAATGATTAGACCTGATCTCTCCTCTCTATTTAATGTTATAATGCTTATGAATCTCCCATGTTCATTATGCGTTTTTGTACAGAAATGTTCTGCTTCCCTTTCTGCCAGCTTCCATCTCCTAGTTTCCTTCTTTTTTTCCTTTGAGGCAGACACATATCCACTCCATCACCCTCCTATTCATTGAAGATCTGCGCATCATCTTCCTACTCCTTTCCACCCATTCGTACCACTCAGCCTTATCAGTCTCCCATCTAGTAATATCAAAGGATTTGAACCCTGCATTGAATTAGATTCTGGTTTCCTCCATCCTTTATCTAAAAGATACTAAGGTGTTTCTCAATAATCACAGTGGGTGATTATTGGTGGCTTGAAAGAAAGTGTGATTCCGGTAAAAGCTACTGGAAAAGTGAGATTCTCCCTCCTAGAAAGTAGGAGAGAGAATGAACATTGGGAATCGTGCCTGGGAGCTTTTTTACTTTTAGTTAAAGTTGACATTTTTAGCACTCTCTTCCGATTTCTTTGTCAGATTATCATGGAACACCTTAAGCATTTCCACGGTTGAATGAGATTGCACGGACTCATGTAAGTGCTGGAACTTATTCTGGATTTCCTTTGTATTAACCATTCTTTCTTTTAAGCCACTGGGAAGAGAGGCCAAAGCGCTTCAAAGAGGGGAAAAAAAGGAGAGAACATCATATTTAAATCCAAATGCATGAAGAAAATTTCTAGTTGGTACACAAACTCAAATCTCTACAAATTCCATGTATGAAATGCATATTCTTACCTCGTGATACCTCTGACAAGACCCCAGTTGTAACCAACATATACAGAGTCAGTAAAACCAACATTAAACCCCTCTTGAACTGAAGCTTCTTTCCCTGCCAAAAGACCATCACGGTATCCAACCAATTCATCAGGAATTCCAAAATACAAATTGAATTTGCAACCAAAAGGGACACAACTAGTTTTGTTTTCTGGAAGCTATTAATCAGATTAAACTTGTAAGGATACAGTGTGGAATTGGTCATGCCGCCTCTGCCATTCCCTGTCCATTTCAGATGTTTTATCCAATGTATCAGTAGAATCATGACACAAATCTCCATCATCACTCCACACATCGCACCACTCGCTGTCTGGCATTAGATGTTAATTGCAGTCAGCACTATTAACAGAACTATGTACAGGAGAGATCCTAACCAAGAAAACTATACGTAGATAAGAGAACATCTCCACTTAGAAAGCATTTAACCAACATATTTTTTCATAATCACGATCAGAGGTTTAATAATGTTTGAAATGAGAAAAAGGGGAAGGATAGGAGAGATAATATAGTTCTTTAAGTTTGAATAATCTTTAGCAAACAAAGGAAGGCAAAGGAGAGGGGAACAACAATGGTTAGTCAACAAAAGCTCAAATTTTTTTTCATCCAGATATGCTGAGAGTAGCCAGTGAAGAAAACCTTTTAGAATAGAACTTCGTAAAATGCCAAAGAAGACCTTCAGTCTTCCACTTCGATGGTTATTCCAACAAAAGAAATATGCAATCTAGGAATTAGAGCACCACATCATACCTTCTATTTATGGTAAGGAATTTGATATTCAAATCTTAATAACAAAATGCATTTCTAATTTTCATTATCAGTTTGAAGCAATCAGCTAAAGTTCATACCATGTGAATCATTGTTTCTGGAATTGGTAGTCGGCTTAAGACTTGATTGAAGATTTGACATATCAAAAATGTCAGAGTAGAGTTCATCCTTTATACTGCTTTCCATCTTCAAGCCTAGGACAATCAACTGAAATAAATACAAATAAAAAAAATCATTTAACTTCAAATATCATAAGCCAAAAGCAAAAAAAAAAAAAAGAAGAAAAGAGATTTGAAGCACAAAAACACTACTATCCATTGTCCTCCTTTGAAATATTACATAAAATTAAAGTCAAAAGTTCCCACATGAATGCACAAACTGTATTTTAATAGTAGAAGCTTTCCGGTGCTCAAGGCAAACTAATTGTACATCAGCTACACAATGGAAGACATCCAAGCTATAATCCAGCAAGCTTGACAAAACGCATAATGATCAATGTAGCTTTTGTTCTTCTAATTAATATATCAATAGAAAACCATTAAAAGAAGACTTTGCAAATTCTATACAGTTAAATGATTGATGTAATGTGCCATCCATTTATAGCAATTAATATACAGTAGCTTCCAATAATTAAATACATTGCACACAATGAACCTTTTTTTTTGGATAAGATATTGCTTAACTATAAACTTTTACATTCCAATTCTTCTTGAATACAGTCTACCAGTTTTTTTATATAGATAGTAACTCAGTTTAAGAAGCAGAGGAATCTTCATTACTCATTATTCCCCTTTCCAGTAATCAATGATGTAGCTCAGTTTACCAAGTTTGGATTGATCAACTTTTGGTTTGAAAACAGGAACGAACTAAATCATTTTCAACACAAACTTGATAGATCAAAAAGATTTTAAAATGGCTCAGTCAAATTCAAGAATAATAGGCAGGTCATCTAATATCTAATTTGGATGAAAGAATATTGTTTTGATCTGAAGGTGGACACAACCTAGAGTAACATGTAGTAGTCCTAATCTATAATTAGGCTGCAGATTATCCCACTAGATAATGTGGAAGAGCATGAAGGAGAGAATTTTATAAGACATGAAAACAGATATTATCAGGGAATTTGGTTTGCTTTTTTTGAAAAACAAAACTTCATTCAATTTTTCTTTTTGAATTTATGTGAGCCTATGCAGGTGAATTTTTAGATAAATCATGTTACAACTCTATTCGTCTTTTGTACTACAACATGTTGTAATCAACCATCAATAGCAAATTAGCTGCAACAATGCTCCTTCAAGCTCTAATGTTCGAATAGCTACTGGTACTAACAACATGTTCTCCAATAGGACATCTAATGGTTCCCTTGTACTTCTTTTCTTTTTTGGTTTCCCACCCATTGTCTATTACTCACATTGTAACATAACTAAACCTGGATTGCATCAGGAAGTCCCATATTAGGATAAAGTGCTCTTTGACAAAGGTAACTCCGTAGCCTGAGGGCACTCGAATTCGAGTACAATTAATCAATAAATTAAAACAAAAACAAAGTTACTAAAAAGATATGGATGAAGAGAGACTAATGTTTATAATAAGGGAGCACCGTCGCCGTCGCCGTCTCCGTTAACCGTCCACCGGTCGTCGTCGTCACCGGTGGTAGTTCGCAAAACGCAAGAGAAAGGGTTCAAGGGATTCGGGTTGCTAGCGAGTTTTGTCGTTGCTGCATTTCTTTTGTGAGAAGGGCAAGTGGGTTGGGTCGGGTATATTGGAGGGATATGGGCTGCTTTGCAGGCCCAAAAATGGTCTCATTGAAGGGTTAAAAAAAATGTGGTTAGATTTGCAAATAAAAAGGGATAGGTTTCAAATTAAAACATGGTCATTTGAGTTCGATTATAGCCAAATTGAACTTGATTGGTAAATGTGGTTTAAAACTTCGAATAAGATGAATGGTTAGTAATCAATCAATTAACTAATCTCTAATCTTAACAAAATAAAATAACAACATTAATTATAAAATAATTATTTAAATTATAACCATAATTTAGACCAAATTAACATAATATAATATTTAACTAAATCTTTTTGAGATGATTTTCGAACATTCATAAAATATATTAATTATATACATAATTATATAAAATATATTTATTATTTAAAAATTATAAAATTGTCTAAAAATAACTTGAAAATATTTTGAATTTCATAAAAACTAATTATTTTAAATTGTTTGAAAAATTAAAGAAGCTCGATAATTAATTTATAATGCGGAGGACCAAAATTGGGTGTCAACAACTTTTATGTTAAGGAAGCAAATATTGTTAACCAAATGCCACTCTTGCCTAATGTGGGTTAAATGTGGGTTATCTCTCCTATGTGATTTGCAAATTATTGCATAGGAGCAGGGGTTTTACCCTGTGTGCACCCAAAGGATAACAACTGTGGGTTTCCTTTGTCATCAAAAATTTTTTTTATCATATGTTGAAGTGTTTAAATAAAGCATACAATGTATTAATTAAATTAATTAACAAATTACAGAAATTGTTAGATGTATTTCGCCGAAGTTTTAGCTCAAGATAAAGTATAGCATGAGCTTAGAACCAATAGAGTCTACTTAGTTTGTGAAACTCAAGTAAACAGAGATTACAAAATGAGAAATCAAACGCTCAATAATAAAATAAAAGTTTAGGTAGCAAAACATTGAATTGTAGTATTTTTTTTCATACTAGTCGAAATTCAAAATTGAATAGATTAGAAGTGAACCAATTTATTCTATGTGTTTACCTAAATACAAAATATTAGTTTACACTAGGAATAAATAAATTTGATAGTTTGTAAAGGAGTATTATTTATTTACTCCTTTATTATTAGCAGAGTTTTAGAAGAAGTCTATAGACAGTCTATTCTAATACAAATATTAGTGGTTGTTAAATAAAAATATCTTTTTTACCTAAACCTGTTTACCACATAACAAATAAAGAGTTTTATTTGGTTAATTTCTGGAAAACTCCATAAAAACCCCAATGGAAAGGTCTATAAAAGGGACAAACTAGTTAGTCAAATAGGTAGGAGTCATTCAAGTCTTAAATATTGGGTAGAAGTGACAAATAAATAAATAATATTAACTAGGTTAAAAGATGCTTTCTCAATAGTTCCAAATTTTTAACTTTTACACTTTTGCCTAGAGGTGGGTGTTTGGTTCTTCGGTTCGGTTTAATCAAATTTCGGTTTGGTTCTTCGGTATTCGGTTTTAGAAAAGTATGCACCATATTTCATACCAAACTAGATCGGTTCGGTTCAGTTTTTTCTACTTCGGATCGATTTAGTTTGGTGTTTTTAAATCAGTTTTTCGGTGTGAATAAAAATAAAGAGGGAATATGATAAAGTGTTAAGAGTTTCATGTGTTTAATTTATAATTAAGAAGATGTAGCATAGATGATTCTATAACTAGAAGAATTCAATTTTTTTTCTGTTTCTAGACTTTCGTGGGGGTTGAAAATATAATATCTGTCAAAGCATATGATATTTTATTTATTTATATAAAAACAATATGAACATAGTATGTATGCGTAAAACGAAGCATACGCGGAATTTGGTCCACCTCTTGTGCACAATGAAGAAGAGCCAGAGAAACCTTGTATTTTTAGAAGCAACTGGAAGGGAAAAAGGCAAAGATGCCAAAGGATGTGTTAATTAGTTGAATTGAATTGAGTTGTTTTTAGTTTAGACTTTAGGTCTTTAGGGTTTACAATTTACTGTTTTGTCATTTAGATTTTTGCTATTTAAGTTTAAGCTCTAAAATTTAAAAAATTGAAATGGGCCAAGTAAATTTAAAAATTGAAATGGGTCAGGTAAATATTTTGAGTCAAAATATATAAGTATTATTAAGTAATATAATTTAAATATTTTTAAATTTATTTAATAAAACTTCGGTTCTTCGATGCACCATAGTTTCGGGACCCTTACACCGAACTCCGAATCAAAGAACCAAAGTTTCAAAAATAAAGAACCGACACCGAACCAAAACACCGAAGAACCGAAATAGTTCGGTTCGATTTTTTGGTTTTTCGGTATTTATGCCTACCCCTACTTTTGCCTCTATATTTTTTACCTTAGAATATCTAAAATTTTACTAAAATAGACCAAAAAAGGGTGCTCTTTCTCAACTTCATCCTCTTCCCATCGAGATCCTTTTCAACCGCATGTATATTTATCAACTGCCTCTTCCCCCTCCTCCTCCTCATTCTTCCTTTATCTGTAAAACTCCCCCTCCTTCTTCCTTTAGCTGTAAAAATATGTACTTTTATTGAGAAGATCTATCAAGAAAAATTTATGGAAAAAGAATATCAATATATATATATATATATATATATATATATATATATATATATATATATATATATATGTTTGATTTTTTTTTGTATTGCATTTGTTTTGTTTAAGCTTTGAATTAACTCAAAAGAACATTATTGATAAATATAAAAATCACTTTGTGTCCATTCTTAAGCTGGGTTCAGTGAATCCAAGCTGATTATTTTAGTCAACAACTTTCATAGTTTTCTAAGCAATTACTGAAATTGTTTATTGAAATGTAATACCCCCAAAACTAGTAGACCAAACTAGAGCCTTAAGCTAGGGTTATAGAGTTTGATGTTGAGGGTTAGAGTCATAGATAAGACTTCCTGTACTTAGAACGAGGGGTTAAATGTCAAGGCACGTGTTACACCCCGTAGTTTAGAAGACCATCTAAGGTTTGGTTAAGGGTCACAAAGGCAAGTGTCAAGGCAAAGGGGCAAAGCCTAAGCCAAAGGCCAAGGCTGCCCCAACCTTGGCAAGGTGCAACCTCACCTTCACGACCAGTGGTCTTGACCACGATTCGTGAGGGGTCTTGTGAAGTCCCCTTAGACTTGTGGGAGGCAAGGCCTTGAGGCCAAGCTACTGCCTAAGGACCACGAGTCATTTCACGGCCAGTGGTCTTGACCACAGCTCGTAGGAAGGCTCCTGGTCATGCCTTAGGTTTGTGGAGGCCAAAACTCAATAACCTAGCTACTGGTCCAAGACCACGATCAGTGGTGAGGACCACGACCCGTGGTGCCTCTCGTGCAGCTTGGACAATAGGCTGCCAAGTAGAGGGGTTTTTAGGAAATTCCAAACGTGGGAGTTATTTGGTGGGGTCATTTTACCTAGTCTTAAAACCCCTATATAAGATATTTTAAGCTCTTAACCACCCAATTAAGTCACTATTTCCCAAGACCCAAATCAAAACCCCAAAAATACTCTCCTCTCAAATATTTCTCTCTCTAGAAAACTCAAGACTTAGAGAAGAAGATAGAGCTTGAAGCTTAGGTCAAGAACAATACACCATTGTTGCAAGCTTGTGTTAAGGCTTTGAATTAAGGTATGCTAGCTTCTTCATCTATGGGTTCTTCCACCCATAGAGCCACTTAGATTTCCCCCAATTTGTGAAGAAGAACCCCAATCTAAGCTAGGGTTTCTTCCAATGTGTGGGTTTAGTTGGGTATGATTCCAATTGGTTGGATAATACTTGTTTATGCTTTAATTTGGTAGTGATTCATGATATTATGATGAATTTATGTGATTTCCATGGTTAACCCTAGTATAATTGATGAATTTGATAATTTGTGGGTTTATGCCATGAAAGAGGAAAGTGAAGAATTAGAGTTGATCTTCTGAAATTGATAATGTTTATATTAATTGTTCAAGATTAAAAGCAAGTAGACATGAAGTGAATTAGATTGTAGTGTACATTGGGTATCTTGACTTATAAAGCTTGAAGTTGAACCTTTATGATGAATTATCACTAGCATCACCTAATAATGAGGAATGTGATTAGAATACCTTGAAATCTAGGTATGAATGATGATTATAGAAGTAAAGCGTTAAGAATAGGGCTTGTAGTCATGAGTGTTGATCACTAGGGCTTGAGAGTAAATCTAACATGATTAACTATAGATGTTAAGGCTTTGAGAGTAAAATCTACATGTGAATAGAAGGCTAATGAATAGAATTGTGATGAAAGATCCTTATCTACCTAATTCACCTTATGAATGATAGATGGTAGGAAGTGACAGAATCATTTGAGTCATGATGATATCCATGTCTAATGTAGAATTCTAGATATGATATTAAGCATAAATATGAACTTAACATGAAATGTGCTCTCACATAGTAATGGTTCTAAGGTTGAAGGGCTTTTCTCACCTAATTAAACCTAAGGCTAAAGAACCTTCATACCTAGGTCATGGATGGTGATAGTTGCTCACACATGGTGTAAAGAGGTATTTTAATGAATTAACTTGGATTGATTGTCATGGACATCTTTCTATAAAACTTGAGTCCTAGTAGAGACTTAATAATTATCTTGTGGGATTTAGGCCTAGCACCGAATGGATATTGAAATGAGACGAAGGTTCCCACATAGTTGAGTTTGGGCTTTCAAAATGGGAACTCTCACCTAGTAGAGTTCGAATTTCCCAAAGAATGTCTCATGAGATGGAAGCCTTCACTTAGTAGAGTTTTGGATTTCTAGTAGCAATCTCCGTATCCCATAACTATGTGCCCCGTAGGAAAGTTAGATAATGGATCCAACTAAGCTAACAAATCGGTTCTACCTTAGGCAAGTGGACCAACTCTTGACAGTGTGGGTAACACCGGGAGGAAACATATGATAGCTCATATGTTCTCATGTCAGTTAAGGTTATATCCCAACTACAACAAGATTAGTAATGAACTAAGATTATGCTTAATCTAGCATCTCCTAGAGTTCCAAACCTAATGGACTAAGATTATGCTTAAGGAAGCATCTCCTAGAGTCCAACACAATTAATGAACTAAGATGTGCTTGAGGAAGCATCTCCTAGGGTTCAAACTTAATGAACTAAGATTATGCTTAAAGAAGTATCTCCTAGAGTTCAAGCTTGATGAACTAAGATGTACTTAATGTAGTATATCCTAGGGTTTTAAACAAAGAGAAACTAAGATAGGCTTTGTGATGAGTCCACAAATTGGACTCATTTAGGGCTATACTTTGATATAATTAATGTCCTCAAATGCATATTTTATCTCAATATCAGATGAAAAACTTTATGTTTCAGGTATTTGGAGTTTGAGGGAAAGCATGGACACTACTTATCAAAAAAGGAACAAAGGCAACTGAAAGAATGAAGAGATGAAGATCTGTGAATCGCCGAACCCGTTCGGCGAATCGCCAAAAGGTCTTATCCTCGCCTTTTGTTTCAATGTGCTGAGCCCTGAAAGAAAGGATCAAATCGGTGGTGAAAAGGAGCAGTCGGGGTGTCGTCGAGCAGTTCCGCGAAGCAGTACTATCTATCCCAATGATCCAAACATGATGATACTGAAGGATAGAGCAAGACGACGATGAAACCTACCAAAGGGAAGATTGCCGACTAATGACGCCGAATGATCCGCTGCAACATAGTTTTTTGAAAACTATAAATACTCATTGAGAGTTGTAGCTTCATATCAGATTTTTATATAGAAACTTTTAACATAGAATTTTGAGTTCTAAGTTTGGAGAGGGTTTTGAAGAACTTGAAGGTTCAAAGAGTTTCCACTCCAACAATTTAGGTTTGGGTCTCTTGGATTCTTCACTCTTTGCTTGTTTTGAGACTTAAATCTTCATACTCATTTGAATGCAAACTCATTTTGGTATAAATTTCTCTCTCTTTTACATGTCTAGCTAAAACTCCATTTCTTGGGATGTGATTTTGTGAATATGGGTTAGATTAATTGTTGGGTCTTGCTTGCTGATAGTTTATTTGTTGTTTAGATGTGATTTCGTTTAGTGGTTGTGTTGGAACTTAATGAAATTGTAGTTGTAAATACGATTTCACCTTTGTGTTTTCGGCTTGCTCAAGAGAGAGGTCATAAAACTAAGACTGCTAAATTAATGGCCGGTGGGAGTAGGTCGACATGAGGTTCAACTCAAGAGAGTGAACCTTAGTCCTTCTCCCACACACTCAGCTCGAGAGAGTGAATGGGCTAAGGCGGATGTTGTTCTTGATGCGACAAGTGGGTGTCCGAGAGGAACCCATTTGATTTGGGGTAATTTGTTCGAGAGAAAGCTTACCCTCACTATAGTCTAGCCTAGTCATAAATATTCAACGAAACTACAATCAAAAGCATGTACCCAACAATCTAGTCTAACCTGTATTCCTATCACATCCCAAGAATCCCCTCTCCTTGATTAGTACTCTTTGCATTTTTGCTTGTTTTTACTTACTTGTGACAAACCCCCATCATTAATTGACACTCTTGTGTCACCCCTTTCGATTTAACATGTTTATATTCGATAATGTTTTTAGCTATGACTAATTAGAACTTGATTTTATTTTTCTATTAATTCCCAAGCCCACTCCCTTAGGACTAGACCCCAACTCTTGGTTGGGTTACTTTACTATTGTACGATTGTAGACACTTGCATTGAAAGTTGTGTCTTGATTACGCAAACATCAAAATGGCTCCGCTCCCGGTAAGTGGTGTTACTTGAGAATTCTTAGTTTAGTAAAATTTTTGTTCTTCTTAATTGAAGTTCACTTACTTAATTTTTAGTTTTGTTTTGTGTTGGTTGTTTGTGTATTGAAGCAGAAAAACAGATATGAAGGATCATTATGGGTATCAAAGAGATCACCCCTTCTTGAAACTGTTGAACCTTAGGGACAACCTCCTAACGTTCAAACAAGTAGGGGATGAAACTATTCAGGAAATGTGGTTGAAGTTTCAGGTAGTGCTGTAGCCATGCCCCACTCACGGGATGACTGACAAGGTGCTACTAGAGAGCTTCTATAGGGGTCTTAAACTCGAAAATAAAAGTAATGCTGATCAAATTTTCGTGAGTGGTATGCTACACCAACCCTATAAAGTCGTAGCCGAACTCCTAGATGGCATGGTTGAAGCTAACAAGGAGACCAAAAAGAAACAAGAGTGGGATGCAATGCTAGCTCTGTTGGATTGTTTATCCAAAAGAATCATGGAGTTAGAAGCACATGCCTTGAAAAAGGACAAGCATTTCTCCTTTCGAGAGTGTACAAAGGGGAAAAAGAAGGAGGGCGTAAAAGATGACAAATTATTCTCACTCATTCAACAAAAAATTGAAGAACAAGACAAGATGTTGAATGAGATGAAAGAGAACATCGACATGTTGAATCAAGAGACAACCTCTAACTCCATGACAATGCAGCTACAAGATACCCTAATAAATTAATTAATATCAGATCGTTATCCACCGTTTGTCGAGGACTCACCTAGTTACACCATGGCCTACTCCGAGGATGAGGACTAGATGTTAACTTGAGTCGTGCCATGAAGTTAATTAAGGCATTGTTTGGGAGGCAACCCAAAACCCCTTCTTGCTTTTATTTATGTTCTGGTAAAATAATGGTGTGTTGTTTGTACATGTTGTAGTGTGGAAGGTGTTTGAAAAGTGCAGGGTGGCGAGAAGTAAGTCCAGCCGGCGAATTGCTGAGGAGTTCAACGACCCCGAACTAGACTGCCATTAGACTCAAAACCAACTTACATTGGAGTCTATAAAACTCGACAAGCATATGAAATTATTGGTGAATCACCAACCCTGTCGGCGATATCGACGGAGATCGTCGGTTGGACTCTCACAATATATATAGGTTCTGTAAACTTCAACGAGGCAAATGACTACTTGGCGTTACGCCGAATAGATCGGCGATTGGGACTAGTGTCGCCGAATGGGCGAAAACTAGATGGTTTTGCAAGCCAAAGGTTTAAAAGTTTCAAACTCATTCAGTTTCCCTCACTTTTTATCTTCCCAAACTCACACCCGCACGCTAATTCCTATATTTTTACATTTTTAGTTTTGATTTGTGCTCGGAGTTGGATTACATTGCCGTCTATCATTTCAATCTTCTCTTAATTGGCACCAAAGGCTAGTTTCCAAGCCCTAAGTTTCTTGTATTGAAAGTTGTACTCAAGTGAAATGACATTACTTTGATGATGTGTGCTGGGCCTCTGGTAGGGTTAGAGTATTTGTTTGCCGGTTAGGTTCACAAATTTTACCCATACTAAGTTAAATAGTTAATTCCTGAAGATTGCGCTTTAAATTGGATGAAAAATCATGGGTTATGCATGATTGTCACTGGGTCTAAGCCTAATTTGAGTTGTGAATGCCTTAATTTTGTTTTCGGGGGTTGCAGGATTGAATTTAGGAAGTTAGGTCAAAAGCAGGCACGTTGGGTCATTTGGCGAGCTGGGTTAAGCTCGCCGAATCACTCGGCGGTTCGCCTAATGGTTTGGCGAAGTGATTCTGCAATTGAACTACCTTGCTTTTATCTGAACACTTCTTAACTTTTTCTTGAAGCTTTGCAGAAATGGCTAGACCAAAAGTAGCTGGAAGAGATATGCCACCCCGACAAACAAGAGCAAAAAAATTAAGGAAAGATACAAGGGCGACAAATCCTCCCAAAATGGATAATGAGGGCAAGAAGCCCAGTGCTAGCAAGAGAACAAATCCCCGAGACCCCACTATTCCCTCGTGGAGACGTAGATTCTTCACAGCTATCCACTCTTTTTTGGCGACTCATGACTTGGACAATCTTAGTAAGTCAGTTGCCGTTGAGTCTTCTAAAAAAGCTCCGGGGGCCATTATCGAATTCCAGGATGACACATCGGGTACTGATGCCCAGACAGATGGAGCGACTGTGTAGACAAGATTTTTGTCTACCTCCCTCTCTGTCTTACTTACTTTCACTTTTGGATACTTTATTTCATTTGCATTTGAGGACAATTACTTTTTAATTATGGTGGGGTGAGTCCCACCTTGTGTGCGACTATTATTGTTTGATGATACATTTGGGTTGTTATATGTGCAATGTCATTATATATTATTTCTGTGGAGATTTTAGTTTGTGGCTCATTTTATTTTAAATTGCAAAATGATTTTGACATGTCCCATCCAAAAAATTTTGCCACCTCTTGTGTGTTGAATGTGGTTGTTCTTTTGCAAAATTTGATTCTCGATTTCGATCATTACTGATGACTTGAATAGTGCTCTCAATCGAACGAACATGAATGCGCGGTTACGATAAGGCCAAATGAAGTTGTATAGACAATATGTGAACTCTTTGCATATCGTTATGACTAGCCTAGTATCAAATTGAATCACTTGTGATGATCATTGCACACTAGCGAAAGTGTGGAGTCTTGTTTGATTTATAGTGTCAATGCCTAGTGTGATGAGCTTACCTATGAACTATGCATGATGAATCCTAGAATTTTCCTCGTTGGTCCAGTCAACTAAGTTGTTATCTCTTGATATGATCTTAGGCAACTTCTAAGAGTGTGAGCCAATTTGACATATACCTCTTTTGTGACCTACCTTGTGAGTGTGTGAACCGTTTTTGAACACCCCTTGAGCCTTAACCTTCCTTTGGAAGAAACTTGATGAAAACTAGACCTTTCTTTATCCATCACCCATAATCCTCATGAAGTTATGGTTAGTTGAATAGCCAACTTAGACCAAAAGCCTAAGTTGGGGGTGTGGTGAAAAGATAAGGCTAAATCAAGAAGTGCAAGGAAAGTCTCCTCTTACCCATGGTTTTGAGAAAAATGGAACCCCTATATATATATATATATATATAAAGAGAGAGAGAGAGAGAAAAGAGAAAGAAAAAGAAAAATAGAAAGAAAAAGAAAGTTGTGGAATAAAGTACAAAAGAAATGGGGTTTCCAAACAATTAATAGAAAGTTTATAATAGGATGACTTATGAGCACTAAAGAAAATGATGAAGGAAGAGGAAAGTAAGTGTTGTGAGTACCACATTTCATGAGGATGAAAGTCACTGAGCCTAAATGACCATACCTTTGCACTCAGCCCCATTACAAGCCTTGAAAAGACCTTCTTGATCTTGAGTGAGCTGAAGCAAGTGTTGATTGGAAAATATGGGCAAACATATGGGTAAAATTATGCATTGTGTTCTTCTTTGTGAGTGAGCGTTGCATTTGATTCCGGAACTTTAAATTGCAAACCATTATGTGTGAATATGGAATCATTCTTTGTGTGAGGGCATTTGAAAACTTTGGTTAAGCTTGAACTTGCATTTGAAGCAAGTATTGTGAGCATGAGATTCTTTGATATTGGTGAGTCACAACTTGAATCTTTGAGTGCACATTTGATATTTGCATAAGTAGATTGAGTTTTGTTGTGTGCATTCATGATTGAGTCTTGTGTAACACTGTTCGAGATACCCTTTTTGAACGGCTGAACTTGAGTTTGCTTGAGGACAAGCAAAAGTTTAAGTTGGGGGTGTTGATGAGTCCACAAATTGGACTCATTTAGGGCTATATTTTGATAGAATTAGTGTCCTCAAATGTATATTGTATCTCAATAGCTGATGAAAAACCCTACGTTTTCAGGTATTTAGAATTTGAGGGAAAACATGGACACTACTTAGCAAAAAAGAAACAAAGGCAACTGAAAGAACGAAGAAATTAAGATCTGAGAATCGCCGAACCCATTCGGCGAGTCACCAAAAGATCTTGTCCTCACCTTTTGTTCCAGTGTGCTGAGACCGGAAAGAAAGGATCAAATCAGTGATGAAAATGAGTAGTCGATGTGTCGCCGAGCATTTTTACGAAGCTGTACTATATCGCCCAATGATCCAAACACAATGATGCTGAAGAATAGAGTAAGACGGCGATGAAACCTACCAAAGGGAAGATCGCCAAGTTGATCGGCGATCTTGACCAATGACGCCGAATGATCCATTACAGCACAGATTTTTGAAAACTATAAATACTCATTGAAGGTTGTAGCTTAATATCAGATTTTTAATATAGAAACTTTTAACATAGAATTTTGGAGTTCTAAGTTTGGAGAGGGTTTTGAAGAACTTAAAGGTTCAAAGGGTTTCCACTCCAACAATTTGGGTTTGGGTCTCTTGGATTCTTCACTCTTTGCTTGTTTTGAGACTTAAATTTTCATACCCATTTGAATGTAAACTCATTTTGGTATAGATTTCTCTCTCTTTTACATGTCTAGCTAAAACTCCAATTCTTGGGGGTGTGATTTTGTGAATATGTGTTAGATTAATTGTTGGGTCTTGCTTGCTGATAGTTTATTTGTTGTTTAAATGTGATGTTTTAGTGGTTGTGTTGGAACTTAATGAAATTGTAGTTGCAAATACAATTTCACCTTTGTGTTTTCGGCTTGCTCGAGAGAAAGGTCGTAAAACTAAGACTACTAAATTAATGGCTGGTGGGAGTGTGTCGACATGAGGTTCAACTCGAGAGAGTGAACCCTAGTCCTTCTCTCACACACTCAGCTCGAGAGAGTGAGTGGGTTAAGTCAGAGGCTGTTCTTCATGCGGCAAGTGGGTGTCCGAGAGGAACCCATTTGATTCGGGGTAAGTTGTTTGACATAAAGCTTACCCCCACTATAGTCTACCCTATTCACAAATATTCAACGAAATTACTATCAAAAGCATGTACCCAATGATCTAGTCTAACGCGTATTCATATCACATCCCAAGAATTTCCAACCTTGATTAGTACTCTTTGCATTTTTGCTTGTTTTTACTTACTTGTGACAAACCCGCGTCATTAATTGACACTCTTGTGTCACCCCTTTAGATTTAACATGTTTCTATTCGATAATGTTTTTAGCTATGACTAATTAGAACTTGATTTTATTTTTCTATTTATTCTCAAGCCCACTCCCTTAGGACTCGACCCCAACCCTTGGTTGGGTTACTTTACTATTGTACGATCGTAGACACTTGCATTGGAAGTTGTCTTGATTACGCAAACATCACTTAGTAAAGTACCTTCTAGTGTTCCAATGCTTTCATAGAGTGACTAGTCCCTAATTAAAGAACCTGAGTAGGATGACCTATAGAATTACTTAGTATGAATAGTATTATAGGATGCCATTCATATATTGCATTAGTATGACTTAAGGTTACCTAAGAAGTGTTGCTCTTATATGATGTATGCTTTGGTGGATTGTTGCTATAGTTGCTTTCCATGACATAATTGACTAAAGGTGATAGTTCCCTGGTCTTTATGAAGTAAGCTAAAGAATGAGACCAAGTGAATGGTAGGTATGCTTAAGGTGACTTCAAGGTTATGCTTAGTGTGAATGGTATTATGCGATGCCCTTCGTGCATTGCACAAGTGTGCTTTGAGGTTACTTAGAAGTATAGTGATCTTAGTACATGAAGCCTTGGTCTTGACTATGTATATAGACTATGATTAAGATGACCAAAAATGGGTGCTTAGCTTGGATGGTATTATGGGATGCTATTCATGCATTACACAAGTATGCTTTGGAGGTTACTTGAGAATAGTCCTATTATGGTACAAATGACTAGGAGTTGAATTATGCTTATATGATGCTTATGTTGAAGACTTTGCTTATTATTTTTATGATATTGTCTCTTATGCTTATACTTTATTTTTCATGAAGTATTTCATATGATTTTGGATTATGTCTTATATTGACTGGCCCTTATCTCATGCTCTTATGATTATGCTAGCTAACATATTTAGTACATTTTGTACTAACACATACTTTGCCTACATTCTAATCAAATGTAGGGTTTGAAGACTTGAGTTCTATTCTTGGAAAATAGGTTTGTAAGGAGCAAAAGAGCTGAAGATTTGGTGAGTTCTCACAACTTCGAGTACAAACCCACTATTTTCCTTTACGTCTTTTATTTTCATGATTGAGACTATTGTATGGGCTGTGTCCCAAGAGTTTTTGTAACACCCCAAACTCGAGGGGTGCAACTCGCTCCTAATGCCAAACTCAATCCCGAGCCAACCCTGCTGAACCATTTGCTACTAGCGCATGGCAGCCACACACAATCAAGAAAACAAACAAGTATATCTCGGCTTAAAACTAAGCCCTTGGCAGGTAAGGCCCCTGTCAACTGATCTATAAAAGAAACAGCTACTCCCAGAAGATCATATAAATAAATAGTCAACTAGCACAGAAGTCCTGATTGGGCCGTCGAGGCCAACATGATATCTATCCCAAAACTAAAAGAAGGTATATATCAATACAATGCATCAAACAGCTCACCAGCTTCAGCAAACCAACAAATAGGCTAGTATGGCCATAACGTAGCTATACACCCCACACACTAATCTGCAAGCCTCTAAGAGTAGTAAAGATTAGCGGGATAGGGCCCCAGCTTACCCATAAATATATATACAACAAAAGGTAACAAACCTCCCAACTCTGGCAGCTCTGGAAGAAAGGGGTTAGCCAACCGGATAAAAGTTAATCCTGCTACTGAGGAGGTCTACTTAGTCGTCTGTCAGGACCTGCATGCATGAATGCAGCACCCCCAAGGAAATGGGGCGTCAGTACAAAATAATGTACAAAGTATGAAAGGCAATACATTATGAGGAGGTATCCTGATATACTGGAATAATTTGATAAATAAATCAAGGATAAGATAAGTGTACTGACCTGCTCCTAAATCTAAACTTATCAAAAATAATAAAACAACAACCTAACCAAGCCCACATAAGCTTGGCAAGTACAAACAACACACAAGACCACCTACTCAGTCCCCCAAAAGCCCGGAAGGTGCCAATCAGCCTATATACCCCTATCGGTAGTCCCTTTTAGCCCCGTAGGCAGTCACATGGCCCTCTTAGGCATTAATATAGCCTCGTAGGAAACACATAGCTCTCTTAGGCATCAATATAGCTTATAGACAACTCATAGACCTCTTAGGCAACAACATGGCCATGTAGGAAGCACATAGCCTTCTTAGGCGTCAATATAGCCCTGTAGGCAACTCATAGCCCTTCTAGGCATCAATATATCACCGTAGGCAACTCATAGACATTTTAGGCATCCATATAGCCATGTAGGCAGAACATAGCCCTTCTAGGCATAGGTCATATTCTTGCAGCTAACCACAATAGCCCCAAGGGCAACAATAACAATCTAATTGCTAAAAGCGAGCAATTTAGTTATAAGCAACTTATACAAATAGCCTCTAAGTCGTGTCCAACATAGGGATGCTACTAACTAAATAAGAATCTTGACAAGGAAGAGTTACATCAACTCGAGTAGCCAACATTCAACAATAATTGTTACAAGTGTACAAGGATAACAACTCAATTACATTGCTCCTAAGCTTTAAGGAAACATGCCGTAAGAAGGGAATAACCTTAACATCCCTTTCCAATGAACGCTCGAAAGATCGTAGTTCCTTCACGAAAGTTGTTCCTTACGTCCTAAGATTCGCAAACACTATATATACATAGATGGTACGCACCTATTAACATTTCATAATTAATCTTAAATCGGCATATTTGCTATATTCCCCCAACTTATCATAACGTCCGTAGAAATTCATAAAAACAACCATAAAAGGGTCTCGAGATGATTACCTTAGTTAACCAAGTGTAAACCTTGAAGAAACACCAATAACTACAAATTTATATCTTTAAAAACCAGCTCCAAACGCAGCTAATAGAAGGGGAAAATGATTGCCACGTGTAGGGATTACGTTTCTAGGCACGGGGGAAATGTTTAATGGTAGAAATTGTCAAAAACTAACCTTCATCATGCTAGAACTCCATATGAACCCTCTCTTTAGCTTTCTCTCTGGTTTGGAACTGAAATGAAATGTTTTCATGGCTTAAAACGTTAAATAAGCCGACATACCATTTTTTGACCTGACCCAGATTCTACCCCGGCAATCCCTAGTAAAACCCTCTTAACTTTTACTCTAATGTCGGTTTGATACGGGGTTTTGTGCATTGCAAACTAGACTCGTAGGCCTTCGATTTAATGGGCGATAGGCCTTCTAACTCTTTATATATTGGGAGAAAACATCCAAAACATTTGATCCAAATTTTAGAGATATCTTTAAAAAGGAACTTACGATAACTTTCATCAACTTTTATATTGCCACTTAATTAACTTCGAAACTTGATATACAACCTTTGAACACTTAAAATATGACATACCACATCATTTTTAATTTATTACTCACCCTCCTTGTCTTTCCACGAAGATACGAGTTAATTTAGATGTTTTGAAAAGTCAGGGTGTTACATCCTCCCCCCTTAGAAACATTCGTCCTCGAATGAAAAAAAAAATCTAAGTCACGCGGTTAAGTTTTTGGGTGTTTCCAAAATTTAGGCAGAGTACCCTTTGGCATTGTCACTATCTAGGCACCTAAAATGCAAAAAGTCTAACCTAGGCGTCTCACATGATGACATAAATTGCTAAGCACTAAAGCTCCGCAATAACAGTGCGAGCAAATATACAATGACAACAACAATAATAATAAGCAACAATATAAAAAAATCAGATAGGTATCTTACCTCATTGCACCAATATAAACTGATATGCCATCACTATGGGGTATGAAATAAGTGTGGATATTTGGATCTCATGCCATCCTCAGCTTCCCAGGTCACCTCTTCTCTATTCTTGTTTCTCCACAATACTTTAACTGAAGCCACCTCTTTGGTCCTCAATTTACGAACCTACTGATCTAATATGGCAACTGGAGTTTCCTCGTAGGACAAATCTTCTGTGATCTGAACATCCTCAACTGGGACAACCCGAGAAGGGTCTCCTACGCACTTTCGTTGCATATATACATGGAAAACTGGATGAACAGATTCTAGCCCCTAGGGCAATTCTAACTCATAAGCCACTCGTCCTATCCTCCGAAGGATCCAGTATGGCCCAATGAATCTTGGACTAAGCTTGTCTTTTTTGCCAAATCTCATAAGGCGAGACTTTTAAGAATACCCAGTCATCGACGCAAAACTCTAAGTCCTTTCGTTGTATATTTGAGTATGACTTCTGTCGGCTTTGAGCTGTTAGTAACCTCTCCCGTATGAGCTTGACTTGCTCCATTGTCTGTTGTACTAAGTCGGGTCCAATCAACCCTGACTCACCTGCATCGAACCATCCAATGGGGGATCTATATTTTCGCCCATACAAAGCCTCATAAGGTGACATCCCGATGCTGGAATGATAACTATTATTATATGTGAACTCTATAAGAGGTAAGTGGTCATCCCAACTCCCCTTGAAGTCTAGTGCACACGCCCGTAGCATATCCTCGAGTGTCAAAATTATGCACTCAGCCTGGCCATCTGTCTGAGGGTGAAAGGTTGTACTAAGATTAACATGTGTCCCCAGTCCTTTCTGGAAGGACTTCCAGAAGTTGGCGGTGAATTGTGCTTCTTTATCAGAGATAATAAATACTGGGACACCGTGTAGCCTAACAATCTCCTTAATATAGAGCCCTGCATAGTCTTCAGCCATAAAAGTAGCCCTGACTGGTAGAGCTGTCAAAAAGGGTCGGCCCAGCCCCTCCCGGCTCAAGCCTTGTGGGACAAGGAATTTAAAGGGCTGATGAGGGTCGGTCCTTCATTTGGTAGGGCCTGAAAATGCTCAACCCAACCCGACCCTAGAAGGGTCAAGGGCTGGGGCGGGCTCGCCCTTCTTTTTTTCTTTTCAAACTTATAATTCTATAACATCAAGAAAATGAGAAGATATTCAATTCAAATATGACAAATAATGGTGTTGTTTCAATAACACTAGCAAAATTTTTGTGTAATTAGCATGTATCTCGTATACCAGATACACGAGTGACAAGCAAGATGGGAGGAAGACGAGGGAGCGATATTTGTATATGGATCTGAGATACATGCGAATCTACTTGAATAAAGTTAATCTAGAACAAATTAACCTAATTTTGAGTCCATATATTCCGAGATATATTTATCTGGGTACGAAGATTCATAATATTACAACATAGCGTGTATTCAAATAATTAGATTATATACTAGTGAGATTATTGTAAATTACTCTTAAATAAAAAAATTTGGCCCATGGGCCGACCCCGGCCAGCCCCGATCAAGCCTCAAGGGCCAAGGACTTATATGGGTCGGGCTTATAAGCCTTAGTTTTAAATGGGCTTGAAAAATCTTATTCCAACCCTACCCTAATAACGTGTAGGGTTGGGCCGACCCCATGGGCTAAGCCCATTTTGACGGTTCTACTGACTAGTAACAAGTGGGCTGATTTTGTTAGTCTATCAACAATTACCCAAATAGAGTCAAACTTGCGACGCGATTGAGGTAACCCTGTAATAGAATCCATATTAATTGCTTCTCACTTCCACAAAGGAATAGCTATCTCCTGAATTAGCCCAGCGGGCTTTTGGTGCTCAACTTTCACCTGTTAGCAATTAGGACACTATGCCACAAACTCAGCAACGTCCTTCTTTATCCCATGCCACCAATAGATCTCCTTAATATCATGGTATATCTTCGTCGAACCAGTGTGAATAGAATAATGGGAATGATGTGCCTCTTCCATAATCCGATGCGAAAGCCCTGCAATATTCGGAACACATAATCGACCACTATATCTAAGAACTCTATCTCCTTCTCTATCAAATGCTAAATTTTGTTGATTCTAAGCCTTGGCTCTGAGCTACTCTAAGCTAGGATTCTCTTGTTGCCGTGATTTTACTTCTACAACTAGTGATGATACAGCTGTGTCCTGAATTGTTACCCCACTATCTTTTACCTCTAACAATCTGACTCCCAGGCTAGCTAACTGATGAAGCTCTTGTGGTAGGTCACGCTTCTCAACACCTAAATATGATAAACTACTAATAGATCTTCGACTGATGGCATCAGCTACCACATTCGCCTTTTCTGGATGACATAAAATGTCCACGTTGTAGTCTTTCAGTAACTCAAGTCATCAACGTTGTCACAGATTTAACTCCTTCTGTCTAAAGATATATTGAAGGCTTTTATGATCTGTGAAGATGTCAACATGAACGCCATACAAATAATGTCTCAAGATCTTTAGCGCATGCACAACTGCAGCCAACTCTAAATCATGCGTCGGATAGTTCTTCTCATGCTTTCTCAATTGCCTTGAAGCATATGCAATAACCTTACCATGTTGCATTAGAACACATCCCAACTGAACACCAAAAGCATCACAATATACCGCATAGCCTTCTGAACCATCTGGCAATGCAAGAACTGGTGCTGATGTCAACCTATTCTTTAGCTCCTGGAAACTATGCTCGCAAGCCTCAGTCCACTGGAACTTAGCTTCTTTTTTAGTCAACTTCGTTAATGGGGCTGAAATTGAAGAAAACCCCTATACAAACCTTCTGAAGTACCCAGCTAACCCTAAGAAACTATGAACCTCAGTCGGAGTCATGGGTCTGGGCCAAGTCTTTACGACCTTAATCTTTTGTGTATCAACCACAATGTCTGCATCTGATACAATATGGCCTAAGAAATCTACAGAGTCCAACCATAACTCACACTTAAAAACCTTTGCATAAAGTTCTCGGTCTTGAAGAACCTGAAGGACTGCTTGCAAATGATTTGCATGCTCATCTTTTGAACGTGAATACACCAAAATATCATCAATAAATACAATCACAAACAAGTCTAGATACGGCCTGAATATACTATTCATCAGGTCCATGAACACTACTGGGGCATTAGTTAATCCAAAAGACATTACCAAGAACTCAAAGTGTCCATATCTAGTTCTAAAATTGTCCTTGGAACGTCTTTCTCCCGAACTCGTATTTGGTGGTACCCTGATCTTAAAACAATCTTTGAGAAACACTTAGCACCTTGTAACTGATCAAACAAGTCATCTATCCTCGACAGGGGATACTTATTCTTTATAGTTGCCTTATTCAATTGTCGGTAATCGATACACATTCTTAATGAGCCATATTTCTTCCTTACGAAAAACACTGGTGCTCCCCATGGTGAAGCACTAGGCCTAATAAAGCCTTTATCAAGCAAGTCTTTCAGCCGATCCTTCAACTCCTTTAGCTCAGCAGGAGCCATTCTATAAGGAGGAATAGATATGGGTTGTGTACTTGGTAGCATATTGATAGCAAAATCACTTTTCTGCTTTGGAGGGAAACGAGGGAGTTCGTCTGGAAATACATCTAGAAACTCATTAACTACCGAAATAGACTGAAGAGTCGGTGGTTTTGCATCTATATCATGAACGTGAACAAGATGATAAATAAAACCCTTGGTAATCATCCTCCTCGCCTTAAGATAGGAAATAAACCTACCTTTCGGCGTTGTTGTATTGCCTTTCCATTCCCGAATTGCCTCTCCTGAAAAGTGGAATCTAACAATCTTTGTCCGGTACTCAACATTATCATAACAAGACACTAACCTGTCCATACCCATAATGACGTCGAAATTGGCAATCTCTAACTCTACGAGATCTAAGAGGTTTAACGGTCGATAATTTCTACCGTGCAACCTCAATAGACTCTCCTGGCAACAATAGACTCACCAACTAGTGTAGATACAATAAAGGGTCGATCTAATGACTCTGCTACTATACATAACCTCCTCGCAATAAATGGAGTAACATAAGACAGAGTAGATCCAGGATCTATCAAAGCATAAATACAATAGGAGCAAATAATCAATGTACCTGTCACAACATTTGGTAATGACTCTGAATCCTGTCGGCCAGTTAATGAATATGTACGGTTCTGTCCACTACCAGAACTAGATGCTCCCTCTCTACCTCTGCCTCTACCTCTATGTGCTGAAGTCTAGTGTCCACGCCCTGTAGACTGTGCTGATGAGGAGGAACCTACTGCTGACCTGGTTGATTGACCTATACTACCCTGACCTATAGTAGGGCAGTTTTTCCACTCATGCCCTTCTTGTCCACAAGAATAACAACCTGTGGAACCCTGTCTGCACCTCTCGAAATGCATCCTACCGCAAGTAGCGCAATGCGGCGCGGCTGTCCTAGCCTAGCCTGAACCCCTCTGCTGCTGCGAGCCTGATGCTCGTGAACCCTCACTTGGGCCTGACTATTCCTGACAATCAAATCTACTACCCTGGAACTGCTGTGGTGGAGGTCTAGGTGGCCTAATAAAATATCGGGGTCTGGGACAACCCTGAAAATCTCCCTATGAACCAGCAGGCCTAGCCCTCTTCTGTCTCTCTCTCGACCCTCTCACTCATATACTATAAATGTCAGCGATCCTCTATGCCTTGTGCAAATGCCTAAATTCGCAAGATATCCATATTATCATTTAGTGCAGCAGTAGAACAAGCATCGATATAGTCTAAGTCGAGCCCTCCCATAAATCTACACACTCTATCATGCATCGTATCAACAAATGCTAGTGCATATCTAGCCAATGAATCAAATCTCAGCCCGTACTCTCGGACACTCATGCTGCCTTATCGGAGGTTCAGAAACTAGTCCACCCGGCCATCCCTAATCTCTCGAGGCAAATAGTGATCTATGAAAGCTTCTATAAATCTATTCCAAGTGGGTAGGGATGCATCTTTTCCCTTAGATCTCTCCCAACTCTCGTACCACAATACTACAATATCATGCAATTGAAATGTTGCTAACTCAACTGACTCAGTCGCTGAGGCATGCATGACTCTAAAGATCCTATTAAACTGATCAATAAAGTGCTGAGGGTCTTCTCTGGGATCTGTCCCTGTAAACTGTGGAGGATTCAAGGCAATAAATTCACGAACTCTCGAACTTCCGAGCCGTTCAGAAGGTCCGACAACATCTGGCGCAACTGGTTGGCACTGTGCAACTACTAACTGTGCTAACATACATACTGCACTTTTGAAATCCTGATCAGATGGAATAAGAGGAACTAGAGCTGGTACTGCTGGTGGAGCCGGAAATCCTGTAGCCCTCAAAGGCTCCTGAAGTGGTGGAGAAGCTATAGGGGGCTGAGAAGATGTCTCCCCCTGGGTCTCACAATGGGCTACCTCCACCCGTGGTATCTTGCCGGTACCCTCTCTTGCAGTTGTATCTAGCCCATGACTAGTTGTGGTCTGTCTAGTGTCAGTCATCTCTATCTGCATGCAAGTATCAATTATAAGCCAGAAACCTCAACCTTTAAGACACCGATCTATAACACGAGGTGAGAAAAAGAAGGATAGTCATTCTAACATGCCCAGTAGCTTCTTGCTTATTGGATGTGTTGCATAACACATTTATAAACAAGACTCTACTAGACATGGCTTGCAGACTCCCTATGATACGACGTTGCTCTGATACCAAGTTTGTCATGCCCTAAACTCGAGGGGTGCAATTGGCTTCTAATGCCAAAACTCAGGCCCGAGCTGACCTTGCTGAACCATTTGCTACTAGCGCATGGCAGCCACATGCAATCAAGAAAACAAACAAGTATATCTCGGCTGAAAACTAAGCCCTAGGCTGGCAAGGCCCCTGCCAACTGATCTATAAAAGAAACAGCTACTCCCAGGAGATCATATAAATAAATAGCCAACTACCACAGAAATCCTGATTGGGCCGTCGAGGCCCCCATGATATCTATACTAAAACTAAAAGCAGGTATATATCAATACAATACATCAAACAACTCACAAGCTTCAACAAACCAACAACATAGGCCAGTATGGCCATAACGTAGGTATACACCCCACACACTAGTCAACAAGCCTTTAAGAGTAGTAAAGATTAGCGGGACAGGGTCCCAACCTACCCATAAAGATATATACAACAAAAGGTAACAAACCTCCTAACTTTGGGAGCTCTGGAGGAAAGGGGCTAGCTAACCGAATAAAAGTCAATCCTGCTGCTGAGAAGGTCTATCGGTCGTCTGTCAGGACCTGCATGCATTAATGCAGCGCCCCCAAGGCAATGGGGCGTCAGTACAAAATAATGTACAGAGTATGAAAGACAATAGACTATGAGAAGGTATCCTGATATACTGGAATAATTTGATAAATAAATCAAGGATAAGATAAGTGTACTGACCTGCTCCTAAATCTAAACTTATCAAAAATAATAAAACAACGACCTAACCAAGCCCCCATAAGCTCGGCAGGTACAAACAGCACACAAGACCACTTACTCAGGCCCCAATAAGCACGGAAGGTGCCAATCAGCCTATATACCCCTATCGGTAGTCCCCTTAGCCCCGTAGGCAGTCACATAGCCCTCTTAGGCATTAATATAGCCCGTAGAAAGCACATAGCTCTCTTAGGCATCAACATAGCTTATAGACAACTCATTGCCCTCTTATGCAACAACAGGGCCCTGTAGGAAGCACATAGCCTTCTTAGGCGTCAATATAGCCCTGTAGGCAACTCATAGCCCTTCTAGGCATCAATATATCCCCGTAGGCAACTCATAGCCCTTTTAGGCATCCATATAGCCCTGTAGGTAGAACATAGCCCTTCTAGGCATAGATTATATTTCTGCAGCTAACCACAATAGCCCCAAGGGCAACAATAACAATCCAATTGCTAAAAGCGAGCAATTTAGTTATAAGCAACCTATACAAATAGACTCTAAGTCGTGTCCAACAAAGGGACACTACTAACTAAATAAGAATCCCGACAAAGTAGGATTATATCAACTCGAGCAGCCAACAATCAACAATAATGGCTACAAGTGTAACAAGGATAACAACTCAATTACATTGTTCCTAAGCTTTAAGGAAACATGTCATAAGTAGGGAATAGCCTTAACATACCTTTCCAATGAATACTCGAAAGACCGTAGTTCCTTCACGAAAGTTGCTCCTTATATCCTAAGCTTCGTAAACACTATATATACACAGCTGGTACGCACCTATAAATAGTGCATAATTAATCTTAAATTGGTAGATTTGCCATATTGGCCCAACTTGTCAAAACGTCCTTAGAAATTCATAAAAACAACCATAAAAGGGTCCCGAGATGATTACCTTAGTTAACCAAGTGTAAATTTTGAAGAAACACCAATAACTACAAATTTATATCTTCAAAAACCAGCTCCAAACGCAACTAATAGAAGGGGAAAACGATTTCCACATGTAGGGACTATGTTTCTAGGCGCGGGGGAAATGTTTAATGGTAGAAATCGTCAAAAACTAACCTTTATCATGCTAGAACTCCATAGGAACCCTCTCTTAAGCTTTCTCTCTGGTTTGGAACTGAAATGAAATGTTTTCATGGCTTAAAATGTTAAATAAGCCGACATACCATATTTTTTACCCGACCCGAATTCTGCCCCGACAGTCCCTAGTAAAACCCTCATAACTATTTACTCTAATGTCGGTTTGATACGGGATTTTATGCGTTGCAAACTAGACTCGTAGGCCTTCGATTTAATGGGTGATAGGCCTTCTAACTCTTTATATATTGGGAGAAAACATCCAAGATATTTGACCCAAATTTTAGAGAAATCTTTAAAAAGGAACTTACAATAACTTTCGCCAACTTTTATTTTTTCACTTACTTAACTTCAAAACTTGAGATACAACCCTTGAACACTTAAAATATGACATACCACATCATTTTTAATTTATTACTCACCCTCCTTGGCTTTTCACGAAGATACGAGTTAATTTAGAAGTTTTGAAAAGTTGGGGTGTTACAGTTTTATTCAAGTTGTACTAGATGGTTTGAGACAAAGTTTAGAAAAGACTTTCGCTTGCTTTTATGAAAAGACTTCGATTGTATGGATAAAAGTTTTTAAATTTTCTGTACTTTTCTATTATTTTTTGTTATGATATGCTAAGGGCTTGTATGAGACCCCTTCAGGGCCAAGTACGCCATATTACATCTAGGATGTATCCCTGGGTCGTGACATGAAATAATTAAATATGTCTGTTACTTGATGTCCAACAACTGTCTGTAGTTGTCCGGCGATAATAGAAGTTGTCCCAACAACTAGTGCAATTGCTTGAGAACTATGTTTTGTTGTAGGTCAACTGATTAATTGTTAAGAAAAATAATATAATTATGGATAAATTATTAATTATTTAAATAAATAGTTGAAGAATTATAAAAATCCCTAAAACTACTAAACCTTTATGACTATTGTTGATAACCTTTATGACTATTGTTGATAGTTATGAAACAATGAAATATGTGTAAAAATAAGTAATCAATATTCTTTAGCAATTTCAAAGTTGTTTTATGAATGTCTCACTAGTTAAAATATTTTGTGATGTCTTCGGGTATTGTGTCCATCTATGGAAGATCAAATAATAATTGGAGTTGATTTACATGGTGAATGGGTAGAGAATCCTACTTGTTATACTTAGAGATCAAAGGATCAAGAAACAATATCAATAAAGATAAGCGAAAATGTTTCGTATAATGAGTTGGTTGAGATCATTATTTCTAGGTTTGAGTTAAATTGTGATAAAGATAATCTCTCTATTACTTACATGTTTGGTTTCATTGAAAAGCAAAAAGGAGCTCCTTCTAGAATTAGGGATGATCGTGATTTACGATTTTTTTTGGATGATCAAAGTAGGCCCATTTTAAAGATATCTGTTTTTGAAACAATTATTATAGTTGTTGGAACAAATTTCATAGTTGTTTCAGCAACTGTAGTAGTTGTAGGACATTAAAATAGTTGTTCCAAATTTACAACCGTTGTTTAAAATCAGCAATCCTTTATATTTTAATTTTTTGATATTTTTCAATTTTTATACTTCAGGTATAATGTATTGACTTCAAATATTATGGAGTTTGTTAATGCAATATTCAATGCCTGTTGAATGATATAAGTAAGAGATGGTTTGAAATTTTTTATGAAAGACAGATGGCATATGCCAAGTTAAAAATCACTTTTGTCCCTTTAGCTAAAATAAAAATAATGGCTAACAAGAAACTGAAAAATAAGTTATTGGTTCATCAAATTGATGAAGATACCTTCAGCATCACCGCGGACAATGGGATCGCAATCCATCATCGAACCAAAATGTGTTCGTGTCGAGAGTTTGACTTGGAAAAAATACCCTGTCAACATGCTATGATAGTTGTCTAACAACTTTGCATAGTTGTCTAAAAATAATTGAACATTGATCTAGTCATTTTGTGAATTATTAAGTATAAACTATGTCATTTAATTATAATTGAAGATCTATCGAGTCAATTTGTAAATTCTTAAATATAGAGTAAGTCGTTTAATGATATTGAAGATTGATCTAATCTGTTTGTAAATTCTTAAGTATTTAATAATAATTGAAGATCGATCTAGTCAGTTTGTAAATTCTTAAGTATAAACAAAGTCGTTTAATAATAATTGAAGATAAATGTAGTCAGTTTGTAAATTATTAAGTATAAACTAAGTGGTTTAATAATAATTGAAGATCAATCTAGTTATTTTGTGAATTATTAAGTATAAACTAAGTCATTTAATAATAATTGAAGATCGATCTAGTTATTTTTTGTGAATTATTAAGTATAAACTACGTCGTTTAATAATAATTGAAGATTAATCTAGTTAATTTGTAAATTATTAAGTATAAAGTAAGTCGTTTAATAATAATTGAAGATAGATTTAGTCATTTTATGAATTATTATGTATAAACTAAGTTGTTTAATAATAATTGAAGATCAGTCTAGTCAGTTTGTAAATTATTTAGTATAAAGCACGTCGTTTAATAATATTTGAAGATCAATCAAATCATTTTGTAAATTATTAAGCATAAATTAAGTCATTTAATAATAATTGAAGATCAATCTAGTCACTTTGTAATTATTAAGTATAAACTAAGTCGTTTAATGATAATTGAAGATTGATCTAGTCAATTTGTAAATTATTAAGTATAAAGTAAGTCGTCGAATAATAATTGAAGATCGATCTAGTCATTTTATGAATTATCATGTATAAACTAAGTTGTTTGATAATAATTGAATATTGATCTAGTCAGTTCTTAAATTATTAAATATAAACTAAGTAATTAATAACAACTAAAGCAATTGCAGGAACAACAAAACTAATTGTAGAAATAACTGAAGCAGTTGTACATACAACTAAATAGTTGCATGGAATAACTGAAGGAGTTGTACAGACGACTAAACAGTTGCACAAACAATTGAAGCAGTTGTACAAACGACTAAAAAGTTGCACGAACAATTGAAGCAGTTGTCCAAACAACTTCATAGTTGTACGAACAACTTAATAGTTGTAGAGACGTCTGGAGTACTGAAGCAGTAACATGGACAATTAAAGCAGTTGTAGAGACAATTACAGTAGTTGATAACAAATACACAAAAACAGAAATAATTACCTAAAACTAACACAGAAAATAGTTGATAACAAATACACAAAATACTGATCCAAATGTTTTGTAAATCAAGTACAAAAACCACCTTAATACACAACTACTCTCTCAAGGAGTTAATTCCTTCTCAAGCACCGCAACAACATATTTCATCCTAAAATTATCCATCTCATTGTTGTTAATCATTCTTGGAATTGTTTTTCAGGTGAAGAATCCTTGACAAATTGTTGAATTGACGAATAGCTTCAAAAGCCCAAGCCTACAATATAATATTAAAAATAGCTAAATATACAGAATAAATTCAAATAATAATTTAACTAAAAATCATAAAATGAAAACACCAATTTAATTACTTACGGCGAATGCCAACAGAAAGCCATAAAGATTATACTAAGATTTGGTTGAATCTAACTCTTTCAAAAGATAGCTAACGATAAGATCAAAGCTTACTCGAACCCATGAATATGAATCAAACACACATTTTTTCGACGCTTGACCTCATCATCTTTTTTCTCTTCGCTTGAATTTTTGTTGCTATTCTCATCACTTTTTTCTTCACCTGATAAGTCACTGCTGCTCTTACTATTTTTTTTTCCATCTCACTAGATTGTTTGCTGCTATTTTCACAACTTTTTTCTTCTCTAGATGGTTGTCCACTGATACTTTGAAGTGTTTCAATACCTCTTTTCTAGCAACAATTAAGCTCTCAACATTTTCTCTAGCTTCTGGATTGGATGAAGATGTTCTAATTCTCTTCTTCTTATATTGACACATTATAGTATAAAATTAATTAAATATGATCAGTAGAAAAATAGTAATTATAATACATTAAACACTAATAATTATATTATAATTATATTATTCGTTCTACAACTACAAAAGTTGTTAGCTGAAACAACTAAATTGGATTCACTAAATTCATTTACACAAAATAATTTTGTACTTGCCAAAAGGCTCTTTTGAGTTAATTTCAAGTTCAAACGGAATAAATACAATGCAAAAAAACAAAACAATATAATAGACATATAATAATGATTTTCTTCTTTATGAAACCCTAGTTTTAATCTTGAAATAGAAAAGAGAAGAATATTTACCTTGTATGAGGAAGAAACACAATACAAAAGGTTTGATGATTATGAAGTTGAAGAGGAAACTAAAAATTTGAAAAAGATGTGCTCTCTTTTGTTTGGATGTTTGCCTTCGTCCCGTGCTCCTCTGCAAAGAAAAACTTCAGAAACTAATGGAAATATGTTAATCCCTATTATCACAATTTTAAAAATGTTATATTTGACCTAGAAGTTTATAAAATTATTACTTTAGTCCCATGTATTAATATTAAAAACAAAAAAGTAAAAAAAAGAAAAAAGAGGCCCACTTATCCTCTTTTTAATTGAAAACTTGCATGACATTTTTAGCTCATTTACAGGTTCACGAGAGACATCAGCTAAGCGGCATCATTCACAGAAGCAGACGGAGTCAACAACAATGTTCCTAAACGATGCTCAACGTCAACAATACAGAAGCACGCACCGTCAATTCACAGCGGTAAACGACAAAAATACGTGAAGAACGATCCAGTACATCCTGCCCTTGTCGTCTTCTCCCTTTGCCTTGCTTCAACGGTACGAACAGTGCTAGGTGGGACAATCTCAACGTTTCACTCGTCCTAGCGTCAAGATCGGACGGCCATCATTGGCGAGCCGTTTGAAACTATTGAAGAATTGGGTATAATCTTATCCTTGTACAATAATTCAAATTGGGAATTTCTATTTTTCCCTAATTCTTATCTGTTGGAGGACAAAGGTTAAGAAAACAGAAAAAAAGGGATGCAAAAAATTACAGTGAATACACAACTCACTCTTGGGGTAAATGAATACTTGACATATAAATATACAAGTCGTTTCTTCTCTTGTTCGAATCTTTGACACCCCTGCTTTGTTCGTTCGGATTCTCAGAGTTTCTTGTGTGGTGGTGGAATCGCTTCGTCCTTGATTAAAGGTAACGTCCTTATCTTATTCCTCGTTTTCCATTTGAATAATGTGTGTTTGTCCTGTTTTCTGCTTAACTGGGCATCATTTTGGGGTTGCTTTGTTGTTAGATTATTACACTTTCTTGATATAGTATTGACTGTAAATTGAATAATAGCAAGATACTCTTATTTCTGTTGATTTTCTCTTTAACTACTGTTAGTTGATTTTCTTTGTTAGCATGGCTATTTCCTTGATGAAGTTTGTATCGATTTCGGTTTTAACCTTAGCTCTAAATGGTTGCTCATCGTTATCTTTTCATCGATTTTCTGTCAAGCTCGTTGTGACCTCTTATTTAGCTGTTTACGGCTCTAAATGATTTGATTAATATATAATAATTTTGTATTTGTTGAAATTTCGATATTGAATAGTAATGCTAATCTTTCAAGTAATTTAGCTTGCTCTTGAACTTATGTTTGTACGAATTTGGGATTTCTTTACAAGTATGAGAATGTTGTGATAAATTTCTTTCTAGGTAATTGTGTGATTTATGATTTTTTTTTAGCCTAGCCTAAATCTAGCTTCATGGAGTTGACTCGTATCTCGTTTCTTCTTGTTTAATTTCTTGGTCTATGATTGCTGCCTACTCATATTTCCTGATTTTCCTCCATTTAGGCCGGCCGTACTTGTGATGGTTCCCAAGGATTCAATATGACTACTTAGGTCTACGTTGCCATATTGTTCTATGGAAGCGGGCGGTTTAGAACTTCCGCCCGGTTTTTTTCGAGGTTAAATCTCAATTTTTAATGATTAATGTTCCAGAGGCAATGAAAAATGCAAATTGATCCCCTTTTTCAATTGTTTTCTTCTAGGTTTCTTGTGCCTCGTAGTTGTGTTGTTTACTGTGAGCTAAATATGTAATAGTGAGATGCAATATAAGGTGTAATTGTGACTTCTTTAAAGCAGTAGCCTTTCCTTGCAACAGAACTATTGGTAGACTTCATACAATTTGGAGTACATGTTGATTGTTGGTGTTGCGGATGCTGATTCTGATTCTGATGTTGAACATGTAGCCCTTTCTACTTGAAAGTTATCATACATAACAATAGGGGAACATGATGAAACTCATGTTGGTTTAAAACTAGGAGTTCTAGTTAATAAACTCCTAGTTGGTTTATTAACAGAACTAGCTGAGCCTAACTTTGAGTTACTTGAATTTTTTCTACTACAACTTTGAGAATAAGTTTGAAGGCTCCTTAAACTAACTTGAGATTGCTCTTTTCTTGCAACAGAACTATTGGTAGACTTCATATAATTTGGAGTAGATGTTGATTGATGGAGTACATGTTAATTGTTGGTGTTGCGGATGCTGATTCTGATGCTGACGCTTCGCTGGTGTTGATGAACTAGTACTTGGGGGTGGTTTTCCTAGCTGAGGAACATACTTTCTGAAATTTGGTGAGTGGGAGATTTCGTATTCTAAGTTTTTGGTTTTGCCTGATTTCTTCTTCATCTGTTTCTTGAGTTAAACTTTTCTATTCTTGATGGTGTCATGGTTTTATGATATAGGCAAAGATGGTTTGTGGTTCATTATTTGGTTGTTGGCTTTAATATGATACCAAGCTTGTTGAGGACTTTTTTTTGCACCATCTTATTTTGGTTTTGGGAAAAGAAAGATATATTCTTTTCAAGAATTTTTGGAATTCAGGTGACGTTTCTTTTTCTTGAGATAGAGAGTTTTAGTTCATGAAGAAAGACAGTTTTTGAAATCTCAACTACCAGAGATTCCAAATGGGGGAGTAATGAGTAATGAAGATTCCTCTGCTTCTTAAACTGAGTTACTATCTATTAAAAGTGTATTCAAGAAGAATTGGAATGTAATAGTTTATGGTTTGGCAATTTCTTATCCAAAAAAAAAAAAGGTTCATTGTGTGCAATATATTTAATTCTTGAAAGCTACTCTATATATTAATTGTTATAAATGGATGGCACATTACATCAACCATTTAACTGTATAGAATTTGCAAAGTTTTCTTTTAATGATTTTCTATTGATATTAATAAGAAGAACAAAAGCTACATTGATCATAATGCATTTTGTCAAGCTTGTCGTATTATAGCTTGGATGTCTTCTATTATGTAGACGATATACAATTAGTTTGTCTTGAGCGCCTGAAAGCTTCTATTATTAAAATACAGTTTGTGCATTCATGTGGGAACTTTTGACTTTAATTATATGTAATAATCTCAAAGGAGGACAATGGATTTTAGTGTGTTTTTTTTTGCCTCAAATCTCTCTTATTTTATTTTATTTTGCTTTTGGCTTATGATATTTGAACTTACATGATTTTTTTATTTGTATTTATTATTGTTGATTGTCCCCTAGGCTTGAAGATGGAAAGCAATATAAAGGATGAACTCTACTCTGACATTTTCGATATGTCAAATCTTCAATCAAGTCTTAGGCTGACTACCAATTCTGGAAACAATGATTCACATGGTATGAACTTCAGCTGATTGCTTCAAGGTGATAATGAAAATTAGAAATGCATTTTGTTATTAAGATTCGATTATCAAATTCCTTACCATAAAGGCATAACTAGAAGGTATGATGTGGTGCTCTTATTCCTAGATTGCATATTTGTTGGAACAACCATCGAAGTGGTAGACTGAAGGTCTTCATTGATATTTAAGAAGTTTTATTCTAAAAGGTCTTCTTCACTGGCTACTCTCAGCATATATGGATGAAAACAAACTTGAGCTTTTGTTGACTAACCGTTGTTTTCCCCCTCTCCTTTGCCTTCCTTTGTTTGCCAAAGATTATTCAAAACTTAAAAAACTATATTATCCTTCCCTATTTTCTCGTTTCAAACATTATTAAACCTCTGATCGGGATTGTGAAAAAATATGTTGGTTAAATGCTTGCTAAGTGGAGATGTTCTCTTATCTATGTATAGTTTTCTTGGTTAGGACCTCTCCTGTACGTAATTCTGTTAATAGTGCTGACTGCAATTAGCATTTAATGCCAGAGAGCGAGTTTTGAATTAATTCCACCAACTAAGCCTACCAACTAAACCCCATTATTTATTTGAACTTATTTCAAGTTTTTCAACAACTAAACAACATTAACTCTAACTAGTTTTGAATTAATTCCAATAACTAAATTCACCAACCAAACCAACATTATTTCAAATAATGTTGTTTAGTTGTTGAAATAAGTTCAAATAAATAATGCGGTTTAGTTGGTGGAATTTATTTAAAACTAATTAGAGTTAATATTGTCTAGTTGTTGAAATAAGTTTTTTTCTAAATATTGTTTAGTTGTTGAAATAAGTTTTTTTATTTGTGGAACTATGCTCTGTTTTTTTAGTACTCCCTTTTCTCAAGAAAAAAAACGTATTTCAACGACTAAACAACATTAACTCTTAACTAGTTTTGACTTAATTCCAACAACTAAACCATATTATATCAAATAATGAGTCAAACTAGCTACGAGTTCATTAAAATTTATTTGAACTTATTTCAACAACTAAACAACATTAACTCTAATTAGTTTTGAATTAATTCAAACAACTAAACTACATTAACTCTAACTAGTTTTGAATTAATTCCTAAATTAAAGCTAAGTGTCAATACTAGATGGACACAAATCGACCTTGCAAGAAAATCAATTTCTTCATCAATAGGATCAACTAGTGTTGGTACTTATGCTTAACAAACACATTATTCCTAAATTTAAGCATGAACACAAATCGATCTTGCAAGAAAATCAATTTTGTCATCAATAGGATCAACTAGTGTTGGTACTTATGCTTAACAAACACATTATCACCTACTTTAATGTTAAGTGTCAACACTAGATGGACTTATGCTTAACAAATAAATTATCACCTAATTTAATGTTAAGTGTCAACACTAGATGGACACAAATCAATCTTGCAAGAAAATCAATTTTGTCATCAATAGGATCAACTAGTGTTGGTACTTAAGCTTAACAAACACATTATCACCTACTTTAAAGCTAAGTGTCAACACTAGATGACCACAAATTGATCTTGCAAGAAAATCAATTTTGTCATCAATAGTCAACTAGTGTTGGTACTTATGCTTAATAAAACACATTATCACCTAATTTAAAGCTACGTGTCAGCACTAGATGAACACAAATCGATCTTGCAAGAAAATTAATTTTGTCATCAATAGGATCAACTAGTGTTGGTACTTACGTTAAACAAACACATTATCACCCAATTTAAAGCTAAGTGTCAACACTCGATGGACACAAACAAATTATCACAAAATTAAATCTAAGTATCAATACTAGACGGACACAAACACATTATAAAAAACATTTATACTTGAACTTTAGGAATTTAAAAACACCAAACCTTATCTCCTACTTTGATGAAAATAGCAGTATAGTCTTGTAACAACTTATTTAGATGTTGAGCTTCCTCAATAGCCTAGCACGAAAAGAAACAATTTAAAATTTCTTCAGTGGTCATTATAGAGAGATTTCAGTCATTATAACATTCAAGAATGACTCAGACAATTTTAAGGATCAGTAAGTACCTAAAATTGATCATACATAATTAATGGTTCTATACTATGTTTTTGCAAATTCTCCATTATTTTGGAAAAAATATATATAGTATTTTTCTATTTTTAAATCTGTGTAGTTATACTTGCTAAAGTTGATAATCCTAGTTCACTTAAACCTCAAAAGAAATGGTCTCTTCACTAAAAAAAATATCAATATTTTGTTTCTGTTGAGTTCAGTTTATCAAATATACTTTACTTGGATTTTGTAGTTATTATCATTTAAGTTAACAAAGTTAAGTCTTTGTCATTTACTTTATAATTCTCCTTTTTGTGAATTACTGTAGATTATTGGAGCATCATTATTTGGCCTTCTTCTCTCTAAATATGACCCGGTGGTATGCTTAAAAAATTGATGTTAGTCCTATTGTGGTAAATCTTACTCCTAGTTCTGTTTCATTCTGTGATTTGAAGTTTAAAGCACTGCATAACACTAGGTATCTCTGACATGGCTAACCAATAAGCTTTCCTCTGGGCTCTTGACCGTACTGTGGAAACTTGTTTTAGTTATTCCTTCCTGTCTTCACTAAAATCAGAAAATATAACTGCAAATTTCCAACACTAACTTCAAATTTCCTCTTCCATTTGTTAAACTCTAACTAGTTATCGAACCCATAGGACAAAGATGTGTTAAATAAGCAGTAAAAATGAATTTTCAAAAATTTAAAACTTATCCAAGTTTGCTGCTGCTGCTGCCGATGTCTGCTGCTGCTACTGAGGCGGTGGCGGTCTGGATGGGTGAAGCTGGGACAACCAAGCGTAGAATAGTAATTTAATCATGTCTATGTTTTTAAATTAAAGTTGTGTTTCAGTTGTTCTTGAAAAATCTATTCCTTCTGAAACAACAACTTCTCGATTGTTCTTCACTCTCGACATCTCTCTTTCAAAAAATCTTGAAGGAACCAAATTCTCCAAACGTCCGCTTCCCTAAAACATCTGCAGAACTCTCAACAAATCCTCCAAATCCAATATGCAGAGCCGATAAAGACAAGCTTTTTAATGTCATTTTCGTCAATCTCTCCTCCTTTTTAGTAGCGGTCATTTGAGCAGCAACAGCCACATGAACTGACCTTCAGTTGTAGCCAACAGAAGGAATTGCTCTCTACACATTCATGTCTGCTTCACCGTCTCCAACTTCGATTCTTTTGTTCGGAACCTCAAGGTTGAGTTTAATCCTCTATTTTCTCTTATTCAGTTCTATTAGAAAGTTTATATGATTAATGGTTTCTCTTTTTTTTTTTTGTTTGATTCAAGTATTATAGAAGATGTGTTGCTGTTTTCAATTTCAATTTCTGTTTAAGATTATCCTAAATTAATTGTTATTATAATTAGAAGAAAAAGTTAGTTCCAGTACTTGGATTATTGAGTACTACATTAATTGTTTATGATTAATTTCACCTTCTGGATTGCTTTGGACTGTTTTTTCTTGAGCCGATGATCTATCAAAAATAGTCTCTCTATCTCTTAGGTAGGGGTGAGATTTGCCTACACTCTACCCTTTCCAAACCACTTTTGGTGTGACTACAATGACTATTGTTCCTGATGATTATGTTAGATGTGATGTCAAAGTGCTGGTACCAACCTTAATCTGATGATTTTTTGTATCTTTATGTCAATTACCTCTTTCCTTTTACCCTTTTAGTAGATGATGTTAATTCTTGTAACGACAATCTGAAATTAAAATTGTGTAAAATGTGGTTCCTTTGAATGAGATATGTGAAGGGCCATCCATATAGGAAGAGGTGCTGATTAATTTGATTGTCGCTTCTTTGAGGTTTATCAAGGGGATTGGAGTTGTTCTTTTCCTATAAATGCATCAAGTTTTTCTTGTTTTATTTGTTGCATGTATTTAAAAGAAGTACATTAGTGTAACACCTCGGAAATTGGAAAGTAAAAAAGAAAGGAAAAACTCTTAATTGTTATATGGCTTCTGCTGCTCTCTGGCATATCTACATGCGTAGAAAATATCTCTGTTATGTGATGTATATTTTGGTCAGTATCCATATAAGCAAACCATTACTATTTTTCAGTGTAACTTCTATCCTTATCTTTGTATATTTTAGATGCACCAACAGAAGTTGTAATTTTTGAAATCAAAGTGTGGTGGGAGGCTTGGAGCTGATGCTAGAGTATTTTCTTTTGATTATTGTGGTGTCCCATTCGTCTTGTTCACACCTTGACTATCTTCTACCAGCAACCATGAACGTATTAAGAATGTTAGAAACACATTCTTTTGTTATTTGTTGGTATTTATCGATTGGTGATATAGATATGCTGCCTCTTCTACTTTTAGTTTTTAAAAAATAATGATCTAACTTGTGGATGATGGACTAATGTATTTCATTAAACTGCTCAACTTTATGCTTATTTTGTATAGCTTCCTGGATCTATCCTTAAAAAGTGTAAAAATAGTAGAAGTTGGTCCAAGAGATATACGATTGCATAATGAAAAAATCAAATAAGTCAATGAATTTTTTGAGGCATACACATGATAGGTATGTAGAAGTAGTTTCATGGTGAATTTCTTGCCGTTGAAGTTTGGATGGATGGAGTTACATTTGTATAGTTTTATCCTATTTTGTTGGATATACTATTTCTAAAACTCGAAGTTGTAACTGACTTGACTGAAATTGAGATATCTTGAAATATATATTGCGGAAACTCTTAAAAATTATCGACACGTGTTGGATATTTCAAAAATAATATATTTGAAGAATCCAACATGAGTGTGGCATCCAACATGAGTGTGGCAATACTTTGGGAAATTCCTAGCAACATGACCCAAAAATTACTGCAAGATTCACATATAAACAACTATATAGATAAGAGAATTGAACGAAAACATATAGGATGCCTACAGAGAGTAATTTTACAAGTGAATGTGATATGCTGGCGGTTGTTGAGATTATATGGCGAGAACGTGATTTAGTGATTAATTAGACTGGTGAGTAAGTTAAAAATGCAGATCCTTCAAGAACTATTTTGATCTATGGAAAAAGACGTATTATCAGATGTATAGCCCCTATTATTTCATCTTGGTTTTTAGGATATCTCTATGAGTTTCATTTTGTGTATCTATGCAACATCTATGGAGACACAAAGAGTCTGCATTTCTTGTTAATAGAAAGTCATGTTTTAGTTCCATTTGATTGATAGGAAGCTTACCTATATATATCATGAGTCACTGCATATTTTCTGTGTGATAACAGATATGGAGAAATAAGTAGTTAGACAAACTCTCCATGAAATGCCTAATTGATAGAAATCAAGTTGAGGTAACTTCAAAATGAGATGAATATTTCAGCAGGTAAATTCTATTACTAACTAATATTATATTTCTACAACTCGAGTTATTACTTTTTGAAATTGTATATATATGTTGATATCAATACAATCTGATTGTAATTATATTTTCATTTGGTGTGGCATTTGCAACTACCATTCTGCTCTTTAGTACATGAGATCAAAATTAAAGATTATGAGGAAAAATTATAGGCCACTTATTTAGTGGCCCAACTGGTAATTAGTTTGTAGTATCAATTTTGGGTTACTTCATTTGTCCAATTCAACCTGGTCTATGAAATGCAACAATACCACTGCATGTCTTATGAAATTCATAACAGTTTCTTTTTATCACCTTGATTGTTACTAATTGAATTCTTACCGTAAGGATGTATGATGAACATTCTACTTACAAAATAAAAGATAAAGGGTCCATGCTGGAATAATTGTTTGATCATTCTCCTTTGTCAAATGATATAATATATCATGGACATATCAAGAATGCGATATTCTGTTATTTGTTGGTGTTTATAGATATGCTGATGTTCATATGCAACTTGCTTTATCTATCTGTAGTTATAAAAGAAAATTAATGTTCTAATTTATGGGTATTGGACTTATGTTACTTCATTTAACTGCTCAAGTTTAAGTTAACTTTGTGCAGCTTCTTGGATCTATCCTTAACGTATAAATATAGTAGAAGTTGTCCTAAGAGACACAATTGCAAGATGAGAAACCCATTAGAGTTAAGGTTGAGCTTAAGGTTTGCCCATTCAAATTTGCTAATGGCTGAAACACTAAAGATTGACTCAAATATAGAATGATAAAAATCTGTGTCAAATTAAGAAAAATGAGACGATGTAAATCGAAATCTGCATTAATCACTTCCTTTCTTCTATGGAGAACATTAATCACTTTCTTTCTTCCACCTTGAAAACATTGTAGTCCAATTATTGTTATTCTTCGGTCATCACCCTAGGAACTGACTTAGTGCTTTATCATATCACATATGTATATTCTTTCTTGGCTTCTTGACATAGTAGTTACAATTATACTCTGACCTTTGTTAATTAAACTTTACTCTTTCAATTAATGAGTTTTCTTTGTTCGTCATCCAACAATGACAACCATATACTTTAAGATAGATCGTCTCGAGAAGGTATACCCTTTCACCACTAAAATCTACAGTGATGTTATAGTTTCATTTAAGATTAAAAAATTATGCAATATAGGCCACCTAAATTGTTTTTATTTTATTCTCGAAATTGAAAGAGTTATTACACTCACTGTGGGTCTATTACGTAATTGATTATACTACTTAAAGTAGTCTTCAAAGTTCATCCCCTACTACTTAAATATTGATTTGGAAAAGGTCTGATATAGCTGATTTGCGCAAGAAATGACAACGTTATTCCCAGAACCAAGAATTAGTTGAATGTATTTAAGTTTTTTTTTTGTATGTTAACCTGAAACAGATGGTTGTAACTTGTACTAAAGCCACTTGGTGGTCTTACATGTTTTCTGCTGTTGAAGGCTATTATAACTATATCTTCTTTGCCTATTAAGTTGTTGACAAACTTTTTTACTAGTCTAAATTGGCTAATGTAACCGTTTATGGAGTTTATTGGTCTTCTTGTCTCAGATTGACTAACTGTACAAATTCAGTGTAATCCTACAAGTAGGAATTAAAATGTTGTTAATAGAGCTATCTTGGTTATTTTTTTTATTTTTTTTTGTACTTCTGATCATTAACACAGATAATGGGTAGCACGACATTCACATCCTATTGTGACTTCAACTTTGGAGACCCAAATCTAATCTTCCATGATAAGTTTCAAAAATTATTGTATGAATTCATCATCTACTTTTTATATGATAGTATTCTACCTAGATAAGAACATCAAATGTGGTAGCTAGACAACTCATTGAATCATTTTATGAATTATACTGTGTATCTTGATAGTTTTCCTTAAGTTTAGTTTGAGGTCTTTTCATGTCTACCTGTGTGAATCTTATATTTTTTGTTTTGGATGCATAATAAATATACACATAGCTTCACCTATATTACCTGTAAGTTGTCGATATCACATAAGCATGTTGTTTTAGATAGAATTCTTATATTGTCCATCTCTTGGGTGATAGTTGCACTTCCAAATTATGAGAAAATTTTTGTTGAATGTTGTTAGCAGAGGCTCTTATTTAATGGCATGCTCCATAAATTCTGTTTGACAAAGTATGTTTGGATACTCACCTTGCACCAAGAATATATACTAAAGTACTATTCACACCCTTAGCCATCTTTTTAATTAGTAAAATATCTCTTTCTAAGCAAAACCAAATTTGAAAAAGAGAGGCACAATATTGTAACAATTGAGAATTTTATAGTGTCATCAAAATCAAAACAACTAATTTACCTCGCGCAATCCGGTACATTCCGTTTTGTTTTTCATCCCAGTCTTTCGCAACACTTCAGGTTTACTTCTTTTGTTAGGTCTCGACTTCTTCGCTATGATCTTCCCAGTAGTTTATATAGGAGCTATAGCCGTTTCATTCCTATTCGTTGTTATGATGTTCCATATTCAAATAGCGGAGATTCACGAAGAAGTATTGCGCTATTTACCAGTGAGTGGTATTATTGGACTTATCTTTTGGTGGGAGATGTTCTTTATTTTAGATAATGAAAGCATTCCATTACTACCAACCCAAAGAAATACGACCTCCGAGATATACGGTTTATGCCGGAAAGGTACGAAGTTGGACTAATTTGGAAACATTGGGCAATTTACTTTATACCTACTATTTCGTCTGGTTTTTGGTTTCTAGTCTTATTTTATTAGTAGCCATGATTGGGGCAATACAGTGTTCAACATAGAGTGTTCATCAGAAGGGTGGAGATTCATGTGTGGCAGAGGTAAATTATATGACACGTTGATTGCTATTTGGACTAATTAATATGATAGCTTTTTTGGTTGCTTATGGACAAGTTTATTTTAATTACCATTTTCAAATGCTTAATTAACTAAATGGGAAATGTAAATATATAAGAAGCATTGAAGTTTATGCTAATTGAGAAAATGAGATGAAAGAATAATGTGAAAAAATTGGAAAGGTTATTTAAGTACATGCATGAGCTAGACAATTTGTCATGGTATCTTTTTTGTCATTAAAAACCAAAAGGAAATTAGTACATGAATGAGGGGTACAAATTCTTAATTATATGATGAATGAACATATGATCATTAATTTACATTTAATTACAGATTCTTGATTATTTTGACTTTAAAAGTTTGAATTAATGAAATTACACTTGTATTGCGAAACAGAGTTGCTCTAGCTTTAGTGTGCACCCTTTCTCCTATGAGGAAAATTACTCTTTCTGATTCACGTCTGGCCCTTTCCTAGGTCTGGATTATAGTTATTAATAATAGCTTTAGCGCACACTTTCTCCTTTGAGGAAAAATAACTTGCTTGAGGTTTATTTTAATAGATCTTAGAAACGAAAGAGGAAATTTTCGCTTATAGAGTAAGTAGGGAAAAGTTTACGACAAGTCAATGAATATAAAACATATGTCTTATATATACACTTTTTAATGGTTAATTAATCATGGTTGAGTGATATGAATTTTCATTTGGATTTGTTGACAATTAGGGTTAATTATTTAGTTAGTTGTAAACAACCCATGTGGGTGAGTAAAAATTTATGTTAGAGACATCACTTTTGTAGCTTTCTATTTCAAATCTGAATAAAGGAGGAGAAAATATATATGTTATCTTGACACAAATGAATAAGTATAATTATTTTTTGTATATCGTTTCACACTTAGAAGAGGGATGTGTACCTTTAGTAACAACAAAAATGGAATCATAGGCAGCTCCTATGCTCCCAACTCATCATCATATTTAAGTTAAGAAAAAATGCATTTATTTATTTATTCCACTATATGTTAACAAAATGATAAATCAATTTGTTTTTTATTTAAAGTAGAGAATAAAGAATTTGATTCCAAGTATCAGGAACACCACCAATGCACCAATGTGTACAATCCAAACCATGTCTGCCACTGTATATGCTAGGATGTCCATCTTTTCTTAGTTGTGATAGCTTTGTTATGTCAAGTAAATTTACTATTGGCTTTGACATGTCCTTTAATACTTGTTTCACTATGTCCAGAGCAATTGGTAATCCACTTGGGTATGTTGATCCATTGACTGGAGTTGTTTCATTCAAGCAACTGTTCACTGTTGGTTCACCCCATTCTGATCCACTGTTCATGTACAATACAGAAACAACATAGAAGATGTCCGTCACTATTACTTTTTCATTCTTTTAACACCCCATCTCACGCTCAGTACTGGACATCTCTAGAACGTGGATAATTTAATTTAGGGGGCCAACATCAGACTCACACCAGAAACTAGTTCAAAAGAGTTAGTTTTACCTAAGCCTTAATAAGGATACCACATGTCTCATTAACCACATATGTAAGATTTTTCCATTCTTCAACCATCATAGTTTGTTATTATAATTACGACAAACTAGTAGCAAATCTTCCAAGGGAAGAACAAGAAATTAAAAGAGAGAAGGGAGGTTCCAAAATTAATCTAAAGCAACTAAGAAATAATGAGACAACTTCATAGCATCGTCCTAATAGATTATTTTACTATTTTATATATTGATATCTTTAGAGTCTCAAATGTAATTTGACATATTCCCACATAAGTCTTCCATCTTAGTTATATTCATAGCAACTACACCATTTAAGTTAGTTTATTTTTTTAAGGTGATAAATAAACTCGAGCAAATTTTAGGTCAGTAAATATCATGAAAATAAAGCTATTATGTTCTCTTAAATTAAGTTAGCAATTAGGAAAACCTAAACAATCATTTAAGGATATATACTCTTGTTTAAAATATATTCTATCTCCAATTTTTATTTCAATTTTATTCTTGAAAAGAGATTTATAACATAAAATGAAAAGAAATATTATAGCTCAAAATAAAAATGAAATTATATGAATGAAAAGTTCTTACTGGTAATGGGCTGGAGATGTTCCTTGAAAGAAAACTTTGGTTTTTGTTGTATCCACATCTGTTTCAACCCATTTGGCCCATGTTTTTAGCCCAGCCCGGAAAGCTTCGACCCGATCCATATCTTTCAATATTTGGCCATTATATTCAACAAAATCCCACCTACAACCAATATTCGCAAATCGTAAAACTTATTTTATTAAAAGATATAGTGTGATACATGCACTAGTTCATGGTCATGAGGTTTTTGAAACGTTCGGCTATTATCTTATTTTGAATTTCAGCAAGAAATTATTTTCACGTGAAACCTTAACTTCTTGATCAAACGGAGTAAATTGAAAATAAAAAAGAAGTTGAAATAATAATGAACATACTGTTGTCCAGGTGGTCTTCTTGCATACCAAAGCCAAGTATTGAATATCAAAATGTCAAAATTCTTCCAAATTTGTCCATCTTTAATTGAATCTAGTTTCAACACACGTCCAATTTTTTCGACTTCAATGTCTACTAAAAGGTTCGAATGAAATACTACTATTTCAACTCCATAATCCTGCAAATTTAAGAAAATAAAAAAATACTTTAGGTTTTTATTTCAATAAAACACATACACACAAATCTAGAGGCAATAATGTAAAACATATACTTGTGACTTGATTTGGAATACGAGGGTTCAAACTAATTTTTTTTACTTTTTTTATTTTACATATTTAGAAACTGTATAATCACACAACCAAAAATAATATCCTTTGATTGTCCGGTCCAAAATATACCTAAGACAAACAAATTGAAAAATAGTTAACTAAAAGAATATTTACAATAGATTTGTTATATAAGTCTCCTATACGTATTACGAATTGTTACATAAGCGTAGCGTTTTAATAAAGGATTGTGCTAAAGAGTTGTATATATTGCAATCTCCTAATAATAGAAATCCGTAAGTAAAGTATTGCATAATTTATTTATTTTTAAAAACTTACCAGAAATGTAACAATGACATTTTCTCTAAGTATTACTTGATTGAATTTTGCTTCTGGGACAGCAGCATGAAGCAAGCACAAAAGGGATTCATAAATGTTTAGACTCAAAGAATCCCCAATATACATTATTTTCTTTCCTTTGAATTCTTCCAAAAATGCTTTCCCATCAAATCTACAAATTATTCCAAAAACTCACAAAATTAAATTAAATTGTTAAAATAGTAAAGAAAAATATGTCCATAACATTTAAATTATTATATTATTTGATCAAATATTTGAACAAACACAATTCGCATCAAATCCCTCCCCCACCACTTTGATATTTATTCTTTGTGAAGAAATATATTATTGAAATGTCTTGGTTGGAAACTTACTTTAATTTTAGTCAAATCATTTTTAATTTGGAAAACATTTTAAATATATTTATCAATAAAATACATTGTAGAGAACACATCTATTGGAGAGATTTGATTAATTCTGAATTAAAGAATTCAGAATTAAAGAAGTTTGTTGAACACGTTCAGAGTAGATAATCCGTCCCCTGTCTTTATTTCTAACATGTTCATTTTAGTTGTTGAACATAAATAGGTAATGCTCCATTGTAATTTCCTTCGACATATTCATTGATCAATTGAACAAAAGTTCAAAGGAGAACCACAAGTTATGAACTCACATAACCTTTGAGTTGAGTTTTCCTTGTTTAGTAGAAAATATAGTTATGTGACTTTAATGAAAATAATTTTTTTTCGTGAATATTTTGATTTGCTGTATTTGAGTTATCAAGATAGAGGTAAAGTCTATAGTGTTTACAAATAATTTATTTTCTTTAAATTACTTAAAGAGAATATAGTGAAATAAAGTTATAGTTATTTGATTATCTATGAAATTTACCTCGATACTATCAACACAATACAAGTAACTTAAAGAAAAGTAAGTCATACAAAACGGAACAGAGAGATAGAGATGAACCTGGGCAAAACACAACCATTAAGGGGCTGCCATCTATATTTGAGATAATCAAGATTTGTTCTTCCAAATTTGATGCAATCAAATTCACTCCTTATAAATGGACAAGCTTTTGAATCATACAATGGATATGAATTATCAATAATCCAATTTCCTTCAAATAAATCACAACCATTTGTTTCTGATGACCCAATTAACACTGCTAAAATAATAACAAGAAAATATCTAAACTCCTCAATAAATATTTTCACCATTTTTTATTTTCAGAGGAGAAAAGAAGAAGAAAGAATTATGGTGTAAAGGGGTTGAAATAATTAATATATATATATATATATATATATGTGTGTGTGTGTGTGTGTGTGTGTGTGTGTGAAGGGAGGGATTACAAATGAGGAGATTTATTTATTTAAGGTCTTTTTATTTTCAAGTAAAGAATTTAATTTTGAAAAAATAAATAAGTTCTAGTACAGTAAGGATATTAAATTCAATAATTTCCCAATTAAGATAATTTGTAAATAATTGACCAATACCAAAAGAGTTGTTAATTATTTGGGTTTATGTTATAGAAAGCAAATTATTTACTACCATTTATTGTTTGTTGCATTCGATCAATAATGTTACCTTTTTCGTATATTTTAACTTGTTCATGTTTAATTTAACGTATTCATTAAATAATAATTAATAAAATAATAAATTAAATATATTACCCTTTTATTATAATAAATTTAATATTATTGGAAATGATCATAGTTAAGAATAAGGGTAATTAGAAATTAAGTGATAAATTATCTCTTGATTTTTTTCAAACGGGATAAGTATTAAATAGAGTTACACCTGCCATTAACTCCCTTAGCTTCTTGTTTTACACGTTATTAGTACATATAAGTTAGACTCCTAATGATTTTAGGCGTATACACAATTCACAGTCTAGGGACTCTTATTCTTATATTATAAAAAATTGTGATTAAAAATTGATAAAAATTAATTCCCCTAATTTATGGAGATCATTTTGTTACATGATTTTCATTCTATTTTGATCTAATTATATTTTCTCACGCTTAAAGACTTTTCCTTTTTGGTACCTTGATTTGAGTTTCTATTATACATATTTTCCAATTAAATTTATTATTTATAAAGCAATTTTTTAAAATTATTAATTTCTTGAATGAAATCACTCCATATCCTAATTTATAATCAAGTTATTGACGATTGCTTGCAACTTTCTTGTTCCAAAATAAGGTAAAAAGAAATTATATTTGGTTATTGTGTATATCCTTCAATTAGAAGAAAAAAAAGGCAATTTTTTATAAATATTCACAAAATTATATAAAATTTACTAACCGTTAAGCTAGTCACGACTCTCTGTATATATAAATTATATTTTGTTAGTCGTGGGACCCCTCCTTCGAGGGCACCTAGGCAAGGAAAGACAAGCAAAAACTTTGTTGACTCAAGAAGCAACTGAGGAGAGAGAAAGAGTAGTAAAGGAAATACAAGTAGCAGTCTCAGGTCAAAGGAATCAAGGAAGAAATTCTTCTGATATTGCGGTTACTCTTTCAGAATCTCATCCTGAGACCTAAGTATGCCATTCTCTTCGTCAAGAAAGATCGGACAGCATAGAAGCAGCTTAGGTCTTTTTTTTTTTTTGGAAAAGGGAACTAAGGCAACTTTTAGATGCAGGGAAAGAAAAAGGCTAGCGAGCCTCTTTCCAGGCGGTACAATACAGTTTGAATTAAATATAATTTTAGATATTTGAAATTTTATGGGACTCTACAAGATGTGTTTAATTCGAGTTGGAACTATACTAGGTGTGTTCAATTCCAATTAGGATTGTTGGAGGCTACTCAACATTAAACCCTAGTTCATGCTTATATGAAGAGTACTATATTCCCTTGAAAAAGCATCTTGAATGTTCCACAAATTCATGGAATATTCATAAAGATATCAAATCCATGAGAGAAGAATCAAGGGAGGAACATAACTGAATACCCGCACTATTTATCAATAAAATCATGTTTCTTCATATTTTATTTGTGATTGTAGTTTAATTTCTATCACTTTAAAATTTGTTGCAAATAGAAAAAGTCGATATTTTATATTTGCATTGAAATTCAACTAATTTATATTTGCTCCATATAAGGCTCCATTTAGGAGAAAGTGCTCTCTATTAAAAAAATTATAGTTGTGTTAACCTGTTTTTGTGTGTGAATAAGATGGTACTGAAAAATGCAAAACAAAAAAGTGACTTTTTTTTATTAATTATTATAGAAATATATATTGAGGAAAAGAGTTTGTTAAAGCATAATTAAAGGACTTAGGAGCCAAGGTAAGAAAAGGCTGGATCTTTGATGAGCATTTGCAATTTTCACATGGCAACACACCTCACAAGTCACATATTCATATGCCTCCCAATTATTTATTGTTTCTTGCTCTACCATATGTCTCTCCTATAACAATAAAAATATAATAAATAAACACTTCTCATGTAGTGTGTGTTTGGTACTCGGAAATATTTTTTCAGAAAATTATAAGTGATTAAGTTATGCTTAATATACAAGGAAAAAGTTATTGTCCCAATAACATTTGTATATAATCTAGTCTGGTTCAAGAAAAGCTTATTGAATAAAAAAAAATTCCTTTTGCCATCAAAGTGCATATGCTCTTGGTTTAGCAAACACTAAAGGATAGGAGTGTGGGGGTTGCATTAGGGTGATTTTTTTTTTCAAATTCAACCTGTTTAAGTTTGGACAGATTATTGATCTGATCATTTATTAGATCAATTTATTTCAATCCATTAAAAATTGGGTTGATATGTAACTTAAAATTGACTTATTGAGAGATCTGATATTTTTTTTAAAATGTTTTTAACTATTCAATAGGTTATATATAGTCATAATAAAGAAAAAATAATTTTATTAGGGACTAAACTATTTTAAAAAAACAAATGAAATTAAAACTTAGTAAAAATTGAATTGTGTTGGGTCTTGACCTGTTTTATAACCTATTACCTAGCTTGTTTTGACCCAAGCAAAAATATGGATTTGGTTGGGTTTTGATCCCCCCTTGTTGCCTTGATCCATTATGACTCACCCAAATTTAATCCAACCCGTCCAATTGTCATCCCTAAATTGCACGGAGGAATGAGTGTTATGAGTGATTTGAAAAAAGGTAAGACCACAAATGCTTATTATACATAATCATTCATAAAAAAAAAAAATTCACCTCTTTTTTATCCAACACATTAATTGATTATTACTGGCTTCTTCACTTTTATTCGAACATTAGTTCACATCTAAAAATATTTCTTAGCATTTAATGTTTATCAATTACTTTTATTATTGTCGTTTGTAATGGCTTACAAATTTTAATACATGACATTGGTTGTGTAAAGCTAGAAAAGTACTTTATAAAGTATAGTTTTACTTTTCAAAACCGTTCAAATTTTACGCATTTACTGAGCAAAACGATTTCTTCAAGCAAAACTAATACTACTAATAATATAAGAAAGTATAAAAATAATATGAAAGACATTGGTTATGAATATAAGTTGTTTTTTTCTTCAAATACTACATTAAAATTAGACTATGTCATTTTATAGAGAGGTAATTGTGACTCTACTTATGAGATTATATTGAATTTGTATCAAGGGTCTATTAAAAATAGTTTCTTTACTTTTACAAATTAGGGGAACTAAATTACTTACATTTTAACCTTTTCAAATTTCACTTGTGAAATTATGCTGAATATATTATTGTTATTTTTGTTGTTCTCCTTGGTCAATAAATCGTATCGTAAGACCTGGCTGGCTAGCTCCTTGACCTCTACCCCTGGTGGGATTTCTCCCGACCTCTACCATGGCCTCTTGTTAGTTCTCTCCCTCGGGCTACAGCCACAACGCACTACAAAAAAAAAATAGTGTTTAGCGACGGACGAAATTCATCACTAAATAGCTTATTCCGTCACTATTTTGGTTTAGCGACGGAAATTCATCCGTTGGTATAATGTACGTAGCTAACCATTTAGCAACAAAAATACAAATCCATCGTAAGTTTAGCGACGGATCTCTTCCGTTGTTAAAATTAATGACCAAAAAAACCGTCGTTATATTTGTACTTTTTGTCACAAATTCTATAAGCTATTTCATTGTGTTATCGTATTGATGACTGGAAATTTGTCGTTAATTTCGTCACTATCACTTTTTATTCATTTCTACCTTTCTTGTAGCTACAAAAATATTGTCACAAATCCGTTGCTAATTCTGTCGCCATTACTTCTTGTACATTTCTACCTTCTTATAGCGACAAAAACATTATCGCAAATCCGTCGCTAATTTCATCGCCATTAATTTTTATACATTTCTACCTTTTTATAGTGACGAAAATATTGACGGATTTCGCAAAATTCCGTCGCCATTAATTTTTAAATACATTAGTGACAAAAATATTATTGCAAATCATATTCAAACAGATATTATAAAGTTGCAAAATTAACTTAATTCATAGAAACTAATATTCTAGAAGACCCAAATCACAAAAAACTGAAGAGTGTATAACCAAGTTTAAAACAACCCCAACGATAATTTCCAAGCAAAAAAAAAAAACGAAAGTATTTGCAACAAAAATAATATTTAGCCAACAAAACTAATTAAGGGAGATCGGAGAACCACAATCTTACTCAGAAACCGATACATTGGCCTCATCAATATTAGTTGGAGTAGGAATTACAGGTGTCATATGAGTGTTTGGTTGAGATGAGGTCGAAGAAATCAATCCACGTACCCATTCAACAAGTATAGAAGCATGTGATCAGTCAGTGGAGAAATCAATCGCGTCATAAAGTCATCCAAATTTTTTGTTGTTGTTGTTTGAGCATTCGTACATGGTATCAAGGATGAAACATCATATCCAAAAGCTGAGGCACAAAAATTCTTCCCATAAAATAATTTTGCTTGCGATCCAAGACTATATATCCTTCTTTTCTTTTACCCACATGTGGCTTGCTAATATGCTTGCAATAGATCAACATTAGATTGAGTTTGTGATTGATTCTATAATATTTCTAGATACTTTCCCTATTAAAGAGAATGATAAACAGTTAAATTCATTAATAACAACCACAACAATAACAATAGTCACATCTAGTTTATGCCAAGATAACAACTTAAAGTATTTATTGTGCCATATATATATGAAGACCTGACTATGTCAAGTTATTTCAGAAACATTAAAATTGGTGGCACCTTCACTGAGCAGTTCAATTATTATGATGTCCAAACAATAAGTAGTTGTATACCTATCATTCTTTGGGTAAAAAATGGAGAAAGATAGAGAGAGATGTAGTTAACTGAAAAAAATGATTTACACAATTTTTCCACCAACGAATATATAAAGTGAATGTAATTATAGAATATTGGACTTAAATATACAATTCGAGCTCGTTCACCAATAAAAGATTTTTCATCATGACCATGTGTATGGACTTGCAAATATAACTCACTTGGTGTTGAATCTCGACCCTTTGCAATAGCCTGTACAAGGAAAAATTTAAAAAACATATGAAAATGTGAAAATACTTGGGATTTAAAGATGGTTAATCGCGGGTCTCTTTCAACAACCTCAATATACTTATTCCTAGTCTCTTTAGCATCAAACAATCTAAAATACTTGCGATACTTCAAAACCACAAAAAACTCAAAATCATCAGGTAAACCAAAATCTTTCCTTGCAATCCTAGCATGTTCTAACCTTAACCTCCCTGCATTCGAAAGCAACAAAAGCTTTATTAAACGGGTTATAGCTTGAGGAAATTGAGCTAAAAGTGCTAGTTTTGCTTGCTCAATTTGAAGCAATGATTTACGAGTAAGCCTGGAATATAATATTCTCTTAACTGGGTGTTCAAATACCTTAAAAACATGAGGGAATTTGAGAATATACACCACATCAAAAAGTGATCATTAGCGGCAATTAATTAACAGTAATAGTTGGATTGCCGCTACATGTATATTTTTAACGGCAATTAGCACTTTTTGTATATGTCCCTAAAGCGTTTAGCGACATTGGTTCTAATGACACTTAACTAATGGCGGTAAATACTTTAGCACTCTTTATTAATGTCTATATTTATTGCCGCTAAAAGTTATTTTTATTGTAGTGATACTTCCATGCTTCATATTGTTTGAACCCAAAACGACGAGCAAGCATATCAAGGCGAGAAATGACGATCATTGAATTTGGTTGAGTAAGAAGTAATTCACATGTTGAGTCTAAAATATTTAGTGTGTGGTAAAACAAACCCATCACCACAAGTGTACATGACAACCAAATAAGTAAAAAAGAAGTTCTATACAATTATAGCAAAAAAGCCTTATCAAAAACAGAGACACTTCACATGTTGCCTGAATGCTTCACTTTATCAAACTCCCTTTGGATAAAACATCAATTATCATCACTCAAGGTACAAACATAATGCTCGCTGCCTCCGTTATATTTTGACATCCGCGTGTTGTGGAGTGTCGTTTGTTCAAAAAGCAAGACACTGCCTAGCACACACAAGATTATATGGGATGTCCGCTTAATACATTATTATCTACTACTATTCCTATTCACAGTTGGTACTCATTGCCACCATGTATCATGGTTAAGAGCCAGCTGAACTCTCGGTGCATGTAGAGCTTCTCATCTATGTCTGCTATGAAAATATTCCACTACGTTATTATCAGTATCATAACACACCTCACTTGTCATTTGTGTTAAGGATCCATGCCTCCCTACTTGAACATGTAAAGTTATAGTTGTAGGATCTCATCTTTTACATTGATGATCAATACTTGATTTGATTTCATCTTATAGTAAGCAACCCCCTTCATAAACAAACCCCCACCAACAAGACGTGAATTTCCTAAATCAGTACAGTGTGCAGAAGAGCAGCTCCAAGAATTTAATTCTCAAGATTAAATATCAAAGCAGAAAATTGGTTAACCAATTGTAGGAAATGCAGAAATAATATGATGATATGCCTCAATGTTACAAAAAGAAGGCTCAAATGCAAGAACATTTGTCAGCCCTTTCTCATTGAAGTATTAAGAAGGAAGCATTTTCTAGTCTCGAATTGAGGGATTGCAAACATAATACAAAGACACTTCAATGTTCCGAAGGGATAAGATTATGCATATAAAGTAAATTAAGGGTGTGCGAAAATATACTTACAAGTCTTTTTCGATGCACTCCAATAGTAATAGAGCATCCCGTGTTAGTCCCCTTTGCAACTGCATTCTGACCGCCACAACGATTTCTTGAATTTATTTTTGAATTTTCAATAACCTTGGGATCTTTCCAAAATCTCATCCACCTTTCCCATGTTTCTGCCAAAACATATTTTGGCCAGACTGCTTCTTTTTTATGCAAGAAATAAAATCAATGTACCTTCTCCCTGCCTTCTTATGCCATAGTATCTTCACTTCACTATCAATGGAAGGATCCCAATAGAATTCCTTCTAAAATAATTTTATAAGTAAACAACATTAGTATCCAACCTTCAAAAGTGATGTAATTTTTTTATTAAAATGATGAAATATATACCTCGAATTCTCTGTGATAAAAATCCTTTATTTCTTGTGAGGTACTTGTCCAATTAATTCCATTAGGACCAAGTTCACTCTTGAAAGACTCACATATCCTGGTAGAGGAAATATTTGAAGGTTCCAAACTATTTTTTTTTTTGAAATATATTATGTGAAGTCTATCATGAAGAAATTACAGTAAATAAATAACAATAGTTCAAGTACAAATTTACCTGGAATGAGGAAGAAAAACAAATGTCCATTGTCTAGAATTATTATTACCCTCACCTTCACCTATTGTGTTGTTCTGGCTCTAGTAGGCGTCTCCCCTATCACGTTTCTTTGAGTAGATGCACATTCACCTATTCTATTGCTCTAATTGGATATTACACAAGGTGTTTCAAAATGAACAAATGGAGTACTACCATGAGCTGATGTTTGAACAAGAGGCGAACTAGTAGGAGCTAATGTTTGAAATTGGTAAATATGATCTGGTCCAACAGAAGAATTGATAGCACCTTGTTGAGAATTAGTTATGGGAATGGGAACAGTAGGCATATAAACTCGACTTGTGCTACCTCAACCTCTAATTGAGGTCTTTCTTGCACGAGTTGTGTTACCTCGACCTCTGCCTTGCATGTCTACAAGAAAAATAACTTCAAGATTGCATAAGTCCATACATTCCCAAACAAGAGAAGAAAAGGAAAAAAAATTATCAGGTAAGCTTCCAAGTAAAATATAGATAACTTGGAAAAATTCATCATATCATTACATTACAGCTTGCAATCACAATATTTCTTTTAACCCTAGTGGAGTTGCTAAGAAACAAGCAACTAATAGTCACCCTCTGCTTCTCTCTGGCTTTCTTTTCTCTTAATGCTTGTAGTTCATGCAACACTTATTCAGTGTCGATAAAGTAGTTGTCCAACAAATTCCAAACTAAACCAAAATGCAACCCAACAATATGTGATAGTCAAGTACTTAAGTCTAAGATTTTTTTATGCGAAGTCATATTTTCTAGGGGAAGAAAATCCATAATTAAAAGCACACTAGAAGCGAACAAATAATTGATGGCGACAAGCATTGGATTTCGTCAGAACTCAAGAAATCAGACCATCATTCAGTGACAATGAAGCCAATTGATCAGCAACATCACTTCTCCATATCCTACTATACATCTAAAACAAGAGTGCATTCATATCTACTATCATATTGAATATCTCAAGCCTAGAATCAATATTAAATGCCCCAGATGGAGTTATCCAGCCCTGGTAGATTTAAACTTAGCACTGATGGGTGCAGTAAAGTTAACCCATGTAATGCAAATGGAGGGGGTATTCTTAGAATGGCAACATGATTATGGCTTTTATCAATTACTATGGCCAATGCTCCAACAATATCGCTGAAGCTAAGGCTATTCTTCATGGACTTCAATGGTGCACTAACAATGGATACTATGATACAATTGTAGAATTAGAATCTTTAGTTATCATTAGAATGATCAATACTGACTCTAATGTTACTTGGCAAGTAGATCATATCATCAGAGAAATCAATTACCTGAAGATTTAAGAAAACTACACCTTTGCGAGGTGAACAACATTGTTGATGGTCTTGCCAACTTGGGAGAAAGCACAAGGCAGAATACAATCTTCACACAAGATGTGAATCTACCTTTGAGAATTAAAAACTGGTTGAAGAATGATATTCTCAAATACCTAACTGTCATGATCTGAGCCTACACCCTGGACGTGGCCGACATTTGAGAACCATTGCTGGTCCCCAAGAGAACCCTCATCCTGGCTGACTATAAGCGGAAGACTAACTTGAGCATACATAAGCATCAAATTGAAAGAAACGTTTAAAAACAGTTTACTGAATCTCAAAACTTCGCTGAATATACTTAGTATGAAACATAAGTTTTAAATAAAATATCTGAAACTGAAAGACTCTCCAAAAGTATCTATCTATAAAGCCTCTACTATATATAGACGAGTGTCGGGACAAGACCCATGACTTCTCAAAAGAACTACTACTAAAAACTCATAAAACTGGAGTACTCCGAAAGTAAGGTGGTCTCACTCATAAGTAGACGAGTGGATGATATGATCTCAACAGTCTCTTGTTGAGGATCCTAATAACCTATATATGCATCATTAAAGGATGCATGTCGAATGACATCAGTACATTAAATGTAAGAGTATGTAATATAGCTGAATACAAATAACTGAAGTAAAGGATTGCAATAGATAACAATGAACTCAAGTTGAATGTAAAGAAATAAATGAGTAAAATCATTTAAATCTTTATTAAATACTTTCTCATCTCTGAACTCAACATTTTAAGTGATATATAAAAATACACTTTAACTCTATTTGAGAGATTCTCTCACCGACAACCATCACTATAAGCTATGTGATGATATAACATCTCACCCACGCTGCCAGAACTGTCCTATACGTTACCGGGGCATAGAACACCTCAACTAAGTGGATCCACTAAGCTATGCTTAAAAACATTAAGGAATCATCTAAAAAGTATGACTATTTACCCATGTTGGCATACATGGTTTATGGGGGCTGTGAGTTGTTTGAACTCTCCCCCATATCGATGCTCAATACTACTCCCAATAATATATACTCATGCATATATATATGTTAAAAAAAATAACTCTTCTTCTGATTTGAGATAATTGCTCAAACTATCATCTTAAAAGAGGTAACTACTCTATAAATAACTTTTGTACTCATAACTCATTTAGAAATCTCAGTTTCTCTTTTATCAATGTAAAAAATGTTGCTTCAAGGAATACATAGTCCCCTTATACTCATATTTGATAACTCTTTCTCAAAAACATTTCAAAATCATATTATAATATGATCATTGATGACTCGGGAAGTCATACTGCATAAACATTGATGGTATATCTAGATACCATACTGCTTAAACATTGATGCATACTCGATTGTCATACTAATCATGTTTTTAGAAACTCTTTCTCAAAATTCATCTTCACTTCCTCAAAACTCAATTTAAAACTCAAGTGTTGGCTTTAAAAACTTCTCAAAATTTATAGCTCAATTCATAGGGTTCATGCGGAATTATGGACATGAACGTTCAAATCAGGAATCTTAATACCAATATGGAAACTCAATACTCAGAATTCAAGAACGTAAGAACTCAAGGACACTACTCATCTCAAGAATACTCAATTCATAGGATTCATTTTGAAATATAGACATGAATGAATCAACTCAAGAATCTTAATGCATAACATATAGAAATTCAATAACTAGAAATAGAACTTCAAAAAGAATCAAGAACTCAAGAACTTAAAATCAACTTATCTCAAGAATTCTGAAATCTAGGGATAGAATCCTAGATTCCTCTTTTACTGATTTGAAAGTAGATGTAGGGTGTGAGGACGAACTAGTACAATACTATGATAGCCTTACATACCTGAAAGAAGAAGGTTCTTGAGGAATATTGAAGAATCTTGAAGAAGAACTTGAAACCCTAGCTTGAAGGTAAACAATCAAGAAAATCTTTTTTGACATTCTTGAATTAATTTCTTGAAATATCTATGGACAAGAATTATGATTTTCATTAGTGATTCATAATTGTATGGAGGAATTTGAGTTGAAAAGGATGAAATTCTTGGAGAAAGACTTATCTTGAAGAAGAATTTTGATAAAGATTGAAAGAATCTTAAAAAGATCGAAAGAATCTTAAAAAGATCGAAAGAATCTTGAATGTAGTCTTCTACTTTGATTTTTCCTTAGGATTTTGCCTTAGGGTTTGAGAGAGAAGAGATTGATAAATTAAGAGATGAAAATCAGATTGTTTTGGGTCCTTAATTAGTCAAGAGATTCGTTTAGGGTTTTCTTAGAGGTAAAAAGACAAAAACGCCCCTTTTTAATGTTTCCACTACACTTTATCAGGTTACTAAAATGGTCATAACTATTTACTCGAAACTAGGATTGATGCGAAATTGATGGCATTGGAAAGAAGATTCAAATACCTTTAATGGAGTCTTCTGTTTCTTTCTTTTAATTTTCAGCATTATTTCCAACCTTCTATTGCTTCTGTACCTATTTTGCACATATCAACTTTGCATTTTTATTTATATGGAGTTGATTTTCCTCCATAACCAACTGCTTCTACCAACAGTTTACTCATACACACCATGCACCAACTTAACCAATATCGGATCCTAATAGAAAAAAGAAACAAAATAGGACTAAAATAATACACTTTCAAACATCTAAATATAATGAACAAATTGTTAAGGGCTGGTACGCGAGTCATTGATTCCACCTCTCTCTCTCTCGAGCTTATATTGTGTTTGTTCTTCAATGTGAACACTAAAATTCCATTCCAATACGAGTCTTATGAGTTCATCCTTTTGAACTAAGGAGAAAAACTAATTTGGGTGGGGATGTTTCTGCGACTGTGTAATCTGTATCCTTCGATGATGCTTGAGCATGATGTTTCCAATCTTCTATTGTTGTATGTTATTTGAGAAATAACTCCTTCTCTTTTTCTAATTGGTGACTCCGTGATTCTGTCCTCATATGTTGATAGAGGATTGATTTTGTGAGCCTCTTTCAAATTAAGAATCCTCTTCGCTTGACTTGACAGATTTGAAAAACTATGAATCTCAAACCTGCGTGGAGTCTGGGTGATGTTTTGGAAACTTATAACTTGTGTGCTTGGTGTGTGCGTGTGATTTATGATGCCTTTTTGAATAATTTTTCATGCTCGCCTATTAGAATTGGCATAGGGAGTAATGATCAGTCTGTTTGCTTACGAAATAATGGATGAGCATCATCACACAATGTTATCTTGGATTTCTTCTATGTAGGATTATGGGTTCTTCATGTCAGTGAAGGCCTATTTTGGACTAGTCATATGTTGGTTTTGGTTGACCTTGATAACTTCAATGGCTTGAATTTGACTAGTACTCATGGTGAATTGGAAGTGTTTGAATAAAGTCTGAAGGTTCTGTCCCTTCCTATTTGGTTGCTAAAATTTCTTCCCTTGAAAATTGTTTTTTTAAGATATTGTGGTATACTTTGGTACACTGCTAGTGTTGCTATATTTGAGTGTCATGTTTATTTTATTATATATTCCCCTTGCATGTGTTTTGTGAATGTGTCTCTCTTTCAATACAAAGTTGGATTACCAATTTTTGAGTCATTTGTATTTCCCAACCAACCCTGCACCCACTAAAAGAAAAAGAATTCTAATATGAGCTTATTGTGTACAAAACTAAGTATACTTCCTTACCTTTTTTTCTTTATACATAACTTATCTAGTGAATATTATTACGCTTAATGCACTAGGATAAAAACTCCTACTTATAACAAGTGATGTCTTCACTTGCGGATGTTTGATTGGTTGTAAAGGACAGTAAGAGTAAATAAATTAACTTGTCTAATTTGTGCGCATTGATATTCTGCATTGATGTCTCTTTTTCTGCTAGGTATATTTTGCAATAATTTTCGTGTTTCCTGTTTAATCTGTGGGAATGATCATCTTCAAAATTCAATTAAGAGCCATTTCAGGTTGCTGGATATAACTTGCATTTTACAGCAGGCAAAAAAATAATTTGTTATGCACAGTTGATTGAGCAAATGAAATGTTTGCTTATTTCACTTACACATATGTGGAGTAGATTGAGACAAATGATTTAATTACTTAAATCTGAACTATCTTTCTTCCACATTTGCTCTCAATAAACCTTTATTTATGGTCTTTTGTAGTTAGAGAAGATAAACAAGAGGATGATGAAAGCAGTAGTGATGAAGATCTTACTTGATATATTTGATTGAAAGCTGTAGAAACCTATTGCTTTAGTTCGATTCTTTTGTTTCTTGATATTTTGAAACTTTTGTTAAGCTACAATCTTTTGTTTTAATTTCTATTAGTATGGAACTTGTGCAAACTATTGAAAACATGTGTTTTAGTATGTATCTTTTACCTTTATGGATATTGTGACTAGGATATTTCAAATTATATATGTGATTTGGCTATATAATTAGTCATTTTCTTTCGTGATTTGATTTAGAGAACTTTTTTTTTATAAATTGTTGATTTTTAAATATATATAATGCTCAAGAAACATGACCTATTGCAACAAGTTGGGAAAAACTGTAGATTCATATAGATTGGTTGCAATTGAAAATAAAACTGTTACAATATCAATAAAAATCGTTGCCATAATATTTAAAAAAGTGTTGCGATAAGAACATCCTATTGCAATGCTTGCTAACAGTTACCACAACCCCTAATGCAACAGTTGTTAACCGTTACAATTGATGTAATATTATAGTGCCTATAGATGGAAGGAAAATTGTTGCAATAGAGGTCCCTATAGCAACACTTTTGAGAACCGTTACATTAACTGTTACAATAGAGCTATAGTAATGCGAGCAGATGAGACGGTTGACAAACCGTTGCTATAGCTCTATGGCAACAGTTTTAGATCCTATTGCAACGCATATGAAACTGTTGCTATAGTCCAAAATCACGCAAATCTTTATATTCTAAGAGATATGGTCGTTTAAAGTTGACCCAAGTAAACACTTACATCAAAACTTAATCGGTAAGGAAACTTTCAACTCAACTTTGTGCCGGGATTTTTTAGTGACCTTAATTGATATCCAAAATCATTAGATTCAATCGAACCCATCAAAGATTGTCTAAAATTTAAATTTCTAGCATCACGCAAGGTAGCTAAAAATGTTTCAGGTAACCCTTTAAGGGTCAAAGGCTTAAAAGCAATTTGAACCATGCCAATATGCAGAAAATTATACTGAAGTTTATACAACTCAATATCTCTTATGTTTAACAAACGAATAGTCTGTTCAGACAAATTTAAAGCCAAAGATTGTTCAGTAATTTTAATCAACTGTTTATGTGAAATTTTATCAAACCAACCATAATCATAAATGATTTCAATATCAATTTTTGGAATAGTCCATTTGTTTAACAAATCAAGATTTTGAAGTATATCTACCTCTTCCAATCTAGAACTTTTAGTACTCATTTCTCCAAGATCCATGAAGAAAAGAACATATCTATGTCGTATACTTCACATCAACCTTATACTTACCATGAAAGTTCCTAGGCTCTGATACCAACTTGCAGGATCTCAGAAGACGGGCGGTAGTCCGCACGGTCATCTTCAATCTAGCTTGTAAACATCCGAATTCAAGGAATAAATCCAAATCGAAATATATACAAATTTTTATATAGTTTTATGGCTGTATGGGAGGATCTAGTCCTTTTTACCCGAGCAAAGGGTCTGTCAAGATTTAAACACGTATTGTTATTGAGCCCATGTGTCTAACATTTCTAATCGGGTATAGAGCGCCCCTTTTCAACTCATTAACGGGCTTTGAACCACGACTGGATAGACGGAGTCACTAAGACAAATCCAACAACGTATTGCATCAAATCTGACTGTACCACCATCTCGGAACCAAGTCAAGAAACCATATATAAATTTGTTTATATTTAGATAAAGTCTAGATCTTTCATGGTAGCTATAAAAGTGAAGTTAGATATCTGACATAGATATGAATCTTTTAGCCGGACATATTCACGGCTCTAGATCAGAGAAAGAGAAAGATAAAAGATAAAAGAAGGAAGAATTACAGTACCTTGTAACTATGGCCAACACCAGGCCTATTAGCGAACTATCCACAATTTATTTACTTCTACTTAGTAGGTACAAGACCTTTTTGGATACAACTAATATCAGCTCCACTTTCAATCATAGCAACATTAGTTATGAAAAAATGATTATCAATCAATATGGTGCATTTAACATACTATTTATGAGCAATAACAATTTGCGGCAGCAGCAGCAGAATCATTACAAAAGTGTTCACAAAAAGGTTTGCAAAATTTTTGTCCCATATAACCTAATATTTTTTTATATACTTTCAGTAATTTGGTAATCATTACCTTTCTATCATCTAATTATCATTATTATTAGTTAGGAAAATTTCATGGAAATGTCTAAAGGCCTTATATTCTTTGTTTCTCTCTGTGATCATGTGTCGTCATTTGTACAAGTGTGGTTCTCGTTGTTGCTCTTTTGTTCTAATAATTAGGAATTATATGTATTAAATACCACTATTTTATTTTTATATATCGGCTAAATGATAAATGATATTAAATCAATTATGAGCTTGACCCTTCAATCACTAACTAAATCAATTATCTAAAATTATTCATTAATTAACAATAGAAGTCAACTGAATAGTTCAAAATTTCCATTTAAATTCTTACGAAAAGAGTGAAAATAGTTCTAGTGTTCATATACACTAGTAAGAGTAGCACCCAGGCGCAACATAAACAGTAGTATTGTAAATTTCTAAAAGTCCGTACAACATGTTATGTCTAATGGTGTGATATTGAATGTGTCGCTAAGAAAATGTATAAAATGTTGTGTCTCTATTTTTGAAAAGATTTTTAGATTCATAAAGCGGATCAACAATTGTCTGAAGAAGCTAAATGAAACTGTACATTTTGAGCACAGATGTGGGTGTGCGGCATCTCTTTAGTTGTCCCACAATTGGTGCTCATGTTAGTAGTATATGAAGTAATATTCGTGTGAGCTGGTTTCATTTATCCCGTCAACATCTGCGAAGGAAGGATACAATATATATTGAATTAAGTTGCACATAGAGAATCCATATGTTTGTAGAACTTTCCAAATACATTAAAACAGTACTTTCTAAGAATTAACAAGTCAGTGAATGAATTTTAATACAAAGTGAGGGTGAGGGTCTCATATAACTGTGGGAATGTTTATTCACATTTTTGCCACTGCCGTGGAATTACATAAGGCTTTAAACAGCAAAGAGTAACTTACTTGAATCTGAAAGAGAAGAGGCTAGCGTGAATCATCTCATATCATATTGAAAATATTTCCTTCTTAAACTTTCGTAACAATTCAGACAACATTCCTGAGCTGCAAAACAGATGGTATCACGTTAAGATGACCATGTTGAGCTAAGGTGGCATACAAAGATTCTTTCACGATTACCTACAAAAATATAATCTGTCTACCTGTCATGACCCAGGGGTAAATGATGTGAGACTAAAAGACATATTTTAAATTATTATTTGCCTCACATTTAGTATTTATATATGTCCTTTTTGAGCCTGAACATAATAATATATTTTATTTATAAAATTAAATTGGTATAAAAATGAAACAAATTAAAGATGCAAGGTTGAAAAAGGAAATCAAGCAGACAACTTAATTGATTAAATTCAATATAATAATATATAATATGTGAAGGCAGAGAATTGCGAATTGCAAAATACAATTTGAGTAGGAACCAAGTTGCCACGTGGCAGCCAGCCAAAGGCAAAATAATTAGCAAAGAATTAGCTAACTGAAGGCGGACGAAGCAGTGTTTCAAACGGAATCCAATTCCATTTGTTTTTGGATTCCCTCAACTATTTTATTCAGGATTTCCTACATCTGTAAATAGTCCATAAAAATAATTATTAAGGGAGGAGGATAGAATGTAGAAATAATTAACTTTTGATTTAGGGTTTCATCTTTTCTTCTCTTTTATTTATTTTACATTATTTTGAATGATTGGTTGTAATTGCTCTATATCTATGTGGAGTTAAACTTCTCGTTCTTGGATTATATTTGCTTACAAAATGATTGTTTAGTGATTTTGATTCGTCATAATTGTTTATCTTATTGGTTGTTCTTATGTTCTTGTGATTACTATTTTGATGCTTGATCACCATTAGAATAAATTTATTGTCTTCTTTTTAACTCAAGAGAGGAATAGAGGGATATAATGTGGAATATAAGAAGCATATTTTTTTCTTGAATATCACTTGAATTAATTTGTGTCTAGGATAGGGATATACCTAGGTGTCTTGCTTGGCTCAAATAAAGGAAGACAATGTAATGCTCCATAATTGGTTCAGTCTATCCTCGCTCAACAATGTAGTTAGACTGTCAATTGTGGTAGAGGGTTAGAGGTCGGGAGATCATGACTATATTATTAACCTCGTGAATCAGCAACTAGATAATCAAATAAGTTGATGAAATTAATGCTAAACATGATTGTTAGTTAAATCATAATCCTAGATCGATTAATTCATTGATTGTGTTAAAGACCCCGAGAAGCCGCATATAAGCCACTTAGCTTTCATAACATAAGATAATAGAAATGTGCAGAAATTTTAAATATTTCAATAACATCAAAGTCTTTTATAAAACGAGTGGAAGTCTAATACACTTATCTCAAACCATCTATATCCTTGCGACGCAACCCATATAATAGTTCTAAACATAAAATGAAAGACATAAGAACATGGTGGCTACCTCCTCGAATACTATGAGGACTCACCAAAACTTCAATCCTTGCTTTTACTAAGATCCTAGCTACGGGGATGGAAGTCAATATCGCCGGACCCTACATTTGATAAGAATGTAGGCAAGAGTATGTGTTAGTACAAAATATACTAAATATGATAGCTAGCATAAACATCATCATAGGCATAACATAAGCATTAGTCAACATAAGACATAATCCATAACCATAAGAGATAACAACATAGTCATAGGCATAATTAATGCACATAGATCATCATAATGTAAGAGGATCACTTCTCAAGTAATTTCAACTTATCCTTAGCTAGGACTTGGGAAATCCACCTCTAGTCATACATATCAAGGAAGGCAACTCTAGCAACAGTCCAAACTAATCATACATCATACAAGCATATCTCATATTAAAACATACTTACTATACTTCATTGAAGTAACCTTGATTCATCATAAACATGCTACTTTGATTGGGGACTAGTCCCTCTTTAGCTATCTCTACTATTCATGGAAAAGTACTTCTTTACTAGTCCAAGACAAGTCATCACACATGAATGGTTACGATTTACCAATTCAAGGCTATCAAGGAAAAACACCTCATTATGCTAGACCAAGATATCATGCAAGGCATACTCTCATGCAAGTCCAAGCTACTCAACGAAGGGTACTATTCCTCAATTCAAGCTACCAATGATATGGTTTGGCCTTACCAAGTCATGCTATCATGCAAGCATTCTATTATGCTAGTCCAAGCTAACCTTTGGAAGGATACACCTTCTCAATCCAAGGCTATCCATGAGATCTGCTACTCAAGATACCATGCATGGTCTTGTGTTACCAAGTCAAGTTATTCATGAAGTGATCTCATATCACAACTTCAAGCTATCATAATTAAACATGCTTTGATTCATTTTAGGTGAGCAAACCTTTCAACCTAGAATGATTCAATGTGAGAAAACCTTTTTATCATATAAGCTTCACTCTCAAAGCATTCATCATATTATCTTTACTCTCAAAGACAAAGCAATCAACATTTATTACTACAAGCCTTACTCTTAAAGAAATACTTCTCATAATCATCACATATGCCTAGATCTCAAGACATTCTAATCACATGCTTTATTCTTAAGCAATTCTAATCATATATCATCATATAAACTCAATCTCAAGCACTACTAATCATGATTCATCACGTATACTTTAATCTAATTTAATTCATGTCTATATGCTCTACTCTCAACCAATCTACAATGTATATATCATCAATCCTGGAAGATTATCTCAATTTCCCCTTTAAAGGCACAAAACCCACTTACTTTAATTTCATCTTTCTAGACATGGGTTAAATGTGAAAAAGAGAGGACTTCTTATTCCTAGGAGAAAGCTCTTTCTTATCAGGATGTTAGGCATGGGTACATGTAATTTCATCCTAAAAATATGATTTACTGCCAATTCAATCGTAAAAAATTAGTATCCACTCAATTATATCAACATTCATCAATACCCACAACATTGGAAGAAACCCTAACTCAAATTGGGGATCTCATCTTAACAATTGGGAAAAACTAGGGAACTCCATGGGTGGATGAAAATATATCATACCTTGATTACAAAGCCCACAAATGCTTGAGGAATGGAGATTTGATCTTGACCCTAGCTCCAACTCTTTCTTCTTCTTCAAGTTCTAGTGAGAGAAATATTTGAGAGAAGAACTTTTGGATTTTCTTTATTTTTATTCTAGGGAGAATGACTTAATTTGTGGAAAATTTGGAAATAGAATACTTATTTACGTTTATAGGTTAGGGTAAAATGATGTAGTATAGCTTTAATAAAACTATGAAAAGACTTTTAAAACCCTAACTCAATTTTAAAGGAACTGCTCGCTGAGGCTTGCCCAAGACACTTGGCGACTCGCCAAGTGAACCCTTGGCTCACCTAAAGTTCTAGTAGCTCACCCTCCTTGAGCAGACCACATTGGCGATGTGCCAACCTAAACGGTGAGCCCTGACCTAACTCGCCCAATTTTCTAGCACCTTGGGTCCTCTAGGCAGTCCCCTAGACAACTGTGGGTGCACTTGGCGGATCTCCAAGTCAGTTTGGCGACCACACTGCCTCTCGCCAAGTTGGCTTAGGGAGGAACTGTTTTCCTTCAATAATTTCCTAAGTACTATAGGATCTTTCCCTCTTCCATGGCTTGTTACCCCCCATACACTTACCCCTAGTTTAGCTTACTAGATTTTGGAGTGTTACATTATCTCCCCATTGGGGACATTCATCCTCGAATGACGTTTCTAGACACCTTTCGGAAGAAGGAATCAGTACTAGCAGCCCATCATGCATACATCTCATCTTAATACACACAACCAAGGAGGAACTTCATCTCCAAGCTAAACATACTCAATGCAACACAAGGAAGTAGGAACTTCATCTAACAACCCATTATGCATGAAATCTCATAACTATTCATGTTCAAGGAGGAACTCCATCTCCGGGCTAAAAACATGCTCAACACAATCTCATAGAGCTCATATGCAATTCATTCTCAAAAAGCATTCATTCATGAGGAAGCTCTCAACTCCGAGCTAAGACGTGTTCATCAATTCATCTCATGAAGTCTATAGGCAACTCATACTCAATGCACTACAACATGACAAAATCAATCTTATAAACTCATTTTATTTATAAATAGAAGCTTTCATGAACATGCATAACATAGGGAAATCATGGGAACACCTAAACATAAATGAATTCTAACAAGGAGCTAACCCTAAGGAACTCTCCCTTGATTCTCACTTTCTTAACTTGCCGGCCTAACATCTTAACCAGAACTCCCTCGTAGGAAGAACTTTCATCTACTCCCAAACCTTCTAAGGGAACTAGGGATATCGGATCTCCAACACACTCCTTTCAACCTAGTGACATGGAAAACTGGATGCACCTATGCCAACTCATTAGGCAAAGATAACTCATAAGCACCCTAACCACATGTCTCAAGATCTCTCATGGCCTACAAAACGGGGACTAAACTTCCCTTTCTTATCAAACTCACTACACCCTTCTTGGGTGAGATGTTTTCAAGTAAGCCCAAATCATAAAGATTAGGAATACGCAATGACTTGCTATCTAAGCACACCATCTCCCCATTGGGAGGAAGCCTTAACAGACTTTCTACGCACCGTCTCTTTCAATTCTACTAAGGTTGGATCAAGACATCACTTACCTTTCACATCTAACATGAAAGACGATCCGGAGCCATCTTAAACCATAACACTACCCTTGGTAGAGCCTACTAACCGAACGACGTTACCACAAACTCATAATGACCCTACCAGGTTCTAAAAGCTGTCTTCGGGACATCATCATCTTTCACCCTCTTTTGGAGCTAACTCGACCTAAGATCAATCTTATAACAGTAACTAGCTCTTTGCAGTTGGTCAACACTTGAATCTACCTCCCTAACCCTAACTAGGTAGTACATGCAACCCTTAAAAGTCATCTTTAAGACAAGAAACAACCCAAACTTTTGGCATAGATTTCCCCCCTTCCACTCTCGAATAGGCTCATTCGGGAACTAACAACTTGACTATACGGGTTCTACAATCAAATATGAGCATAAGAGGAGTTCAATCAAACCATCACAATGATGACATCAAAATCTATCAAAGCATAAACATCTAATTAAGAATCTTTCAACATATCGGGATCCACGTCGGAGCACACTTTTGTTCACCTTTAGCTTGAAGTGCATAGAACAGGTTTTGCTTAGGCGCATTGGAACCTGAACCTCTAGGAGGAGCTTGCTTGCCCTCTCTTTATTTAGCCTTTTCCCTTGGACAGTTCCTTATTTTGTGACCACTTTCACCACAACTAAAGCAATCCTTTATGTCGGCTAAACACCTACCCTCATGTCTCTTTCCACACCTAGCACAAGTAGGACACAGGGATTCACTACTAATTCCTTGTGGCTTAGAGCTAGACACCCATCTTCATTATACTTAGGAGCATTGGCAGAACCTTGTCCGTAATACCTTTGTCAATTCCTAGAATGACCATGTCCATCAGACCTATCATAGGAGAACATCCATTCTAGGCCTCTTTTTCTCCCTAGATCTCCCTTTTAGTTTCTCCTCTTCAATTTATTGGGCATGAGTCATAAGACGAGTAATATACATATCGTGAACAAGCATAGCCGTACGACATTCTTTCACTACCAAATCGGACACACCCAATATAAACTTACTCATTCTCGACCTAGAGTCGGCCACTATAGATGGAGCATACTTAGATAATTGAGTAAACCTCAAAGCATATTCCTTGACACTCATACTACCTTGCCTAAGGTTAATGAACTCAAGAACCTTAGCCTCTCTCATCTCTAGAGGGAAGAACCTATCAAGAAAAGCATTTTTGAACCTTTCCCACTCTATGGGACCCATCTCTACCGTTCTTGCTTCTTTCCATTGGTTGAACAAAACTTGAGCAACCCCCTTAAGTTGGTAAGTGGCCAATTCTGCCTTCTCTACCGGAGTAACTCCCATAATATCCAACACCCTATGGACCTCATCTATAAACTCTTGAGGAAATTCCTCCATCTTTGAACCATAAAATTCCGGAGGGTTCATCCTAGTAAAGTCCCTCACTCTAGAAGTCGTTGTACCCACAACATTTTAGTTCACAGGGACTACAACCTCCTTATTGGCTCGGGCCATCACGACTTGAGCTAACATTTGAAAAGCCGATCTAAACTCCGCATTAGTCACATTCTCAACCAAAGGGTCAACTAGAGCTTGTGGAGGAGCTTCTTGATCCATATTGTCTTCCTTATTCCTTCTAGCATTAGCCTTTGTAGTAGCCATATCCTGAAGACCATCGGGTAAGGATTAAGAGAAAGACCTTATAGAGTTAAACTCTATTGCATAACTTAGAGTAATGAAGAAATGAAGTTTCCTAATCATCTAATAGCTTCTCATTCATAAATATGGCGCGCTTCACACTTATGAAGAAGACTCTACTAGACATGGTTTAGGGGCATCCTAGAAGCATTCTAAACCTTGTGCTCTGATTACCAAGTTTGTAACAACCCAGGGGTACACCCTAGACATAACATGGCATACAAGACCCCAAGAGGCCCCATATAAGCCACTTAGCTTTCATAACATAAGATAATAGAAATGAGCGGAGATTTAAACCATTTCAATAACATCAAAGTCTTTTATAAAACAAGCAGAAGTCTAATACACTTGTCTCAAGCCATCTAAAACATGAATATCCTTGGGATGAAGCCCATACATTAGTTTTAAACATAAAATGAAAGACATAAGAACATGTGGGCTATCTCTTCGAATACTATGATGACTCACCAAAACTTCAATCCTTGCTTCTACTAAGATCCTATTTACGGGGATGGAAGTCAATATCGTCGGACCCTATATTTGATAAGAATGTCGAAAAGAGTATGCGTTAGTACAAAATGTACTAAATATGATAGCTAGCATAAACATCATCATAGGCATAACATACGCATTAGTCAACATAAGACATAAGCCATAACCATAAGAGATAACAACATAGTCATAGACATAATCAATTCACATAGATCATCATAATGTCAGAGGAACACTTCTCAAGTAACCTCAACTTATCCTTAGCAAGGACTTGGTAAATCCACCTCTAGTCATACATATCAAGGAAGGTAGCTCCAGCAACAATCCAAGTTAATCATACATCATACAAACAAATCTCATATTAAAACATACTTACTATACTTCATTGAAGTAACCTTGATTCATCATAAACATGCTACTTTGATTGGGGACTAGTCCCTCTTTAGCTATCTCTACTATTCAGGGAAAAGTACTTCTTTACTAGTCCAAGAAAACTCATCACACATGAGTGGTTACAATTTACCAATTAAAGGTTATCAAGGAAAAGCACCTCATTATGCTAGACCAAGATATAATGGAAGGAATACTCTCATGCAAGTCAAAGCTACTCAAGGAAGGGTACTATTGCTCAATCCAAGATACTAATGAAATGATTTGGCCTTACCAAGTCATGCTATCATGCAAGCATTCTATTATGCTAGTCCAAGCTAACCTTTGGAAGGGTACGATTTCTCAATCCAAGGCTATCCATGAGATCTAATACTCAAGCTACCATGCATGGTCTTGTCTTACCAAGTCAAGCTATTCATGAAGGGATCTCATATCACAACTTCAAGCTATCATAATTAAACATGCTTTGATTCATTTTAGGTAAGCAAACCTTTCAAACTAGAATGATTCAATGTTAAAAGACCCTTCACATTTATACATTCATACATACATAAGGCAGGCCATGTGGGTAAAGTCCTTCCTTTAGGCAGTCTACTAGGAGACTGTGGGTGCACTTGACGGATCGCCAAGTCACTTTGGCGAACACACTGCCTCTCGCCAAGTTGGCTTGGGAAGGAAATGTTTTCCTTCAATAGTTTTGTAGGTACTTTAGGCTCTTGCCCTCTTCCATTGCTTGTTACCCCCACACACTTAGCCCTAGTTTAGCCTACTAGATTCCGGGGTGTTATACTACCCAATATCCCATCATCAGAATCCTTTTTTTTTGTAGATTACGGAGTAAATGAGCTTCTAAATATGCTATTTCATTAATTAGTTTTTTTAAGGGCTTGATATTTCACATGAGTATGAATTTCATAATTCCATATGTGGAAAAGAGTATGAATACCTTTATATACCGAACATTCACTAATAAGTACTATATTTTTAGACTTGTAATGTTGCTAATACGTTACCGCACCAACACTTAATTTGGTAGTTTATGAATGACTGAAAATGAAAAATGAATCACTTTTTTCGCCCGATGGAAGCCTAAATTGTCACATATTCTAAAGGCAGAGCACACACATAATTATTTTTCAGGGAAAAACTAAAAAGGGAGCAAACACACACGAAAATATGAAGTAAAAGTGGGAAGAGTGGAATACCTTCTATATTTTAGAGCTAGAGCTTGGCTTCAAAGCTGGTTGTCGCATTATTTTCCTTTAACGGTTGTTCACAGTGGATTCAATTTTGATTAAACGTTGTAAAATGAGAAAAAGAACCAATTGTCATTAAAAGAATCGAATCTTGCAAGTTCACTTCATGTTAGATATCTGAAGTGGGATAGTAATGAGCTAGTTAAATTGCACAAACGCTCTTATGATTTGGAGGGGCCAATTTTTTTGAAAGCTAACCTATTTCAAACGAGGGGAGAATGAAGGCACTGCTCTTCGTAGCAGTAAGTTCATTTGTCTTTTATCTTGAATTTAATATTTGTACAACTACTTAAATTCTTCTATCATTTATCTTCTGAAGTTGGAGATTCAAATAAAAAATCAGAAAGTGTTAATGAGACATCGAAAAAAGGGAGGAGGTTGACCAACTTTTAAACCACCATTGGTGGTCCACACTGAAGAGATATATTCTATAGTCGATTTAGCACAATATATGTTGTGAAATTCTGTTCAAATCTGTATTTATATTTTATTCAATCTTTAATCATCAGAGTAGTTAACTACAACTATGATAATCTCCAACAGGCGAGGCAAGAAGAAAATATGAAGTGTGGTGACCAACATCAACTACTCTGCATAATGTAAAAGATTTAGTAGCAGCTAATGGGTCATTTTTCCTGTTTCCTCCTCCTCGCAGTCTTCTCTCCATTCAAGAGAAGAAAACCCGCAAAACTATGACTCTCCATTATTTTGTTACATATGTAATTCTTCAAGAAAAAAATCACTAAATATATCAGTTAGAATTTACACAGACACAAAAATAATTACTCCTCTCATCAAAGAACATATATCATTGTACAAGGTATATAAATATTTTAGCTCTTACCTTTATGAGCTTGCGCATGCTCTTTCGAAAATAAACAAACTGGAAGGATAAAAAGTTATCTGACACAATCTAGTTGAAGATAAATCAGAATTTTTCTTGCAGCATACAAAATTCACACAACAAAAATCAGAACAATTTAATTTATACCGATCAATTTAGTAAAGTCAATATATCCTAAGAGTCATAAATAAAATGTGAAGGAAAAATTATATCATCGAAAGATTTTGTAAATAGATTAGATTTATCCTAAATTCTAATTTATGTAATAGCACCATGCCAACAACAACAACTGTAAAGCTTTATCCTAAAATCCATTTTCTCTTATATCTAAACACCATGATAGTAAAATTGTAAATTAGCACAAAACAAGGGTAAAAGATTGAAGACTCACCTGATATACGAACAAGAAGTTCTAAGAAGGCAAAATCAAAACACTATACAAAATGCAGCTCCAACATGTGCAAAGTTAGAGACACTATTAAAACACTGCTTAAAAACGACGGATAGAAAAGCGACGGACGACGTCACTCCAAAAAGCGATACCTTTTGCCACACTGTTCGTCGCTTTTTAATAAAAATAATTATTTTTAAAATTATTTTCCAAAAAGTGACGGTCGACATCACTTAGTCTATCGCTTTTTTTCACGGATTTTTGTGCTAAATATATATATATATATATAATTAATAATTATTTATTTAATATATATAGAGACACCATCCGTCGCTTTTTATTAAAAATAATTATATATAAATTAAAAAATAACCATGTTGTCCGTCATTTTTAATTTATTTTATTTTATTAATTAGTTTTTAAAAAAGCGACAAACGTCATCTCTTAGTCCGTCGCTTTTTGGTCAAAATATCTAGTCAACTATTTTTAAAAAGCGACGGACAGTGTTTCTTAGTCCGTCACTTTTTGGCCAAAATGTTGGTCAACTATTTTTAAAAAAAGCGACGGACTTAGAGACGCTATCCGTCGATTTTTATTAAATACCTAAAAGACATATTGCCATTTTCTTATTTTCCTCTCTCTCTTCACTCTTATTCTATCCCTTCTCTCTCTCTCTCTCTCTCTCTCTCTCTCTATATATATATATATATATATATATATATATATATATATATATCAATCGATCGAATCCCTCCCCGTCGCTGGTCTCTGCAGGTCGAGTTAAATTTTTGGTTTTTTCTTCAATTCTAGTGATTATAATTAATTGTTTGTTAGTATATTATTGTTTTTGTTTGTTGGGTTGTGCTAGTCAATTGTTAATTTGATTTGATTATTGTTAGTTAGGTATAGATAATTGAAGATTTTTATTTTAGGGTTTTTATTTAAAAAATTGGGCATTGTTAGTTAGTGAAGAATTAGCATTTTTGTATTTTAGGACTAGTTTAAACTTGAGAATATGGAATTTGAGGTTGAATTGGGATTTTTTTGAATTTGATTTTAGGACTAGTTAGTAAAGTGTTAATAATTTGAAGTTACAAATTGGTAATTGAAGTGTTATGAGTAAATGATGAATGTTTGAATGTCATGAATTTAGATGATGAATGTTTGAATGTCATGAACTTAGAACTTGAACTTGAACTTGAACTTAGAATTTAAACTTGAACTTAGAACTTTAACTTGAAATTAGAACTTGAACTTGAATTTAGAACTTGAAGTTGAACTTAGAATTTGAACGTGAACTTATAACTTGAACTTGAAATTAGAACTTGAACTTGAACTTGAACTTAGAATTTGAAGTTAAACTTAGAACTTAAACTTGAAATTAGAACTTGAACTTGGAACTTGAACTTGAACTTAGAATTTGAACTTGAACTTAGAACTTAGAACTTGAACTTGAACTTGAACTTGAACTTGAACTTAGAATTTGAACTTGAACTTAGAATTTGAAGTTGAACTTAGAATTTAAACTTGAACTTAGAACTTTAACTTGAAATTAGAACTTGAACTTGAATTTAGAACTTGAAGTTGAACTTAGAATTTGAACGTGAACTTATAACTTGAACTTGAAATTAGAACTTGAACTTGAACTTGAACTTAGAATTTGAAGTTAAACTTAGAACTTAAACTTGAAATTAGAACTTGAATTTGGAACTTGAACTTGAACTTAGAATTTGAACTTGAACTTAGAACTTAGAACTTGAACTTGAACTTGAACTTGAACTTGAACTTAGAATTTGAACTTGAACTTGATATTAGAATTTCAACTTGAACTTAGAATTTGAAGTTGAACTTAGAATTTGAACGTGAACTTATAACTTGAACTTGAAATTAGAACTTGAACTTGAACTTGAACTTGAACTTGAACTTAGAATTTGAAGTTAAACTTAGAACTTAAACTTGAAATTAGAACTTGAACTTGGAACTTGAACTTGAACTTAGAATTTGAACTTGAACTTAGAACTTAGAACTTGAACTTGAACTTGAACTTGAACTTGAACTTAGAATTTGAACTTGAACTTGATATTAGAATTTCAACTTGAACTTAGAATTTGAAGTTGAACTTAGAATTTGAACGTGAACATAGAACTTGAACTTGAAATTAGAACTTGAACTTAGAATTTGAAGTTAAACTTAGAACTTGAACTTAGAATTTAAACTTGAACTTAGAACTTGAACTTGAACTTGAACTTGAACTTAGAACTTGAACTTGAACTTGAACTTGAACTTAGAACTTGAACTTGAACTTGAACTTAGAACTTGAACATGAAGTTAGAATTTGAACTTGAACTTAGAACTTGAATTTAGAACTTGAACTTGAACTTTGAATTTGAACTTGAACTTAGAACTTGAACTCAAAATTAGAACTTGAACTTAGAATTTGAACTTAAACTTAGAACTTGAACTTGAACTTGAAATTAGAACTTGAACGTAGAATTTGAACTTGAACTTAGAATTTGAACTTGAACTTGAAATTAGAATTTGAACTTGAACTTGAAATTAGAACTTGAACTTGAACTTAGAATTTGAACGTGAACTTAGAACTTGAACTTAGAATTTGAAGTTAAACTTAGAACTTGAAATTAGAACTTGAACTTAGAACTTGAACTTGAACTTAGAATTTGAACTTGAACTTAGAATTTGAATTTGAACTTGAAATTAGAACTTGAACTTGAACTTAGAATTTGAAGTTGAACTTAGAATTTGAACGTGAACTTAGAACTTGAACTTGAAATTAGAACTTGAACTTGAACTTGAACTTAGAATTTGAAGTTAAACTTAGAACTTGAACTTGAACTTAGAATTTGAACTTGAACTTAGAACTTGAACTTGAAATTAGAACTTGAACTTGAACTTGAACTTAGAACTTGAACTTGAACTTAGAATTTGAACTTGAACTTGATATTAGAACTTGAACTTGAACTTGAACTTAGAACTTGAACTTGAACTTGAACTTGAACTTAGGACTTGAACTTGAAATTAGAACTTGAACTTGAACTTGAACTTAGAATTTGAACTTGAACTTAAAACTTGAACTTGAAATTAGAACTTGAACTTGAAATTATAATTTGAACTTAGAATTTGAACTTGAACTTAGAACTTGAACTTGAAATTAGAATTTGAACTTGAACTTAGAACTTGAACTTGAACTTAGAACTTAAACTTGAACTTAGAACATGAACTTAGAATTTGAAGTTAAACTGAGACTTGAACTTGAAATTAGAACTTGAACTTGGAACTAATTAGCTTGAATATATAACTAATTAAGTTTAGAAATTAGATATGAACTTGAATTGAAAACTTGAATATATATATATATATATATATATATATATATATATATATATATATATATATATAAAAAAAAACTAATATTCTTGGATTTGAAGTTTATATTTAACTAATTTTAGAACTTTTCGTGCTAGGCAACTGAGGAAGCTCAACATCTAAAAAAGTTGATACAAGACTATATTGCTTCTTTCATCAAAGTAGGAGATAAGGTTGGTGCTTCTAAATTTCTAAAGTTCAAGTACAATTGTTTTCAATAATGTGTTTGTGTCCATCTAGTATTGATACTTCGCTTTAATTTTGTGATAGTTTTTTTGTGTTCATCGATTGTTTGTTAAGCATAAGTACTAACATTAGTTGATCCTATTGCTAATAAAATTAATTTTTTTGCAAGATTGATTTGTGTCCATCTAGTGTTGACACTTAGCTTTAAATTTAGAAATAATATATTTGTTAAGCATAAGTACCAACACTAGTTGATCCTATTGATGACAAAATTGATTTTCTTGCAAGATCTATTTGTGTCCATCTAGTGTTGACACTTAGCTTTAAATTTAGAAATAATATATTTGTTAAGCATAAGTACCAACACTAGTTGATCCTATTGATGACAAAATTAATTTTCTTGCAAGATCGATTTGTATCCATCTAGTATTGACACTTAGCTTTAGATTTAGAATTAATATATTTGTTAAGCATAAGTACCAACACTAGTTGATCATATTGATGACAAAATTGATTTTCTTGCAAGATCGATTTGTGTCCATCTAGTGTTGACACTTAGCTTTAAATTTAGAAATAATATATTTGTTAATCATAAGTACCAACACTAGTTGATCCTATTGATTTAGTTAAAGTTGTTATGTTGTTTAAATAAGTTAAAATAAATAATGTGATTTAGTTAATTGGTGGATTTAGTTGTTTGAATTAAGTCAATACTAAACTAGTTAAAGTTATAAAGTTGTTACGTTGTTTAAATAAGTTAAATTAAATAATGTAGTTTTATTGATGGATTTAGTTGTTGGAATTAAGCCAAAACTAAACTAGTTCAAGTTAAAAAGTTGTTTAACTTGTTTAAATAAGTTAAACTAAATAATGTGGTTTAGTTGGTGAATTTAGTTGTTGTATTAAGTCGAAACTAAACTAGTTAAAGTTGTAAAGTTGTTTAAATAAGTTAAAATAAATAATGTGGTGGAGGAAAGGGCCGAACTGAAACGACCCCAAAAATGCCCAAAAATGTGCTTCGGAAACACCTATAATTGTCATTTCCATATATCTCAAAATCTGTGCATGATTTCAGAAATTTGACTTCATATTCTTATTCAGGGGGTCAAATTGAGTGGGGAATGGGTCTAACCCGAATTTTAGAGCAAACGTATCAAAATTTGAAAATCGCAAAAATGCGATTTTTCAGGGTCAACTTTAAAGGGGCATTTCTCTTAGCACACAAGGAACTGGAAGGACCTCAAACTATCAAAATTAAAGCTCTTTGAGTTAGCTTTCCAACACACTTGCTTTCACCTTACTCCGAGTTAGGATGAAGGAGTTATGACCATTTTCGTAAAACCTGTCTGTGCAGATTCGCAGATTCCAGTGAGCTGTTTTTTTTTTCAGCCTCATTTTTTAGGCTAAGTGTTGGGACGTTTTTATAAAAACAGGACATGTCCCATACTTAGTCATTTTTAACTTCAAAACACTCAAAAACACTCTCTAAGCCCTTTCCAAAAATTCCACCAAGATCCTCAACCAAATTCAAAGATCTCAAGCTCTAATTCCGAATTCAAGACCCAATCTCAAGTTTCAATTCTCCATTCCAATCTTCATCAAGGATTCTCCAAAGTTGAGGTATGTGGGTTTGATTGTGGAAACCTTCCTTTTCACAAGTCCAACCATTTATCCTCTCTTACTACTTCAAGTTTATGGGTCCTTATGGTTATTTATGAACTCTTGAGTATGGAATTACTACTACACACCCTATTATGGTCTATTTTGCATATTATCATGAAATGAAATTATTATGTGATGTTTATGGTTTTCATGCTTCCATGATCAAATTATGAAGGTGGATATATATATGTATGTTGTTAGTGGGCTGATTTATATGGATTTTGGAATTGGTTGGACTTAGTACTCTTGATATACATGATTTTATTTACATGAACAATAGCCCACAATGTATTTGATAAAATGCCCATTTATAGAATTCTTAGGAAATGGAAGGTCCAATGTACGTCCTATGAGTCGGATGGTTATATAATTATTGAAATGATGATGAAATTTATACATGTATATGATTTTCTCTATATAGTGTTGTGAGTCGACCAAGCCTAGCTCGGGGTTGTAGCCCGGGTAACCGTATCGAGGGGTTGGTACCTTGGTTGCCTAGTACGGGGGTAGTAGGCCCATATAACCGTATCGAGGGGTTGGTACCTTGGTTGCCTAGTACGGGGTAGTAGGCCCGTATAACCATATCGAGGGGTTTGTACCTTGGTCCCTAGCTCGGGGTGGTAGGCCCGGGTAACCACATTGAGGGGTTTGTATCTCTTTCGCCTCTCTCGGGGGTGGTAGGCCTTGGAAATACTATATTGATGGTCACTCGCTACACATGTACTACGCCCTACTAAATATGATTTTTATGTAAGCATCATTATACATATCATCTCATTAATATGCTATCTATCGGGTATGATTATGCATTTTGCCTATGATGTCCATCTATTGTTGCATTGCATTGCATCCCATATACTTAGTACATTCAAACGTACTAATGCATACTCTATGCCTACATAATGTCACCATGTAGGGACTGGAGCACCGCTTGACCATCCTCCTCCGCGTGCCTAATACAATTTTCTATCGAGCTTATTGGTGAGTCCTCCATTCCGGGGACGTTGCTTATGATCTCTTGCTATGTATAAAACTTTTCCTTTTTGATTATGTATTGACTATGAGGGTGAGCCCGGTAGTTTGTCTTGGCCCCCGCTAAGTATCCATGTTTAGAGGTGGTGTTGGACAAGTTGTGTATTATGCTTGAGCTTGACGCATCTATGGTATTTATGTATTATCCTCTTTTTCTATTGCTCCCTTAGTCCCGATTTCCCCTTGATTATGCTTATCGCTTATGGTCATTTTAATTGCTTCCGCGACCAAGGATGTGTAATGATATGCTATGAGGCTTGTTTGGGGTTCCTTCGGGTTCCTCATTCGCTGGTCACGTCTAGACCCTAAGCTTGGGTCGTGACACGAACGAACTTTTATAAGTTATTTAATATGAATAATATATATTATTAGTGAATATATTTATGATATGTATATATATTGATGTCAATTTTTATATTTAATATGCAGAATGACTTTCATCAGTACGTCGTTGAGAATCTAGATAGTTCGGTCCAATTGACACCTGAACTGTCCACCCAGATTTGGAAAGAAAAAGTGGTAAGGGGGACACACAAGGGTAGATACTATGGTCCAGGCTCTCAAAACGATGTTAGACTACTTCAGTCAGGCTTAGAAGTTACTGGATCTCACATCAAGCTGAGGCACTTGACGGTGTTCAGATTGCTGCTATGTCGAATCAAATAGCTAAACTTACAGCGACACTAGCAGAGTCGGAGCGGAGAAGAGTAGCTGAACAAGAAAGCATGAGTGAGACCGTTCAGCAAATCAAAGAACAAGTGATGAACCTCGCTCGTCGACCTACTACTTCGGCTCCCGATGACACCGACGACGAGAGTGATGAGGATGATTATGTAGATCTCTGAACATTTATGAACTTTTTAAAATGAATTTTGAAAGATTTTACAAGTCTTTAATTTATGATTTAGATACTTTTGAATGTTATTTTAAGTTTGTTATTTTATGTTTTGTTTAGATTGTTTATAATTGTGTGTGTTTGATTGAGCTGAATAGTGTAGAATTGAATTGAATTGCATTTGCAGATGGGCAGCAGAAACTGCTAGCTGCTGTTGTAAAAAATATTGCAGAAAAAGCGACGGACAACGTGGTTTAGTCCGTCACTTTTCTGGGATTTTCAAAAATAAAATTTCCAGAAAAGCAACAGACTGCATCGCCTTTTAGAAATTAAAAATAAAATAAAATACACTCCGTCGCTTTTTTCAAAAGTGACGCTGTCCATCGCTTTTTGAAAAGCGTCGGGTTAAAAAGCGACGGAGGTGACTGCATCGCTTTTCCGTCGATTTTGACCACAAAAGCGATGCAGTCCGTCGCTTTTGGCCATTGTTTTTTGACAATTTTTTAGTAGTGAGAAACATGACAGTTACCTTAAGAATTCAACACGTGGCACACCGATGATTGAATAACGAAAATAACCCTTGAAAGCAAGATGATAGGACGACCCTCAATTGCTTAAGTATATAGCCCTTAAAAAAAAGAGTATATTTTGTATATAATTTTTTACAAAAATATGTTATTGTTTTGGATGTCTAATGCCTCTATTCATATGATAACTATATGAAATATCAAATGATATCATGAAATATGAGTATTAATATAATTTAGGAGTTATGATTATCAAAAGTCATGAAAGTAAGGAAAATAAAGACAATTAAATGTCAAATGATATTGTGAACATAATTATTAATATAATTTAAAAGTTATAATCATCAAAAATCATGAAAATAAGAAAAATAAAGATAATTAAAATTTTCTATTAAAGAATATGAAGAAATGAAGGAGTAGTAATTGACATATTCATTTTTGTACAATAATAAGAAATATATAAACAAAAAATGAGAAAAAAAAGATAAATATGATTCTTGTCCAAAAAAAGTGTCACATCACTTTATTTTTATCTAAATAATTTATATGTTGGTAAATAAAGTACATTGAGAGAGACAAACAATTTTAGTAAATCATTTTTATCCTAACCAAATACTTTTGCATTTTGAGTACGGACCCAACATATCATAGTAGTGATCTCTGAAAATTGCAAAAACTCAAGAACTTCTAACAATAATAATAATAATAATAATAAGGGAAAAACGACAAATATACCTCCGAACTATTGTAAATGGTATGCAGATACCCTCCGTCATACTTTTAGGACATTGGTGCCCCTGCCGTTCAAAAACTAGAGCATATATACCCTTTATACTAACGGACATACACGTGTCACAATCTTATCCACCGATCTGACATTTATTAAATATCAGATCGACGAATAAGATTGTGCCACGTGTCCTTATTTAGTCTTCTATTAGAGTGAATGACATATTTGCTCTAGTTTTTGGACAACAGGGCACTAATGTCCCAAAAGTATGACTGAGGGTATCTGCATACCATTTATGATAGTTTGGGAGGTATATTTGGTGTTTTCCCCTAATAATAATAATAAGGGAAAAGGGTCAAAAATGCCCGTGTACTACATGAAATGATCAAAAATGCCCTTTGTGTATACTTTGGTCCATATATGCCCTTACTGTTAATAAAATGAGCCAAAAATTCCCTAAAGGATAACGGAGACAACGGAAAATACTTAAACCATTTAATTAGTCTTAATTTGTTTACCCTCTTCTCTTTATCCGATGAACCCAATTCCATTTCATTCAAAAAAAATAAAAAATCCTCCTTCAAAACCCTAGTCCCTCTTCTAGATTTCTTAATTAAGACTAATTGATTTAAAACAACAATATTACTAGTACAAAATAACCAAACCAAACAAATATTTCACATTTACACTTGAAGATCACCTAAAAGTTGAACACACAAAGTACATATCGTCAGTAGTAGTAGTTTTTTCAATGTAATTTATTGCATCAGAATTTCCTATGATCGAGATTATCGACAATAGTAATCCCTTGTAAATTGTTGGTAGCAGTCAATTTGGAGGCATTTTGGTTGGAAACAAGGGAAAACAGAGAAGTTGCTCTGTTATCGAAGCTTCTCGACTGAGGCAGATCCAGAAAATCAATGGTGAGCAGAGGCTGAAACTGTAATCGAGTTCAATGGTGAGAAGAGCCCTCGATGGAGTCAGCTCGCATGAACATGTGATTGCTCCGGTTAGAGGTGTCGGAGAGGCAACATAAATTGTTGTGGTGAGATTTCTGTTTCTTTATGGCGTGGAGGAGAAATGAGATTAAACCTTCCATGATAAGTTCCTTGTTGATGATGAATAATCTTTTTGAGTTTTGGATGTTTAGCTATTTAGGTTTTGATGTTAGAAATGGAGTTGAGTTCAGATAAAGAGAAGAGGGTAGAAAAATTAAGATTAATTAAATTGTTTAAGTATTTGATGTTGCCTCCAATATACCTGAGGATATTTTTTACCCATTTCACTAACAGTAAGGGCATAAATGTATCAAAGTATAAACAAAGGGCATATTTGATCATTTCATATAGTATAAAGGCATTTTTGACATAATAATAATAATAAAAAATATGAAGACTATAAAGTTACATATTAATAATCAATTTTTTTATGAATTAAATTGTATTTCAAAAATTACAAATTAACTTCACATTCTCATGTTCTATCATTATAAATAATAAAAGTTTATCCACATAACTACACAATTATCTCTACATACTTTCTTGAGTAGCATAATAACTCCCTTTTCTACTTTTATTTTCAAAATATCCTAACCTGAAAACATGATAAGTTAACCTTAAAACAATAACAAAAAGCATAAAAATAAAGTTAACCAATCAAGTAAAAACTTTAAAGATTATTTAGTTATGCGTAAAAGAGGAAAGGAGGACTCCGTTTTCAACATAACATAATTCGATTCTCCAAAAACTACATACAAAGAGAAGAATTGAGTAAAAATAATTAGATTCTCTAGAAACTACAAAAACAAGCAAAAAATAAAATAATATATATATATAACAAATTCAAGAAACTACTCCTTTTGTCCCTTTTTACTTCTTCAATTTTAACTACCCTCAATTTATTTAGAGAATTAATAATTTTGAAAAAGGTAGAACCTCTTTAATAAGTAAATTAATTTCAAAATTCTATCAATTAATAGGGGTAAAATTGGTAAACTCACTATTTCAATTATTATTTTCTTAATAGGTGTGCCAAGTCAAAAATGGACAAGTAAATATGGACAAAGGGAGTATAAAAAGAAGCAAAAGAGAATATCAAATTATTTTAAAAAAAAAAGAATTCATGATTTGTATCGTCAAGAATAAAAAAATAATATTAAATGTATAATTGCAATAGAAAGAAGTGAAAATTATATTAGACATGTCAAATTATTTTACCTCATAAAATTAAACTATGCAAGAATGTCTAGCATGGATATTTTCTAGAAACGACAAAGAGAAGGAAAGAGAAAAAGTCAAATCATTTTTCTAAAAAAACTCATAATTCGTATAATCAAGAATCGATAGAAAAAAGTGATAATTATATTACACATGTCAAATGACCTCGTAAAATAAACGGAAAAATGTCATATTTACCCATATACTATTATAAATAGTTTTAAAATGCCCTTTGTTATATTTTTGGTCCAAATATACCCTTATCGTTATACTTTGGGCCACATATACCTCTCATCCATTAAATATTTGAATCTCAATCTTAAAATAGACAAGTGGAGAATTGGGATTAATTTGAAGTACCCATATCCTTTTTGTCCAAACCAACACCCAAAATAACCCACTTAAACACTTTTTTACCCAACCCCATTTATAAGCAAACAAAAACACAATCAATTGTTTGTCAAAAACATTACTAATTGGTTAGCTTCACGCAGTACATGAATTTGGTTTTAATAATTACTGTTTCTATTTGTTTTGCCAATCAAAAATACAAAACCTTGAAAAAAATTGCAAACTTTTTAAAAATAGTTCACTGTATGTTGTTCTTATTGAGTTCATTGTCTTGATTTAATTCTGAACTTTTTGGAATATCAACTGATATGATGCTTGAAAATTCATTGGCTTCAATTCATCTGCTAAAATTATACGGCACATTGGGTGGAGAAGTTAGAAACGAAATTGTTGGGTCTTCGAATCGACATTCATATTTGTGGCCGAATTACTTCTAAAATTTGTGAATGGAAGTTGTTGTGAATCAATAGAATATTGAAAATTATTTGGGTTAGTATTTTTTTTAGCTGAGATTTTCTCTTGCCTGGTATTATTGAGCTAAATTCAGTTTTGACTTTTTGGGTTCTTTAAATTTGATGATGAGCTTAAAAAAAATTCAAAGTTCTTTCATAGTTTTTCACCGTTAACTCATCAAAATTTCAATTTATTGAGATTTTGAAGTGAATGTGTATGTTCAGATGTTGAGAATCATCAACTTAGATGAATAAAGTTATTATTGAAGCGGTCAAAATTGAATTGAAGATTGTCATTTCTGTGGCATTACTGCATTGTTGTTTGTTGATATTAGAGCCTTTATTTGGGTTGGGTTATGAGTTTTTTTGGGTGTTGAAAAGGACAAAAACGATATGGGTCCTTCGAGTTAATCCCAACTCTTCACTTGTCTATTTTAAGATTGAGATTCAAAGAGGGTATATTTGGCTCAAAGTATAACGATAAGGGTATATTTGGATCAAATGTATAACGAAAGACATATTTAAACTATTTCTAATAATACATGGGTAAATATGATCCTTTTCCGTAAAATAAAACTATGCAAGAATGTGACATTCTCATTACATGCCTCTCTCTTGCAAAATTAGTCAAAGAAGCAAAAAAAATGAAGAATAATAAACATGAAAATAAAATAATCATCATCCATGTCTCAAAATAAGTTTTTATAAGTATGATTTTAAGGAGTTATAAATTTGTATATTAAATAATTTGAAGGTTATGAATATGAAAGGTTAGGAGTTATAGACATTACTAAATTAGTTAAGAGCTGAATTTATGTAATTGAAGAGGTATGGATTAAGGAGATGATTTTATAAAATAAAATAATTGAAAAAAATTAGAGGAAACGTCAAAAAACCCACAAAAAGATAAATATAATTCTTGGCCATTGAGAGAGGTGCCACATTTACTTCTTTTTTATCTACCTTAATGTTATGAAATATATTATGTGAATGCCCATTAAATGTTAATATCTCCACTACTTTTTATCATTATGTGTAGTAATACCCACATTTCCACCACCTCTTCATTTATCTTTCATACCACTTAATTTTCCCCACATCCTCAAGGATTAATCTTTTCTGAATTTATGTATATATAATAATTTTAAATCTCTTTGTAACCAAGATGTAGCTGTTGCATAGTGGTAGATTTTTTTTTTTAAATTAGCCCTCACGTCCAGGGTTCGAATGCCATTGTGGTCATTTTTTTTTTATCTCTTCTTCATTTAGTTTCAGGACCAATCTTTCACGTTTTTTTATTTTTAAAAGAGTAGATTTAAACGAAAAAAATCCAAACGTTCGTGCTTATTCACACATTTATATTTTTATTTTTTGAACCCTTGGATGAAAATTATAGAGTCGCCACTGTCTCCACCACCTCCTCATTTATCTTTCATACCCCTTAATTTTCTCCACATTTTCAAGGATTAATCTAATGTTTATGGCTTTTTTTTTTTGTATGTCCTTTTGTAACACTATAAATAGAGATCTTAAGTATTATGTTGTACATACTTGAATATATTTGAAAGAATAATAATAAAAATCTCTCTGGTCTCTCTATTTCTATTGTCTTCATCTTGATATTGTTCTAATCTTAATTTCATAACATATTGGTTGAAAATTTTAATATTTACTTTTTAGATTTAATTAAATAAATTAAAAACTTAATTAAGTTTATAATAGTTATTTAACATAATTTTTCTGTAAAAATAATCTGAAAAGTAAATATACATTGACATTTGCCATTTTTCATAATCTGAAGCTCAAAAATAATTTTTTTTTGTAGAATGATTAGTCAAACATAATATTCTTATTAAAAATACTTTTTAAATGAATTAGTCAAACACAAATTTTTTTTTCCCAAAAGTATTACTTTTCTAGTTTTTTTTTTTTTTAAAAAAGTGCATCTAAATAAGCCCTTCATAGAATTTTAAAAACATCATCAACGATTAATTATTATGCAAAATATTTTAAAAATTAATAAGCAAATTCAATTTATTTCTTACCAAAAAAATAGTTTCAAAATAAATTGATTTCTTTAGAAGTATAAATCTTAAAAGATTTCCGTGAGGTAAAAGTTAAAACAAAAAGTAAATAATGTTAAAGTTGGTATTATTTTTCTTTTTCTTAGTGAAAAGAATTAAAAAAGGACGTCGCATAGTTAAAGTGTCTTTTTGAAAATTCTGAAACTGATCAAAAAATGATATAATAATATAAGTTTGAAATTGTTTAGGGGTAATAGAACGCCCGCATAGTTAAGTTGTCTTTTTAAAAATTTGAGACAGCTTCATGTGTCATTTTATGTTTTTTCTCCATTAAATATAATATCTCCACTACTTCTTATCATTATATGTGTAGCAATATCCACATCTTCACCACTTTCTCATTTATCTTTCATATTTCTTAATCTTCTTCACATTTTCAAGGATTAATGCAATGTTTATGACTATTTTTGGATGTTCCTATGTAACACTATAAAATAGCGATCTTGAATATTATGTTGTACACATTTGAATATATTTGAAAGAATAATAATAAAAATCTCTCTGATCTCTCTGTTTATATTGTCTTCATCTTCATATTGTTCTAACCTTAATTTTATAACATATTGATTGAAAACTTTAATATTTACTTTTTAGTTTCAATTAGATGAAGTAAAAACTTAATTAAGTTCATAATAGTTATTTAACATAATTTGTCTATAAAATAATATGAAAAGTAAACGTGCACTTTTCATAATTCGATGCTCAAAAGTATTTTTTAGGAAAATAAGTCAAACACAATTTAATTATCAAAAATACTTTTCAAAATGAATTAGTCAAACACAATGTAATTATCTTTAAAGTGGAATAGTCAAATAAAAATTATTTTTCTCCAAAAGAATTACTTTTCTAATTTAAAAAATAAAATAAAAGTGTGTCCAAATAAGCCGTTCGAAGCATTTTTAAAAACTTCATCAAACATTAATTATTATGTAAAAATACTTTTCAAAATTAATTAGCAAATACTACAATTTATTTCTTACCAAAATTTAAAAATAAATTGATTTTAGAATTATAAATCATAAAAAAATGTCGGTGAGGTAAAAGTTAAAGCTGAAAGTAAATAATGTTAAATGGAGTACTATATTAAAGTCTGTATTTTTTTCCTAGTGAAAAGAATTAAAAAAGAAAGAAAGGAAGTTGTATTATGCTATGGAGCAAGAAAGAAAAGTTTGTAGTTGGCGCAGTCCCGAGTCCCTTGTTTTGAACCGCCCACTGTGTGATAGAGATACAGGTGGCGTATTCCACGCAGCCCCCAAAGAAGCGAACAATACCTTTTTTTATTATTAAAGATTAAAGATTAAAGAAAGAAGGTGTACTGAACTGACCTCTATAACATCGTTGAACTTGTTCTCTGAAATTCCAACTCAAATGGCAGATTCTGTGTTTGCTCATGTTGTTCGTGCTCCTGAAGATCCCATCTTAGGGGTGGGTATATACCTCTTTCCACTCCTAACTCCTCTTTGTTTTTGTTGTTAGACTTAGGACCAACTTTAAAAATTAGTAATAATCAGTTGATGATTTGATCTTGGAGATCATTTGATTTGATTGATGGCTATGTGGTTTTCGATTCTATTGCATGGATCTAGGTTTTTCTTTTATTTCCCGAATGTGTTTGTGCGTGTATCTTATTTTATGTTGATTCAATAATACAGGTAACAGTTGCTTATAACAAAGATAGCAGCCCAGTCAAAGTGAATTTGGGTGTTGGCGCATATCGAACTGAGGTCTCTCACTCACTCTTTTCCTTCCTATTTCTTTAATCTACATACAACTTGCTCATTCAATGAATCTTTTTTCCATTTCCTCCCCTTATGTATAATTAATTAATAAAATTAAATCAATTATATTTGTTTCCATCATTCCAATGATGCAAATAAAGATATTTTCTTGCTGCTACCTCTGTTTTTTTTTTAGTGATTGGTTCTTTAATCCAAAGCTAATTGTTATTGTAAAGTTTGAAGAATCATTATTCTAATGACAACTATGACAGGAAGGAAAGCCCCTTGTTCTTAATGTCGTGAGACGAGCTGAACAAATGCTTGTCAATGACACGTGAGTTGGTTGCTAAATTAGACTTTATCTTATGGGATATCACTTGAAACCAACATACTAATCTAAGCCTACTATGTAATGTAGGTCTCGCGTGAAGGAATATCTCTCAATTACTGGACTTGCGGATTTTAACAAATTGAGTGCCAAGCTTATATTTGGTGCTGACAGGTTTGAAGATTTTTCACTCTTTCTAAATATTGCTTGAGTTTAAATGGGTGCATTTTCTAGTACGAGAGACTAAATCCATATCCGTTTTTATCACTTTTATGCTGTAAGTTAAATGTCTTTTTCACGTTTGCTTATTGGAAGGTGAAAACTGTGGTAGTATCTTCTTGAGCACCATTTCCTTTACATAATAATCTATACACGTCGTGCATACATCCTTTTCTTATTGATAGTAAAAGGCTGCTGAACCACTTATCATCAACAACAACAACTACGCTTCAATGCCAAGCTAGCTACTGAATTATCACTGTCCATGTCCACTCCATTTAGACCTGTCTAGCTGAACCAATTATCTCTTTAAAGAGAAAAGAAATGCTGCTGAACCTTCAAAGTTCTTCCTTCAGTCTTGCTTGATATTTTGATGAGAACTGATGACCTTTATTTGGCATTTCATCTTATTATCACGGCCTTGCATCATAAGAAAATTGTTCTAGACTTATTTTTCCCTCCTCTTTGTTTTGAACTGATTATCTGTGCATGGTGAATGTGATATCAAGAAATCTGTTTCTTTTATCACGATTACTCCTTGTTAAGTTGAGTTATGAGTTATTAATTTACTTGTTAGGACATCAGCAGATATATTTAAATGTATCTATGCTTATGTATTTGTTCCGTTGCTGATACAGCCCTGCCATTAAAGAGAATAGGGTGACCACTGTTCAGTGCTTGTCGGGCACGGGTTCTTTGAGGGTTGGTGCTGAGTTTCTGGCCAGGCATTATCATGAAGTAAGTATTCCTTACACTCTTTCCCTTTATATGTCTGAATCAAAATGACACTTGAATGAACATTCTACCATTTGTCTTGTTTCCAGCATACTATATATATACCACAGCCAACATGGGGAAACCATCCTAAGATTTTCACTTTAGCTGGGCTTTCAGTAAAATATTATCGTTACTATGACCCAGCAACACGAGGCCTGGATTTTCAAGGTACCACTGTTACCAATGTTCTTAAGTACTCTTGTAAATAAGAACAGACTCTAAAGAGAAAAAAGAAAAAGAACTCACTCTTTTTATACACTAGTTGACTTGCTCCTTGTTGTGTTTGGATAGATCTATATTTTATGTGTACCTATAACAAAATCTTTATTTATTTAATTTTGCTTTTCTTTGCTATAGATATAATCACCTTATCTGTGGCTTCCCCTGCTTTTGGTGTTGAGTATACTTAAAAGGTGGGTTTATTATGACCCCTTCAGGATTATTGGATGATCTTACGGCTGCACCCTCTGGTGCAATAGTTCTTCTCCATGCTTGTGCTCATAACCCAACTGGCGTTGATCCAACAATTGACCAGTGGGAAGAAATCAGGAAGTTGATGAGGTCCAAGGGGTTGTTACCTTTCTTTGACAGTGCTTATCAGGTTAAGCTTAAGATGGGATTTTAACATTCAAATGATACTTCGTTTAGAATGATTGCTAAATAATTTGAAGCCCACAACCTATGTACTAATGGGCTGCTCAACTGACCCTACTGTATTACATATTTTATTGATATTGCAGGGTTTTGCCAGTGGCAACCTAGATGCAGATGCACAATCTGTTCGCATGTTTGTGGCTGATGGTGGTGAATGTCTTGCAGCTCAGAGTTATGCCAAAAACATGGGACTGTATGGAGAGCGTGTCGGTGCCCTTAGCATTGTAAGTCCTTTGTCAGTTTAGTTACTTTCCCTTTTTATTAAGTGATACAATTGGGGGACTGAAGAATTATCATACTATTTATGTCTTAAAGATACTGTTTTTCTTTAAATACACTATTCAAGTTGTATTCCCTGAAAAGCTTAAAGTTCTGCAGCACAATGAACACAGTTTCTAAAGATTCACAGCCAGATTTAAAATATTTGAAGGCTGCTTTATTTGGTAGATGTGCACTTGTTTACTTGGTGTTGTGGCCTCAATACAATTCTGGGATTTTGGTTATCCTCTCTCTTTTTTTGCTTGTGGCCATGATGTTTTCGTCCTTCCTTCTTTCTGCCCTATTGCATTTTTTGAGGGCCTCCGTGTCCACTTAGATTGTAATTGGACAGAGTGGAAATGGTTGGTAAAGGATAATATGTTTAGGAAAAACGATCATTCTCTTTGCGTTTTAGCTATAGACACTAAAAGCTGAACAAGACTAATATAATTTTTTGTTGTAGGTTTGCAAAGATAGCAATGTTGCAAGCAAAGTCGAAAGCCAGCTAAAGATGGTTATAAGGCCAATGTACTCAAATCCACCGATTCATGGTGCGTCTATTGTTGCCACTATACTCAAGGACAGGTTTGTACAGCTATTACAATATTCTTTTTGCTCGTCAGTAGATAGTATATAGCTTCTACATTTTGACGCGGTTGTTATCTATTGGTAATAGACAAATGTATGACGAATGGACAGTTGAGCTGAAAGCAATGGCCAACCGAATTATTAGCATGCGCCAGCAACTCTATGATGCCATGCAAGCTCGAGGTATCTGATTTTCTGATTTGTTCTTTCTAGTGAGGCTTGCTGTGTCTGTCTGATTGGTGTGACTGGTACTGCTATGAGAACTTTTTCTGGAGAAAACACATGTAATTGTTCCGTTTAGTATTAATGCAAGTTTAATTCTGTTTTGTAGGTACTTCAGGTGATTGGAGTCATATCATCAAGCAAATTGGGATGTTTACTTTCACAGGATTGAATGTTGAGCAAGTCTCGTTCATGACTAGAGAGTATCACGTTTACATGACATCTGATGGGTAAGGACACCCGACTGTTGATAGTGGTTTCATTCTTTAGTTTGTTACGGTGGATCACTCTTTTGTCAATAGAAACTTAATGACTTCGAACTTAGAAGTGCTTATTGTTGATTGTTTCTGCTTGAATTCTTTAGAAAGGAGAAATTTCGAACTGAAAGTTTCAGTTTGGAAAATAAGTATAAGAAAGTTCAGCTCTGCCATCCATATCAGTACTTAACTTTACCGAAGAGATTGCTGCTACTGTTTTTCTTCCCCTCCTTCCTAATTACACCATTTTTCTAAAAGCATTACATTCAATCCATGTCATATTCACTTCTCTGGTATGAGTTGAAACATCTTTGTTGAAGTTGGATTTGGTTAAAAAAGATGCTCATTACTAGTGACATTTTTCTCCTTGACATTTTTAAAAGAGGAATCATTGTCTTCTTTCTCATTTGCAGGAGAATTAGCATGGCAGGTCTTAGTTCTCGGACAGTTCCTCATCTTGCTGATGCCATGCATGCTGCTGTTACTAGGGCGGCCTAGATTAGTTGCATTCAAGAGCAGTTTTATTAATATTGAATCTACTTTCCATGATCGCCTACTTATCCTTTGATGTTAAATAAGACGAATGTGTCTATGTAGACATAATTTATATTTGGAAATTTCATTCTAAAGGAATTTGATGAGGTCTTCTGCTAAGGCGAAATGTTATGAATTCTTATTTACTCGCACATGTTGGTTGATTGATGAATTAGAAATATTGGACATCAACAAGTATCATCACATACTTGGAAAAAAAATAAAATAATCCTAGGTTGCTCGCTATTGTGAATGATTTCTACTTAAAACTATGAAGTGAGTTATGCTGATTTACAAGATGAACATGAAGCGTTTCGTCCAAAAATGGATCTCTTCCTTCTTGTGTTTATGGTTTTTTCTCATGTTTGGGGAAGAGCCTCCAAGTTAGTCTTATTTATGTCTGCCTCTCCTTGTTCCATATTCCAGCCCATGAAGTCAAATAAAGTCATTGAGGTAGGTGTTTCTGCTGTACAATCCGACTCTTGTTTGGGAGTGGACACAACACTTTGTGGTTTTTGAGGTGATGAATCAGCTGAACGGTTCCACTTTGCTATTGCAAGTGATGGATCTTGTGCGACAGAATCTGCGTATAGGACATCCTCGATGCGTGATGTAACTGTGTTGGCTAGACTCTCTAGCACTCTTGAATAGCTCTCTAGAACAGAATGTCCCACATCCTATAGTCAGAAAGGTGAAGGAACACACACTTGATAACATGTTCAATCAATATTTATCATAATGAGTATGATACTACTACTACTACTACTTACTCTGTTATATTGAATTTTACTTATCTCAAGGGAAGATTGAGGGATTTCAGGAAATCTGTGTTTTATCAAGAGTAAGATAGTCTCTGCTCTCTCTTCAAACAGCTCCCTCTTCTCCAAACTCACAGCTGGAACCCACGAAGATTTTGCATCTTTTTGGTGCATCTTTCTCTTCCAAATCACAATAGATGCTTCAATTCTGTCTTTCAAGTCAACCACTTTGTGTTCCGATGACATGTCCATTGTTGAAAGGAATTGTTCTGGATCAAAAAACTCAACCGTGATGTTCTTGTAGATTGAATCACCAAGACTTGATCTACCATTCTACAAAACCAAAAAAAAAAAAAGTCTCAGATAGTCTATTAAAATGTCTCTTCCCTCTTCAATGAGTGAATGAATGCTTCTCACCTTGGGGAGAGAGTCGATGTAGTTTTCAGGGACTTCCATTTCTGCTAGTATTTGGGCATTAATCGCCATAGATGCTTTGAGTACTTGGTTCACACAATCCTTCTGATATTGTAGCCATCTTCTCGATTCATCTGAGAGGCCCTCGGGTGGAACCTTGATGGTAGGTAGCCACCACTTATCACTTCTCTGGACACCTTTTTCAAAATCATTAGCATCTTTTGAGATATACCAAAATTCTTTTGCGTCTTTGAAATTATCTAAGCAATCCTGATTCATATATTTATGTAGAATTAGAGTTGATCCTGATTCATTTATTTAAATAACAACACTATAGGGTAGGGTTGTTCTCACAATGAGCATTGCATCGAGCTTCTTTAGAGCAGGGATGTTCATGAGCAGATCTTTTCTTTGTTGAGTAATCATTATCTGTCAAAACAGCTTATTGTTATTTCAGTCTTTGAATATTGAAAATTAAGATGGTGAAATACATACCTCCATGTTTGTTCCATCTTTTGATTTTTGTTGTCCAGGGACAAACTCAACAATGTAATCTGTCACAGATAAAAGCCAGTCGATTTCTTTTCTCCATCTCTCTTTTCTCTTTTGAGACATGGGCTCCAATTTTGATTGTTCTCCAAAAATAGAAGCTATAATAACATATGTTGGAATCAAGAGTTAGAAAGTAGTTGTGTGTGTTTTCGATTATATTAAATTATATTATATTACCAGCTAGATTGGTAATGGCATTTGATAAAGCGAGAGCTGATGAAACACCTTTGCCTCCTCCTGACATATCCTCTCCTAAAAGCATCTTTGAAAACCTTTCTTTCATCAACTCCATGTCTGGATAAATGTATTTGCATCAAGTTCAAGCATGCATGTTGTGTATCAATGTAGATAATAATGTGAAGAATGAATTACCTGAAGGTTTGGCTTTTGGTACCTTGGTCGTCAAGGTTGAAACAAGTGATGGATCAAAAGCAGTACTATCTGTCTGTTGATTTTGTAAAGGTATTATTCCTCCTCCTCCTCCGATGATCTCCCCTTCGTCATCACTACTACTCTCCCCTCCAATGCTATGTGCCAATTTACTTGGAAGCTCAAGTATCTTCCTAAAATTGAAAGACCTCGACTTCTGATACTTATTTTCTTCCTTCACCATTTTTGTTTCAATTCCCTAATTACCAGATCTAATCACGAAATAATAAAAGATCTGTCCTCTTTGATGTAATAATACTTTCTACAAGTTTCCCTTCAACAATTCATAAATATATAAATCCCTATTTATAATGTATGATTTTTTAACAAAGGGATTCAATTCAGACCCTTTCAACATTGAATATTAATATGTTTTTGCCCTCAAAGAAGGTGAGAAATGGAAAATTAAGAAAACCTTCCCTAATATGAGAATCATGAATGTGTAAAAAGGTTTCTTATTCTCCTGAATTTTCTCAAGGGGTTTGAGAAAATAAGGGAAACAATAATAAACAACACATAATAGTTCTTGGTTTGTTTTAATAGAATGTGGTTGATTTTTCACATGCAGCACAAAGCCTGGGAAACCCTACAATCCACAACTAACTATATTTTATTTTGAGATGAGAGTCTTATTTGTTGGGTGACTGCCATAAATAGAAACAAGACAACAATGGAGTCAACCCTATTACTCGTACTAGATTTTGCACAAATTTCATAATGTTATCACTATTTTTTTTTTTCAAATTACAAAAATACCTTAAATTTGGTGGGATCCGAATACATCCCAAAACATCCCGATACATTACATCTCGATTTCGGATACATTTCTCAACATCCTGATACATCACATACGCCTCGATATATCGTGAAGTGATGTATTCAACCGATACATTGCGTAAGGTGATGTATCCGACTAATACATCACGTAAAGTAGGAATTTCTGTAATTTTTTCAACGAAAAAGGGTAAAAAATACCCTCGAAGTATTGGAAATGGTACACAACTACCCCCATCCACCTATTGGCTCCCAAATACCCTTCCCATCCACCTTTGGGTCCAATTTTAGCCACTTCTTTAATGGACTACCATTTAAAATAATTAAATAATTATTTTGATTACATGACGCTCAACCATTGGCTGCAATTTAATTATTTAATATAATTTTAAACTCACCCATTATCCACCTATTTGTAACTAAACCCGCCCCAATACTTACTAAACCCACCATCCCCAATACAAAAAGAACCATCTAATAAAAACAACCCTAAACCCTTCGTTCCCAATATACACTTCATTTCCCCAATTTTATTTCAATTGTCTTCCTATTTAGAAGATCAATGTTGATCTTCTTCGATTTGTTAAAATTGTCAGCATCTTCTTCGATTTCTTCTCTTGAAGAACTTCAATCCTGTACATGTAAGTGCGGATTTATGGCAAGAGATTTTACTGCTACAACTAGGGGTGTACAAGTCAAACCGAACCGACGATCCAAATCAAATCGAAAAAAAACTGATTTGTGGTTTGGTTTGGTTGGTTTGGCGGTTGAAAAAAAAGATCACTCTTGGTTTGGCTTGGTAATTAAAAGGAAAAAAGTCAAACCGAACTCAAACCAAACCAACATAATATATATATAATTTCATTTTATTTATAGATAAAAAATATTATTTATAATCTACTTTGTTATTATATTTTTAGTTAGTTTATAGTTTTCAATGTTTATATATTTTATTTTAAATTTGAGCTTGTAAAATTTTGTAAATATTATATATATAATTTTATTTTATTTATAGATAAAAATATTATTTATAATCTACTTTGTTAATATATTTTTAGTTAGTTTATACTTTTCAATGTTTATGTATTTTATTTCAAATTTGGGCTTGTACAATTTGTAAATATTTTATTTTGTATTAAGATCGAAACAATTATATTGTTATAATTTTTCAAATTTGAAGTTAACAATTTACTTTGTAAATATTTCGTTTTGTATTCAGTTTGACTGTATCCTTTAATCTTATTAATTTAACATAATGAACGTTGATATTTTTAAAAAATAATATTTTGTACTCATGTGAATTTTACCGTCTTTACGAAAATTTCTATTCATTTAACGTTTCTTAAGTTTAGCTTATCACACAGGTAAGTGAAAATATATTTGACTTTTTTTTCAAACACCGTATAGTTGTAAAATTTCAAAAAAACCGAAAAAAAACCCGAAAGAACCGACTAAAACCAAAACCGAAAAAATCAACTTTGCGTGGTTTGATTTGGTTTTTATATTTAATAAACCGACATAATTGGTTTAGGTTTTTTTAAATGAAAAACCAAACCAAACCGACCTATGTATACCCCTAGCTACAACTCTTAAAACTGGAGGACGTTAATTCTACAAATGTCGTTGTCTTGGGTCAAATTGTTGTGGTTATTTCAATTGGATTTGAAAACTTCCACGTCATCTGTCAACCATGATTCATAATAATGAAATGCATATATACCAATATTTCTCCACTCATTTTAATATTAAAATAAGAGAATTCACCAATTTAGTTAAAGGTAGACTATTATGCATAATGAAGTTGTGCTCTATATTGAACCTTCACTTAGTAAAATAATAACCTTTACTCCAGAGTCAGTAATGATCTCAGACTTTAACTATGACTGCTTAAGGGAAATAAAGTATCATTTCTTACATAAAACAATCAAGGTGTTGACATAAGCTTTAATAGCCAGCACATTACAATCTTGTGCTATCTCAATTTTCCTAAGTGTTTTTTAAGAATAAACTCATTCTCATAGAAAGCGGCCTATTTTCATACTCACATAGGTGAAATCTGTCATGGGTTCTCCTATAACTTAACACCCCACTCATACGAGATACAAGGTAGGGTTTCCTCATATATGACTTAGTAATTTGGACTTCAGTTTTCATCCCCTTTGATGTGCTTTAGACCCTTATGTCATGACCCACCACTTTGCCCTTCAAATTTGACATAAAAATAAAGAGGAAGAATCCAGAGTTATTGAGAGAGGTTAGTGGAAGACTATAGAATTCCCTAGATCTTTCCTTTGAAGACTCTATAATGCCTTAGAAAATATCTTAGAAAACTTTAGAATTTCCTAGAACATGTAAAGAATTCTCGAATAGGACTAAAGTGTAAATATTGTAGGGACTTGCAAAGTAAATATTATTTATACTTAGGCCCCTAAGAAGTAGTATAAATAGAGGGACTCTCATTTGTAAATTATTTAACAAAGTGTAAGCATTCCACAAGCAATACAAAGCCTTCTTCCAAAAGCTTTCTAAGTCTTTTACTGACCTTCTTTTTGCGGTCTTAGTTTCAAAGGTATTTACTTGAGCTTACAAGATCTTGAAAGATAAGTGAGTAGGTATCATCGTCATCACTACTAATCTCCGATCTCCAATGCTATGTGCCAATCTACTTGAAAGCTCAAGTATCTTCCTAAAATTGAAAGACCTCGACTTTGGGTACTTATTTTCTTCCTTCACCATTTTTCTTCCAATTCCCTAACCACACACATAGAAGATCTCTAATCAAGTTTCCCTTCAACAATTAATAAATATACAAATCCTTTTATAATTATAATGAATAGTTTTTAAAGAAAGGGATTCAATTGAGACCCTTTCAACATTGAATATTACTTACTATTGGCACACCCCCTAAATTAGTGTTTGCAATAGGCCTTTTGTACATATAGTTTTGCCAGGTGAGAAATGGAGAATTAAAAAAACCCCTCCTTTTTGGTCTAAAATGTGAATCATGAATGTATAAAAAGGTTTCTTAGTTTCCTGAATTTTCTCAGGGGGTTTGAGAAAATAAGGGAAACAATAATAAACAATACATAATAGTTCTTGATCCGTTTTAATAGAATGTGGTTGAATTTTCACATGTAGCACAAAGCCCGAGAAACCCTACAATGGACAACTAATTATATTTTTATTTTGAGATGGGAGTCTATTTGTCGGGTGATTGCCATAAATAGAAACAAGACAACAATGGAGTCAACCCTTTTATTCGTACTAGATTTTACACAAATCTCATAGTGTAATCATCTTATTATTATTTTTTTAAATTACAAAAATACCTTAAATTTGGTGGAATTCGAATACATTCCAAACGTCCTGATACATTGCATCTCGGTTTCGGATACATTCCTCAACGTCTAGATACATCACGTACGTCTTGATGTATCGTAAAGTGATGTATTCAACCAATACATCGTGTAAAGTGATGTATCCAAATAATACATCGCGTAAAGTAGGGATTTTTTTAAATTTTCATCAGAAAAGGACCTAAAATACCCTCGAAGTATTGAAATTAGTACACAACTACCCCTATCCACCTATTGACTCCCAAATACCTTCCCCATCCACCTTTAGGTCTAATTTTAGCCACTTCTTTAATGGACTACCATTTAAGATAATTAAATAATCCTTTTCATTACGTGGCACACTGATGAACCTCAACCACACCTCATCCAATACTAGGTGTGGGCGATTGTAATCTAGTATAAAATCCAACGAAAGGTTGGGGTCGAACCCACAGGGAGCAGTACAAGTTCGAATTCAGTTACAAAGTTACAAATGTAATCTAATTGGTGGTAGGAATAGAAATTATCATAAACATTTAGTTAAATTGAAAGGGGTGACAACAAATGTCAGATGAGAGGGATTGGTTTGTCAATAATCAACTGAAACAATTATGAAAACAGGGCGTTTCAACAATATTAAGAGTAATTATAGGGATGTGATCGATTATAGGCTATTATGCTATATGGGTAATTGAAGTTTATTAACAATTTTTTTGAATCGCTGTAGGTAGGCTAGACTATAGGTGCAATAGTTTTTTCTCGAACTACTATTACGGTTCAGGCGAGTTCTCTCGAACCTCAACAAGCTTAGCATTATAAAACAGCCCAAAACCTTAATTTATCTACTCTCTTGAGCTAGATAGGTAGGAGCAAGTTAAGATTCACTCTCTCGAGCTGAACCCATAACAACCCACACACTACAATCATCAATCAATAACCTTGGTTTTAGAACCTCTCTCTCGAGCAAGCCCAAAACACTAAGCTAAAATTATATTTGCAACTACAATTCATGAATTACTACTCACCTTTGATCAAAACCACATTAAAACAAAAATTAAATCATTAAACAACAATACCCATAATCTAATTAAGTCAATAATCACATGATCACACCCCAAGAATTGAGGTTTTAGCTACACATCATAAAAAGAGAAACAATTACAAACTTTATTATCCATGATTTGGGTAAAAGTTTCCACGTCTCTACAATGCTCCAAAATTGAATAAATTCAAAAACCCAATTGCAATTCCTCAAAATTTTGTCTCAAATACTTCAAAGAAAACTAAAATTCTTCAAAACTCTGGAATCAGAACTGTGGGTACTGAGGGAAGACCCTTTTTCCTCTGTTTAAATTTCAATTTATAGTTTTGCAATTTTTGGCCTGAAAGGCCATGGGCGAAGTAAGTCGCACCTCACCAACCCAGTCGACGATCCGCCCTTCACTCCATTTCATCTTTGGTTTGTATTGGGCATTTTTCTTTAGGGTTATATGACTTTAGCGATCAAGGTTGCTATCGTGGAGTCATTCGACGATCCGCCGACTGCCCATTTCTGTCGCCAAGTCGTTTCCTCCCTAAGGCTGGAACGCTGGAACTTTGGGCGAGCTAAAGAACCACTCGGTGGTTCGCCGAGTGGTTTTGACGATCACCAGGATCACTTTTCTTCACTTCTTCAGCTTGTTTTCTCCTTTTTGCATGGTAGTGTCCTTGCCTTGCTCCTTAGCCTTCATAACTGCAAATCAACACTTTAACATTAGTTTAGAGCATAAATTAGGAATTTGAGGACACCTAAACTATCAAAATAAAGCCCTAAATGATTTGAAATCTCGGACTCAGCAACACCCCCAACTTATACTTTTGCTTGTCCTTAAGTAAAATCCAAGATCATTGGTTCAACAAGGATGTCTACAAACAGTACTACTTAAGACTCAACATAAATGCACACAAAAGGTTCAAACTACACATACAATGCTCAATTGTGCACTCAAATATTCAAATTGTGACTCACCATTATTAAGTGTACTCAAGCTCACAATGCTTGCTTCAAATGCAAGTTCAAGCTCAACAAAGGTACTCAAATGTCCTCACAATAAAAACTGATTCCATATTCACACAAAACTTCACAACAATTTAAGGTCCCGAAATCACATACAACTCTCACGCTCATAAGATGAACATATGTGTGACTCCAACCATAGGCTTGCCCTTATTTTCCAATCAATGTTCTTTTCGGCTCACTCAAGATCACAAAGGTCTTTTAGGGCTTGTAATGGGGTTGAGTGTAAAAGTATGATCATTTAGGCTTAGTGGCTTATACCTTCATGAAGTATGACTTGAAAATCACTTCTTCTCCTTCTCTTTCACATTAAACATGTTCATAATTCACCCCATTATTCAACTAAACATGAATCACCGGATACCCCATTTCTTTTACTCCTTTCACACGCTTTATGTAACACCTTGTAACTAGAAAGAGCTAGAATTAGTAAGAGTCATTTTTGGAAAAAATGAAAATCTGGAAAATTGGTTAGATTATGTTAAGTTTGAGTTTTGGGTCAAATTCAAACGACCATAACTCCTAGATCATGATGATTTAGGTGTTCTTCCAGATACCGTAGGAAATATCTTGGAATTATCTTTCCAACACTGCTGAGTTTACTCAATTTTGAGTTTGTATGAGTGAGATATTCCCATTTGAAGTTCGGCTGTCTAGTTAAGGAAAGTCAAAACCGGATTTTAGAAGGGCATTATGGTCTTTTCACCGCCCAATTAATTAATTTCGTTTTTGGTAATTAAGTTGGGCTTTAAACTGATTGGGTTCAGTTTACACTTTTGAAAAACAAGTTAGGGTTTTGAGAGAAGAGAAAAGAAGAGGAGAAAGAGAAGGAGAAGCAAGGAAATTGTCAAGTTCTTGTTGAATTGCTTGTGGATTTCGTCAAGGGGTGATCCCTACGTTCACATAGCATTGGGTTCGTTCACCCATGCGCCAAACATCTTTATTTCAGTATGATTTTTGTCTAAAAGATTGAGACTTTGATGTTCTTGAGTTGTATTCTTGAATTGCTTTCGTTCTTGAATTTGGGATGAGATTAAGGAGTTCTTGAGAGTTTAAGGTCTATTGTTAGAGTTATTTTAAGTTAAATTCCTATGTACATGTGCTGGGTATCTCAATCTAAAGGGAATTTGAGAAAAAGAATCGAGTTTAGGCGAATTAGGGGTTATAAAATGAAGAAGGAAAAAGTTGGGTCAAACTACAGTCCCAGTCCGCGTCACGGACCTACCCCACCTTTTCCTAGAATTTTCCTCCGCGTTGCGGAGTGATCACAGACCATTCTGCCTCAAAATTTATTTCACGACCAAATATTTAAATGCATCTCCACGTCACGGACTGGCTTCCAGACAGTGATTTCTTGATCTTTTCTCATGTTTAACTATCTAAAAACACTCCTAAACATCATGAGATATTTCCTATCACAAATCACAATCCTTGAATCCATAATTCAATTCAAGGATTAGTTAAGAGTCAAGTCAAGAGAAGTTAAGAGCCAAGTCAAGTGGAGTTCATAGAGTTTTCCAAAAGTCTTTTACAAACGTTTTAAGTTTGTTTTAAGACTTGAGTTTTGAGTTGAGTAAAGAGTCAAGTTTGAAGTTCATTTCTTCCAAAGAGTATATCGGGACTATGTATTCCCAAAGAGTTTAAAATGTTTTCACATTTAAAACAAGAGAGAAAACTTTGATTTCCAAAAGAGCCTTTGAGTTAGTTTTTCAGTAAAGAGTAAATGCTTTTACAATTAAGCAAGAGAGGAAACTTTGATTTCCAAGAGAGACTTTGAGCTAAGTTTTGAGCAATTATCTCAAACATCAGAGTTATATTTTTAAACATATTGAGCTAGTATATTTTGGGAGTAGTATTGAGTACCGATATGGGGGAGAGTTCAGACAACTCCCAACCCCCATAAACCATGTAGCCACCATGGGTAGAAAAGGGTCATACTTTTTAGATGATTCCTTAGTATTTTTAGCATAGACTAGTGGATCCACTTAGTAGTCAGGTTCTACACCCTCAGCAAGGTATAGGACGACCCTGGTAGCGTGAGGAAAAATGTTGTATCATCACAATAGCTCTTAAGTGATGGTTGTCGGTTAGAGAAACTCCTACATAAGTATTTTGTATTCTTATATACATAGAAGTATATTGTATTTTTATATACATCCAGAGTTTTATTGTATCTTTGCATACATATAGAGTTACTATTGTATTTCTAAATACACAAAGTTATTATCCATGTTTTAAAAGCTTTTCTTTATATTGCATTCATATTATTATTTTATATTGAAATGAGTTAAGTTGAGCCCAGGTATGTTCTTTCAGTTCCGTTCAAGCTTATGTCTTGTTTATTATTCCCCTCTTATGCTCGTACATTCAATGCACTGATGCCATTTGGCCTGCATCTTTTAATGATACAAATACAGGTAACCATGATCAACATCCAGTGCATCGTTAATTCTAGTTGAGCTCCAGAGTTTGTTGGTGAGCCTCCTTACTTCCAGAGGATCCCTTTTATTGCTTTTTAGTAGTTTTAGTTCATTAGAATTTTGTGGGTCTTGTCCCGACATCTATCCCAGTTATTTAGAGGCTTCATAGACAGTCAGATGTTAGTTTTTGAGTTTTTTCTTTCCTGTTTTAATTGTTGAGACTTGAGTTGCCACTATTGGCCAGTGAATGCAATCTTGATACATTCTAAGTGTTTATTGAGCAGTTCAATTTACTTTTAAATGTATTTTTCTTCATGAGTTAAGTCTTTCGCTGAGTAAGTAAGCCAGGCCAAAGGTTCGCTTGGGGCTAACAATGGTTCTTGAGTGCCAGTCCCACCCAGGGTGTAGGCTCGAGCATGACAAACTTGGTATCAGAGCACAAAATTCAAGAGTCCTAGGGAGTCTATGAACTCGTGTCTGTAGAGTCCTAGTTATCGGTGTGAAGCGCGCCACATCTATAATTAGGAGGCTGCAACACTTAGGAAATTTTCTCACTTTTTTCACACTTATTTCGTGCGTTAGAGTTTAATCTCTAAAAAGTTTCTTGTAACTCGTGCTTGCGCATGTTTTTTCAGATCATGCCTCCACGAAGAGCTGTTTGAGGTCGTTCGGTTAGAAGAAATGTTGAACCACAGGAACAAGGGGTACCTAATGCACTAGAAGTGCAACCCCAATGAGAGGCCACCAATGCTGAGTTACATGAGGCTATCCGGATGCTGAGCCACATTGTGACCAACCAAGCTAGGCAATAGAGGGGAAATTGACAGAAAGTGGCTGATACTTTGAGTATCCGCGAGTTCTTTAGGATGAATCCTCTGAGCTTTATAGGTTTCAGTGTTACTAAGGATCCAAAGAATTTTGTTGAAGAGCTTCCGAAAGTTTTCAAAATCATGCGTGTTGCTGATATTGAGAGGGTGGAACTAGCTGTATACCGAATGAAGGTTGTCGCTAGGATATGGTTTGACCAATGAAAGAAGAACCGAGCTGAGAAAGAACTACCTATGAGTTCAAACTGCTTTGAGGAGGCCTTCTTGGGGCATTTATTCCCCCGAGAACCGAGAAAAGCAAAGTTAGGAGAGTTTCTAACTCTTAAGCAGGATTCTTTGAGTGTTCATGAGTACAGTCTGAAGTTCACACAACTTTCCCGCTATGCTCCGGAAATGGTTCCTGACATGAGGAGCAGAATGAGTTTATTTGTTGTTGGGTTGTCTCGTCTGTCAAGTAAGGTAGGCAAGGCAGCTATGCTGATAGGGGATATGGACCTAGCAAGGCTAATGATCCATGTGCAACAAGTTGAGGAGGGCAAACTGAGGGATAGAGAAGAGTTTAAAAATAAGAGAGCTAAGACAGGGAATGAATTCGGGCAGTAGAAGAGTAATGCCAACCGATCATCTTTACAACAAAAATTGAAGGGATCTGCTCCATAATCTACTAGTGCACCTTCTCCAAAGAGCAAAAGTGAGTACAATAGTCAGAATATCAGAGCTGAACCTGCCTATTCTCAGGGTAGTATGGCACAAGGGGGTAGTAATCCTCTTGCATGCGCTAAGTGTGGTAGGAAGCACTCAGGGGCGTGTTGTGATGGCTCAACTGGTTGTTTCAAGTGTGGCTAGAATGGTCATTTCATGCGAGAATGTCCAAAGAACAAGATGGGTAATGGTAATGGGTGCAATAGAGCCCAGTCTTCTTCAGTTGCTCCACCAGACAGAGCTGCACCTAGAGGAGCTACTTCAGGTACTGGTGGAGGATCAAACCGCCTATCACTAGTGGCCTAGAGCAAGAGGATTTGCCAAATGTTGTCACTGGTATGATCCAAGTCTTTAACTTTAATATTTATGCTTTGCTAGATCCATGATCGAGTTTATCCTTTGTAACTCCGTATGTTGCGATGAATTTTAATATTCTTTCTGAGCAACTTAGTGAGCCCTTTAGTGTTTCTACACCTGTTGGTGAGTCTATTCTAGCAGAGAGAGTCTATCGTGATTATCCCATTTTCGTCAATCATAAGAGTACCATGACTTATTTAGTTGAGTTTGACATGGTAGATTTTGATGTCATTCTTGGTATGGACTGGCTTCATGCTTGTTATGCCTCAGTTGATTGTAGAACTCGAGTTGTCAAGTTTCAGTTTCCAAATGAGCCAGTCTTAAAGTGGAAAAGCAGTTCAGCAGTGCCTAAGGGTCATTTTATTTCGTACCTTAAGGCAAGTAAGTTAGTTTACAAGGGGTGTGTCTATCACTTAGTCCGAGTTAATGACTCTAGTGTTGATATACCTTCTATTCAGTTAGTTTCAGTAGTATACGAGTTTCCAGAAGTCTTTTCAGATGATCTTCCCGGAATCCCTCCTGAGAGAGAAATTGACTTCGATATAGACATTCTTCCAGATACTTGTCCTATATCTATTCCGCCATATAGAATGGCACCAGCTGAGTTAAAAGATTTGAAGGAGCAGTTGAAAGATCTCCTTGATAAGGGTTTTATTCGACCATGTGTCTCACCTTGGGGCGCTTTGGTCTTGCTTGAGAGAAAGAAGGATGGTTCCCTTAGGATGTGTATAAATTACTGCCATTTGAACAAGGTTACCATCAAGTATAAGTATCCTCTTCAGAGAATTGATGATCTTTTCGATCAATTTCAGGGTGCTACTTGTTTTTCAAAGACAAATATCAGATCAGGCTACTATCAGTTGAGGGTAAGGGAATATGATATTCCAAAGACAACATTTAGGACCCGTTATGGTCATTATGAGTTCCTAGTTATGTCCTTTGGTTTGACTAATGTGCCTGTAGGATTCGTGGACCTTATGAATAGAGTATTCAAGCCTTATTTAGATATGTTTGTTATCATGTTCATTGATGACATACTAATCTATTCGAGGAATGAGGAAGATCACGCTAGCCATCTCAGAATAGTTCTCCAAAGTATAAAAGATAGGGAGTCGTATGCCAAGTTCTCTAAGTGTGAGTTTTGGCTTGAGTCTGTGGCATTCTTAGGCCATATTATTTCTGGAGAGGGAATTAAAGTTGATACTCAGAAAATAAAGGCAGTGCAGAATTGGCCTAGACCTATATATCCAACTGATATTATGAGTTTCTTGGGTTTGGCTGACTATTATTGAAGGTTCGTAGAGGGGTTCTCATCTATTTCATCCCCTTTGACCAAGTTAACTCAGAAAATAGTGAAATTTCAATGGTCTGAAGCTTGTTAGAAAAGCTTTCCGGAATAGAAAAAGCGGTTGACTACTGCCCCAGTATTGACCTTCCCAGAAGGCACACAAGACTTTGTTGTTTATTGTGATGCGTCTAGAGTTGGTTTGGGCTATATGTTAATGCAGAATGACAAAGTTATAGCTTATGCCTCGAGACAGTTGAAAGTTCATGAGAAGAACTACCCAACCCATGATCTAGAGTTGGCTGCCGTAGTATTTGCTTTGAAAATATGGCGCCATTATCTTTATGGTGTTCATGTGGATGTGTTCACCAATCACAAAAGTCTTCAGTATGTGTTTACTCAGAAAGAGTTTAATCTCAGACAAATGAGGTGGTTAGAATTACTCAAGGATTATGACATGAGTGTTCTTTATCACCCAGGTAAGGCTAATGTTGTTGCTGATGCCTTGAGCAGGTTGTCTATGGGTAGGCTAAGCCTGGGTGAAGTCTGCATATCAGGCTAAGCCTGGGGTAAAGTCTGTATATCAATCACTCCTTCTGTCTGGTCATCACTGCCTAGTGTCTCAGCATCCTTGGCTCCACTAGAGCCCACCATAGATATTCCCTTTAACGAGGCCTGCATAGCTGTCTCCACTATGGCACCCTCTAGGTCCACCAAATCATCGTAGATAGTCTCATTTATCACACCAAGCTTCTCTTCATCTGTCTCAGCCTCAAACTCGATAGTTGCATCATCAACCCTAGTATCATATTCGGTCGTAGGAGTCGGAGGGACCTCAGAACTGGCTGGAATATCAGTGCTCGACATATTGGGAGCCTCCACCGTCTCAAACAACATAGTAAAATCAGTGGACTTCAGATGGTCCACATCCTTCCTCAACCCAGAATATCAGCCTTTAAGGTCATCACCTCATTTGTAGCACCTCGGGTCTGCTCATAGGTTGCGACTCTAATAGTAAGGGCATCTAGTGCCAACTTGTGATCCCTCATCTCAGCCTCAACCCGGGGGGCACGTACATCGACTGAATGATCCAGATGGCCCATCTTGTATAATATGGCCTGAGTGATAAGGGTCGGGAAGCAGCAGCAGTAGAAGAAGTAGTGGGAGGGGGTGCAGTACATAAACCAGGAGCACCAGAAAAAGAAGGTCCAGAAGTACCTGAGGGGACATGATTGCCTTTGTTGGCAACATACAACATCAACCTCCAGGGATGTATCCACCGGTGCTACCCTTCTCCTGTCAGCCTCATCCCGTAAGTACTTGGCCTCAATACATCAGATGTTAGTAGAAGAGGTGGGTGTCACCTCCATATCCGTCTTCTCATCTCTAGGAACACGGGCCCATCTGCACAACTCAGTAATCAACACATGGAAAGGAAGTGAGGTCTGGTGCTGTTTGGCCTTCATGGCCATCTCCTGCTCAATCAGCAAACCCAAATTTAGCCTCTTCCTAGCATTAATAGACCCAAGGCAAGCTGCCTTCAGGTGGCGGAGGATGGATTCATTGTGGGATGGCATAATAGTGCTACTGATTAACCCGAACCAGTTTCTGGTTGCAATATTCAGGTCCTTCTTCTCTATGGGTGCACTTACCTCTATCCACCTCGGGGTGACATCAGAGAGAAGGGGTGTCAGCCAACCCTTTAGATCATCCAAAGTTTTCTTCTGTACCAGGTCAATGAAGTCATGCATAATAACCAAGGAGCATCCTAGTACCGCATTTATGTCTGAGTAGCAGCATTTTACTTTCTTTCCTACCACGAAGTCCACCGGTTTGAAGGCACTTGCCTTTTTCTTCCCCTTTGACATTAGCTCACCATAGGCTAAATAGAACTCTCGGACCCAAGTAGGAATGTAGGGACCCTGGGGTTTTTGTAAATATCTCAAACTTGTGGAACTTGATAGTGTTACATACCTCTGGTTACCTGTCCACCACACCGTCGGTTGACAACCTCTTTTCTTCTAGAATGGTCATCAAATCCTCGGCCTTTAGTCAGTTTAGTGACCGAGGAAGAGGACCTGAATTGGTGGTGCCGTGACTACTGTCTATGCTGGGGCTAGAGATGGAGGAGGATGAGAGGCACTGGGATCCTAGATGGATCATTTATCACTTTGGAGAGTAACTCCGCTCTCTTGGCCTGTAGTAATTGATCATCCTCATGCTCAGAGATAGAAGCCTGAGAGTCACTCTGGGACCCATACTTACTGCCTAAGGTGGTGAGGTGGGTGGTGTAATCCCCCTCACGGTCGGAGCTCTCCTCTACAGGTGTAACATCGATGGGTGTCTTGCTCGTTCCTTTTCCTCCTTTCAGAGGAAGTTTTGTAGACTTTACCCCAGAAGCAGCTGCTTTCTCATCAATAGTGATCCCACGTGCCCGCTTCCGAGGTGGTATGTCTCTACCAGCTAATCTAGCCATGCCTGCAAAACCAAGTGAAAAATGTTAGAGAAATTTCAAAAAAATTGTTGCAGGAAGACTCTCCGAATTGATCGGCGAGTCGTCAAACCACTTTGGTGAGCCCGATCAGGCTCGCCAAAATTTCTGGAACAAATAATTTCAAAGATCAAAGCTGGTCGGCGATGTCTTGGGCCATTCGGCAGATTGCCGGCACCAATCGACGAACTAGAAGTAGCTCGCCGAAAGTTACAGAGTCAACAGGCGTATCGCCAAAAGTTACAGAACACAACCTCAACATTTAGCGAAATAAAAGGTGATCTAGGGGACGTTTGGCAAACCATCGAACCCTTCGGCAAGCTCGACCTAGCTCTCCAAATGGCCCAACTTTCCAATTTTTCACCCCATATTTAAAATCAAGCCCGCAGCCCATGAAATCAAAATTAAACACCAAAGACATGCAACTAACAGCAGACCCATTTGGCCCATGCTCCCGGGGTACTCAGACTTCCCCCGATTTGGCCAAAATTAGCCAATTAACGTGTTTTTCCCTTAAAAATGACATTAACTGGTCTATCATCAGGTGAAATTCAACAATTAGCACAAATAGAGGAGACTCAGACTTCACCCCGCTAGACCCATAACATTTAAAACACAACCCAACAAATTAAACTCGATACTAACAAGTAATGACATGGGAATTTATGATTTAAGGCCAATTAATTACGACTTCACTTATGAACTGGCAAACCATTTATCAATAATCAACAAAACACAAACACACAACAATATCAACCACAAAACAACAAATGCATTTGATTTCAACAAACTATTTAATTTGGGGTTTGCAAAATCAACCTTTAATACCAAAGGATTTGAAATGCTAGGAAGCAAATAATCCCCAAAATCCACCCCGAGCAAAGATTCAAAATGAAATAAGAGTACGAAAAATCTAATATCAGTGTGAGAGTACGGGAGTTGAAAAGATGAGAGAGTGTAGGATTTTTGAATTTAAAACTGTTTGGCCCTTTTAAAACCTTAGAATTCGCGCGCCAGTCGATGAAGTAAGTCGCGTCTGCCGACTCACTCGGCAATGTGCCAAATGGTATTTTGGCTCGTCGAGTTATACAATACTCCCAACAATTTAGGGATTCAAACGGCGGGTAAAATCAGGCTCGCCGACCTATTCGGTGTGTTGCCGATTAAGCTTTTGGCTCGCTTAGTTTTACATAATACCCCATCAGGCTTGGTGGTTCAAATAGCGGTCCAAATTGAGCACACCGACTTGTTTGGCGTGTCGTCGATTGGACTTTTAGCTCGCCTACTTCTCTATTTCCATCACTTTCCACTTTTCAACCTGCAAAATCAACACCCGTTATTCAAAACAAAAAATTAAAAGGATAAAAAACTTGGGTTGGCTCCCAAGAAGAGCCTTATTTAATGTCGTGGCACGATGAAGATACCAATTCAAACTTCATTTTTAGGGTTGGGCATTGTGTCACTAGGCAACCCTCCTTTTGGCCTTGGATTCAAATGAGTCGAGATTTGAGCCATTTGTGTCTCTAGCTATTTAATAGAGACTGAGTGAGAAGTCACTGTTGTCTGATTGAGAGTTGAGACAACCTCCTTTATCTCTTTCAACACTTTGTCCGACCCTTCTACCTTATTGAGAATGTTTACCAGCATATCTTCCGTATGGAAGTTTTACGGGTCAGCTCTTTACTCTTTAGGCTTTTGGCATTCATGAGGTGGGACATATCTTTCCTTGTCACCATCCCTTTCCTTCTAAGTAGCATTACGGTCATGCCATTCTCTGTCACGGTTCTCCATCCATCATATCTATTCCAACCTGGATTTCCACTCGGCCTTGGATAATTTGGACGAAACCCTCTTCCATGATTTGCAAGGAAGTTCACTTCCTCATTATACAATGACTCAAAGAGCCATTCATTAAGGTTCTCTCCACTAATACCAACAATATTTATACTTTTCAACCCACTACCCATCACATTTTTCGACAAGATATCCAGTTGGGTCATCATTTTGGCCATGTTTCAGTCTCTCTCTTGATCCTTCTCGATCTTCTCTTTTGTCATTCTAAAGGTGAGAGGATACACTTGATCTTCACGAGTATACCATGCTCTGTTTATCTTGGTCATACCATTGAGAATATGGGATGCTATCTCATAAGGTTGTTGCATTATACCCCGGGAACAAATTGATCAGCAACACCTTTGTTCACCAAGTCAACACTCCTATAGAAGTATTGTAACAACACGTTGTTTTATAGTCTTTTAGTCGGGCATTGAAGTACCAACTTCTAAAATCTCAGCCACGTCTCATGGATTGGTTCAACTTACTTTCAAGAGTTTGAAACCTTGAATACTATCTCTGAGTGTCATTATCTTTGACGGGAGAAATAACCTTACGAATAATGCTACTGTAAGCTCATCCCAATTGGTGATGGAGTTCCTCGGTAGATCAGCTAACCATTTGGTAGCTTCACCCATCAAAGGGAATGGGAACAACCGAAGACGTACTGATTCTTGTAATATGTTCTTGAATGTGAATGGACCACATACGTCCATGAAATTCCGAATATGCTCATGTGGATCATCATGGGCCACCGGTCCATATAGTCCCTTCATTTGTAGGAGCTGCACTATTGTGCTAGTGACATAGAAGACAACATTCCCCTCAACATGAGGTAGACGTATCGCACCAACACCACCCAATTGAATCAGGTCATTCACATCGTTCAGATTTCCAATATCATCTTGGTGGCCAACTTGGCTACCATTACTCTCGTTCACACTAATTTCTTCCTCTGTTCAAAACAAGCCAACACAAACACAAAATAAAGTAAGTCGATTCAACTACAACACAAAAATATTACCACTCAAACTTCAATAATAGAATTCTAAACACCACTCCCTTGCAGCAGAGCCATTTTTGATAAATTCTTAACCATACCTCATCAAATATTAGGTGTGGGCGATGGTAATCTAGTATAAAACCCAACGAAAGGTTGGGGTCGAACCCAGAAAGAGTGGTACAAGTTCGAAGTCAGTTACGTAGTTACAAATATAATCTAATTAGTGATAGGAATAAAAATTATCGTAAACATATAGTTAAATTGAAAGGGGTGACAACAAATGTTCGATGGGGGGATTGGTTTGTCAATAATCAGCTGAAATAATTATGAAAACAGGGGGTTTCAAAAATATTAAGAGGAATTCTCCGGATGTGGTCGATTATAGGCTAATTATGCTATATGGATAATTGAAGTTTATTAATAATTTGTTGAATCATTGTGGGTAGGATAGACTACAGGTGTAACACCCCGCTACTAGAAAGCTTTGGAATTAAAAAGAAACCATTTTTGGAAATAATCAAATTTGGAAAGATTGACAATATTAAGCTAAGTATGAGTTTTAGGTCAACTTGAAATGATCATAACTCCTTTCTCAGGATGATTTAGGTGTGATGCAAGATATCGTATGAAATATGTTTGAATTATCTTTCCAACGCCACCGAGTTTGCACGATTTCGAGTTCGTATAAGGGAGATAGGCCCATTTGAAGTTAGGTTGTCTAGATAAGGAAAGTCAAAACTGAATTTTAGAAGGGTACTTTGGTCTTTTAACTATCCTATTACTTAAATTCCTTTTTGGTAATTAATTTAGGGTCTAAACTGATTTAGTTCAGTTTGTGCATCATCAAAAAGAGTTAGGGTTTTGAGTGCGGATTTCGCCAAGGAGAAAAAGCAAGGATTCGTCGATTTCTTGAGGAATTGAGTGCGGATTTCGCCAAGGATTTTATCCTACGAGGTATGTGTGTTCACATAGCGTTGGGTTCAGTCACCCACGCACCAAATGTGTTTATTTCAGTATGATTTTCATCCTAAAAGATTGAGACTTTGATGTTCTTGAGTTGTATTCTTGAATTTGGGATGAGATTGAGGAGTTCTTGAGAGTTTAAGGTCGATTTTAGAGTTGTGTTTGATTAGATTCTTATGTACATATGCTGGGTATCTGAATCTAAAGAGAAATTGAGAAAAATAATCGAATATAGGTGAATTGGGGTTAGAAAATGATTAAGGAACAAGTCAGAAAAATTTGGGTACCAGGTGCGCGATGCGAACCTGTTCCTCAGGATTGATAAAATTTTCTCCGCGTCGCGGAGTGGTCACGGACCATTCTGCCTCAAAATTTATTTTGTGACCAAATAATTAAATGCATCTCCACATCACGGACTTGCTTCCAGGCAGTGATTTCTTTATTGCTTCTCATGTTTAACTATCTAAAAACACTCCTAAATATCATGAAATATTTCCTATCACAAATCACAATCCTTGAATCCATAATTCAATTAAAGGAAAGTTAAGAGTCAACTGAAGAGAAGTTAAGAGCCAAGTCAAGAGAGTTCATATAGTCTTCCAAAAGTCTTTTACAAATGTTTTAACTTTGTTTTAAGACCTGATTTTTGAGTTGAGTAAAAAGTAAAAGATTTGAAGTACATTTCTTCAAAAGAGTATATCGAGACTATGTATTCCCAAAGAGTTTAATTTTTTTTCACATTTAAATAAGAAAGGAAACTGAGATTTCCAAAGAGCCTTTGAGCTAGTTTTCAGAAAAGAGTAAATGCTTTCACAATTAAGCAAGAAGGGAAACTTTGATTTCCAAGATAGTTTTTTGCTAAGTTTTGAGCAATTATCTCAAACCACAGAAAGAAGTATGTTTTTAAACATAAGAGCTAGTATTATATTTTGGGAGTAGTATTGAGCACCGATATGTGGGAGAGTTTAGACAACTCCCAGTCCCCATAAACCATGTAACCATCATGGGTAGAAATGGTCATACATTTTAGATGATTCCTTAGTACTTTTTAGCATAGACTAGTGAATCCACTTACCAGTAAGGTTCTATAACCTCAGAAAGGTTTAGGACGACCCTAGCAGCATGAGGCAAAATACTGTATCATCACAATAGCTTTTAAGTGATGGTTGTCGGTTAGAGAAACTCCCACAACAGTATTTTGTATTTTTATATACACAGAGTTAATTGTGTTTTGATATACATTCATAGTTTCTATTGTATCTTTGCATACATTCAAAGTTACTATTGTATTTCTAAATACACAGAGTTGTTATCCATTTTTTAAAAGTTTTTCTTTATATTGTCTTTGTTTTATTGCTTTATATTGAAATGAGTTAAGTTGAGTCGAGTTGATCCTAGGTATGTTCCTTCAGTTCCTTTTAAGCTTATGTATTATTTTAGAATTCCCCTCGTATGCTTGTACATTCAATGTATTGATGCCAGTTGGCCTGTATCTTTTTATGATGCAGATTCAGGTAACCAATCAGCATCCAACGTGTCATTGATTCTAGTTGAGCTCCAGAGTTGTTGGTGAGCCTCCTTGCTTCTGGAGGATCCCTTTTATTATTTTCAGTATTTTAGTTCATTAGAATGTCCTGGGTCTTGTCCCAACATCCATATCAGTTTTACAGGCTTCATAGATAGACAATCAATTAGTCATTTGTCTTTACCTTGTTATTGGCTTATGTTCATATTTGAGTTGCCACTTTGACTAAGTTAAATATTTATTTCTAAAACATTATGAGTTTAGTTTGAGACAATTAATTATCTTGCATTTGTGTTCTTTTCTTAATGCTTAAAGTCTTCCACTGAGTAAGTAAGCCAGGACAAGTTCACTTGGGGCAACAATGGTTCTCGAGTGCCTGTCCCACCTAGGGTGTAGGCTCGGGGGTGATAAGTTTGGTATCAGAGCACAGAGTTCAAGAGTCCTAGAGAGTCTTTGAAACTGTGTTTGTAGAGTCCTAGTTATCAGTATGAAGCACGCCACATCTATAATTATGTGGCTGCAACATATAGGAATTCCTTCACTTCTTTCATATTCACTTCGTGCGATAGAGTAAATCTTTATAAAAGTTCCTTTTTAATTTGTGCTTGCGCGTGTCTTTCAGATCATGCCTCTACGAAGAGCTGTCAGAGGTCGTCCGGCTAGAAAAAATGTTGAGCCACAGGAACAAGGGGTACCTAATGCACCGGAAGTGCAACCCTAAGAATAGGTCACCAATACTGAATTCCATGAAGCTATCAACATATTAAGTCAAGTTGTGACCAATCAAGTTGGACAGAGAGAGAATCGATAGGAAGTGACTGATACTTCAAGGGTTCGTGAGTTCTTAATGATGAATCCTCCCAACTTCACAGGTTCAAGCGTCATTGAAGACCCAGAAAACATTGTTGAGGAGCTTCAGAAGGTTTTTGAGACAATGCATATTGCCGATGCTGAGAGAGTAGAACTAGTTGTATATTAACTAAAGGGTATCGCTAGAATCTGGTTCAACCAATGGAAAAAGAATAGGGCTGATGATGCGTCAATAATGAGTTGGCCTGTGTTTGAGAGTGCTTTCATGGGGCGTTTCTTTCCCTATAAGCTGCGATAGGCAAAGATAAAAGAGTTTCTTACCCTTAAGTAAGAGTTTATAAGAGTTCATGAGTACAGTCTGAAGTCCACACAACTTTCCTGCTATGCTCCAAAGATGGTTGCTGACATGAGGAGCAGAATGAGTTTATTTGTTGTTGGGTTGTCTCGTCTGTCAAGTAAGGAAGGCAAGTCAGTTATGCTGATATGGGATATGGACATAGCAAGGCTAATGATCCATGTGCAACAAGTTGAGGATGACAAGCTGAGGGATAGAGAAGAGTTTAAGAATAAAAGGGCTAAGACATCAGGGATGAGTTCAGCCAGCAAAAGATTAATGCGAACCGGTCTTCTTTCCAATCTAAGCAGAAGGGACCTGCTACATCATTTGATAGTGCACCTGCACAAGGGAACAAATGTGAGTGCAATAGTCAGAATTTTAGAGCTAAACCTACCTATTCTTAAGGTAATATGGCACAAGGGGGTAGTAAGCCTCCTGCATGTGCTAAGTGTGGTATGAACCACTCAGGGATATGTCATGATGCCTCTACTAGTTGTTTCAAGTGTGGTCAGAACGGTCATTTTATGAGAGAGTATCATGAGAACATGCAAGGTAATGGTAATGGGGGAAATAGAGCCCAATCTTCTTCAGTTGCTCCACAAGACAGAGTTGCATCTAGAAGAGCTACTTTAGGGGCAGGCGGAGGATTAAACTATCTTTATGCTATCACTAGTCTCCAAGAGTAAGATGATTTACTAGATGTTGTCACTAGTATGATCCAAGTCTTCAACTTTGATGTTTATGCTTTGCTAGATCCAGGAGCGAGTTTATCTTTTGTAACTCCATATGTTGCGATAAATTTTGGTGTTCTTCCTGAGCAACTTCTTGAGCCTTTAAGTGTTTCTACACATGTTGGCAAGTCTATTCTAGCTGAGAGAGTCTATCGTGATTGTACAATTTCCATCAATCACAAGAGTACCATGGCTAACTTAATTGAGTTAGATATGGTAGATTCTGATGTCATTTTAGGTATGGACTGGCTTCATGCCTGTTATTCATCAATATATTGTAGAACTCAAGTAGTCAAGTTCCAGTTTCCCAGTGAACCAGTTATAAAGTGGAAAAGTAGTTTAACAGTGCCTAAGGGTCATTTTATTTCGTGCCTTTAGGCGAGAAAGTTAGTTTCCAAGGAGTGTGTCTATCACTTAGTCCGAGTTAATGACTCTAGTGTTGAGATACCTCCTATTCAATCAATTCCAATAATAAAAGAATTTCCATAAGTCTTTCCAGATGATCTTTCCAAAGTCCCTCCTGAGAGAGAAATAGACTTCGATATAGATATTATTCCTGATAGTCGTCTTATATCTATTCTGTCATATAGGATGGCACCAACAGAGTTAAAAGAGTTGAAAGATCAATTGAAAGTAAGGGAATGTGATATTCCTAAGATAGCATTCAAGATCCGTTATGGTCATTATGAGTTTCTGGTTATGTCGTTCAATTTAACTAATGCACCTGCAACATTCATGGACCTTATGAATAGAGTATTCAAGCCTTATTTAGATATGTTTTTTATTGTATTCATTGATGACGTACTAATCTATTCGAGGAATGTGGAATATCATGCTAGCCATCTCAGAATAGTTCTCCAAACTCTAAAGGATAGAGAGTTGTATGCCAAGTTCTCTAAGTGTGAGTTTTGGCTTGATTCTATGGTATTGTTAGGCCAAAATTGTCTCCAATGATGGAATTAAAGTTGACACTCAGAAAATAGAGGCAGTGGAGAGTTGGCCTAGACCCACATCTCTGACTGATATTAGGAGTTTCTTGGGGTTGGCTGGATATTATAGAAGGTTCATCGAGGGATTTTCATCTATTTCATCTCCTTTGACTAAGTTAACTCAAAAAATAGTTAAGTTTCAATGGTCTGAAGCTTGTGAGAAAATCTTTCAAGAATTGAAAATGAGGTTGACTACTGCCTTAGTATTGACCTTACCAGAAGTACGTAAGGCTTTGTTGTATATTGTGATGCGTCCAGAGTTGGTTTGGGTTGTGTGTTAATGCAGAATGATAAAGTTATAGCTTATGCCTCCAGATAGTTGAAAGTTCATGAGAAGAACTACCCAACACATGATCTAGAGTTGCTTGCCGTAGTATTTGCTTTGAAAATATGGCACCATTATCTTTATAGTGTGCATATGGATGCGTTCATAGATCACAAGAGTCTTCAGTATGTGTTTAGTTAGAAAGAGCTTAATCTCAGAAAAAGGAGGTGGTTAGAATTACTCAAGGATTATGACATGAATATTCTTTATTACCCAAGTAAGGCTAATGTTGTTGTTGATGCCTTGAGCAGATTGTCTATTGGTAGTACCGCTATTTTGAGGAAGGTAAGAAAGAGCTAGCAAGAGATGTGCATAGACTTGCACGATTGGGAGTTCAACTAATGGATTCCACAGAAGGAAGAGTAGTGGTGATGAATGGGGCTGAATTATCATTAGTGTTAGAAGTGAAAGAAAAGCACGACCAAGATCCTATTTTACTTGAATTGAAGGCAAATTTTCATAAGCAAAAAGTAATGGCTTTTGAAAAAGGGGGAGATGGTGTATTGAGATATCAAGGTAGGTTGTGTGTACCAAGGGTGGATGAACTCCAAGAGAGGATGATGGAGGAAGCTCATAGCTCCAGATACTCTATCCATCCGGGTTCCACAAAGATATATCGTGATTTGAGAGAAGTTTATTGGTGGAGTAGTATGAAGAAGGGCATTGTAGAGTTTGTTGCTAAGTGTCCAAATTTTCAACAAGTTAAAGTAGAGCACCAAAGGCTCGGTGGCATGGCTCAAAATATAGAACTTCTAGAATGGAAGTGGGAGATGATCACTAAGGATTTCATCTCAAGTTTACCAAGGTCTCGCAAGCAGCATGTATCTAGTTGGGTGTTTGAGCTAGATGTTAGATGTTACGCCCTTAGCCTACTAAGATTAATTTCATTCGAGGACGAATGTTCCCAAGGGGGAGATATTGTAATACCCCGTTACTAGAAAGACTTGGAATTAAAAAGAAACCATTTTTTTGGAAATAATCAAATTTGGAAAGATTGACAAAATTAAGCTAAGTATGAGTTTTTGGGTCAACTTCAAACGACCATAACTCCTAGCTCAGGTGAGTTAGGTGTGATGTAAGATATTGATGAGTCCACTATTTGGATTCATTTAGGGATTTATTTGAATAGATTTTGTGTCCTCAAATGCTTGTTTTGTGCCTACAACTGATGTAAAACCCTTGATTTTTAGGTGTTTGGATCGAGGAACAAAGCATGGACACTAGCTTGCAAAGAGGAATGAAGCGAGCTGAAAGAGTGAAGAAATGAAGGCCTAGTGATCGCTGAGTCTTTTTGGCGAGTTGCCTAATGATCTTTTGACCACCTAAAGTTCCAGTGTGCCAAGCCCTGAAGGAGAAAATCAATTTGGCGATAGAAAGGAGCAGTCGGCGTATTGCCGAGTGGTTCCACGATGCATTTTTGGATCATCCAAAGTTAGAGAACTTGAGGATGCTGAAGGCCAAAGCAGAAAGGCGATGAACTTGGCCAAAGGGAGGATCACCGAGTTGATCGGCAAGCTCGACTTACTGCGCTGAATGACCATTCACAACATATTTTTGGTGACTATAAATATATTTTCAAACATTATGTTTAGTATCAAATTTTATTTTAAACATTCATTAGAGTAATTTTTGAGTTTGAACTCTCAGTTTTTGAGACAACTTTTCCTAGCTTTGAAGAATTGAAGTTTTCCATTTTTGAGAAATTGGAAGTGGGTCTTTGAGATTCTTCAATTTGGACCTTTGTAAAGACGAAATTAATCTTACCCAGTTGATGAAAGCACAATTTGGTAATGATTTCTATCTTTGTATGATGTCTAGCTAAAACCCCAATTCTTGGGGTGTGATTATGTGATTATGGGTTGATTTAGCAATATGGTATTGCTGATTGTTAGTTTAAATGTTGTTTAGAAGTGATTTCATTCAGTAATTGTGGTTTAATTTAAAGGGTTGTAGTTGCAAATACAACTCTACCTTCGGGTTTTTGGCTTGCTCGAGAGAGAGGTTTTAAAACCAAGATTACTAAATTGATGGTCTGTGGGTATTGGGTTGTCATGGGTTCAGCTAGAGAGAGTGAATTGTAAACACTTTTCCACACATTCAGCTCGAGAGAGTGAATAGACTAAAGAAAAAACTGTTCTTATTTGCATGCTTGTTGGTATTGATTCGGAGTAAATTGTTCTACAGAAAGTTTATCCCTACTAAAGTCTAGCTTAGTCACTGATTTACAGCTATTTACTAACAGTTGCAATCACCCATTTGTCTACCTTAGCCTATAATCCAATCACATCCCAAGAACCCGTCTCATTATTGTTAAATTCTTGTTATTTGTTGTTGTTGTAGCTGATAGCGAAAACAAAACCCCCACGTTATTTGACATTCGTGTCACCCTGTAATTTGAATTATGTTTTTACTTGTAAATGTCTGTTCCTATAGCTGATTAGAACATATTCCTACTTTACTTTTAAATCTTAAAGACGTACCACTCCGTGTGGGATTCAACCTGAACTCATTTAGTTGGGTTATTATATTGACTAGCGATAGTTGACCCTTAGAATTGGATAAAGTTTCCTTGAGACGTTAATCAGATACCTAGAGTTAAAATGAATGGGGTAAGTGTCTAGAGAAAGAGAAAGGGCCTAGATCACCTAAGACAAATGGAGGAAAACAATTTTTCCTTTGGTCCATTTGGTGATAGGGCAGTAGCATTGCCCAAGTGACTTGGCGATTAGCCAAATGAACTCTCATTGCCTGGTGTGCAGCCTCCCCTAGACCTAGCTACTAGAATTTTAGGCGAGCAAGGTCGGGGCTCGCCAACCCACTTGGCGCATCGCCCAAAAAACCTTCATCTCGCCCATGGGAAATGCTCCATGATGGAGCATTCTGGAAAATTAGGCGAGCCAAGGGTCCATTAGGTGTGTCAGCTAGTGCCTTGGCGAGCTAAGGTGTAACACCCCGTATCCGAAAATAGACCAAAATGCAGATTTTGAGAAGTTGCAGGTGCAACCCATGGTTGCCATCCACGGATCGTAGGTCAAACCACGGACCGTGCTGGTGGTCCGTGGTTCACCACTGCAACCCCTCCCTAGCCAAGCTCAGAAAATTGTCTAAGTCCCGACTCACAGACAGACCCACGGTCCGTAGATCAGACCACGGTCCGTGGTCTGTGTCTGTGGATTAAGACCTTCTTTACCCAGCCTCTGACATGAACTATGGTCGACCAGCACGGACCGTCATTCGATCCACGGTCCGTAGGTCTGACCGTAGATAAGGGGTCAGCAGCCAGTTAGCTGAAAATTCTAGTTGGTCAACTTCAGATGGTCATAACTTTTAGCACAAAAGGAATTGTGTGTCCCATGACCTATGATATGATATATAATTGAATTATCTTTCCAACGCCGCTGAGTTTGCTAAAATCTGACCTCCGAGTAAAAAGTTATGCTCGTTTTAGTGAAGCCCTGTCGGGCAGACTCGACCTATGGATCCAATCGACGGACCGTCGATTGAATGACGGCCCGTCAGTCCATTTCGTCGATCACTCTGATAGCCATTAATTCAGGGGTCTTTTGGTCTTTTACTATTTTGTTTAACCCCTTAGCTACGTCGTTTAAACCCTAAATCATGAGGTTTTAATAAGTTTAAGCCTAGAAACATAACTAGAACTTACCTTAGTCAAAATCATTAATCAAACTTAGAAGAATTAGAACGGTAAGAGGAGAAAAGAGGTCAAGAACCCTAGTTCAAGAACGCAGCAAGGTTCCATCAGTTCCAGCCCCGAAATCAAAAGATTTCTCCGTGGAATTCATCACCAGGTATGTGGGATTTCACTAGTGGGTTCCTTTCGCCTATTAGGTCCCTAGAATTCAGTCAGATTTTTGATTCCATGATTAGGAACAGACCTAGGGTTTCTAGAATTACAGCAGATCATTATGAATTAGTTATTTAAATGTTCCAAATCAGATTATCATGTTATTGCTCAGTTTATCGCATGAATTTCAGAACCCCACCTATGTATTTCATCAGTTCTTGAATTACACATGCTAGGACAGATATTTCAGTATTCAGTTTTACATACCTCAGTTTATGAATGCATCATTATCAGATTAATTGTTGCATTCTCAGTTTGCATGTTCAGTTTCGAGCTATCCAGTATTTACAGAAATTCAGTCATAACCAGTTAACCACTTAATTCATTGGGAGTAGCATAATACCGAGTTGGACTAGGGTTCAGCGTACCCATATAGTCCCAGAACTACGAGCCACGTAGGTGTAAGTCCCCTCTGTGGGCAACAACAGTTTAGTGATCACGCTAGCATGCCTCTATACCTCTAGCAGGGTATATTGGGTCCTCTCGATAAGGCGTATACATCAGACTCCACATTTAGCTCCATGTGGTTTTATGTCGGTTATTAGTAGCTCCCACAGTTCAGTCAGACTCTATTGCATTGACCATATTTCAGTACAGTCAGTATTCAGTCTCAACATGTTATAAATTTGGTCATTACATCAGTTAGCTTAGTATTCAGTATATTCAGTATCTATATCATGTTCAGATTATTTCGTTGCTTTATTGCTTTGTTAAGTTATATGTTATTTCATCTTTACTCTATCCTGCATGCTCAGTACCTTTCAAGTACTGATGCATACGTGCGCTACATCTTCTCGTGATGTAGGTTCAGGTTCTCAGCATCCAGATCACGCTTAGATTGGTTCTCGATCTTTAGTTTAGCAGCATTAGTGGTGAGTCCTCATTCTTCGAGGACTAGTGACATGTTTATCTTTATCGCTTTTAGTCTTTAGTTTTGCTAGATCTAGTTGGGGCATGTCCCAACATTTCTAGTTAGTTTAGAGGCTTATTTCAGACATAGTTAGATTCAGCTTAGTATTTGAGTTTGATATTTCTTTTGTATTAAACTCTCAGATTTGATATATTCAGTTATAGTATATGGGTATTCCCCATCTTTTTAGATTTATTTATGAATTATCAAACTCATCAGTTTATTATTTTTAGTATGCTCATGATCATGCTAGCAGGGTTAACTTGGGATCACTTGTGGTCCTAGGTCCCGTGTCCGCATCTCGGGGGTAGCTCGGGGCATGACATAAGGGGTGCAATGAGCGAGCTAAGTCATGAAGGTTAGGAAAAATTAAGTTGTAACTTAAAGGGGTCTCTAGTTTTCTTCCAAAATTAAAACCACTTTATTCTACTCTTTTCCCAATAAGTATATAACCTTTTTAGACTTGAAATTCCTTCAATGTAAGTCACTTTTGAAAGAATTATAAGAAGACCTATTTCCTCTCCAATATTTCTATCACTAGAAATCCTCCATTGAAGAAAAACAAGAACTTGAAGATTAGGGCTCAAGAACTCACCATCTCAACTCCAATTCAGGAGGAAATCTTCAAACAAGGTATGAGAGTCTTGATTCATGGAAAGCTTTCTTCCATGAAACCCTTCAAATCTCAATTTCAAATTGGTAGATTCTTCAAAACCTAGAGTTTCCAATCTAGTCATGGGTTCTTCCTCAAAACGATTTCAATGAGTTAATTTTATTATATTATGATTGAATTTTTGTTTAATGGTGATTTTTATAGTAAAGTCCCACATGAACCCATGAATTTCCCCATGACCCAAATTTCATGAATTGTGCTGGGTGTATTTATGCAAGACGATTATTATGAATTGTGTCTATGGTATTTAGTTATTGAATCTTGTTTTATCCATGCCTAATGTAGTAATTCAAGGTGTGATTGTGAGACATGATTTATGACCCTTGAAGGGTAAATTATAAAGGTTTGTACTTGTTGATGGAAGTTGAGTATGAATTTATGGTTCACTTAGAAAGTGAAGATCCTATGACTATTGTGTAAATTGTGATATTGTTGAAAGATCATTCTCTCCTTACCTTTACACATTACTATGTATGAATTGGCTAGGATGATGATAATGTTGTTCTATTGATTGAAAGGCTATTCTCATGAAACACTATAAACGTGATGTGAAAGATTTACTCACATGATAATGATGATTCTAAGGTCAAAAGTCCATTCTCACCTAGTTGAATCTATGAGCTATTTTATGAGTTGTATTGAATGAAGGGCAACTTATTCCTTCACACATGTAAATGCAATTCAAGAATAATTATGTATAATTTTGGAAATAATGCTTAGCACCAAGTAGATATGGAAAATAAGGTAGAGTCCCTCCCGTCAATACAATAGGCCGAGTCATCAAAATTATTCTCATGAGATGAAAGCTCCTCCGCCAATACAATAGGTCAGGTTTCTAGAAGCAATCTCCCTATCCCATAACTATGTGCCCACATAGGTCTTTAGATAGTGGATCCACCTAAAAGCTAATACATTTAGTTCTACCCTAGGAAAGTAGGAGACCTTCTTTCGGTGTGGGGTTACAAGACACTTGATTCCATGTATCTAACATGGTCTATGTCGGTTATGGCTATTTTCCCTACATGACAAAGTAATGAATATGACACGAACTATACTTATGACTACTTGATGAGCTTTACTTAGTACGAGTGTGGGTATGAGACTTCACTTTTACATTGCATAAGTAGACTTTGAAAGGTATTATGAGATGATTTCTTATGCTATGATAAGATATGAATGTATGCATGTATATTGAATGGATTGTTGTTATGGATGACTTCCCTTATGTTCAAGTTAATGTACATGACTATTTCCTTGTCTATGAGTATTGACTATGATGAGGTCTATGTATGTTATGTATGATTAGGGTGGCCTCTAGGAGTACTTAGTGTGGTTGGTATTATGGGATGCCAATCATACATGGCACAAGTACAACATAAGGTTACTAAAAAAGATGGTTCTATTATGTTACAATGTTCTTACATGATAAATGTGCTTATGACTTGTGTTTTACATTAAAAGTTCATGGTGATTCTCAAACTTGGCAAATGCATACTTTTCAACCAAAATGTCCTTTTTATCATATTTCAAGGATTTTTATGCATGCTTCCATACTTAGTACATATTTGTGCTAACCCCTATTTCCTCTACATTTTTGATAAGTGTAGGTTCCGGCTAGGTGAAGTGTACTTCCTTTCTTGACAAAGGTTTGGATTACTTATCTCCAAGACTTTTGTGAGTCCTTATGGTTCGAGGACAAGATGTCATTTACTTTTAGTTGCTTTCCATTATTCTATTTTGAGACTTTTGGTTGTAAAGGGTGATGACCCTTCTTTGGCATTCTATTGTAGTAGATGGTTAATCAGACAAGGTCTAGACTTCGCTTTTGATTATAATAAAAAGACTTTGATTGTATAAATTTTAAATTTTGCATTATATCTATTTTCTTATTTTTATGTATGCTAAGGGCTTGTATGAGACCCTTTCGGGGTCAAGTATGCCGTGTTGCATCTAAGGGTACCTCTGGGTTGTGACAAACTTGGTATCAAAGCATAAGGTTCTGGGATGATTTTTAGGATGATGTCTCATAAACCATGTCTAGTAAAGTCTTGTTCATGAGTGTGAAGTGCGCCACACTTATGGATGAGAGGCTAGAAGATGTTTAGGAAAGTTCACTTCATTCATTAGTCTTTAGTCGTGCTTAGAGTCCTAACTCTATGAAGTCCTTTTTCTAACCCTTCTCTTGTGTTTATAGGCTATGAATACAAGAAGGGCGAATGCAAAGAGGATGGAAGAGGAGAAGGTGAATGAGGGAGTTCCTCCCCTAGCTCCTCAAGACCCTCAAGCTCCTAATGATAAGGAGGCTATGACCAATGTGGAAATAAGGACGACTCTCCAAACATTGACTCAAGTCATGATGGCTCAACTCAAGCTGTGACAACTCAAGCCCAAGCTATGACGGCCCAAGCCAAGCGAGATGTCGGGCCCCGTGTGAACCCTAGTGTGAGCACCATGGCTTCAAGGTTGAGAGATTTCATAAGGATGAGCCGTCCTACGTTATTTGGTTCCAAAGTGGGGGAAGATCCTCAAGAGTTTATGGAAGAGATCTACAAGATAATTGATGCTATAGAGGTGACTCCAATGGAGAAAATGGAGCTAGCCGCTTATCAATTGAGGGAGTGGCTCAAGTATGGTATGCCTAATGGAAAAGGAATAGGCCAGTAGAGGCAGGTCCTATAAATTGGGAAGAGTTCAAGAAAGCATTCCTTGATAGGTTCTTGCCTCGTGAGAAGAGGGAAGCCAAGGTGGAGGAATTTATCAACCTTCGTCAAGGAGGTATGGGTGTTGAAGAATATTCTCTAAAAGTTACCAAATTTTCCAAATATGCTCCATCCTTAATGGAGGATCCTAGAGATGAAATAAGTAGGTTTGTAACGGGCGTGTCAAGTTTGGTTAGAAAAGAATGTCGTTCGGCTATGCTTCATGATAAAATGGATATATCATGTCTTATGGTGTATGCTAAACAAATGGAGGATGAGAAACTCCTAGACAAGAATAGAGAGGTAAAGAGGGCAAAGACCAATGATGGAAATTTTCCTAAGGGTAAGTTCGAGGGTCAAGGTAGACCAAGGTTTATGAAAAAGTTTTCCAACCAAGGCTCTTCTAGTGCTCCAAGGGTCAACAAAGATAGGGTGTCTAACCCTAAGCCTCAAGGAGGCAATAGTGGTGGATCTTCCATGGAGAGGCCTACTTTTGTCAAGTGTGGTAAGAAGCATGATGGTAAATGTCTTGCTGGTATGGGTGTGTGCTATGGTTGTGGTAAGAGTGGTCATCAATTGAAAGAATGCCCAACACATACGACCAAAAGGAGAGATGATAAGCAAACTCCTCCTAGTGGTTCAAACTTCGATGCTACCAAGAAGAACCACTTTTATGTTCTTCAATCCTGAGGTGACCAAGAGTTCCCCGGATGTGGTGATGGGTATGTTGCAAGTCTTTTCTATTTATGTTTATGAAGTATTAGACCCCGGTGCCACTTTGTCTTTTGTTACACCTTTTGTGGCTATGAAATTTGAAATACTCCCCGATGTGTTAGAAGAACCTTTTTCAGTGTCTACCCTGGTTGTTGGCTCAGTAGTGGCAAAAAGAGTCTATAGAAGTTGTCCTATTTTCTTGTCCCATAAAGTTACCTTGGTGGATTTAGTGAAGTTACATGTTAGATTTTGATGTGATTTTGGGTATGGATTGGTTGCATGCATGTTATGCCTTTATTGATTATAGGAGTCGGGTAGTAAAGTTCCAATTTCCAAATGAGTCTACTTTAGAGTGGAAAGGGGGAGATTCTATCCCTAGAGGTCAATTTGTTTCTTGTCTCAAAGCTAGGAAAATGATCTCCAAGGGGTGTATTTACCATATTGTTAGGGTTATGGATGTTGAGTCCGAAACCCCTTCCTTAGAGTCGGTCCCCGTGGTGAGTGAGTTTTCGAAAGTCTTTCCCGATGACTTGCCCGACATTTCTCCCAAACAAGAAATAGACTTCGACATTAATCTCTTGGCGGATACGCAACCTTTCTCCATTCCTCCTTATAGAATGGCTCTGGTCGAGTTGAAAAAGTTGAAGGAGAAACTCAAGGATTTGTTAGAAAAAGGCTTTATTCAACCAAGTATCTCTCCTTGAGGTGCTCCGTTATTATTTGTTAAAAAGAAGGATGGGTCCCTTAGAATGTGTATTGATTATCGCCAACTAAACAAAGTGACCGTAAAGAATAAGTATCCCCTTTCAAGGATCGATGACTTGTTTGATCGACTCCAAGGGTCTAACTATTTCTCCAAAATAGATCTTCGTTTGGGTTACCATCAACTAAGGGTAAGAGGGGTTGACATTCCCAAGACGACCTTTAGGACCTGGTACGGTCACTATGAATTTATGGTGATGTTATTTGGGTTGACCAATGCCCCAACGACATTCATGGACCTAATGAATAGAGTTTTTAGGCACTATCTTGATATGTTTGTGATAGTGTTTATAAATGATATTTTGTTCTATTCAAAGAGTGAAAATGAGCACATGAACCATTTGAGACTTGTATTGCAAGTCCTTGAAGACCACCAATTGTATGCAAAGTTTAGTAAGTGTGAGTTTTGGCTAAGGTCCATAGCCTTCCTTGGTCATATTGTGTCGAGCAAGGGTATTGAGGTAGATCCTAAGAAGATGGATGTAGTCAAAGGTTGTCCTAGACCTCTAAATCCTACCGATATTAAAAGCTTTTTGGGTTTGGCCGATTACTATAGGAGGTTTGTTGAGGGTTTTTCCTCTGTTGCTTCTTTGTTGATTGTGTTGACTCAAAAGAAGGCTAAGTTTGTGTGGTCGGAGGCTTTTGAGAAAAGCTTCCAAGAGTTAAAAGATAGACTTACATCCACTCCGGTGTTGACCTTACTAGAGGGTACCGATGGGTTTGTGGTGTATTGTGACGCTTCTTGAGTGGGTTTGGGATATGTCCTTATGCAACATGGTAAAGTAATTGCCTATGCTTCAAGGCAACTCAAGATCCATGAAAAGAATTATCCGACTGATGATCTTGAATTAGTTGCGGTAGTGTTTGCTTGAAAATATGGAGACATTATCTATATGGGGTGCGTGTTGATGTGTTCACTGATCACAAGAGTCTCTAATATGTGTTTAGCCAAAAAGATTTGAATCTCCGACAAAGAAGGTGGTTAGAACTTTTAAAGGATTATGACATGAGTGTCCTTTACCACCCCAGGAAAGCCAATGTAGTTGCTGATGCCCTAAGTCGATTGTCCATAGGTAGTGTGGCCCATGTAGAGGGTGGGAAGAAGGAGTTAGTTCGTGATGTACATAGGTTGGCTTGGTTAAGTGTCCAACTAGTGGATTCCACCAAGGGTGGCTTCACGGTCCATAGTGGTTCTGAATCATCATTTGTAGTCGACGTGAAGTCCAAGCAAGACCTTGATCCTATGTTAATAGAGTTGAAAGAGTCGGTACTCAACAAGTCCGTTGAGGTTTTCTCCCAAGGGGGAGATGGGGTTCTTAGGTACCAAGGTCGATTATGTGTTCCAGATGTTGATGGCTTGAGAGAGAAAATTTTAGATGAAGCTCATGGTTTGTGGTATTCTATTCATTTGGGAGCCACCAAGATGTACCATGACCTACGAGAAGTCTATTGGTGGAATAGTATGAAAAAGGATATAGCGGGTTTTATAGTCAAGTGTCCAAATTCTCAACAAGTTAAGGCCGAACACTTAAGACCGGGAAATTTGTCCCAAGATATAGATATTCTCACTTGGAAGTGAGAGGATAAGAATATGGATTATATTGTGGGGTTGCCTCGTACTCGAAGGCAACATGATTTTATTTGGGACATTGTTGATAGAATGACAAAGTCCGCCCACTTTATTCCCGCCAAGGTTTCATTTTTGGCGGAAGACTATGCTAAATTGTACATCAAGGAGATATTGAAGTTGCATGAGGTTTCTCTATCTATTATATCGGATCGGGGTACTCAATTTACTTCACACTTTTGGAAGGCATTCTAATAAGGGCTTGGTACTAAGGTCAAGCTTAGCACGACCTTTCACCCTCAAACAAATGGGCAAGCGGAACGCACCATTCAAACCTTAGAGGATATGTGGAGGGAATGCATTATATATTTTCAAGGTAATTGGGACGACCATCTACCGTTGATAGAGTTTGCCTACAACAATAGTCACCACTCAAGTATTGCCATGGCTCCCTTCGAAGCATTGTACGATAGGAGGTGTAGATCTCTGGTTGAGAAGTGGGTGAAATTGCTCTAATCGGTCCCGAACTAGTTTATGAGGCCATTGAAAAGGTCTGGCTCATTAGATAGAGGTTGAAGACGGCCCAAAGTCGGCAAAAGTCTTATGCCGACAATAGAAGAAGGGATATAGAATTTGAAGTTGGTGATTGGGTCTATTTAAAAATCTCACCTATGAAAGGTGTGATGAGGTTTGGCAAGAAGAGGAAACTTAGTCCCCGGTACGTAGGCCTATATCAAATCTTGAAGCGTATTGGGAAATTAAATATGAATTAAACTTGCCAAATGAATTGGCTCCGGTTCACCCGGTATTTCATGTTTCTATTCTCAAGAAGTGCATTGGTGATCCGGTAACTATCATTCCTTTAGAGGGTTTGGAAGTTGATGAGAACCTTTCCTATGAAGAGATTTCGGTAGAGATTCCAGAATGGCAACTTAAGAGGTTGAGAAACAAAGAAGTAGCTTCCATTAAGGTTTTATGGAGGAATCACTTAGTTGAGGGTGCTACATGGGAGGCCGAGGCCGATATGAAGTCCCTCTATCCTCATCTGTTTCCTTCTATTCCTAACCAAACTTGAGGTAAGTAGTTTTCTTAAGTTTGGTGTTCGGAAGTCATATGTGTTATGAGTGTTCTTTATGATTTCCTTATGATATGCATGTTCTTGTGAGAATTCATATTTAGCATAAATTGAGTTTTCATGATTTATATATGTTCCTTATGTTATTGTGCATTGTAGTATGATGATTGCATACTTGACTTCATGAGATGATTTGATGGACATGTTTTGCTATACTTGTGATGATATGGCGTATTGTCTCCATAATGTTTTGTTAAGCTTATTTTAGATGGAGAAGGTAATTCCTCCTATGCTTATGAGAAATGATGAGTCTTGTGCATAATGGGTTGTGAATGTAACTCCTACTTCCTTGTGATGCATTGATTATGTCTTGAGATGGAGTTGATGTTTCCTCCTTCGAATTGTGCATTATTTTGATGTTACATGCATGTTGGGCTGCTAGTCTTGAGCCTCTTTTTCTGTAAGGTGTTTAGATTGTCATTCGAGGGAGAATGTCCCCAAAGGGGAGATAATGTAACACTCCAGAAATGCATAGACTTAACTAGAGCTAAAATGAATGGGGTAAGAGTATAGAGAAAGAGAAAGGGCCTAGATCACCTAAGAAAAATGGAGGAAAACGATTTTTCCTTTGGTCCATTCGGCGATGGGGCAGTAGCATTGCCAAGGCAAGTGAAACGACCCAAAAAGTTCTTAAAAATGTGCTTCGGAAGTTACCAAAAGCTTGTTTTAGCTATATCTAAAAATCCATTTCGTTTTTCGAAAATCCGACTTCATATTCTTGTTTAGGGGGTCAAATTGAGTGGGAAATGGGTCTCACCCAAATTTTAGAGCAACCGTATCGAAATCCGAAATTTCCAAGTGAAGCCTTTTTCGAGGGTCTACTTTAGAGGGTCATATCTCCTAGCACACAAATAATTTTGGTGGACATAATATATCCATGGAAAGCCCTTTGAGTTAGCTACCCAACGCACTTCGTTTCACCTCATTCGGAGTTCGGACGAAGAAGTTATGCCCATTTTTGTAAAACCTGTCCGGGCAGAAAATGCAATTTCCAGTAACCAAAGTTACTTGTTCACCCGCCACTTTTTTTTTCTAAGTGTTTGTTCCGTTTTTTTTCCGAAGGGCATATGTTATTTCCTATATAACATTAACTCAATTCCCATCTCTAAAACATTTCCCAAAACACCTCTCCCATACTTAGACACATTTTCTCTCAAAGTTCTCTCAAGAACCCTAATCCAAAACCTTCATCAAGATTGAAGAGACTCTTGCTCCCAAGTTCCAAGCTTCCATTGAAGACACTCTCAAGGCCTTCATAAAAACTCAAGGTATGTGGTGTTGAACTCATGGGTCCTTCCACCCATAGTGCCTAGTCTCTATTCTACTCACTAATTCATGGTTTAATTCATGGTTCATAAATTAGTCTTGTTCCTTGTATAAATTTCCTGCACAAGTGAATTTTAAACATGAAGAGTGATTGTTTTGAGCATGTTGTGACTCGAGAACTTGAATCTAAATTCGGAATGGATGTGGAGATTTTTCATGTGGTCTTGTGGGTGTTAAAATGTGTTGTTGTAGGTTGTTCACTAGTTTGGCTGCATAATTACTACCCTATTTTCCATGCTCTTTGATCCCATTACATGCCTTCAAGGTGTTTGACAAAATGTCCAATTATGGAGAATTGATGAATTGATGCTTTAGGGCTTGAGTTACGAGATGTATGGCATTCCAAAAATGTGTTGATGACAAACTAAGCTTATGTATATGTTCATTCCATACATGAGATTGCATTAGAGCCTAAGGTGAATTTCCTATATAAAGTGTTGCATGACCATGCCCGGTCCGGGGGAAAAGAACCGGACAACCATGTGAGAGGTTTATATCTCACCACCTAGGATGTTTGGGGTGTGACCAACATCAACCATGTAAGAGGTTTATATCTCACCACCCAGGATGTTTGGGGTGTGACCAATATCAACCATGTGAGAGGTTTATATCTCGCCACCTAGGATGCTTGGGGTGTGACCAACATCAACCATGTGAGAGGTTTATATCTCGCCACCTAGGATGTTTGGGGTGTGACCAACATCAACCATGTGAGAGGTTTATATCTCGCCACCTAGGATGCTTGGGGTGTGACCAACATCAACCATGTGAGGGGTTTATACCTTGCCACCAAGGTGTCCGGGTGTGAACGGCATCCCCCATCCTAAGTTGGGGTTACAGATTGGTCGGATTATGCACACACATATGATATCTACTATTAGTATAGTTTTACTTAAACATGTTTTGACTTCATTTTGATCATGCATCCTCATATTATCATCTATTATGCCTATGGAACTATCTCTTGCATTTCGATTGCGTCCTTGTCTATTGTTGCATTGCACCCCGCATACTTAGTACATTCCAAAGTACTAACGCATATTTTGCCTACATGATGTCACCATGTAGGGACCGGAGCTAATCTTGATCCTTCTCTCCATTCACGTGGCTAGTACGGTGCTTATCCGAGATTGTTGGTGAGTCCTCAATGATTCGAGGGCTACGTTATGTTTCTTACTCTTATGTTTTGAGACTTTAGCTTGCCATTGTATTTTGACTATGAGGGGAGCCGGTAATATGTCATGGCCCCCGTCCTATCTATGTATGTAGAGGTGTATGTTGGACAAGTATTTTGTAAATGAGCTTGACTCTTATTCTATGATGTTATTTTGAAATGGTTGCCCTTAGTCCCTATTTCCCGTTATTTAATGTTGAATATACTTCCGCGACCGATGAAGTGTGATGACAAGTTTGAGAGGCTTGTTTGGGGTTCCTTCGGGTTCCCCATTCGCCATGTCACGTCTAGGCCCTAGGCATGGGTCGTGATAGCAAGTGCCTTGGCAATTAGCCAAATGGACTCTCCTCGCCTAGTGGGCAGCCTCTCGTAGACCTAGCTACTGGAAATTTAGGCGAGCTTGGTCGAGGCTTGCAAACCCACTTGGCGCATCGCCCAAAATACCTTCATCTCGCCCATGGGAAATGCTCCATGATGGAGCATTCTGGAAAATTAGGCGAGCCAAGGGTCCATTAGGCGTGTCGCCCAGTGCGCTTGGCGAGCTAAGGGGTGCAATGGGCGAGCTAAGTCATGAAGGTTAGGAAAAATTAAGTTGTAACTTAAAGGGGTCCCTAGTTTTCTTCCAAAATTAAACCACTTTATTCTACTCTTTTCCCAATAAGTATATAACCTTTTTAGGCTTGAAATTCCTTCAATCTAAGTCAGTTTTGAAAGAATTAAAAGAAGACCCATCTCCTCTCCAATATTTCTCTCACTAGAAATCCTCCATTGAAGAAAAACAAGAACTTGAAGATTAGGGCTCAAGAACTCACCTTCTCAACTCCAATTCACGAGGAAAACTTCAAACAAGGTATGGGAGTCTTGATTCATGGAAAGCTTTCTTCCATAAAGCCCTTCAACTCTCAATTTCAAATTGACAGATTCTTCAAAACCTAGGGTTTTCAATCTTGTCATGGGTTCTTCCTAAAAACGATTTCAATGAGTTAATTGTCTTATATTATGATTTTTATAGTAAAGTCCCACATGAACCCATGAATTTCCCCATGACCCTAATTTCATGAATTGTGATGGGTGTATTGATGTAAGATGAATACTATGAATTGTGTATATGGTATTTTAGTTATTGAATCTTGTTTTATCCATGCCTAATGTAATATTTCTAGGTGTGATTATGAGACATGATTCATGACCCTTGAATGGTAAATTATGAAGGTTTTTACATGTTGATGGAAGTTGAGTATGAACTTATGGTTCACTTAGAAAGTGAAGATCCTATGACTATTATGTAAATTGTGGTATTGTTGAAAGATCATTCTCCCCTTACCCTTACACATTACTATGTATGAATTGGCTAGGATGATGATAATGTTGTTGTGTTGATTCAAAAGGTTATTCTCATGAAAAACTATGAACATGATGTGAAAGGTTTACTCACATGTTAAGGATGATTCTAAGGTTGAAAGTCCATTCTCACTTAGTTGAATCTATGAGCTATTTTATGAGTTGTATTGAATGAAGGGCAAGTTATTCCTTCACACATGTAAATGCAATTCAAGACTAATTACGTATAATTTGGGAAATAATGCTTAGCACTGAGTGGATATGGAAAATGAGGTAGAGGTTCTCCTGTCAATACAATAGGCCGGATCATCTAAATTATTCTCATGAGATGGAAGCTCCTCCGCCAATACAATAGGTCGGGTTTCTAGAAGTAATCTCCCTATCCCATAACTATGTGCCCACATAGGTCTTTAACTAGTGGATTCACCTAAAAGATAATATATTTAGTTCTACCTTAAGCAAGTAGGATACCTTCTTTCGGTGTGGGGTTACACGACACCGAATTCCATGTAGCTCACATAGTCTATGTCGGTTATGGCTATTTTCCCTACATGACAAGATAATCAATATGGCATGAATTATAATTATGACTTCTTGATGAGCTTTACTTAGTAGGAGTGGGGGTATGTGACTTCACTTTTACAATGCACAAGTAGACTTTGTAAGGTATTATGGGATGGTTTCTTATGCTATGATAAGATATGAATGTATGCATGTATGTTGAATGGATTGTTGCTATGTATGACTTCCCTTATGTTCAAGTTAATGTACATGACTATTTCTTTGTCTATGAGTATTGACTATGATGAGGTCTATGTATGTTATGTATGCCTAGTGTGGCCTCAAAGAGTACTTAGTGTGTATGACATTATGGGATGCCAATCATACATGGCACACGTACAACTTAAGGTTACTAAAAAGATGGTTCTATTATGTTACAATGTTCTTACATGATAAATGTGCTTATGACTTGTGTTTTACATTAAAAGTGCATGGTGATTCTCAAACTTGGCAAATGCATACTTCAACCAAAATGTCCTTTTTATCATATTTCAAGGATTTTTATGCATGCTTCCATACTTGGTACATATTTGTGCTAACCCCTATTTCCTCTACATTTTTGATAAGTGTAGGTTCTGGCTAGGTGAAGTGTACTTCCTTTCTTGACAAAGGCTTGGATTGCTTATCTCCAAGACTTGTGTGAGTCCTCATGGTTCGAGGACAAGATGTCATTTACTTCTAGTTGCTTTCCATTATTCTATTTTGAGACTTTTGGTTGTAAAGGACTGTGACCCTTCTTTGGCATTCTATTGTAGTAGATGGTTAATGAGACAAGGTCTAAACTTCTCTTTTGATTTTAATTAAAAGACTTTGATTGTATAAATTTTAAATTCCGCATCATCTCTATTTTCTTATGTTTATGTATGCTAAGGGCTTGTATGAGACCCCTTCAGGGTCAAGTACGCCTTGTTGCATCTAGGGGGTACCCCTGGATCGTGACATAAACCCGCCCGCCCTAATACAAAAAGAACCTATCTAATAAAAACAACCCTAAACCCTTCGTTCCAATATACACTTCATTTTCCCAATTTATTTCAATTTTCTTCCTAGTTTAGAAGATCAGTGTTCTTCTTCTTCGATTTGTTAAAAATGTCAGCATCTTCTTTGATTTCTTCTCCCGAAGAACTTCAATCCCGTACATGTAAGTCCGTATTTATGACAAGACATTTTACTGCTACAACTCTTAAAAATGGTGGACGTCGATTCTACAGATGTCGTCGTCTTGGGTCAAATTCTTGTGGTTATTGCAATTGGATTTGACAAACTTCCAAGTCATGTGTCAACCATGATTCATAATAATGAAATGCATATACACCAATATTCCTCCATTCATTTTAATATTAAAATAAGAGAATTCACCAATTTAGTTGAAGGTAGACTATTATGCTTAATGAAAGTGTGCTCTGCATTGAACCTTCACTTAGAGTCAGTAATGGTCTCAGACTTGAACTACTATTGCTTAAGGGAAAGAAAGTATCAGTTCTTACATAAAACAATCAATATGTTGACATAAGCTTTAATAGCCAGCACATTACAACCTTGTGCTATCTCGATTTTCATAAGTGTTTTTTGAGAACAAGTTCATTCTCATAGAAAATGGCCTACTTTCATACTCACATAAGTGAAATCTGTCATGGGTTCTCCTATAATTTAGCACCCCACTCATACGAGATATAGGGTAGGTTTCCTCATATATGAATTAGTAATTTGGACTTCAATTTTCATCCCCCTTGATGGACTTTAGACCCTTATGTCATGACCCGCCACTTTGTCCTTCAAATTAGGCATAAAAATATGGAGGAATAATCTACAGTTATTGAGAGGTTAATGGAAGACTCTAGAATTCCGTAGATCTTTCCTTTGAAGACTCTAGAATGCCTTAGAAAATATCTTAGAAAGCTTTAGAATTTCCTAGAACATGTAGAAATTCTAGAATAGGACTAAAATGAAAATATTCTAGGGACTTGTAAAGTAAATATTATTTACACTAGGCCCCTAGGAAGTAGTATAAATAGAGGGCCTCTCATTTGTAAATGATCCAACAAAGTGTAAGCATTCCACAAGCAATACAAAGCCTTCTTCCAAAACCTTTCTTTCCTTACATTCTCTTGGCGGTCTTGGTTTCAAAGGGCTTACTTGAGCTTACAAGATCTTGAAAGATTAGTGAGTAAGTTGTCAAGTGCCGCACAGAGCTTTAGTGACACTCGAAGTCTATGATACTTATCTTTCTAAGGCCTTAATTTATGAATTTCCAAGATTATCACAAGTTTTAAGACAATTAATATTGATGGTATACCAATGATCAATATGATCTCACAATATTGTGTTTCTTTCTCATGAGTCTGAATCTATCATTATAATAACGATTATGTATTGTCCCAATAATATTGGTGCTATCACAATTAATCAAAATTAGAAAAATAAATTTCTCAAAATAAAGTGTTTGATATGATAAAATCAATCCTTTTTTCACTAGTTGAAGCTTAATGTTTTTTTTACTTCAACCTCCATAGTAGAATTAACAAATTATATAATTTTCTTTTCTCATTTTCAACAAATAGCACCAAGTTTTCTCATATGCACCAACAATTTTAAGTATAGCATAATATTTTTTCTCATAAAACAAGCCACCAAATATCGTACCAAGTAAATTTTCCTAATTTTGCTTGTACATAGTATACTTAATACACAATGTCATATAAAGTGCAATTAGTCACATGTCTCATAATTTTTATTAGGCTAGCTAACTCCTTCTTTCTTTGTCACACCATTTCCACTATTGAATCAAAAGGAGTTGCAAGACTCACACAACCAATAAGATTGTCTTTCACAATTTTTTCAATATTATGTGACTTGACAAGGAAATTTTATCACATGGTTTATGTTATATTTTCATTCCAAGAACAAACGTTATCTCACCATACATTTCATGTTAAATGGCTACCCAACATGTTTTTCATAATTTATTTATACCTCTCATAGAGTCATAAGTCATCCCATTATAACCAAACTACAACATGTGATTTATTTCAAAATAAACTCATAATACTCTTTTTAGAGCATTTCTCAAAGATATAAAAAAATCACCGTTTCAGAATGATTTTTTTTTCATTTTATAAACCTCCACTATTTTAAGAATTTAAATATCATTTTTTTCATGAAACATAGTATCACTTTATGCATGAAATATATTAGGTAAAAAAGTTTTTTTGCTTTACCTTTTCTCCGCTTGAATTGAGTAAGTAGAAAAATATTTTAACCGTACATCTCTTCTCTTCTCTTCCATCTTTTGAAGAGAGTGACGCTAAATGGAATGATGATCTCTTATCTTGATATCTACACTGTAACAAAAACATGAATCTCCTTAAAATTGTTGGTGTAATATACCACATATACTATAAATTACAGTTGAAAATAAAATGAATAAAAAATAAATAAATTATAAATCAGGTTGAGGCACGAATATCTCACTATTATTAAGGAGATTCAAGCCCAATGCGACATAATCTACATCGATCTAGCAGTATCACTCTTAACTTGTCCCCTCCAAGATACAACAACCCAACAACTTCATACAATTCAAGCAACTCCAAATTAGTTGAAGAGTCCAAAGCTCCACATAAGAACACCTTCCTTCAACATATAACTAATCTCTTTTATATAGTGAATATAGTTGAAGACTTAAGAGTATTTTCTTTGTCTCAACTTTCTCTTTTACTACACTAACCTCACTACAATAAATTTCCTCACTTTTCATCTTTTTTTCAGATACCCTTCACAAAGGAAGAAACACCACTATTTATAGGTGAAAAAGTCTTTCATATAATCAATGGATAGAATGAGGGACAGTAATGTGGATAGATGAATGTGGTAGATGTTACATAAGTTACAAAAAACTAATAGTCATACGAGTCATAAGAAACTAATGACCCTGAGAGTTATTAAAAACTAACAGATATCTTTTACTACAATTTATACTCATTAACATATGCACTCAGCGGTTAAAATAGCTTTTGTAGGAAGTTCTTTTAAGGATACTTGTACTAGATATATTACTAACTGTTTTGCTAGATATATCAATAGTATATCTATTCTTTGGAGAAATATGAATAGATTCATTCATTAATTTTATAATATTTCAGATTACATAGAAAATTATGTGCAGTACAATAATAATTTAGCTACTTTCTTCTAGTAAAATATGTCTAATCAAATTTAAAATATCCCAGTTTATTTATCTAAAATTATCTTGGGAAATAGGTGGGATAGTCCAAGCTAATTTAGATAAAGTTTAACATTCATAAAATATATTTTGTAAGAATTTAGCCGTACTACTTTTTGATAGGAATATGGGTTCTTTAGCTAGGGAATTTTGTGAGTTTGGTTGGAACCTTGTCTGTTAATCTAAATAGTTGTTCTCTTGTAGTGATTCTACTTCATATACAACAATGAGAAAATTGGGAACCCCAAATAAAGACATAATACATAAAACATGACTCTTAACATGATTTTAGCAAACTATGTACTCCAACTTTGAGTATGTACAAGTAGACACTTAAACTTGTACATAATACAAGTAGAATGTCACATATGATACAAAATTGCCATATAGGGTGCCATGTAGGACGAATCTATCTATTTGTTCAATTTTTTATATTCAAGTTTTAAGTGTCTACTTGTGCACACCCAAAGATAAATGTCATAGTTGTCAACTGACGTCAAATTTGAGTCATGTTTATGTATTATGCCCTGGGGATGGTTCTTGACTTGTTTTATTAAGTCACGTTGAAGTTGAAGGAATTTCCGTTATTGTCCTCCCGTTTTTCTTTATGCAATTATGAAAGCGATGGATTGATGGTACATTTCAATCTTGCTTCTTTCTTCATTTAAATCATTTATAGGTTGGCCACCTAAGGAACGGTTTCGTTTACATTAAACAACTCCACATGGTACAACAATTCAAATGGTAATGCAAGTTCAAAAAAATAATTCCTTTCCAAATAATTATTGCATATTTCGTGTAACAATAAATCAATCTTTTTTGAATTATTTTTTGAAATAGGGGGTAATAACTTGTATTTTTAAATTTAAGGGACAAATAAAAGTGAATATATATTGCTTTGCCGACCAAGGCGTTCAATCCGACTCTTACATGCATGTCGGTGGGAATTGAAGAAAGACTGCCGAAGAACTTGACTATTAAACAGGGTTGAATAAGCTTTTTATACCCCTCACAGTTATCAACCATTCAAGCTTTTATTACGTTATGATTTCTAATTGCCGTTTGAACATGATTTGGAATCGTTTTAAAATTTCAAATTGTCTAAAAGGTGGAATTTTACATTCCAAATTATTTTTAAAATGTAATGTAATATTTCATATAAGTTTATATTTTATAAAAATATTTTACATTTTGAAAAAATTAATTTTTTTTTGTAATTGATTATATTAAAGAATAGCTAATTATTATTGCTGATTAGTGAATCTTTAAAATTAAGAGAATTTGTAAGTTTGTAACTACAAACTTTTATTTATAAAAGGAATGCTCATTTCATAAGACTGTAAAATCGAGGAAATTTTAATAACTTTCATAAATTATGAAATTTTTATGTCTATAAATACAACTTAAAAAATCTAAATTATATGTGTGCATAAAACTTCAAACCAATTTAATTTCAAATCATGTTGAAATAGGGCTAAAAGTGCTAATGCAGGGAAAGAGAAGCATGCTACCATCGCTAGAATCAAATTTTTAATAGAGATTTTCTTTTAAAAAAATTTGTTTGCATTGAGAGTGATGAGCTTCTTCTTTTTTTTTAATTTTCCACTCGGTGTTAGTAGCGTGCATTGAAGTGTTGACTAAATTTAGATTGTGTATTGCAGGGCTCATTCGGGACTGATAATTCCAACATGATTTTCTCTATATTCAGAGCTCTCAAACCTAAGACCTTTGATTAATGGTGGAGCAGCCCCACGACCCCACTGCTGCCGCACAACCCAAGAGTGATGAGCTATATACCCATGTTAACATAAGTTAGAATTATCACCATTCACTCATCGAGAAGTATTCATCATTCATTCACTCATCGAGAAGTATTCAGGGGGCGATGAACTCAAATTAATTGGGTAAATATGTTTGGGACTATCGAATAGTTAAATCATAACGAAAGCTAGAATTACTGAATAGTATTCTCTTTCTCTCATATTAGTTGATCATTTTCTATTTTTCATGGTGATTAAGAAATCATAAACAAGGAGATAACTTTACTAATTCACCTCTTAATTTATTTATTTTTTGGAAATTTTAGAAACAAATGTGAATACTTTTAAAAAAAATTAATTGCAAGAGTAATATAGAAAAAAATATTTAATGCTTTCTTGATTTATTAAGGTGATGAACTAATGTCAGACAACTATTCCCTTTGCCCAACAATATTTATCCATTATATTATTTTTGAATTTTCAATAATACTTGTCCACTTTATGAAATCAATAGATAATATTTACACTTAGATCCTAAATTATCCTTATCATTAATTATAGTCATTTCTCTATTTCATTTGTCAAAACATTGTATTTATCATATTCAAAGATAATATAGTAAAATTATCATCTTATTTATAATTTCTAAAAAAGTGTGCAAAGTCAACTGTAAACAAATATTATTAAACAGAGAAAATATTTTTAATATAGTAATCAACTAATATGAAACATAGAGTATTACTCAGTCTCATGACGGCAACAAAAGAATAAGGATATCGAATGGTTTTATAAATTTTTTTTTTTTTTAAAAAAAGAGTAGATAAATAATTGGGAGAATCGTCCTCAATAAAACAAGAAGAGTTGGTAGCAGAGGGGAAAGGAAAGTGAGAATTTAATAAATTCACGGGCATTTTCTCTTTGTTAGTAACTTGCACAGAGAAGCAGTGTAGGTGTCTGTGTGATCCAACGCCCTTCACCTCTTTTTCTTCAACTACCACATTTAAATCCCTCTTCCCCCTTTTCCTAATTCAACTTCATCCATATACAGGGAGGGAGCTTGGAATCTTTGTTTATTGATTATTGAGTGTGGGATCTGGATTATAAGTTCCTTTTTTTCTTCATTTCCACTTTGATAGACAAGTTGAAGAATCAAGTCTTAACCCCATAACATTTGGATCAAAATTCCTTAGTCTACTTGCAACTTGTATTCTTTAATATATGGACAATGCCTCTAATCTGAATACTCCATTTGTCTAGTCATACACCCACCCCAACTACTGAAAATTTAATTTGGATATATATGCCTCCAGACAGTCTGAGATCAGCTGTGTACAGATCCTTTGTCACTTGTGATGATCCCAAAGGTGTTGTGGAATGTACGACAATCAGAAAATCACAAATGGAAAAAAATGTGTATTGTTCATCAGACAAGGAAAAAGGAAGAGAAACAGTCAGCAAAGATAATCACACATCTTCGTTCCAGCTAATGGAGGTGTCCAGAGAAGCTCAAAATCTGAACCAAGTGATCCACTCATGGTCTAAGGGTATGACCATAGAAAGACATTCGAATGATATCATCGCTAAAGATTTGTTGAAAGGAGCCCTTGATTTACAGGAATCACTTGTGATGCTGGGGAAGCTGCAACAAACTTCACAACATATGGCAAAGTTGAAGAAGAAGAAGCAGAAAGATAACCCTCAACTTGATGGAATACCCATTCAAAGAACCAAGTCTGAAAGGATTTCAGAACACAGGCTCGAGTTTCAAAAACCAAGATTTTCTGTTGATGGGGATTGTTTTGATGAGCTTAGGGAAGTCATAAGAGATAACTTTGCTAGACAAAATCTGTTGCAACCAAATTGTGCTTCACAAAAGTCTCGGTTTCAAACAAGTGAAAAGGCGTCTGTTGATACAAGGAAAATGATTATATCATCACATGTCCCATCCACTAGTTCAAGCCAGTCCTCCATTGTTCAATCCCAACAAGTGACCACTTTTGATTATTCCCCGCCGCAGGAGAAGCCAGACGGGCCAAATTTAATTGCCAGACTGATGGGTCTTGAAGAAATTCCTAGAAAGCCCCAGCACCAAACTACCCAGAAGCACTATGAGAAGGACAGGGTTGTCAAGCAGACCAGACCTATATTTGAAATAGATTTGCCAAAACCAAAGAAGCCAACATTCATCAGTCACAAGGTGGATACAAAAAGAAAAACATTGGATGAAATAATTGAAACCATGCATTTTAAGGCGCTTTTGAGAAGCAAGTCTACACATAAATCTAATAGTGTTTCAGGTTTGCTAAATAAGTTTGTTGATTCTCCACCCATTGTGATCATGAAGCCTCTATATTCACAAGGTGAAATGTTTCCTGCCTGTAACCATGAACAAAATCCATCAGGCTCTAGAAACAAATGGGAAGAAAGTTCATCTGATGATCAGAAGGGAGCATCGAATTTCACCATGTACAGGAAAATGCAGACAGGAAAAGATCATAATAATAGATACAGCAAAGAAAAATGGCGCAAGGATCATGGTGAAGCACCTTCAAAATCAAAGACTCTTCAAGTTTTGATTCAGCCTAAAACAAAGATTATAGCTTCTTCTCCTGGAAAGTATCGTGGTGATGCAACTGCAAAATCAACGACTTATGATGTTCTGAGTCCAGAAAAACAGCCTAATACAAAGATTAGAGCTTCTTCTCTGGGCAAGGATCTTGGTGAAGCACCTTCAAACTCAAAGATGCTTAGAGTTCTTCTGCAAGAAAAACATCCTAATGCAAAGATCAAAGCTTCTTCTCCTGGCAAGTATAGTGGTGAAGCAAATGCAAATTCAAAGACTGTTAAAGTTTTCATCCAGGAAAAACAGCCTAATACAAGGACTAGAGCTTCTTCTCCTGGAAAGACCGGGAATCCAAAGAAAGAAGCAATTGGAAAAAGAGAGGACGGGACTCAACGAGTAGCTCCTGCTATCAGAAACTCTAAAGAAATGAAAAATGCCAAAATAGACGACAGTGCTAAATTTCAGGACCAAAGCAAGATGAGCACTGTGAAAGTGAGAAAACCAGAGAGAAAACCATTGGTTGCACAAGCAAAAAGTACTATATATGATCCTCAGCACATCACAACCACTGCATCTCATAACTCCATTAAGAGGAAGAAGAATGTTAAAGCTGACAAGTCCATCAAGAGTACCCCCATTGCTACAGTGAGTACATAGTTATAACTTATATTTTTGAGTTTTAACCATCTTTCTTCTGGAAGCTATGTTTCTCGTCTCTGTGTTATTATTTATTGTACAAGTTCCCTTTTTTAACACACATTTAGGGGACACTATTCTGTAGATGTTGGTCCTCATGTGGAATTAACAATGGAGGATTTCTTTGGTATTGTCCCAGACTAATGGAATATATTGATACAGGTTGACAACATAGAACACAAGGATGAAAGTATAGAAATGGTGCAGGCAGTAGATAAAGACACAGATATAGCCATATCCGAAGTTACATTCTCAGAAGAGCTTCAGTTAGAAAAAGGGGCTAATATCTTTGAGGATCTTGTCACCGGTAGGCACTTACTTCATTATTTTGCCAGTTTTATGCATACGTTCTGGTAACTTTAGAAACATTTTTTCAATTATTCATCATACAGAGGCTTGTCGAGTAACTATAACGTTGAGTGTTGCAATGTGGTTATATATATATGCTAGACATTGTTCAACAAACAAGAATGATATTATCTCCATATCTAAGAGACCAAATATGAATAGTATTTATATTCTTCTTTTGCAGCTTAGAATATTTTCTTTCTTCTTAACTTGGGAATAATGATATATATGATGATAATATAGTAGTTTAGTCGACAGCACAGCAGCTTTATATAACCAAAACATTAAATGAAAGATCTGGCGGACTCAAAAGCTTCCATAAAATCTTTAAGTACACGTGCAGTTGACAATGAAGATGTTCTGATATTCTTGAGAAGCTATAAGAAGTTGTTTTCTAGTAAGACTTGCGAATATTTATATCTTGGCAACTCAATTACTGTCTTTCTGTGTGGAAGATACAAATCTGTAATGAGATACAATCTACTAGCTAGACTCCTATAGAACAAGTGTTGAAGTAACCTGCTAGAAGTAATTGAAGTGTTCTAACGCACTTCAACCTTTTAAAGCCACACACGGAGTGTTATAATAATTGTACTTCCCTGCCTCTTTCTTCTTCCATACCTTAAGAACCACGATTGAAGATGTTACACATGGAAGTAGCTACTTATAGTCATCACTCAAGCTTCAATAGCCCTTTAGTTATCTTATAGGAAATAAATTCTGCACACAACTTGTGGTTGATCCAAGAAGATTAATCCGTTGTCATTGTGAAAATATTCTAAAATATTACTTCTTCAATTGCAGATAATGCTGTCAATGGTGAAAGTGTCCCTTGTGAATCTATCGTTCTATCAACCTATTGTCTCGGTGACATCAAATTAGTGGAGCAGATTAACTGTAACATCAATCTAGACTTCACTGAGAATGAAAACTTAGACTCCGGAGCCACTACAAGGCATTTACTGTTGAGCAGTGAATCGTTCCTCTGTCAGTGCGAGGATCTTTTTGAAACAGATGTGTGGGAACCAACTGTATGGCAGACAACTAGTGTAGATCATGAAATTGCTGATAGATCACTCTTACTTGATTGTGCTAATGAGTTATTAGAAAATAAAAGGTCCCAATGTGCACTGGCAGTTAATCCGTTATCACTGAAGGCCATTAAGATGAGAAAATATTATGTATCCTTTGACAAGTTGATGAATGAAATTTGTGATGGGATTGAAGTTCTGCGATGTTACAATAAGGTGGCTGGCAAGAACCTTTCAGCTGATGCTCTTTATCCACTGCTAGAAAGAGATCTATGGTGCAAGGGGGTGGTCGGCAATGCATGGGATCTGGCTTGGAGAACTGGATTAACTAACAATGAAGTTGAACAAGTGGTAACTGACATTGAGAAGTATCTTTTAGCTGCATTTATTGATGATTTGTTGACCGACTTTATGCTATAGCACTAGTACATATTCAGGTGGGCGATTTAGGAACTTGACTTATATAATCTGTAAAGTTGGAGAAACTTTAAAGTTGTCTCCGTGTGACCTATTGGTCATGGGTTCGAGCTGTGGAAGCAGTCATTGTAGGTCTACATCACACCCCTTGGGGTGTGGCCGTCCCTGGACCCTGCTAAGGCAAAATGCTTTGTGCACTGGACTGCCATGCCCCACTTATATAATTTGTAAATAAGAATCCAATAGAGGAGTTGAAAAAAGGTTTTAAGAAGCTGAGGAGTAGAAGTTACTAGCTCAAATTACGTTTTAATGCTGAGTTGATCTTAAATTTGTACATTTCTTGCTGATATAGTTATGTAAATGTATTGAATCTAGATATGATTTGTTCTATTGCAATTTCGAAGCTTGATTAGCTTTGTAGAGTTTGTCAAAGCAACCAAAAGCAGCACTTGGATCACAAAATAGTAATAACAGAGACACCAAAATATATAGAAAGAATGCTTATAGGAATAGTAAAATTATGGCTACAAAATTTATCAGATGAAAGTTCAAAAACTCTAAGAAGTAATAAAAAATCTAATGGCGAATTAGCTACTACAACTATGAAAATATTATATAAATATGAAATAGCTATAAGAAACGAATTTAGTAGTATGACAACAGAGGTAGAAGAACAAATACAGAAAAAAAATCATAAATGGAAATCTAATAACAAAATTAGCAATATGTAATATATGTTACATAGATGAATATACATGTGCATTTAGAGAATACTATTATAAAGGAACATATAGCACAGAAGAAAGTAAAGAAATAAGAAAATTATATTTTACAAAATTACCAGAACCTTTTAATTCAAAAATAATAAAAAGTTGGAATGAAGCAGAATTAACAGATACCTTAGGAGCTAAAATGAAATTCTTGCAACGATGATTTATGGAACTATGTGAAAAACATAAAGAAGAAATAAAAATGGAAAAAATATTAGTAAAAAACTTGGCATGTTGCAAAAATAAAACAACACCTCAATTTGGTTGTACGGATAGGTATTATAAAAGTGGAAAGAAATATAATAAAAAATACAAATCAAAATATAAATATGAAAAACCAAGAAGAAGATACTATGTAAAAAACTACAAAACCAAAAGACCAAAAAGAAAACTAACGGAATGTACTTGTTATAATTGTGGAAAATTAGGACACATAGCTAGAGATTGTAAATTACCTAAAAATCCAAAGAAAAAACAAATATAAAAAATAATAATAAACGATGAAAAATATACGCCAATAGAATATATAGATTATGAATTAGAAAGTGAAGATAGCATATATGAAATATCAGAAAATGAAATAGATAATGATATAGAAATAGAATCAGACAATGAATTCTATAATAAAACAAATGACTGAAACAGATATACAAATAATAACTAAAGAAGAATACCAAAACGAAGAATCTTCAGAACAAAAAATAATATTTGATAATAATATATTTGAACAAATAAAAGGAAAAGAATTAGACCTAAGCGTAGCAAAAATATTCGAAATACCAACAATAAGAAATTGGTTTAAACGACAAAAAGCAGAATATTATGTAGTAAGTCAAAGAGAACATATCATAGATTGCAAATACACCGAAGGAAAGGCTAAAATACCAATAATAAACAAACGAATAATAAATAAAGAAATACAAGATATTAAAGCTAAAAATCTAATTAAATATGTACATTTAGGAGGAACGAAAATATTAATAAAAGCATGTTTTAGAGAAGGAATAGATACACTCATAGAAATATACTTAGTAAATGATAGGATCATACAACCTATAGAAAAAAGTATAATAAGTGCAGTAAAAGGTAACCTCATATACCAAAAATTTAAATTTATAATAAGTGTTAACTACTCAGTAGCAATAAATTACAGAAATATAGATAAATCATTAGTATTATATTGGAAAATGTCAAGGATAGAACTAGCCCCGGGAAGTAAAATATTTACAGCTAGATGTAAAAACTTATATGTTCTAACAACAAAACATAAAATAACAGCAAAAAATAAAATAAATAAAATAAAAATAGAAAATCCTTTTGAAAGGATAGTTACAGTCGTAGATAAAAATGATTATAGTTATAATGAGATTGATATAGAAGAAGATTTAGAAATAGTAAAAGAAAGATTAAGCACATCAAAAATAATAAACTGTGAAATACCACAAATATCATAAAAAATGAGTACCTCAAGACGAACAGATAAAACTCCACAAAAATCAATGGAAGATGGAATAAAACCACATCATTATTACATAACGGGAATAATGGAACAATGAAAATATTTAATATTAATAAATACAGGACTAGAATAAAACTATATTACAAGAGAACTAGTGACGGAAGATGAAATAATAACTACTGAACAATCATGCCCCGAACTACCAAAAGCATTAACATATACCTAAGAAGCTATGGAAAAGGAAATAATCATTGGAGAAATACCAATAATAATAAAGTTTAAAGTATATCAAGGATATGAAAATATCACTTTAGGAATAAAATGGCTAGAACAAGTAAAACCATATAATCTAGAAGACAAACAGTTGACAATAAATTATGAAAATAAAAGAGTAATAATAAAAAGAAATTTAGTATGATAAAAATATGAAAATATATATACTTATAAAGATAATAATAGAGGGATATTACAACATATATTATACACCAATAATAGATACAAGAGCAGAAGCTAATATATGTAAGTACAATTGTTTACCAGAAGATAAATGGAAAAAATTAAAAACACCGATAGTAGTAATATGATTTAATAATGAAGGAATCATGATCACATATAAGGCAAAAAATATAAAAATACAAATATGAGATAAGATATTAACTATAGTGGAAGTATATAACTTTGAATTAACTACAAAAGATATGCTATTAGGAATGTCATTTTTAGAAAAACTATACCCACATATAATAACAAAAACACACTGATGATTCACAACACCGTGTAAACAAAAAATATGAGCAAAAAGAGTAAATAACAAAAAACGAAAAATGATAGAATGGATAAAAGGAAGTGAAAAAATTACACAAGAATTAAAAAATATAAAAGAATAAGACCCTAAGATAGAATTAATTATATTCTCTATAGATAAAGTAAAAATAATCCAAGATAAGTTAGAATTATTATATAGTGAAAATCCTTTACAAGGATAGGAGAAACATAAAACAAAAGTAAAAATTGGGCTAATTGATAATAATAGTATAATAACCCAAAAACCATTAAAGTATAATTTTAATGATTTAACCGAATTTAAGATACATATAAATGAATTACTAGAAAAAGGATATATACAAGAAAGCAATAGTAAGCACACAAGCCCGACATTTATCGTAAATAAACATAGTGAACAAAAAAGAGGAAAAAGGAGAATGATTATTGATTATAGAAATTTAAATGCAAAAACTAAAACATATAACTGTCCGATACCAAATAAAATACTAAAGATAAGACAAATACAAGGATATAATTATTTTAGCAAATTTGATTGTAAATCAGGATTTTATCACATAAAATTAGAAGAAGAATCTAAAAAACTAACAACATTTACTGTACCACAAGGATTTTACGAATGGAATGTATTGCCATTTAGATATAAAAATGCACCAGGTAGATACTAACACTTTATGGATAATTATTTTAAATAATTAGAAAATTGTGTAGTATATATTGATGATATATTACTATATTCTAAAACCCAAGATGAACACATAAGATTATTAGAAAAATTCATACATATTATAGAATATTCAGACATAAGCCTAAGTAAAAAGAAAGCAGACATAATGAAAAGCCAAATAGAATTCCTAGGAATACAAATAGATAAAAATGGAATAAAAATGCAAACGCATATAGTACAAAAAATAATTAACTCAAATGAACACCTAGATACGAAAAAGAGATTACAATCATTTCTAGGGCTAGTAAACCAAGTAAGAGAATATATACCAAAATTAGTAGAGAATTTAAAACCATTACAACAAAAATTAAAGAAAGATGTAGAATACCAGTTTGATAAGAAAGACCAAACACAAATATAAAACATAAAATTATTATGTAAGAACCTACTTAAACTATATTTTCCGGATGAAAACAAAAAATTTACTTATATAGTAGAATCAGACGCTAGTGAAAAAAGTTATGGAGGAATCTTAAAATACAACTACAATGGAGAAAAAATAGAACATCATTGTAGATATTATTTAGGAACATTTACTAATACAGAAATAAAATGGGAAATAAACAGAAAAGAATTATATTCAGTGTATAAATGTTTACTATCATTTAAACCATATATCGTATATAACAAATTTATTATAAGGATAGATAACACACAAGTAAAATGATGGCTATCAAGAAAAATACAAGATTCGGTAACAACAAAAGAAATAAGGAGATTGGTATTAAATATATTAAATTTTACATTTACAATTGAAGTAATAAAAACTGATAACAATGTTATTGCAGATTACCTATCACGACAAAGCTATTCAGACTGAGCCTGAGGAAGAAGATACAATTGAAAAGATACTCAAAGCTATTACTACACTTTGTACAAAAGTGGATAGTATGGACAACGAGATACAAAAGCTAAAGACTAATGAAGATAATCTGAAGTCTAAAGCTAGTATAAGTCAGTAGCATGACTATAAAAATGTGGAGCTATGTGATCGGAAGACAAAAAAAATCCAGAGCTAAAAGGTGACGTTGGGAAACACCTAAAAACCCATAACATTTGTTTAAATACAGCTGTAGGTACAAGCCAATGAGTTAGTGAAAAACATAAGAACTCAAACTTAAACCAGTTATTCGAAAAATCATTTACCCTAAGGCCAACACCAAAAAACATATTGACTATAGAACCACAAACTTCTACATATGCGGATAGCCTACACCATGATAAAAGAAGATATAACCATATTATGCGAACCTATATAGAAAATATATAAAAAATCCAAACATTTTTAAATCTTAACCCCAGATCTACTACAACCCAAGAACCCAACCAGAGTTATTTAACCCAAAAATTACAAGGTTATAATAAACTGATTGCACAACCGAAAACTAACGCCAACTTAGTAAGGACATGTTACAACTATGGACTATTAAATACAGTATATACATATGACGGAGAGGAGCTAAGTGGAATACCGAAACTAAATAAAACATTTATCACATATAAGAGAGTTACTAAGGGAAATTTATTCTATGTAAAATTTTATACGGCAACAACAGAGATATTATACGAGGAAATAAAACCTCCGATACAAGTTGTAAAGATAGGACTAACAAAAGATATGATAATACCGGAAGATATCGAACAACAACCAGAGATACAAAAAAGTGAGATACCCAGTTTTTATGCCAATAAGAGAATAATTGGTATATCAACCATTATACAAGAACTAACAAATAATTATTTAAACGGAAACGCTATATGGAGCTACTACGCAAGAGATTAGTTAATGATTTATTTCAATTCAAGGGAGCTAAGGAAAGCAGATATGGATGAAGTCCAAAGATGAATTTTATCATTACTTAAGCCAGAAGAACGACCTACAACACGAGCATTAAAAGTAGAATTTATTTCGGCAGAGTTATTAACCAGATATTGCAAGCTAATTGGTCACAAATACCCTGACTACATATGTTCGAAATGCAACAGAGAAGATAATATAATTCCAGACGTCCAGCTGGAATAAGAGATAGAGACGGAAGCCTAAAAGATAAGATAAGAAGATGATGAGAAGATAAAGACAAAGCAAAAGAAGACATATGGGAAAAGTAAATAATATTAGTATGTAAAAAGTCATGTAAAGTTGTTTGTTTGTAGACTTATTGTAAAGTAGAGAAGATGTAAAGTCGTAAAATAAAAGACAAGTGTAAAGTAGGAATAGTATAAAGTAAATAGCATAAGACAAATGTAAAGATGTAAAGTCATAAAGTGGGAGACAAGTGTAAAGTAGGAATAATATAAAGTAAATAATATAAGGACAAGTGTAAAGTAGGAATAGTATAAAGTAAATAGTATAAGGACACATGTAAAAAAGTGAAAAAACTTTACTAGTATAAATAACAAGCATTAGGCATATCTAAGGCAAGACTTTCTCGACGGAAAGCAAGCCTTCTTTGTACACAAAAATATTCTTAATAAAGTATTAAGTTACTAAAAACAATGGAGCAATCTGAAATCCAACCAGATATTTCAGATAGCATGAATAAGCAAGAGACAAAGGTATATTGCTCAATAACTATGCATAACTAATTTCATATATTCCTGAATATCATACTTATGATTGAGTAAATTTATATTAGTTATTATGTATTAGAATTATTTGAATCATGATTTCTAGTTTATTAGCACACTGGAAACAGGGAGAAAACTTCTATATTATGCCATCCTAATGTTGAAACTGGTAGGCTAGGAAAGCCGTTTAGGGGAGTAAACAAAGTTGAGGCGCTGATAAGAAGTATCCGCTAAAGTACGATGCTAGTAGTGACATGAGAACATGATAAACAGATAATCTAGTTCATAATGATCTAATATGAATTTAATCAATTATGAATATGATAGGAAGGAATAATTTGAAATAAAAAACCCGCATGATAAAGAACATGACTACATACGTTCATGATGAAATGATAAAAAACTATGAAACTTTAATCTTATATATACTTAAAGATATAAAAATAATTGAATTAAGAAGAATCATCTGGGAAAAAAATATTTAATGATAACGAATCAGAAGATATATTAAACCAACAATGGTATGAAATAGACCTACATGATTTAGACTCCGAAAGAATAGAATGGTATGATTTAGAAATAAATTCAGATTAAAATAAACTACGAATATTTACAATATTGGATAGAAGCTATGGAAGATATAAAACTATTAGAACAATTAGTGGAGGAAAATTTATATATGTACCAATGAACCCAAGATATGTTATATCTAGAATATATCATAAGTAATATTAGTGAAATACTCAGATTAAAACAACTATCGGAAGAATATTACAATAAATATTATTACATTTTACCATGAATTTCGCAACCCCGAAAAATGATACCAAAATATCAAGATTAAGACACTTGGCAAA